>PPJM03000003.1:0-652801 GCA_003705765.3 Blastobotrys mokoenaii
GTGACTAGCTTCTTGTCATCCTTATAGATCCTTCTTATCCATGCCCCCCACTTCCAGTCTACCCATCCATCGAAATACCGCACCATATCTATGCTGGCCCGCACTAACGGTGAGATATATTTACCATTAAGCTCGCTGAAATAATCTTTAGTTCCTTGAAATTTCCCACGTTCAAAATCTGCTCCATCAAAGCCAACATACACAAGGCTAATCTCCTTTGGGAAGTTGGACCCTGTGATAATAAAGTTTTGAGGGCCGAATCCTCGGATTAGAATATTTCGTTGGAATACATCGCTTTCAAACGCAACTATCTTCTTCATAACCTCTTTCCGCACAGCCTGGTCAAGTCCAGCTGGATCAATGTCCCTCAGCGTCTTACCTGGGATATATTCGAGCAGAATAAGTCGCACTTCTCTTGTTTCGGAAGACTCTGGAATGGGAACATCCACAGAGAAGGAGCCATGAAACTTTGGAATCAAATGTCCTTGAAAATCGCTAAGGACCTCGTATGCATGAACCTCATGAGTATAATCATGATCCATTACCCGGAAAGGGTCCAAGTATTTGCCATCATCATCGACATAAAGTGGATCATAAAACTTGGCAACCAATTGTTTACCATAGAGCTCAGTTTCATGCTCGGAGTTCACTTCAACCAGAACTACCTGTGATCCAAATTTGCAGCTTTCAACATCAAGCCATCCACAAATCTTTAATTCCAAGGTTAGTGGACCCAATTCACCAGGAAGAGGAGGGTAGAGTTTGCATCTTTCGATTCGAGGAAGATTCAAAGTCTTCTTCCTATCTTCAGGAGGGAGATAACATCGAAGAAAAATAGGCGTTGGTGACGGGGCGACATGTTCATGGGCAATGAAACTGACACCAGGGCCGTAAGTCCGCTCCGCACGGTCTTTGATCATATTATGTTGGCAAGGTAGCTGGGGGTAAAGGTTTATGTGGAGCACTGGGGTGTAAATTTATAGCCCCATTTTTCAGGGTCATCCGCAAATTAGACAATTGTAAATTGCGACATGTACTCGGAACTTTAATTGCAGAGGTGAAAAGTAAAATTCACTGTAATGTAGTAGGTTGAACCACCGGTAGACTGGTGAAACGTGATAAATGATCTGCTGCAATACTTCATCTTAGAGTGAGTTGTACATAATAGATGTACTGTATTTTAAAACTAGATTAATAACTTCACCCATTTGATAGGAATATATGCTTGATGAGACTCTGACAAGTACATGTGTGATAATAATGCAGTAGAGACGAGTCAAATGAGATTGCATAGAAAATAAAAAAAGTGCAAGGAGCAATTGTAACGGTAGTTTAAAAGCTCTACCGCTGTAGAATAGTTCAAAAAAAATTTATTGCTGATTTGAAATTGCGGTGCGAAATTGAAAATTATTAGAGTCTAAATCCCGATATAAAGTCGAGTTATGGAGCGAGCGGCTCGTCGATGGAGAGTCCGTTGGGAAGTGAAAAATCACAAGATTCAGATTCAACAGCAAACAATGGTGGGATTAGAAGGATCAAAGTGGGCAACTGCGTCGGAAGATGTAGCTGAGCAGGGCCGACAGCTAAAGGACATTATTAAAGATACGAAAAAAGGTCCGGAAAAATCATATGGAGGGCTGCTTGACTCAAAGTGGGCCAACGAAAGCGACGACGAGGAAAAAAAGGACTCTGTGAAAAAAGACAAAAAAGGACAGAAAGAGCAGAAAGGACATAAAGAACCAAAAGAGCTCAAGAAGAAAAAGGAGGAAGTAAAAGAACAGACCAAAAAGACTCGCCGGCGGTCTAGTCGACATGACCGGGAGAAGAAAGAGAAAGAGCTGGAGAAGCAGAAACTGCGTCAGCAGTACGAGGAAAAACGAGCGAAAAACAAACTGTCATGGCGCGGTGACGAGGCAGTAGAAGATGACAGGTCGCACAAAGGGCGAAAAGACTTGGAGGACCGACTCTCCACCCTCTCAATCAAATCTCGAGGGCACGGGCATTCACGGCCGTCAGATTTAAAGCACTCAAAGCCTGCAGAACCCAAACCGAACGGTCCCAGTCGGAGTAAAAAGAAGCATGACAAGCCCGCCACTATACCAGAGCCGGTTGACACGCGCACTGCAGAAGAGATTCAGGCTGAGATAGACAAGAAACTTGCAGATCTCCAGGACACTACCCTCGACTGGGCAGATGACGACTACGAGGATTGGTAGGGCCCCTTAAATGTCATAGTTGACTGGTAACATATCTCAGGGGTAGAATTTTATTTTTGCATGCAACTCTGCATGAGACAAGCCGTTCAGCCCGTTTGTTTGTGTTTCGTGTCTGTCCAAAAAAAAAAAGTCAACGTACTCTTTGGCAACGCAAGGTAAGTGTGCTTCTCAAACGCGCCAGATAGAGTTGGTGCCTGCCAATTTTTTTGTGTGGACATATCAAAATACACGCCAGAATTGTTAACGAAGAAGGCAATGACCTCATCGACGCTTCTAGACAAGTACAACCAATTCAGGGCGCATCCTAGCGAGGAAGCTCTCGGGCGGGGCAGCAATGTTGCGTATATGGCAAGCGGACTGACCTTCAGGGGTGGTCCGGATATTGTTCAGCACTTTTCGACCATCGAGCACGAGCTCAACGTGAAAGAGGAGGTGTTGAAGACACACGAGACGGCGCGCAGCCTGGTAGTGGAGACGGACACGTCGATTACGTTTGCGCGGGGCCACGGCGGGATCGTGCCTGGGCTGAGTATGAACTTCATTGCGGACGAAACAGTCAAGGTATACCTAGTGCATCTCGTCGATTTTGACGAACAGGGGCTCATTGTGGGCATACGGTACCTGTGGGACCAGGCAACTGTGCTCAAACAGATCAACGTCATTGGAACCCGGGGCAATGCCTGGCCTATTGTCGCAGGCGACAGACAGGTAGAACAGGCGCGGGCTTCGTGCAGTGTAGCTCCTGATTCTCCAGACAGTGCAAAGATGCCTCCGCCGCCGACGACGCCAAAGCGGCAACAGACCCACACCCGCACCCAGTCGGCTATCCGGTCTTGGCCTGACCAGGTCAACCTTTTTGACCCGGCCAGCGATGCCATGGAGAAGGTACCGGCTCCTACCCGGGCCATTGAGCCGCCGTCACCATCGGCAAAGCCTCCGCACCGGTCATTGCACGACATTATGGCCATGGCGGATGCTCTGCCCAATGTTCAGCATTCGCAAAAGCAGTACCACCAGCCAACTGCTCAGCCATCTCAGCCATCTCAGCCACAACACAGTCAGGGACCACCACCGACTTCGCAGCAGCAGCAGCAACAGCCACGCCAGCCGAACCACCACAAAAACCAGTCACAGTCGTCGGTGTTCTCACTGTTTGGCGAGAATGACGAATCTGCCCAACAACCATATGTACGGCTTATTGGCGGCGGTGGCGGCGGTTATGCCGACTCGAAAAAGGGTCTCAAGCCCAATTGGACCCAGTGGACCTACGGCAACTAGCCTTTGCATGCCATATATATTGAATTATTAACCTTGTAATTTTCTGCTCAGTCAATTGAGCTAGCTCATTAGTCACAGCCAACCATTCACCGTCCGTCATTTTTGTTCGCTTGGCCCATTACTTTAGCAGTAACAACCTATATCATTCCATCTGCCGCTCGCGGTCGACCAATTGCCATTATCCCATATGTAAATGCATATCAACTGGACTATAGTTGAACTATCACTGACCTATAACTCTGACGACGACAAAAAAGAACCGCTAATGTGAATTTCGCAGTTCTGCAGCTCCAACAGTCCACAAGCTACTCAATCAATGATCATAAAATAAAGAATGTATTGACAGTGACGGTCGATTGCACCATTTGATAACGGCAGATGATCTTATCACCGGGGCACCGCAACCATCATCCCAAACATCCGATATTACCCCAGGATTCCCGATACGACCACGGCTCCACAGGCTTTGAGATATACAATGAGCCGGACAAGGCCGTTTGGACTGGCGCGGCGGCTGTTTTCTACGAACGGCACCTACATTACCCCGCGCCCCTGGCAAAAGTCGCTGAAAACCTCGCTAGGGCTGCTAGTGGCCGCCGTTACAGGCGTCTCTAGCTACACTGTCTACAAGGTGGGCTACTGCCATGAGGCGCTGTTCCTGCCCTTATGGTTCTGCCGTCGAGAGCGCAAGCCGCTGAGCTCGGAGCTCGACCGGGATCTCCTGCTGGATCTCGTTAAGTCAAAGCTCCACGACCGGCTTTCGGTCGACGAGGAAGTGCATCTCCTGCTCGGCACGCCCGTCAACTTTGACGACCACTCGAAGCAGGACGAATATAAGATCTTCATCCGCACGTCGGAGCCTGGGATCAAGGGCATCGTCATTGACCCGTCATGGGCCGTGTCCCTCACAGCGCGCCCGTTCATGTCTCGCAGTGGCATTGACCGGGTGCTAGCACCGTTCGTACCGGGAATGGCAGATAGTGAGGATGCAATCAGCCTTCCCAATGACAAGCCGCAGTACAACCGGTTCCGGGAAGCGGTGGTGCAAGGGCGGGTCACTGTGACCGGGGATGCGTACTATTCGCGACTCCGCAGGTCACCTCTAGTAGACAAGTCCGATGCCAATGCGCCGCCGCAGGCGATACTCGAGTTCATTGCGGTGCAGAGCCTCGACCACCCAAAGTCGGCGCCCAGGTTCGTCCACGGGACGCTGCATGTTAAAGATAGTGCCACCGGCGAGATGGCGAGCAGAAGATTGTGGTAGACTATTTATTCAGAACTAACAACTTTTTTCAAGCCATGTATTCGGCGGTGGGCTGGCCCGCCGTTAACTCTGTAGCTTTATTCTGTAACAACATTTGGTTACACGGTAAAAAAAATCCCCTCTAAACATTCAATTAGAAGACAAAAGATGTTGTTGACGGGTGATAATATACACTTTATTTATGTATTGTACAGGAATAAATAGTTTAGAACTGGACAAACACATGTTCTAAGATTTTTCTCGTCTTTAACAAGTTCATCACGCGAAGGCGCTCGTTGTCCAAGTGGGCACCATCGCTTGCCTGGCCACAAGGGAGTTGCAGAGCTCTAGCCGGGGGAAATAGGTTCTCGAGCACAGGAACCACTGGAATAGACCCACCCTCACGAATAAATAGCGGATCAACGCCACCCCACGCGTCCTTGATGGCAGTGCGCACAAGCTGGAACGGCTTGGAGTGTGGATCCCCGACCCATGGCAGCGCCTCATTGCCAAACGATATAGACAGAGTGTTCGATGGCGAGCAGCGTTTGCCGAACTGCTCGCGCAGATGCTGTACCAGCCCTTTTTTGATCGTCGGCAGGTCCTGGTCGGGAACGATGCGAAACGACACTTGGGCAGTGACAGAAGCTGGAATTACGGTCGTATTTCCCGGGCCGCTAACACAAATGCGGTGGATAGTCATGGATGGATAGCGCCACTTTTTCATCAGCGCATCCTTTTCATGCTTGTGGCGCGTTTCTCGCACAATGGCCTCGTAAAGCTCCTCTTCCCACTTGTCGATCTTGCGTACCGAGTCGTAGAACCCAGGGATCGTAACCCTGCCCTTTTCGTCGGCGAGGGTCGCCAGAAGCGCTACAATGTCGAGCGTGGGCTCTTGGAATAGGCCGCCATGCACACCAGAGTGGAGGTCTGGTCTTCCGCTTGAAATTTCTATCGTGCAATTGATGGTGCCCCGCAACCCATAGTTGAGGCAAGGAGTGGAGTCATCGAGCCAGTACGAGTTGGAGAGCAAGATCCAGTCGATATCGCCAATGAGCGCCCGGTGCTTGGTGACCCCTTCTTCAAATCCAAAGCTACCATTCTCCTCTTCACCTTCAATAAGGAACACGACGTCGTTCTCGAGCTTGCCTGTTTGGTGCAGCTGAGCCGCCGCGTAAATAGCTGCGGCCACAGGGCCCTTATTGTCGGACACACCACGGCCGTAGAGGTAGCCGTTGCTTGGAGAGAGTTCGAACGGATTAGACTTCCACTGGGAGTCATCTTTCGGGGCATCAATAACGTCGTAGTGCCCGTAGAACAAAATGCGCTTCCCCCGTTTGCTCGACCCTTTGAAAAGCCCATACACAATGGGGTTGCCGCCGCGATCAAGCGGTATAAGCTGCGACTCTGCCCCTAGCCGGCGCAGGAGATTACGCAGGTATGAAGCGCATCGGCGACAGTCATTGCCATAGGCCCCCGATGGCCCTGAAACGGTCTTGTACGCCACAAGGTTGGCCAAAGTCTTGATCATGGTGTCGTCGTCAATAGGACCGCTCCTTAAAAGGTCAAATTCAGGGTTGGGCGACCGAGTGGCCTCAATAAGCTGCCCAACATCCCACACTGCCACCGTAGAGTCACTTCCTCCCGTAATAAGCTTGGCTGTAGGGCCCCAAATAACGCTACATAATATCTGGCCGTCGTGGGCCTTCCATTGCAGGTCCACGTTGGACTTTGGGGACCATTTGTACACCGAGCCGCCGGCGCCCTTGAACAGACAGTCACCTCGCATGGAGAGGCACATGACGTCCTGGTCCTGGCCACTGCGGTCTACTCGCATCTTCTGCATCGTGTCCAGATCAAACGTCATAACCATGCTATTGGCCAGCCCGCAGTACAAAAACCCGTCCTCGTAAACCATCGAGAGCACCCCGCTCTCATCTTCAGTGGAAAAAGCGCGCTTTAGGCGTGGGTGCCCATCAAGTAGTTCCCACACTTTTACAGTGCCGTCACCTCCACCGGATATCAGGACCTCCGAGCCATTGGCCAGCTTGCCAATCAGCATGGAGTATACATATCCATAATGAGCGAATTGAATCACGTTCTCCGGGTCCACTTGGAGTAACTGGTGCTCAATCTTCTTTGTAGCACCTTTACACTGCTGCTGCTGGGGTGACATTTTCCCGCCAGGGCCCTTTGAGTCGAAAAACCGGTCAAATCGCATCGATGGTAGTCGACTCGGGTCAGAGGTCTCATGGGCAGCTCGCTCAGAGAGCTTGATCCACTGGATCGACGTGTTCTGCGCACCAAAGTAGAGCGTCTGGCTCTCCGGCGCCCACGCCAGAGAGAAGATGTCGCCGACATCATATACCGAGTACACCGTATACACCTCTGCCAGCCGCTCGAGATCCCATACCTTGACTAGCGAGTCGCTGGCACCGGTCACAAGGAGCTGTGATCCAGGCAGCACCGACATGGCATAGACACTGCCATTGTGGCCCTGGAGGCGAGCAACCTCCTCGTAGGTCGCAAGATCATAGATGATGATCTCACCGCCCTGAGTGCCTGCGAGCACGCGATTGTTAGTCGTAGCGAGCGCTAGGATCGATTGGTTGGTGGACCACCGGTGGAGCAGCGAAGGGGGCCGCAGGTCGTTTATCTCGTCGTCCGACAGAGCCGTCAGCGCCGTGCCCAGCCCATGCGACAGCGACGATAGCGAGTCTGTCGAGTACGCCATTGTCCTTCCAAAAATCTGGGGTGTGAAAAAGAGTTCAAATCAGTCATTCGTGGGGCTCTCTCTTATTGGGGTCGCGGGGGCCGCCAAAACACCTTTTACAGGGGGAACCGATCAACCATCACACTGGTTTTTATTTTTATTCATTGCGCAATGAGCGCTGTAATGAGCAAATACTGCTCAATTGAGCAGAGTGCGTTGGAATTTTTCTGGGGACCAGTCCCTCAAGCCCTATGTACCCTCCCCCCTTGACCCTCCGGTTCTTCCGCTGCAGACGGGAGAACTTATCATAGGCATCTCTTCGCTTGTAGATGCAGGGGCCATTTAATTTGGCGTAGTTATAATGTTTCCCCGTCTCGGCAACAGGATTAGCACATAATCTGGCGTTTTGGAGAACCTGTTTGTTAATATATTCGTCTCATTTCGATCGATATATTCTTCATATTTCCGTTATATAATCCAATTATTATAACAGGAGACTGATTGGTTAAATGGGCTTAAGCGGTCTTGAGATATTACAAATCATGAACTGCAGAAGCCGAGGCACTTGCCCGTCGGCACCGCTAGTGACTGTTTTGACATTAATAGTTGGGTGTACATCTTAAAGCCCGTTCCAATTTGTAGAGCTAGGTCCTAACAAATTAACGCTCATTGAATCTGACATCCTATTGCTAGGGCTATCCGATCAACTATGTAATTTCAGGAACTGAAATTGAGTCCATACCATCAACTGACCGCCCAGTCTTTTAAGTTCAGGTTAAGGTGCCGAGGAGCGAGGTATCTACTACTGTCTTGTCGCATTAAAAAGGCTAAATTACCATTAATTGCCTTTCAGATGAATCGGAATGATATAATGGTATTCAGATTGCAATTTCGTATTCACAAGATAGATCAGGATGGTAAATGTTGCTTAGGCTTGACAAAGGCGTTTATCACTTCATTTGTGGACTGGTCTTGAGATCTCACAAATACGATATTTCATGCTGTTGTTCAAACATTAATAATTAAATTCCTAGAGGGGATACAATGCTTTATGCTATCATGTATGGCATACCGCTTTGCGGTTTATTACAAAAATTGATGTAATGCATTGGTGTGATACAAAATAAAAAATACAATAAATATGTTTCGTTAGGGTGCTGCAGTAGACGTTGGTACTGGACCGTAGCTAATGCACCAGCCGTACCAGGTACGTTTGAGGCACTTTTGCGGCGGCTCAGTAGTAGTTGCAGTAGTCGTCGTCGTCGTCGTAGGGGGAGATACCCCCTTAGAAGAAGTAGTAGTCACAACTGGGGGCTCAGTGGTGGCCGGGGGGTCTGCGGGGACGAACTTCCAGTCGTAGCAGTCGATGCAAGGAGGGGGCACAACGCACTCTGGGGTCGAATTATACGCCTCGAGCACGTCGGAGATGACGGTAAGGATGCGGTGATTGACCATGGAGACATGCCACCCATGGTCGCGGACCACGTCGTAGACGCAAACGAGCCCAGAGTGGCACTTCGTCTCCATGGCGTACCCAGCGATCCAGCACGAGGACCCTGCACCATTGCATACCCCCATGTATATAGGGTCAGCTGTATGACCAACATGCCACACATGGTCTTCCCAGACTGGCACCCCCGGTGGCTGAGGCAGGTGAAGTCGCTTTGTCGCGAGCAATTCTGGCGGCGCTTCAAAGCCAACAGCAGGTATGCCATAAGTGCGTCCCACAAGAGCGCTCAAAGACCCTCCGAGAGAGTGGCCCACTACCCAAATGTTCGAATCGGGGTAGAGGCTGGAGACGTTGCGATATACGTCCAATGCGGCCCGGTAATAGCGATCCTCGCGGTATAAATTGTCCTCAAGACATTCATCGTTGCATGTGTATGAATCCCCCGTATAGCAATCGCATACTGTATTCCAGAGATAGGAGACTCTCGCACAGCAGCACGAGAAAAGCAGGTTGTCATTGATCTTGTCGTTTGTAGCTGTATCGCCGCCATTGTCGAAGATTGCAGCACTGGTGCCTTTAATGCTAACAACTACTGTGCTGTTGGTATCATCGGCAAATACATAGCCTCGCAGGCCGTCGCCCATCCACCCATGGGAGTCGACGACCCCCCAGGGATCCGTTACATTGAGCCAATCCCCCTGGTAGGGCTCTCCGACGTAAGCGTCCTGGCACATGCGAGCGAGAGCTATCATCGTGTCGCGATCAGAAAGATCGGGCACGTCGACAAGGTCGTCAGACCATTGAAGGTCTATTGCCGCAGCACGGGGGTTCTGCCGGCGATACGTCAGGTACGCTTCGACCGAGTCTGGTGAGCGGTCACTCAAGCGACGTATGATCTTGGGCTTCGACTGAAGTGTGAACGTCTCAGCTGACAATGCAGTTATTTCATCGGCCGGTAGGTCGAGTCTTGCGTGCTGCGTGTGCTGGTCGCCTGTGTTATGGTGGAGAATATGCCTCATGCGCAGTCCATTCTTGGCTGGAGCCGCCACAGACTGCTCCACAGGGGCACTGCGTGCTATTATAGGCTGCTTGAAGCTCAGATAGAGTACCACGACGACAGATAGCACCGCCAGTAGCGCTCTTCGTGCGTCCATCGGTCGTCTAATCTTATGGTGGCGGTTTTAAATGGCGCGGGGGAGTGATTGCGTCGAGGGGTTCAGATAGAGTGATGTTTGTGTCAAACGCGAGCGCGGGCGTTGGGAGATACAGCCGCTCGGTGCGGCGCCGGGTGAATCCGGGCCGGGACCCACCATGAGCACTCCAGTGCCTCATTTCTGCGCCTACGCTTAAATTGAGCATGTATATATGGAAAATAGAATACAAATTACCAAATCTGTGCCCGGAAACAAAATGTATCCGTGAAGTACCATGCAATTGGACGCGATCAATGTCGTTATTACTAGAGCATTTAGCGCAACGTGGCGTGGCGGTGCGGGAAAAAAAAAAAAAAAAAAATGAGTCGCGCGTGCGCGCGCTGGCTCTGATATGCCTCAGGAGGTGAGGTAACGAGAGGGGGAGGGAAGTGCTGCTTTCTACCCGGCAGACAGGCTTCCAAGATCCATCCGCAAGAAGACATGAAGTTCGACGGTCAGGAGGCGCTCACGACGTTGACGCCGTCGCCGGAGGAGTCTCACGGATTGTCACCGGACGACTACATTGACCAGAGCGAGGTGAGCACCCCGACGGGGCCACCGCCGCGTAACTCACTCATCCACGAACAGATTCTCCAGGGGGAGCAGATGCGCTTCGAACTGGCCAAGGAAGAACACTTTGACCTCTCCGAACACCTCCACATGGACATGGTGGCTGTGAGCCCACCGCCGCACAAGCCGCAGCAGCTCAGTCCGGCTTCGACCGCCCAAAGCTCGCCTAACCACTCGAACATGAACCTGTTCAACGCAGGACCAGGCACTGGGGGCGGGCGCCGGGGGGAATTTGAGTTTGGCCGCGACGTTGTAGTAGAAGGAGCCGAGGCGGTGAATCCCGAGGACTTTGCGCCCGAGCTGTTTGAGGACGTGTCGGCGCTGCCTCACCGACTCAAGATCGAGCCATTGCCGGCCAAGTCGCGCGTGGAGACTCAGATCAAAGTGCAAATGAACATGTACCCACCACCGAACGAGCGGCTGCTTCATTTGCCTGCTGACACGATCTCCAAGCCCAAGCTGCAGCTGAAGCGCCCGTTTGAACCGTCACCGTCAACTCTGCTGCTGGACACTGTGGTTGTGTGCGACGGGGACCGCGGAGACCGGGTCAACATGTGCGAGCGGTGCATTAAGCGAGAGCGAAAGAGGGCGTCGCGTAAGAAGGTGAGGCTTCCTGTCGAGGAGGCTCACTGGAGCGCAGACCGCCAGCGACGGGTTATTGTGTTCAATTGCAAGGAGGTGATTGAGATGGGCCGGGTTAGTGATATTGAAGTTGACGGCAAAATGCAGCAGAGCTTGGAAATTGAACTTCCAATGCGGTTGGCGTGCTACTGCCGACACCATCGTGAGAAGACGGGCTTTAGGTAAGTCATTCAACACAACGAAATTTGGACGAAAGCACGGGTTGGAAGGGTTTACGGATCTCTGTTATTTAAGACGGTTGAAAACTGTTTTTTTTTTTTTATTTTTCAGATCCAGGGGTAGTGGTGCAGCTTTCACATGCTATTGTATATGCATGCCTGACAGGCACTCCCCCTCTCCCCCACCGATCACAATCACGGGCCAAGTCCATAATACGATGACGACAAGAGACTAACGCTTTTTTAGGGTATTTTTCGTAATCAAGGACTATACGGGCCGTGTTCTTGCCAGAGGAACCTCTTCCCCAGTGATGATTACCGACGACCACAAGGCCGTCTCCACGGGCCAGCGGCCCAGTTCGAGTGTTGGAGCGAGTGCTAGTGCTAGTGCGAGTTCCTCTTCCGAAACGGAGCCTACTGCCAAACGCCAGAAACGAGGTGAAGAGTTCCGCACGCCCGCCACAAAACAGAATAACGTAAACCACCGGTCGCGAGGGTCCGTCACAAGCATCTCGTCGGGTATTCTCTCGCCTAATAACCACTCGGGCGCATCTACCGCGGCAACTTCGCCAATTGTTGGTGAGAAAATGCCCCATAAGACTTTTGACTTTAGCTTTCCCCTCGACAATGAGCTCACCCCCAAACAGCTGTCCCAGCAGACGCCAATGGAGTCAGCATCGTACCCAACGATCCACCGTATCATTCCCGCTTCGGGCAGTATCCGCGGTGGCATTGAAGTGACTTTACTGGGTTCGAACTTTGTGCCTGGCCTCGTGGCCAAGTTTGGCGAAAACTGCTCAATTAGCACCCAGACGTGGAACAATACGACTATAGTTGCCCAATTGCCTCCGTCCCCTGTTCCCGGCCCAGTTGTGGTGTCGTTTGAAGGGATTGCAGTTGGAGATTCTCAGGTCTTTTCTTACGTGGACGATACAGACAGGCAGCTCATTGAGCTTGCGCTGCAAATCGTAGGAATGAAGATGAGCGGCCAGCTCGAGGATGCTCGAGATATTGCGCGCCGCATTATTGGCTCGAGCAATATCGCCGGCATGCGCCAGCTAGAGCAGGGCCTGGGCAGTGGCAACAATAACAACAACAATAACTACAGAAGTTGTCTCTCTCTGGACAAGATTGAGGGTCTGCTTCTCAAGTGTTTTAAGTTCATGGAATTGTTTGACACGGGAGATTTGCCGCGATGGCAGTTAACGAACTCTGAGGGCCAGACCGCGCTACATCTCGCGGCCTGTCTTGGGTTCGATGAACTCTGTGAGTTCATGCTCGACCGGGGCGCGTTTGTTGATGTGCTCGATAAAAACGGATGCTCGCCGTTGCATTTTGCGGCGCTCCACAACCAGGAGCATGTTATCGATCTGCTTATTTCGCGCGGCGCGTCTGCTTATAAGAAGACATACACTGGCGCCACGATCATGGAGCTTGTGGACGATGACTTGCGGGCTGATCTCATTGATCGGTACGTTATCGAGTCTCCTATTTCATCTGCCCTGAGCTCACAGTACCCCTCAGACGTATCCGAAGATGAGAGTGATGAGGACGAGAGCAACGAAGAAGCACTGGCAAGGGCGGTAGCTCGTGGCCAGCCGTCAATTTCGCAGAATATCGCCGACTACTTTACTGGACTTAAGGACAATGCTGTCAACTCGTACCAGGAATTTGTCGACCAGCCGTTTTGGAACAAGTTTATTCCCGAACGGTTTGCTACTACCCCGCCTAATGCCATGCCACCCAGTTACGAGGAAATCTTCCCTGACGGCGGCGCCTCGACTTCGATAGACTATTCACAGGCGGTAGTGGACGAGCCAAAGCCGGCGGTGCGGCAGCGACGTAAGTCAAAGTCCAAGGAGGAGGAAGTGCTTCAGGCGTGGCAGGACAAGCGCAAGCAACTCAACAACGACCGCATGCTTTTCTTCTTCTGGTTGCCAGTACTCATTTTCACCCTGGTGTGGATTTCCATGAAGTGTGTCAACTATATGAACCACGCTGACACGAACTGGCTTAAGGACTCGGTGACCAACCTGGGCAAGAGGGTGTTCAGCATTCCGCCTCCACAGCAACCTGTGACGAACAATTAATGAGACATGACCTTCTGTTATTTATCTATGTTAGATGCGTTGATTCGCTAGTATGCCTAATGATAATTTACCTTTTCTTTTCATCCTCCATTATTTGAGCCTGTATTTAATAGAGTACAAGTTCGGTACTATAGTCAGCGTAGCAACAATATTTGTAGCTCGAAAAGAGACAATGGACCTGCTTCCTTGATTCCGACAATTTTATTGCAGTAATTGAATATGCTGGGGCAACTATTTTCTTTGACAGTTGCAAAATTTGTTACTATATACTGGTTTACCCAGTAACTTAACATTAATTTATTATCGGTACTCACCTGCTACATATTTAATGACCGAGGATAAACACCATGGATGCCGGTTGTGAATACAAATGAGAATTGCAGCATGTAGTTACCCAATTATAATGTCTATTCAAAGTATTCTACGTTGTAGCTAATCCCGGTCGGTTCAGTACCGATGAATATATCCCTGCTAGCCACAACCTGCAGCTCACACGACATCATGGCTACAGGGTCTCCCTTGACTCCCTTGCCCCCATTGACCCCATTGGCAGCCGAGTGCTTTGTTGTCTTCATGAGAACGCCGTACATAATCTCAAGCGCCTCTTTGACCGCCTTCTCCAAACACCTCTCTTGCGACGCATAAAGCTGGGTCTTGGCCACCATCAGAGCAGCAAATAGATCACCGGTACCCGTAAAGTACGAATCAATGGCCTCAATGCGGTAGAAAAAGGGCTTGTGCCCCTGCTGGGAGCCTACAGAGATCAACTCGGTTGACCCCGGAAGTTCCAGCGACGAAATGACCACGCGTTTAACCTTGTATGTATCATGGAGAATATGCAAAGCCTTGGGGACGTCCTCGAGCGAGTTGATCTCAATACCGCACAGCAATTCGGCCTCGAATTTGTTCGGGGTGATGAGATCGACCTTACCCGATTTGAGAATCGCCTTGTATATAGGGATACACTCCTTGGACACGTACAGGGTTCCATTGTCTCCGAGGACTGGGTCCAGCAGCCAGAATGCATCGGGGAAGCGCTCTTTTAACTCAACGCCAATCCGGCCCACTGCCTCCACCGCATCAGCCGAAGGAACGTAGCCCGTCAGGTACGCATCGTATGGGAAACCTCTCTCGACGAGCTTGGAGTATATGTCTTCCATTTCCTTGGCAGTAGTTTTGGTGCCCGACCAGGAGCCGTACCCCGTATGGTTGGAGAACTGAACAGAGTTGAGCACGTCAACGTCCCACCCCAGTACTTGAAGAGGGAAGGTTGCGGCGCGGTTACCAACGTAGCCATGCACTACATGGGATTGTACCGACAAAAGCCGCCGCGGAGAGCTCATCTTCACCTAGATCTGTGACCTATGATCTACTTTTTTGTGTGGGGGAGTCGATCTCGTTTTTGGGGTTGAGATTTCTTGACATCCTAACGTTGATGACTCAACAACGGCATTCCAGCAGCTTGCCAAATGGCCATTGGATAAGGAAAAAACTTCTTTTTGTTCTAACATGTCTAATTAATTCAGATGAGGCTCGAAGGAGATAATTGACAGGTACTAGAACTTCCTTCACCCTCCGGTTACAAGCTGACCCATAGGTCTGTGGCCATTGGCTCAATGGCCAGCCGCACACTAGCCGCATGGATTCTCGCGGAACTCCGACAACGGCGAAATTAACGCCTGCGCAGGCGCCGTTGGGAGAAAAGGGCCCCTCATCCGACATCACGAGCCCCCCTCCTTAATAGTCCCCGACAATCCGTCAAATCCCATATCATATCACCAAGTCCAAATCACGTCAAGCGACAAAAGACAATGGGGTCGAAGACGCTAGGCCATTTGAATCTGGAGTATCCGCTATTTGCGGTGCGAATTGCGTCGGACTCGATGCAAATTGCTGCCGCCGGGGGAGGCGGCGAGGGCCGCAATGGCGTTAAGAATAAAGTATCCATTGTACTTGCCAACGAAGACCCCAATGACCCGGACGGGGCCGAGGTCGGCGTGTGGAAGGAGGACGAGTTTGAATTCCCCACGGGGGAGGATAACCCGACGAGCATGGCGCTCCAAGAGGAACATTTGTACGTTGGCGTCAACCGCGGCGAAGAGAGCATCAAGGCGGGCAAGAATGACCACCTGCGGGTTCTTGACTTTGATTTTGCGCAGGAGCTCAAGACGCACCAGATCTTTACCAACGACACGGTGGCGGTAGGGGAGTATCAAAAGTGCACCGTTGCGAGCGCGCATTTGCTTGCTATTAGCGCCTCGGGGGTTCCGGGGCACCTCTATGTTCTGCACGGGCGCACTCTCAAGGTGAAGTACCACATGGAGACGCCGCAGGAGATCAATGACCTCCATTTCTCTCCGGACGGGAAGCGGCTGCTCGTAGTGCTCAATGGCGAGATTATTGTGTTGGACGCGACTACAGGGAAGCAGAAAACGTCCATTGCGGCGGACGCCAAGGCCGGTCTCGTGTTTAGCAAGGCTCGGTTCGTAGACGAGGACACTGTAGTGGCAGCTGTGAACCTCAAAACACGTAAAGGCGCGTTTATCCACAAGTACTCGGTCGGGGAGAGTATGGAGCTGGTCGGGGCTAAGAAGGTCAAGAGTATAAAGGCGGTGACAGCGATGGATGCACGATCCAAGTATATTGCGCTGGGGTCCTCGGACCTGTCAATTGCCATTGTCTCTACGAAGAATCTGTCGACGCTGGAAGTAAAGCCTAATGTGCATGAATTTGCTATTACGGCCATAGAAGTGAGTACCTCGGAAACGCTGGTGGTGTCGGTGTCAGCGGCGGGGACGCTTAACGTGCTTCAGATGCCTAAGGATGGCGAGTTCCATAAGACAAGGGCTACTGTTATTTGGTCTAGCGTGTCGCTGTTGCTGACAGTGTTGGTGGCTATTATATTCCAGCTTCTCATTAAGCATCAAATTATCGATTCTCTGTCGGTCGGGCGGTTGATTGATGATATTAGTTCACGGGGCTCTCAATTTTTGTCTCCAGAGAAGACGATTAACCCCCGCACTCCAAACGCCGAAGAGGAGGAGGCTGTCGAGGGGGATGATTCTGTGGAGGTGATGGAAGAGACTGTTATTGACACGGTCATCACGTCTGCTGAAACTGCGACTATTACTAACGATGAAAACCATGGGGCTGAAAAACTGTTGTGAATGTAGAGGCATGGATTATTTACGATTTGTATTGTTTATTATATGAGCTGTTTATCATGTTATCTAGTCTCTCACTGTTCAAATAGCTACTTCTGTCACTGATGTCGTACAAAGACTACTGCAGCGTAAAAAAATTTGAAAGGCTCGACTACTGGTCGAATATCTCATAATTATTAATACATTCTATCACTGAGCGTCCGGGTTTACCGTTCGTTGGTCGTCCGATACTGTAGTTGACTCCTCGCCCATTTCTACAGCAACATCAATGCCTCTCCGGTTTCTGGATTCATTTTCGACCTGGTCCTGTTGGTGAAAAGACTCTCGATCACCTTCAGCAGAGTCGGCCTTCTTTTTAACTGATGCTTTTGCTTTGGCAATGAGGGATGCAAAGTCCGACTCCTTCGAATTGAACCCAGGAATATTGGTCGGCTTCTTTTTCGCCGAGTTGTTCAATATATTCTCCCTCTCCTTAAGCTGCCCTAATAGAACTTTTCTTGTTACAGGGTTCTTCGAATCAGCATTGGCATTCCATATTGTCATCCACTCCCGGTGCCTTTGCTGTAACACCGCCTTATTACCAACAGTAGGCACACCCAGCTTCCCCAACAGCTTCCTTAAATCAGCTTCTTTGTACATGTTGTATGCAATGGATGAAATCTTTTTTGTCATGTCTTCCTGTTCTTTGGGCTTGAAGAACTTGCCCGGAGACTCCGAAGGCGACCTGTCCCCCTTAGGGGTATCCCCTTTGAGGCACTCCATAATATGCTTAGTCTCAATGTCCTTGATCTTCATGTACTTGCCGCACACGGGACAATTGCCATATCCACTCTCTAAAACTTCAACATCATCATAGTCTTGATCCCCTTCATCATCAATAATCTCAACAACCTCCGACTCTGACACTTTCTGCCTTTTCCTGGACGACCGCCGCAGGTTGTGTGGGTTCTCCTGTTCAACTACAGCATCGGTCTGGACCGTTTTTTCGCAGTAGTTGTACTCTCCGTTGAGCCGCTGGATCGTACTGTACAAGTGACCTCTGCTCGACCTGTATATATCCACAAGCTCCTCTATGACCATGTTCTTGCGCAGAGTGCTACTTTGAATCTCTGAGCGACACACCGGGCACCGGGTGTCTGTGTTCAGGTAGCTGCGAATGCATAGCGAGCAAAATGTGTGGCAGCACGTGGTGATCACTGGCGCGTTGAGGAACTCCTTACAGATGTGACAAGTCAAGGTAGTTTCAAACGCGGTCAGGAAGGGAGCCTGCGTGCTCTTCCAATCGCTGGGGTCCGTCAAGTCTGGCTGCGTCGTCATGTCGTCGACGCGGTGCGGTAAAGAAAATTAGTGTTGTCGCGACCTACGCGTCCCCGACGTGACTAATTACTAATCCCAAATAGGAAGACTGTCATTGGAAAATTAAAGGAATTTATTACCAGAGCTAATATCTCATTGAGTGTTTTTAAAGCATGTCATTAGGAGATGTAGTGGAGTGGCAGTGCTGAAATTTGTCTACATAGTTCTATTGTCTAACTGATACTAGCTATTCACCTGATAATCTTTGACGGCTAGCACCAAGTAAAAACAGGGGGTTTGGAAGTAATGGTCTGCAGACGCTCAACGATAACAGTTCTGGAGGCAATCGGAGCTGACGCACTCTCTTCAGCATAGGAGAACCCGATATCATTACTCCGAGGTATGGTCCGCAGCTGAGAATTCTTGTTGGTGCTATCATCTCCATCATTTATAAGCTCGCGCCATAGACTACCACCGCCATGGGTGATATCGTGAATCCGCGATGGCGATTCGGGGGATGCTTTATTCGGGGACACAATAGCGTCCGCCTTTAACCGCTCATTTTCGAGCTCTCTATACTTTGCCTCCAATGGCAGCGATCCTGAGCCGATGGAGTGCCGAGTCGTCTTTGTTTGACCTGGTTCCTGGCTCTGCAAGTAAGGAAAACTGCTCAGTCTAGTAGTACCTCCCTGCATTGACCTAGCTGTCTTCTTTGGTGCTCGTATTGGCTGAGACGATTGCTGCTGGCCCTCCCACAAGGGAGCATTCATGGCGCTTGCCACATTCTCTATAGGCATTTTAACTGGAACTTCCATTTCGTCGTCCCAAACCATAACGCGGATACGTCGAGCCAGTTCCAGAGGACCCTGGTCGTCCGTCTTCAGTGTTTCAAGTACATTGAATGCCTGGCCCTTCAGCACTGCAAGTTGGCGCTTCCACATGCGCTCTTTAAATTCAGTATCCCGCTGGAACACTCGTTTTAGCACGACGGTGGTCTCCTGCCACCATTCTGATGAGGACAGAAGAGGTATGAAATGGTCTTTTGTTTTTTGCGAAAACGGCTGGCCAACTAATGATAGTGGTAGAAACAGCCACCCAAACGGATAAGACCGCCACTCATCCGGGTGCTTCCAAGGGAATGCAAGACCCGAGTCAATTGCGCCAATTCTGAGCACAGGGTACTTCTCCCCGCCATTTCTGACTTTCCATTCTATGCCTATCATCCAGTTGTCCAGCCCTCGATCTGTATTGCGCATGATATAGTCCAGGATAACAAGTTTCTCTAACTCTTCTCTGAACTGATCTAAAACCTCCTGGGTCCATTGGAATACCGGATCATCGCCGTCTGTATACCGCTGCGCAGCTGGCCAGTCTAAGTTCCCGCTCTCTGGAAGCGGGTATATTCTCAGGAACTCATTTGCCTGCAAATGATTGTGTAAAAATAACTGGAAACTGCCCACTTTAGCGGGCAGTGGGGTTCCCTTTGCCTCGTACCGCCGCCGCTCAAAATATGGGTAATAAAACTTCGGCGAGGCAAGCTTGACTGTATCAGTATACGGCACGATGTACGTCTGAAGTTGCCGGTCAAGAATGCTCGCTGCGGCCTCACATATATACCCATTGTTCGGAATCAAACAACTGCGTCCAAAGAAACATGGGAAAAGGTTTCGGTGGAGCCATTTCGTCCATTTTGGCGTCAATGGCCCGTAGGGCTCTTCATCTTTGGGCTTGAATACCCCAACCACCTGGCCATCGGTACCTCTCACAAAGTAGCTCCCCGAACTGCCAGCCGATATGAGCACAGGGTCTATTCCATTACTGATTGCCAGTCGCGAGTCTTGTACTACGGCATCAAACTCTTGTGGCTTGGTTGGACCCAGCATTTGAAGCCCACAAACCGCATCAAACTCAAATGGGCGCGTCCCTGGAGGTGGCTTGAACACAGAGTAATATATCTCACTTGTCTTGATTGGATGAGTCTTGGTCTTCAACAATTCCCGACCATAGTTTTTCAGCTCAGCCGTCCATCGCTCGAAGGCGTTGTTAAGCGTCTGGAGAGATATAACTGAAGAGCGTCGCCGAGCAGAGTGTCTTGTTACTGGTCCAGGAAGAAGTGATGATCTTTCATCGCCAAAATATGGCTCTGGGGTGTGCACATCGCTGTCACTGAGCACTCCATCGCGGATATCCTCGGTGGGGCGGTATCTGGGGCTCTCCAATACCCTTTGGTCAACCGACAGGGACAGAGCATCGACGTAGGAATCCTCCTGACTCACTGATGCTTCTCTTGCAACCATGGCTAAGCCATTCTCGCCTTCAATTGCAAGTATTCGGATCTTTGCCTATGTGGTGCGTATCGGAACAAGGCCGGCTGCCCCACAAGATCTCACTCCAACCTTATCTCACTACCTCGGAATATTGGGCTCGAAATATTGCGGGAGCTATCCGAAGAAGTACGAGCGTGTCTTAATCCATGGTATTTTTGAGGTGATTTTCTGCCCAGCTATTGAAAAGGTAGTTGAAAAGGAACGCTAAAGAAACTTGTGGTAGGACCAGGATAAAAATTTGTTGCAGTGCAACAACATAGCAACTCTTTTCATTACAAGTAGTAGCAACGTTTTGTTACAGCACAAACCAGTTCTAGCGGAAAACTATTCACGATTTAGCACGAGTAGAGATCAAGTACATATATATAAAAGTCCCTGCAAACTTTTAATGGATGCAAAGGCAATTAGCTACTAAAGATTAATTGAATCTAGTTACTGCTAATCCTCAATAATTACGAATGCTTCTGCTTGAGCAGATTGTCGTAGCGCAAGACACCGCCTAGCAAAGTCTGCACACCTCGCGCCAGATCCTCGGGGCTCGAGTACTCTGCTGGGTTGTGCGAAATACCCTTGTGGCATGGGATAAAGAGCATGCCAGTGGGCACCCGCTTGCTCGTGTAACACGAGTCGTGGCCAGCACCAGACTGCATAGATTTGATAGTATAAGAGTTCTCCTGTGCTGACGCTGTCAGAGCGCTAATGATGTCGGCGTCAAAGTCGAGTTGCTTTGACCGCCACTTCTCAGAGTACTTGAACTCCACGCCCCGCTCCTTGGCGATCTTTTCTAGCCGGCCAAACAAGTCCTCGGTGTATTTTTCGAGATTTGCTTCGCTCGTGTGTCGACAATCAATTGAGAAGGAAACCTTACCTGGGATAGTATTGGTGCTTTGTGGCTCCGAATTGATGACGCCCACAGTACCGAGGCCATTGTGCTCGTTGGCGGTAGTCTCAATGGTTTGAATCATTATGGCAGTAGCGACAAGAGCGTCATTTCGTCGGTTCATTGGGGTGGTACCGGTATGGGACTCAAAGCCGACGATTTCAGCATCGTACCATCTCATTCCCTGCACGCCATTGACAATGCCGAGTTGAATTTGCTCAGCCTCCAAGATGGGGCCCTGCTCAATGTGCATTTCAAAGTGCGCTGAGAGTGGGTTTGCCTTGTAGGATGCCTTGATGTCGCCCTTGAACCCAATTCGCTCGAGCTCGGACTTCATAGTGTGCTGAGGATCATTGATATCCTGCAGCGCGTAAGCGTCCTCCAGAGGAATGCACTCACTCCACACGCCACTGGATACCATGGCCTTTGGGAACCGGGCTCCCTCTTCGTTGGTCCAGTCAATGGCGGCAATTGGCGCGTAGGTCTGGATGTTGTTTTCATGCAGGGTCCGCAGGATCTCGAGACCAGCCTGGACACCGGCAATGCCATCGTACCGGCCACCTCGCGGCTGGGTGTCAAGATGGGAGCCAATGCCAATAGGCGGCAGATCGTTGTTGGTGCCTGGTCGGATGGCGAAGATGTTGCCCATTTCGTCGACCTTAATTTCGCAGCCAAGTGCCTTGGCCTGGTCGATGAACCAGTGGCGCACCTGCTTATCATCGTCATTGAGTGCAAGCCGGTTCATGCCGGTGGACTTGGGGATGGCCCCCCACTGGCACGATTCATGGAGGGTCGTGTTATATCGGTCTGGGTTAGTCTGGATTACGGTCATATTTTTGAATGCAGTTTGTATTGATAACAGTGTCTATATAGCATGTATTTATACTTATGAGCAAGAGGGCGTGAGCGTCAATCAACGTAACTCCAACTCCGAAGCTTATAGCCGCCAAGCAGTATCAGTCTCCGCTGGAGTATGCAAGTGGTGAGGTGTGGGGGGAGGATGGGGGAGGTTACGTCCCGCATATAACTTCCTAGTTGGAAATTTCTCCCCCAAGAGAGATAGGGACGAAGCCAGTCGTCGCTATATGCGTGGAATGCATAGAATGAACAGTTATGAGGGGTGGACGTGTCAGTCGTTTAGTTCTTGGTGGTGGTGGAGGCGGTGAGTCGTGTGGGGCGTTCAATATACATTCGGTGTGGGGTTAAAAGATGTTGAGTCCAGCAACATCCTCGCGAGGAGTCTTCACGATATAAGAGTAAAGCGCAGACCATTTCTTGCCCATGATGAAGACGAGGCACAGAAGCTGGAACACCGCCGAGAAGACGAGGGCTATCGAGATGCCCGAGTAGACAAGCGTCATTTGGATCATGCGTAGGGTATTGAGGCCCTCCTCGGCCCGCGAGTACCATATGAGCGCCGCTACCAAAACGCCGGCAGCAGTAGCGACCAGCGCTTTGGGCACGTTCTTTGGCAGATGCTGAAGAGTCGGCATACTCGGAGATATCACAAAATATACAGTACTGTTCTAGCAGATAAGATTGAAGTCCAGTCAATATAACATTAAAGTCTGGCGAGGTATAGCGGAGAGCAAACTCTACAGATCTCAAAGAGCAACCTGTAGCCAGCGCCGTGGTAGCACGATGATTGGGCCTTTACAAAGCAAGATATCAAACGGGGGAATGAACCAGAGTGGTAAAGACCCTTAACACGCCCTATTCGTTTCAGCCTTTGTCGGGAGCCTCGGTTCAATATCTAAAGCCGAGCGAGAAATACAAAATGGCTTCACGTTCCGCTCAAAGTATACACCAGGTGGGTCTTTTTAAGAGCGTTTGGGGCGAGCGGGGAATTTATAGCGTTAGCAAATCTTATGAACGGGGCAAGTCTTCGGTGGCCCTTTTTGAGACGTTTGACGTCTTTCGATGCAGTTCTAAGACCCTCCGGGTGCAACGGTTACCGTCGAAGCCCGCCAATCGGCAGTGTGTTCCATGTGCCGCAGTGCATATCCTACATACAACGGCATGAAATTGTGGAGCTTGAAAATGCCTCGCCTCTTTTGATTTAATGCATTTGTTTATAAGCCACCTACTAATAACACTGTTGTCTGCCGATCGGCAGTGGGTCGTGTCTCTCGTATACGTTAATCTCGCCTTGAAAGACACTTGACGTACCATTGGCTGTCACACTAGCTTTTTTGGTAAAGTGATATACAGCTCTTTACAGGCTTTTTTTGGGGGGCGGGCCTGGACTCTAAGTGAGGATCTGTTAATTGCTGCAAGGTGGGTTACTTTATTCAGCGAAATTCATTCAGCTTTCACTTTGTTACGCTAATCCTCCTTACTTCCCCCATCCCCCTCTCAGAGATCTAAGGAAGGAGATTGGTGAAGATTGGCTCTACACTATATGTCTACTCTACAGATTAACAATACATACTCTTTTTTTTCTAACCCGAGCATAACCCTATGGTAATAAAAATAACTGGGTTGATTGGCGTGGATGCGATTTTTTGGTGATGCGAGGCGCGCCGAGGCTGTTGGGAGGTAATTAGTAAGACGCTGATTGGCGGAAGGGCAACTCTCCCAATGGGTATTGGAGATCACCAATTTTCATCTTGAAAGACCAAATAACAATGTCTGGTGGTCCAGTTCCAGTCTTCAAGAAGTACACGTCCACCTCGCGGGGCATCTGGGAGAAGGTGCGAAAGCTCCTGGCCATTGTGCCTAACCGATCCACTGGTAACCCAGTTGTTCCATATTACCGAACCCCGACACCAGGCTCGCGACCAGAGGCTGCGAGTTATACCGACCCCGTCACCTTGCCAGCTGGCGATATTGCGGGCAACCCATACTACAAGCGGGACCATCGACGGAACTATCCACAAATTTCGTACTACGACCAGTCGACTATTGCCGGTCTGCTAACTTATGGCTCCGCGGCCAACCCTCGAATTGCCGCTGGCGAGGCGGGCTCCAAGGCAATTGCCGCGGTTGAGAAGGGCGAGATCTCGCTTACTAACGCGCTGACCACTCACAAGAGCGCTATCCTTGGTGAGGTCCTGGAGAAGAACGGCCAGCCACCAATCCCACCATCCTTCAAGCCCAAGACGTGGAAGATTATTGCGGAGCCGGAATCGGGCATGTACGATGAGCACTATCCAGTGCGAACCTTCAATTAGACGTAACCTTCGATTAGTCTGGGGCCGGACTGCATAAAAAACGATCTGTAATGATTACATATTAATTTAAGCAATGCATTGTACACAGTTGCTGCGGCACTTTGAACTGCACAACTCTTTTCTACGTATTGTTGTGTTATTGCTTCAAGCATAATACAATTAGGTTATGGCATTAGCTCAACGGCGAAACGGATTGCTCATTGCGCTCAAAGCTATGGTCACAAAATGACCGTATAGGTTGATGGAAGGTATTTATAGTTGGCTCTAGTTTTGTTAACTGGAAGCCGCTCTCATCAAATTGGCTACCAAATCATAAGCCCGAGGGACTATTTTTGGAATCATATATAAATGCAATAGAGTCACTTCACGTTCAACTTGCTGTCGCAAGACTAGTCCAGTATTAATCCTGAATTACACTAGCAACTATAGAAATATAAAGGGTTTAATTGGCCGTAGTTGAATCACATCCTATGACTTACCACTTTGAATATCTGAATTGCCCTAAATACTATCCGTAGCTCCAATGACATACAATTATAATTCTGCTGAATGCTCATCAGCAACCCGATTGAATTTTGACAATGAACGTGACAATGCGGGTGAAGCACCCCCAACTGCTGCGACAGGTTATGCCGCAGAGTATCTCAAATTCGTCAAAGGTCATGCTGTAATTGACACCAACTATGATGACAATGACCTATTTACATGGCAAGATGCCTATGCAATTCTTGGCACGTCAAGTGAGACAAGTCTCGTAAGGCTCATGGACAGTCGATTATTCGGCGGAGTGGTCTACAAACTTCTCTACGCACGTATAAATATTGCCCCAAATGAGGGGACAGGCGAAATCAATATCATCTCTCGTTACACACAAAAGGAGATCCCATGCAATGCAATTGAATTCTTCGCCCGCTATACCCAGTACGTGGATGTTGTGTACCTTGATCTGTCCATGATGTGCCTCCATCACTCCTCAATCCAGAATGCTCTGCTGGCAGACAACTTGCGAATATTGTTTTGCAGCGACATTGGCAGAAAAATAATGTACGTGATGTGCGACTGTGCAGAAATGTGCAAGCTTCTGGCCGACCAACTAGTTGCCATTACCACATCCAAAGACTTTGCCCACCAGTGTCCCCTCTTTGAAACAGCCGTGATGATCCTCGACCAATGCTGCAATTCCGTCACCGAACATGATCTCAATTCGGCTCTCCTCGTGATATATGCGGTTTCGGAGGACATGATCTCACTCGATCCCCCTTACATTGGCCCGTCACTGCCTGGATACCCTATATAGCCTCATCTAACTGCATTTGACATACCAAAGGTACTTGTATACGTATATCTATTAGATCAATGCCAAATTAATATTCTACAGTTATAAACGTCATGAGATTCAATGATGACAAAGTCTCAATGCTTTTTGTCTGAAAAATCGACTACACAACCTTGATCGTTTAGTACAAAATCTTTCATTTCATAAAATTCGAAGCTGTAAACAATCTCTTACGCTAATACATAGTTATCTGTATCAACGGGTTATCTGTAGCAATAGGTAAAGGATAACCATTGCAGTTAAATATCAATCATGTGAATCTTATATAGTAAATACAAGGAGCCGCCAAATGTCCACGCAACCTCTCCCGCAAAGTCTAACAACGCCATGGATCTCACCATTTTTCCGATACTAGGAAAACTCTTAGCCTTACAAATATTTGATAATTTGTAAATTTCAATGTGACAAAAAATAGGTCAAATCTGGTTCAGCCGTGCGATTCATCTGACACGCGCCCGAGGATCCTCGGCTGACACCCCCTTATTTTTCACGACACGCATCGTCTTAAATCCTTCACACGAGTTTCGCCATGGAGCCCAAATCATCTTCTCGAGGGCTGATAACCCTCAACGCGAAGGTCATATCTTATGCTCACACCTTCTTTGCATCGTGTGCTTTCCTCGGCGCCCTCATTGTCGGTGTGTGGCTGCACTATGAAAAGATTGTCCAGAACGAGCACTACGGATACCCTGAGGAGTGGTTCCCATCCGTCTCGGCGACAATTGGCGACCGATACCCGGAGCGATCTGTTTTCCAAGTTTTTATTGCCATCACTTCCGGCCCACGGTTCGCACTGGTGTTCCTGACTTACATTCTGACCGACCGGCCCGGGTCCATTGCTTCAAAAGTCCTGTGCGTATCTGGCCTCTTGCGAACACTGACATGCGGTGGATGGACTTATATTACGTCCACTGACGACCACGATTGGCATGATATCTTCATGATCTCATACATGGTGCTGACGATCCCGTGGACGACAATCCGAATTGCGCTCGACCGGCCCGGCAAGGCTCTGTACTATCGAAAGCTGTTTGCGACACTCTTTTTCGTGTCGCTGATTCCGCTCATCTACTTCTTTATCCAGCACAAGGTTCATCGTATTGCCGGAGCGTACACCCATTATGCGTTCTTTGAGTGGGCGCTTATTGTCTTTGACGTGTCCTTTGATGCTGTGACTGCTATTGACTTTGCGGCCATTGAGGTCCGACTTTACGATACTCAAGGCATCACGCAGTTTGTATCGTCTCAGGACTCGGAGGAGAAGCCCCGGAAGCACGTTGGGTTCAGCTGGTTTGAGTTCATCGTCGCTATTATCAACGGATACACTTTCTGGACCGTGTTGACAGCTTTGCCCTTGCTCATTTGGTATTTCCCGCTTTGGCATATGGGTATTTCTGGCTACGAGGCCTTCTTGCTGAGCATTGTGTCCCCAGTAATTCTGCTGGTTCCGTTTGTGCGAAACATGTTTGCATACTTCCACCGACTACCTTTGCTCATCACAACTGTAGGCATTGCCTCTTTCTGGGCCAAGAAGCCAGAGCTGCGACTGGAATTGGTTGGTCTCGGCGCTGCCTTTGCTGCAATCAGCTTGGCAATTAACTTCTGGGGCATTGCTAACAAGCCATATGGAGGTACCCACCGAGGAACTGCCTTCTCGCTGGGTCTCATTCTATCTGCCATTTCCAAGTTCGCCTTCTACACTAACAACCCTGCTTGGCCGATCATGCACGCTGCCAACGGTGGCTGGAACCGAACTGGACTTGGAATTGCTGTGGTAGCGGCTCTGCTCTCTACTCGTCTCCAGTACTCAAACCAATCCACTTCAGTAGCCTCCAAAAAGGAGTCTTCTCTTGGCGCAGCCATGGGAGTTGGCGGTCTGCTCTTTGCGCTCCACACCCTGCTCAGTGACTCATCGACCATCACTCTCTGGGTGTGGGACGGTTATCCAGTCACTGGGCCACTTCCAGTGCCCCACGGAGCTCTTACCATTGGCGCAATGTTGTTGGGTGCCTACCTTGGTGTTGTAAAGCGAGGTGTGACTGGCAACTGGTCCGCTTACATTGTGTCCAACATTGGCGCTGTTTTGCTGTACAACTTCCACGGCTGGATCGGCTACATCGGCGGCCTCATTCTTGCCGTCTACTTGGTGTCGATTGTTCCAGTGATTTTGGAGTCTGCGGGCCGGCACAACCCTGGCAAGACTTTTGGCCTTGGATTCTTCTTCCTCGTGCTCATTTACCTTGCTCACGTATGGATTGTTGCTTACGCATTCGTTCCAGGTGGCCCGTATCTGCGAGAGCGAACTGATATTGTGTTGGCTGCGCAACAGGTACTTATTGGCGGAGGTATCTACGCCCATAACAAGATTCGACTGCCGTCACTTTCGACTTCGTCTATTTCGCTTGCGCGTAAGTTGCGATCACAGATCCTCTTGGCCACTACTGTGCTCCTCGCGCTGACCTGTGCAATTGGATTCAAGCGATTCCACCGACCAGACCCACAGCCTTACCACCCAGAGGACAAGGTCATGACCGCTGGTATCTGGACTGTGCACTTTGGTCTTGATAATGATATGTGGGCGAGTGAGACTCGTATGCGGGACGTTATTCATGAACTGGAGATTGACGTTATTGGTTTCCTAGAGTCTGACACCCAGCGAGCCATTATGGGCCACCGGGACATTACCCAGCAGATTGCTGAGGAATTGGGCTATTATGCTGACTTTGGCCCGGGGCCAAACAAGCACACTTGGGGCTGTGCCCTCTTGTCCAAGTTCCCGATCCTCAAATCGACTCACCATCTCCTTCCATCGCCCGTTGGAGAACTTGCCCCGGCAATCCACGCGACATTGGACGTTTACGGCAAGGAAATCGACGTTGTAGTGTTCCACAGTGGCCAGGAAGAAGATGTTGAGGATCGAAGATTGCAGTCTTTGGGTGTGGCCGACATTATGGCGAGTTCGCAGAACCCATTGGTGCTTCTGTCTTATCTGGTGACCAAGCCATTGCAGGGCAACTACAACACCTACGTGTCGGAGCACAGCCGAATGCATGATATTGACCCTACGGACTGGGACCGATGGTGTCAGTACATTCTGTACCGAGATGTCAAGAGAACCGGATATGCTCGGGTATCACGGTCGACAATTACTGACACGGAGATCCAGGTGGGCAAATTTGCCATTGGCGACGATACTCCATCTACTGAGACTCGAATTGATGAGTCGCAAGTGGCTCCAGGTCTGCGGTTCCCGCAGCTGTTCCGAGGCAACGGTGTTCGTGGCCATCGGTATCATGTCTTTAACGAGCCACGGTACTACGCGTAGCCTTGTATTGATAATTTATTATACCCAATGTAACACGGTAGACTTTTGTACCATAATAACCTTTATTTGAAGTGGCCTATTTGTAGATTACTCTTGAAATGTAGAGATCTTTCATTGATAATTAAGCTATCAAAAATATGTGGCATACACCTCAGCATGTGTAATTAGTATGTAGCCTTTCAACGTCAGACTATTTCTACGATTGCATAGAACTAAGAAGTTACTAAGAAAATTTGATAACTGTAGTAAAAAGGTTATTTCATGGCTGCAAGTATAAATTTAATACCTACTAGATTCCTATATAGTCTAGGGCATGTTTTAGAGACACATTTGAAAATGAGCTGGTAGTTACATAAGTGGGTGAGTTAGCACTATTTTTACACTAGAATCTAGCCAATTCTCTGGTAATCAAACTGACCGCACAACGGCAATCCCCATTCATTCTCTAATCCATGCATTGGCCTACAATGAAAAATCTACAAGTATAAATAGATCCATTACTGGGTGTACAGCATAGAATATTGGACCGCATATTCCAGTATCTTGTGTACCATTCAGCTACATTAGTCTAACTTGAAGGGATAGGCTTCCTTCATAAGTGGTGTGACCAGCTTCTTGTCATCCTTATAGATCCTTCTTATCCATGCTCCCCATTTCCAATCTACCCATCCATCGAAATACCGCATCATTGCTTTCCTGGACCGTACTAACGGTGAGATATATTTGCCATCAAGCTCACTGTAAAAATCTTCAGTCCCTTCAAATTTCCCACGCTCAAAATCTGCTCCATCAAAGCCAACATACACAAGGCTAATCTCCTTTGGGAAGTTGGACCCTGTGATAATAAAGTTTTGAGGGCCGAATCCTCGGATTAGAATATTTCGTTGGAATACATCGCTTTCAAACGCAACTATCTTCTTCATAACCTCTTTCCGCACAGCCTGGTCAAGTCCAGCTGGATCAATGTCCCTCAGCGTCTTACCTGGGATATATTCGAGCAGAATAAGTCGCACTTCTCTTGTTTCAGAAGACTCTGGAATGGGAACGTCCACAGAGAAGGAGCCATAAAACTTTGGAATCAAATGTCCTTGAAAATCGCTAAGGACCTCGTATGCATGAACCTCGTGAGTATAATCATGATCCATAGCCCGGAAAGGGTCCAAGTATTTGCCATTATCATCGACATAAAGTGGATCATAAAACTTGGCCACCAATTGTTTACCACTGAGCTCAGTTTCATGCTCGGAGGTCACTTCAACCAGAACTACCTGTGATCCAACTTTCCAACTTTCAACATCTAGCCATTCACGAACCTTTAACCCCAGGGTTAGTGGGCCCAATTCACCAGGAAGAGGAGGGTAGAATTTGCATCTCTTTATCCGAGGAAGATTCAGAGTTTTCAACCTGTCTTCGGGAGGGAAATGACATTTTCGGAAAATAGGGGTTGGTGAAGGGGCGATATGTTCATGGGCAACAAATTTAACTCCAGGGAGATAAGTCAACTCCGAACGTTCTTTGATCATATTACGTTGGCAAGGTAGTTGGAGTAAAGGTTTACGTGGAACAGTGGGTTGTAAATTTATAGCCCCATTTTTCAGGGTCATCCGCAAATTAGACAATTGTAAATTGCAACATGTACTCGGAACTTTAATTGCAGAGGTGAAAAGTAAAATTCACTGTAATGTAGCAGGTTGAGCCGCACTGGTAGAATGGTGGAACATGAAAATCATATGCTGTGTATGATCTGTACTTGTAATCTAGGAGATTTACGCAGAATATACCACTTGTAGTACATATTTACTGCAGCATTGCTTGGTATTAACATCTCATTTTAAAGAATGTAAAGGAAAGTCATCTGTAAGTTGATATGGAGGGGCGATAGGTCAGAAATTTCCAAAGTCAGATGAGAATGGAGGTGACGTAGAGGAACAGATGCTACCAACATTTCGGTTCAATGGCCCAGTCATATACCAGCAAAATGAGAATCTGCACTCTCTGAAGGCAACCACCACGAGAGAGTGTTGTCGTTTTTTTTGAGATGTGATATTAGGTACTTGATTGGAAAGTGTGGTAAGATGCTATTCCCTTCATCGTGTTTGGATAATAAAATAAGGCTCTGCTAGAATCCTGAATAAGTGCACTACGGCGTATCGTAGTACATAGCCCACGAAAATGATACGTTAGAACAATTTATGCTGTGTGCATAGTCAATTGAGTATTTTGCGATCATCTTGCCTTTCTTGAAGAGGGTGGCTACAGATCTGCTTTATCGACTAGTAATATATATGGATTTGCAATGCTCCGCTACTTATATGCTTGGAATTCCGAGTTCAGTACTCTAGATGGTCGTGTCTACAATGAGCGAAGAATACACATTCATCCAATCCTTTAAGCAAAATATGCCCAATGAGCTACCTGAGCTGGAATATCTATTGGGTACCACAGCACAAATCGTATCCACGAGCGATTTCTTCGACCAACGCATACCTGCTTATATTAAAGTAAATCCCAGTGAATTTCTGTGCATTACGAAGGAAAAGATTAACCTGGTGGAAAATTCGACAAGACTCAATACAATAGTAAATCCAGGGATGTTTTTTGTGTTGAATTTCAAAGCCTACATTGCGTTTCCTCTGGATATTGCACTCCAGGAATACGTAAGGCAATGCTACCCAGGCTACAGAATCATTGGCCAGCATAACCACAGATGCAGGTGCAATACACGCAGCCTTTGTGTGTCTGGTCACGGGTTAATGAAATTAACTCAACTGCTACCCACTATATAAGCCATTACAAAACTTTACTACTACCAGTTCTTAGCTTATTATACGCAAGTCGTGGCTGTCACTCTCTCCAATAATGATAGAAAAGTTTCAAATAAAGAGTTAAATTCCGAAATGTTCTACGCTAAAGTTACAGTGCATCACGTATATATTGGATTCTCTACACTGCTACAACTCAAACTACGCTCTACTCTGTTTGTATACTGAACGTTTTGCTTCGACCTCATTGCCCTACAAACTAGTGAATCGTAACGGTATTCCAATACCGTGCTATAATACTGACAAATGGCTATCCCCCCTTCCTTCACTAATACACACGGAAGGTGTTCGAATGGCCCTAAGAAGGTGAATTTGAGAGACACTCCTCGAACTTGGAATCAATTGGTTTGTAACGAGGAACAGGTAGATCATAAACTTACTCTATAGTAAAAACAAGCTAATGAATTTCGTAACAGTAACACATACTGTAGAACTGCTATGGACAGATGCAGCTTCAATACACGCAGCCGTTATGCGCCTGTTCATAGCTTGTGCAGTGCCATTGCCACATTGGCCAACTATTAAGTTCACCGCATGAGTCCCTATAAAACTGTATGAAAACTGTATTACCATCAATTCTTCTAGCCTATAATACAATCGTAACACATTTTCTTTATAGCGGCCCATGATAGAACAAAGAGTTAAAATTGTTTTCCGCGCTGAAACCGCAGTGCACCGCTGTTCCATGCATATTCGCATCAAGTTTGCTTTCGCCCCCCTTCCCCTGAGCTATTCTTATCAGCTCAAATCCAACAAATACACTGTACGTACTAACTATTAATTTCATCGTACATGAGGTACAGTTACCCACACCACCGGAAACGGCTGTACAGGATCTCACCCTGTGAACGGGATTGAGTGATAAACCGAGACCACCTACCCGGTTACACAGCAGATACGGCAGGGGGAGGGGAACCGAATATCCTGACAATGGTACCCCAACAATACGAGTTAACTAACAACTCCAATCCGATATTGAAAAACTACAATTAATAATCCCTAATTAAAAAATATGAGCTATGAAAAGTAAAAATCCACATCAACCATTTCCACTTGTAACTGGGGCAACGTGAGTGCCATTATGCAAGATTATGCTGTCGTATGGAAGCATTTATATGACGCAACGCGCGCGCCTCCCGTTGTGTGAGGTACGCGGAGGGCTAGAAAATTTTATAGGGGAGGCTGGGATATCAACCTGCGTGAACTTCAGCTGAGTAGATGCGCAGTGAGAAGAGGACGAAGGACCTTTCAGGAGTTTCATATACATATAAAGGGGAGTGGTCGCGTCTCTCCTGAGATTGAATCTACCCATTTTGGAGTTTTTGGTAAAAATTTTTTGGTTTTTTATTGGCCCCGAATAGGCAAACGCAAATTTCGGGCAAGGCAAATGAATCTGGTCAGGGTTGGCTTGGTTCTCGCGGTCCTGGTAGCGGTGGTGGCTTGCACGCCGTCGGTTGACTTCAACACCTACCCGTTCTCGCAAACCGCCTCGGACCTCCCACCGCCGACCCCGTCGAGCCTCTCGGCTTCAGCCAGTGCGCCGGGCACGATTAGTGCTCAGGCTGCCGGAGCGCCAGAGGCAGCGGCTACGGGGTTTTGGCGGTTTTGGAGGGACGAGCCGGCGGGGCCCCCTTCGCTGTTGAGGCAGCTGGGGCAATTATTTATGTCGGAGACAGCAGGGCAGCAGACCCTATACGCTGTCGATCTGGCGCAGTACGAGCAGGAGGCCGTCTTCCGCTACAGCTGGACGACCGAGCGCGAACGCGCTGCCTTTGTCGCTGCTTCCGAGACGCTGTTGCTCGATGTTTGGCACCAGGATGACGATTACGCCGAGGTGCGGCTCAACGTGCGGCGGGTCCACGATTTGGCGCGGCTGCTGCCAAAGTCGGTGCGAAAGAGCCGTGAGGTCGTTGTCGACGATCTCCAGCGGGCGCTGGTAGTGTCGGCGCCAATGCCGGGCCGCCGGCGGGCGTTTTTCGACGAGTTTCGGGATCTCGACGAGATATACGCGTGGCTCGAAGAGCGGGCCCGTGTTTCGGTACTGGGGTACTCGTTTGAAGGGCTTGAGATCCGCGGGGTCGAGGTGGGCAGCGGCGAGCAGCTCATCGTCGTTACGGGTGGCATGCAGGCGCGGGACTGGATCAGCGTGAGCTCCGTTCTCTATGCCGTGGAGCATTTTGTCCCTCCAGAGGGCTTCCGCGTGCTGTTCGTTCCTGTGGTCAACCCAGACGGCTATGTGTATACCTGGTCGACCGACCGGTTGTGGAAGAAGAACCGGGAGGAAACGGCAGTCATGATGTGTTCTGGCGTTGACATATTGGCTTCGTTGGGTGGGTCTGTGGGGAGCGATACTCCGTGCAGTGAAATGTACTCTGAGGAGTCAATTGAGGGCGAAATCATCCGGTCGACTGTTGTGAACAACCGCGGCGTGCTGTTTGACGTAGGAGCCTATGGCCAGAAGCTGCTCCTCAACGAGAGTCTGAGCGCTAACGCCGATGGCCTTGAGAAACACATGCGCGAGTCCACGGGGGTCGACTATAAGGTCAGTCAATTGCCCATGCCAGACTCGATTGCCAATCAAATCCGTCTTCGCCAGATTGAGTATGGCTATCTGGTTCACAAGCGCTATATTCCCACCATGGGTGAGGAATTGGTCAATATCCTATCCTCCATCATTGCATGAACGAAAACGAATGAAAATAAAAAAAATTACTTGTGTATACGAATATATGATTTATGACTTCCATACCTGTGCTTCCCCCTTTTCCAGTTGTAACAAGTTTGGTTACAGCCGTACACTACCCTTATATAGCGGCCACAAGCAAATGCCCCAGTGTCTCTCTTGACTAATTGCGAAATAGTCACCCACAGCGTTTATAAGCTGGGCCCTGCGTAGGAAACGGTCTCTGTGCTAAACATATCTACATTAACCAGTTGCGGCAAATTCATAACGAGCTGCCCCACCCAAGCAAAATGAAACACGGATCCCCTTACAAATGTTAAAATTTTATACCCGGGTCTTTCTTCTATGAAAAATACAGCGAAAAATCATACCATTCCATATGTTTTCTCACAATATAATTCCCTGCATTTACGATCCAGAATACGAGATACCGCACTCGGCTCAAAATTCGTGTTTTTCGTCATTTTCGTGTAGGTAGTTGACTTGCCGAGCCGCACGTCGATCCGATGGGCCGGGGCCCATATAAGCACAAATACTTCCTCGAAAAATGAGACTTCCAACTTAATAAAAAATACCATGTTCATACAGTTCGACGTGGATCAATACTTGAACCCGTTAATCCCCAGGCCTCGATATGAGCGATGGCCCAAGTGGCTGGCGCATTTCGCCGGGTACAGACCAAACGGGGGCAAGACGTTAGACGACATCAGGTTAAACTTTTGGATCGTTATTGCGACCTTCGCAGGCATGGTGTCGCTGCTGTGCACCTTTACTTACTCGAGCCTCTTCCAGCGGCACCATGTGCCCGAGATGGTGCCGAGTTGGGCGGCTTCTGCTATTCTCATTTTCAACGCCGTGGAGAGCCCTTTGGCGCAGCCGCGTAACGTTTTCATTGGCACATTTCTCTCTTCTCTGCTCGGCATTTGCCTCACCAAACTGTGGATGACCAATCCGGCCAATGAGGAGTACTTGTGGCTCTGTGGGGCTCTTTCGGTTGCGCTGTCGAGCGCCATGATGCGTGTTTTGAAGATTGTGCACCCCCCTGCGGGTGCGGCGGCGTTTGTTGCCTCTACCAGCCCAGTTAGGGAGCTTGGGTGGTACTACTTGCCCGTACAATTGCTCTCCGCTGTTATTTTCCTTGGAGTAGCCATCATTTTCAATAATATTGACCGCCGGTATCCTCAGTATTGGTGGACGCCTGTTGACTTGCGCCCACAGGACGAGGACGAGGTGGCCACTGAAGAGGTGAAGGACCTTGAAAGGGACAATTCGGACGAATTTGAGCATATTTCAATTCGAATTGACCATATCCATGTCCCGCCGACCATTAGCATCACGGAGGACGAGTTACGGGTCCTGGAGAGACTGCAGCTCAAACTGGGTGGCCCGCCTCTAAGACCAAGCTTATCACGGCAGTCGCATCGCAGCCATAGACTCAGCCACTAACCATTTTATAGATTAATTATTAGACTAATTATTACATTTTACTTTGTTAGACTAATTATTCATTTTACTTTAGAAAGACTATATTATTTTGTTACTCGTGTTGGGAACGCTTGTTACGCTGCTGCGAGAAAGGGAGAATAGTAGAGAATAGCAGGGCCCTCTCTTAGCCTGTGGGGGCTCTAATTGGCGGAACTATAGCAGGATGAGATGAATGAGCTTTTTAAACCATTTATTAGACAATTATATAATGAATCAGTATCGCGGAGGGGGTGGGTAGGACGACTCCGGCACCGAGTTACGCTTCGCGCCTGGAGGCGAGGTACCTCCTGAACTGTAGTAGTTGGTGATGGGTGGTGTGCTCGTGGGCCGCGTAATGTGCACTGGAGGCACTCCGTAACGAAGATGGTACGGGTATGAACCCAATGGCTGCATATATCTGCTCTGAGAAGGCGGCGGAGGCGGTGGAGGGGGGAGAGTCGTCTGAGAAGGTGGTGGGGGTGGGGGTGGGGCTTGCTGCTGGTGATGGTAGTAGTAGTCCTGGTGTGGATGGTGCTGAGGATGGTGGTACTGAGACTCGTATCTCAAGGTGTGGAGCTCCTGTTCGAGGGTAAGAATGTATTCGACGGCCTTTTTAAGAATCATGGCCTTCGAGTCCTGTGTCCCGCGGCAGAAAGGCACCGTGTTCTTTAGCAATTGGAACCCTCCGTTAATGTTCTCTCGGCGGCGCTGCTCGGAAAGAATGTGTGCATGTCGACGTGACGAAGAGGAGCTAGAGGAGATGGTTGTTGGAGCCATCAATGCAATTCGCGTCTCATTGAGAGCGACGTTGGGCGAAACGCTCTGGGACCGCTTGATTGGCGGTTCCTCCTCCTCGCCATTACTATCCTCTTCCCGCGATCGCTTGTTTGAACTGGAGGCAGAAGGCTGGTATTCTGATTGTTTGGAGTATTCCGATGGCTTGTTATAGATTGACTCTGGAGACGGCTCAGGGGAAGGTAGCGATCTCGGGCGCGAGTTTTCAGCGGATCGGGAGGGGGATGTTGGGGTGGGCGGCTCTGTTGTCGAGTATGGCGATGTCGCTTGAGCCGCAGGCTTTAGAGGGGTAGCGGTCTGGCGAGCGTGATCCGGCTCCTTCTTGATGTCGACGATATCTTTGAGATCCATGGTTTGATCAATTGCGGGCCAATTGGGTCGTGTAATTGATCTGGCGAGTGGTTTGACTATGATTGGGTTTTGCTCAAAACGGTTCAATTTTCAGGGGGTGAAATTTCACGGCGACAAAAATAAAACGAAGGTATGGAGGGTGGCTCAATTAGAAATTAAAAATTAAGGGGAATCAATAATAATAAATAAAATAAATAAAGAGAGAACAGTAGAAGCGTAGAGGAGTATAATAAAATCTGGCGGGAAAGGAATGGAGGAATATAAAAGGAGTGACTAAAGTTGAGTAAAAAAAAGGAGCGACTTCAGGAGTTTACAATAAATAAATATGTATAATGTCAACAAAAATGAACGTATGAATTTGAATAATTGACCACCTTCGCTTTTTTTTAAGTTTAAGGGGGTGTCATGGCTTTTTATAAAATTTTTTCCCTTACAGTGCCATGCATCGCGTTGCAAACTGTGGGAGGAGAGTATCTATAATTACGAAAACGCGCCTCAAAAGCAAACGTAAAGCACACATGTGTCCACAAACACATACATTGTCCTGGCATATCCAAAAATAGCCTTCCATCTCCATTCAGGAGCTCCAAACACTCTGTCAGTAAAATGCCGCATTCCGGTTCGAGTAACGCTCGAGAGACCTCATTAGTTTTAGCTCAGAGCCTAATTGTCGCCCAATCCGGCTACCAGATTGCCCCGTTTAGGGAAATTTCAGGGGAACCCACCGCCGGGAAGGTGTGCAGCGTGCATGTGAGCCTCCCAATTCTGGGCATGTGGGTGGCGTGAAGGAGCACACATGTGGCACCTAACGGGCAGGCATCACGACCAAAATCAGCATATGGGGTTCGATCTACGCACTATATTGGTACACCACCCAAGAACTGCATCGAGTACACAGCAGGAACGGGTCCATAGTGGACAATGTGTGGCGATCGGGCAGACTCGCAAGGAACAATGCAGAGTTTGCACATGCACAGTGTCCAAGTGTTCATGTTGCGTTGCAGTAGGAACTAATAGGCTGTCAACCCATTGGGTGGAGCTTGAAACATGCACGCTGTTTACGTACCGACAGGGATCAGGGCGTTTCCCCCCTAGCAATTGGGGTACCTGCGAGTAGACCGGGTGCCCATACCCATAGCTTGGTACATTGTATGCACCATATATATTAATCTTCCTACTTTATTACCACTGTGATGCTACATTAACCTGTACCGATTATCGAGCCGCTCCTATGGTGTATCAGGCGGAGCCTGGGAGGCTGGGACGAATCGCGTGCGCAGGAGCTGCCGGATGAAGTCAGACAAATGCACCACCCATCTAAGGGCGGGACAGCCCTTCGACAGATAACGCTTCCACACATAATATAATGAGAGTATCCAAGCTCGTTTCAATGGCCGCAGTGGTGGCCGCGGTGGCCTCAGCCGCAGACCTTGGCAGGTATATTGTCGTCTTTGAAAAGGGCCCTGCTACTCCTCAGAACATTGTAGAGGCTGTCAAAGCCAAGCTTGTGGCGTTGGGCGCCTCAATCAACTACGAATACAATACTGTTCTCAAGTACGTGATCCACTAGTTTTGTAGAATTTTGCTAACGGGTATAGGGGGTTTGCATTGTCCTTGCCTAAGGACGATATGGTAAAGTTCCAGCAAGAAGACGAGGCTTCAGTGCAAAGCACAGAGTTTCCATTCTTTATTGAGGAGGATAAAGAGGTCACCACGAATTAAGGAGGAAAATAAACCATAAACATTCTCTTCGTCCATTGGTATTTATTGGGTTATATTATTCATTTTCTATTTATTGGTATTTATTTATATATTTCTATTTCAGTGTGAAATTACCAGATTTGCTCATAACCAGTTGTACTCGATGAATTGTGAAAGCTTGTATTCGGTCTCTTATATGACACTATGCCATTGGTTACCCAGGCAGTAGATAGCTTAAAAAAACATCTGTGGCATTGATGAAGTCAATGGGTCAATCATGACCACTGGGGCCAGTCACCCAGTATCCATGAGTAGAATTGGTCAATTGAGGCTGTAACTCAGTCCCACTCCATCGAATAATAATTTTGCAAAATTAATTCCTCTCGAGGTTAATTGCATTGCCAAACTTGGCGTAGAGCTCTTTCTTGAGTTCGGCCATGCGCGATTCAACCGTTTCAACTTTGCTCTCGAGATCAGCAACAATCTTGTTGACCTTTGCACTCTCCTGCTCGAGCCTCTCAAGGACTTCCGGCTGTAACAGCGAAACAAATGTATCGCCAATCTTGTACTGAACCGTCTCTTCTTCATCCACAAGCTCCATCTCCATCATAACGTCCTCAATATACTCCTTTTCGTCTCGGAACTTTTTGAGCTCCTCTTCAAAGTCATCCAGCCGCGAGTTGAGCTTGGAAAACTCGTTGATCCGCTGCTGATCCGCCCAAACAACATCTACGTCGTTCTTCTGGCCCTCTGGAAGAATCTCCATTATTTGTGTGTGATGTGTGTCTGTCGACGTGTTGATCCGTGATGTCTGAAATTTTCATACCCTCGAGTCCCAATAGTTGGTTCCGCCCGGCAGTAAACACCCCAAAGGGCCATGGTTATATCGCAGAGAGCCTATAATCAAGCGCTGCGAGGCCTGGTAGGGTTCTGGCCGCCCAAGAAAATGGCCCTGGCGGTCAGCGGAGGAGTCGACTCGATGACTTTGGCTTATCTTACCAAGCAGTTTGCCGATATCCACAACGTTGATCTGCTCGCCATTACTGTGGACCACCAGGCGAGATCTGGAAGTGGAGAGGAGGCCCAAAAGGTACAATCATCCCTGCTGGAGCTAGACATCCCGTCAGTAGTCACACAAATAAATTGGCAGGACGTAGCCGAAAAGGCTAAAGCGTTCGAACTCAACGCTCGACTGCTGCGAGCCAAAGAGCTGTACAGAGTCTGTAATGACCACTCAATCTCCCATCTACTATTGGCTCATAATGCAGACGACCAACAAGAAACGTTTATCCAGCGGCTCATCAGCGGATCTACCACGAGAGGCCTTGCAGGCATCGATGCAGCCAACTATGCCCCTATCCTTGATCCACCCGGTTCAGTGCGACTTAGGTACATCAGGCCACTGCTTGGCTTCACTAAACGTGAGATCACGGCTACATGCCGTCATCATAACGTGCCTTGGGTCGAGGACGAGACAAATTTTCAACCGACTTTTACCATGCGCAATGCGATCCGGCACTTGTTGTCAGATAGGTCTCAGCTGCCACAGGCACTCTCCGAGAAGCGCATCGCTGCGACAATGCAGAAGCTCCAACAAGACAAGCAGCAGCTTGAAGAGACAGCTGAAAGAATGATACGGCTCATGGAGTCCCAGAGCAAAGTCTCAATTGACCCACGTACCGGCACTGCGCACCTCCAGTTCGATAATTGGCTCAACCTCAACACGTCGCTCAAAACAACAATCATTTCCAAGGTCGTCGAGCGAATTGCCCCGTTCTATGCCCATGGATATTATTTCTCGCACATTCGCAAGGCAGTGCAACAGTTTAGCAACAGCGACCATCACTCCGAAACATTCTTCCGCGCCAATTTGGAGTTTAAATTGCGACATTACCAAGACACGACAAGTGTGTTCATCATGAGGAATTTCCCCACCAACTACCGGTCAGTGTATCAAACCTTCTTCCTAACGAGCGAGTGGTCTCCCTGGAAGCTGTTTGACAGCCGATTCTGGATCAGAATGAGGAAAGTGCCGACTGACGCGGGTCAGTACGTTCCTAAACAGCTCACAGTTAAGCTCAATCGGCTTGGCGAGCGGAAAAAGTTCATTGAGATTGAAAATCAGCGGCAACAAGCTTTTCGGAAAGGGTCACCAACCATTAAAGACCCCCTGCCTCCCGCCCAGCTGTACTACCCATCATCTATTATCCTCCGGACGCTACCATGTGTCAGTGACCCCCATGCCAGGTGCTCGCTGGGCTATCCGACTTTAGGGCCATTGAACATTCCTGGTGTCGAGATTGAGTGTGAACTCAAATCAGGACATCCAATCGCAGTGGCGAGCCACGACTCTATAATCAAGCGGATCTCTGCAGAATTGACCGCAAAAGAAATTTCCAAAGCTAACAAAAAGCATGAGCGAGTTTCAAAGCTCACATCAAAGATTTAGCCACCCAACTGACAATGGCTGTGAACTAATTAAGACTATTCAAAGCACCAGCTGATTACGGTGTGACCATTTGCCCAATCAATACAGGCTGGTTAACCATCTAGAGCATCATGTTCAAACAATTCATCCCCTTGTTCGTCAATATCAGGGTCAATTATTACCCCTATTCTCTCTATAGCCTGCGCCAGGGGCGGTGGAATCTCTGCTCCAAAAGCAACAAAGTTGCTAAACGCCTTTGAGAGTCGTTGAATATCTACTAACGACTCCAGATATTCGTCGGGGCATGCCTTTAATTGGTTTTCCAAAATTTCGAAAAAGAGGCTATAGTGTTGGCGATTTTTGTTTGGGTAGTCGTCGCATCCGAGCAAAAGCTCGATTATAGTAATCCACTGTTGTCCTGCCGAGTAATTGGCAATTAGCAAAACTAATAAAAACGCCAATTGTAACTCTCCCATGAGCGAATCATAAGTCTGGCGTTTGAGCACCACATGCGTTAGGTACCAGGATTTGTCAATTGAGTGTTTTGTGATCTCTGCTGGCGCTGCTTGGCTCGGCCAGGTGTGCTTGAGGTCAATCTCCGTAAACGTGAACTCTGGCTCTCGTTCAGACTCGCTTACATCCTGTCCTTTCTGCTCAAGTATATCCTGCAACTGCTTGTTCTCCTTTTTCGAGGAGGTAGCAGTGTCAACAATTCCGGCCGGTAGGATTCGAGCCAGCACCGATCGTGTGATGTAGTCTGTGAGATCCATCCACTTGTTTGTATCACTCTCAGGATAGTTCAGCATATACATGACTTCGCGTTCATCTATAGAAGTACCATTTTCATCTAAATGCATAATCTCGCTGGAGGCATCCCAGCGCAGTTTGACTATCTCGTTAAGAGATGCGGCAAAGAAGTACGCTGACCTCAGATTCTGGGCGTCTTTACCCCAGTGCACAACATGGATGCCACCTTCGACTTCGTTTGGGGGTATGTTTTTGATTCCACGGAACTGCGGAGTAGTGTTGAAGTAGTTGGTATCAATCCCGACTAACCAACCGTTGGGTACTACAATTGATACAGTTGCACTCATGGAGAATGCCGCTAGCTCTACAGCTTGCAGATCAAGGTATATCGTATATCGCTGACCAGTTTTTCATTTTGGGATATCTACTTCTGCTGAATTATTAAAGATTATTTTAGTCCAATTTAGGGTAACTCGCCGAGCTGCTCCATGGTACCTTGGTTATGACTGATTTTTGCTTTAGCTTAAGTATCCAGTACGGGTGAAGTATTCCATTACAGATTGTATGACAATTGATGGCTTGTTAGGTAAAAGAGCTAGCTTTAACCATGAGCCATCTCTGACGCACAAAACGTATAGACACGTTATACTCTATTTATTCCAAATTTATCAAAGCAGCAGCATTGGTAGACAGCATATACGTCAGAAGGATAAAAATTGCCTTGGGATGCTTAATTTTCAGGGGGTGAAAGCCGCATTAAATGCGGCACTAAATACGTATCGCAAGGCTGTGCAATGACTCAGCAGAAATGTTTCGCGGAGGTTCGGGGGGAGGTGAAAAAAAAAAATTACTCATCTCGAGACTACTCTTCACTTTTAAATCAGTCAACCAAAGTTTTGAACTCTTTACTACATTTGAAAGAGCCCTCAAAATGAACTTCTCTAAAGAGGAAGAAGTTGTTCTGAAGCTCTGGGAGGAGATTGACGCTTTCCAGACCTCCCTCGAGCTGAATAAGGATAAGAAGCCATTCACTTTCTACGATGGACCTCCATTTGCTACTGGTACTCCACATTATGGCCACATCCTCGCATCTACCGTCAAGGATATCGTACCACGTTATGCACACATGACGGGCCACCACGTTGAACGACGGTTCGGCTGGGATACCCATGGCCTGCCAGTCGAGCACGAGATCGACAAGAAGCTCAACATTAAGAGCAAGGACGATGTCATGAACATGGGCATTGCCAAGTACAACGAGGAGTGCCGTGCCATTGTCATGCGATACGCCAGCGAGTGGAAACACGTCATTGGACGTCTCGGTCGGTGGATCGACTTCGAGAATGACTACAAGACTTTGTACCCGACTTTTATGGAGTCTGTTTGGTGGGTTTTCAGCCAGCTGTACGCTAAGAACTCTGTCTATCGGGGCTACCGGGTCATGCCATACTCTACCGGATGCACCACTCCTCTGTCCAACTTTGAGGCTCAGCAGAACTACAAGGATGTGCAGGATCCGGCTGTGACCATCGCATTCCCACTGGTGGAGGACGCCAATGTCAAGCTTGTAGCGTGGACGACTACCCCATGGACCCTTCCGTCGAACATTGCACTTGCGGTGAACCCAGAGTTTGAATACGTCAAGATTCTTGACGAGAACACTGGCGATCACTACATTTTGCTTGAGAAGTTGATCACCACGTTGTATAAGAACCCAAAGAAGGCCAAGTTCAAGGTTGTTGATCGATTCAAGGGTGCGGCTCTCAAGGACAAGAAGTATGTCCCACTTTTCAATTACTTCTACGAGGATTTCAAGGATTACGGCTTCAAGGTCATCACTGCCGACTATGTTACTGACGACAGCGGTACCGGTATTGTTCACCAGTCGCCAGCGTTTGGTGAGGAGGATTACAACGCAGCCTATGCGAACGGTATCATTTCTGAGGACCGACAGCCACCAAACCCAGTTGACGATGTTGGGTGCTTCACTGACGCGGTCCCAGATTTCAAGGGTCAGTACGTCAAGGTTGCCGATAAAGAGATTATCAAGCACCTCAAGGCCAATGGCAGACTACTCGTCGATTCTCAGATTACCCATAGCTATCCATTCTGTTGGAGATCTGATACCCCGCTGCTTTACCGAATGGTGCCAGCGTGGTTCGTGCGAGTCAAGGAAGTCATCCCCACCATGCTCGACAACATTGACAAGTCGCGATGGGTTCCAAACACTATCAAGGAGGGCCGATTCGCTAACTGGATCAAGAACGCCCGAGACTGGAACATTTCGCGAAACCGATACTGGGGTACCCCGATCCCTCTGTGGGCCAGCGACGACTACGAGGAGATTGTCTGCGTTAGCTCCATCCAAGAGCTGCGGGACCTCTCTGGTAACCAGGATATCACTGATATCCACCGGGAGTCCATTGACAATATCACCATTCCATCCAAGAAGGGCAAGGGTGTTCTGAGACGGGTCGAGGAGGTATTTGACTGCTGGTTCGAGTCCGGCTCCATGCCTTATGCCTCGCGACACTATCCGTTTGAGAATAAGGATGTTTTCGAGAAGGGCTTCCCAGCTGACTTCATCTCTGAGGGTCTTGATCAGACCCGAGGCTGGTTCTACACCCTTACTGTCCTCGGCAACCACCTTTTCAATGTCTCTCCGTTCCAGAACTGTGTCGTTACTGGCATTGTGTTGGCCGCTGATGGCAAGAAGATGTCTAAGCGACTCAAGAACTACCCAGATCCGTTGATTGTTCTTGAGAAATACGGTGCCGACGCTTTGCGACTGTACTTGATCAACTCTCCGGTTCTGCGGGCCGAGACGCTCAAGTTCAAGGAGGAAGGTGTTAAGGAGGTTGTCTCCAAGGTTCTCATCCCATGGTGGAACTCGTTCAAGTTCTGGGAGGGCCAGGTCTCCCTGCTCAAGAAGGTTTCTGGTGTCGACTACAAGTACGATCCAAACTTGCGATCCGACAACGTTATGGACAAGTGGATTCTTGCGTCGCTGCAGACTCTGCTGGGCCATATCCACACTGAGATGCAGGAGTACCGACTCTACGCCGTCGTGCCAGGTCTTCTTAAGCACATTGACGAGCTCACTAACTGGTACATTCGACTCAATCGACCGCGACTCAAGGGCGAGAACGGTCCAGAGGACACTGTCTCTGCGCTCAACACTCTCTTCGAGGCGCTCTTCACTTTCGCCAAGGCTATGGCTCCGTTCACTCCATTCATGTCGGAGACCATCTACCAGCGACTGCGGCCGTCTATCCCAGAGGGCGTTTTGCAGGGTGATTCGCGATCGGTGCACTTCCTCGAGTACCCAGAGCTGCGAAAGGAGCTCTCTGACGAAGTTGTCGAGCGGGCTGTTGGCCGAATGCAGCGAGTCATTGAACTGGGCCGAGTCATCCGAGAGAAGAAGACAATTGGCCTCAAGACGCCGCTCAAGGAGTTGGTGGTGTTGCACCCAGACCCAGAGTACCTGGATGATGTTGCGAGCCTCAAGAACTACATCATTGACGAGCTCAACATCCGAGACTTGATTCTCACCAGTGACGAGGACAAGTACAGTGTTGAGTACCGGGCCCAGGCCGACTGGCCAGTTCTTGGTAAGAAGCTGCGAAAGGATATGGCCAAGGTCAAGAAGGCTCTGCCAAATCTTACCAGCGCTGAGGTCCAGGGCTATCTTGCTGAGGGCAAGATTCTTGTTGACGGTATTGAGCTTGTTGAGGGCGATTTGACTGTTATCCGTGGCCTCGGTGATGAATACACCAAGGCCGGTAAGGAGGTCCACACGGATCAGGACGTTTTGATCATCTTGGATATTAACATTTACGACGATCTTAAGACAGAGGCCAACGCGCGAGAGTTCATCAACCGAGTCCAGAGGCTGCGAAAGAAGCTGGGTCTTGAGCAGACTGACGAGGTGCAGGTCGAGTTGCACGTTACTAACGACCCATACGACTTGAAGGCGTGCTTGCTCAAGCACAATTCCCTTGTCGACAAGGCTCTGCGCCGACCACTGCGAGACTTTACCGACTCTGCTGAGGGCATCATCGGCGAGGAGGACCAGGAGATTGGCGAGACTACTTTCAAGCTTAGACTGCTCAAGTTGTAGATTTCAACATTGTTTGTAGACTAAAAGAATTTAATATTTTACAGGCCCATGCCCATTGCTCTTCCTTTTTATCCCCTGCTCCCTAAGTACAAGCGTCCTAATTTTGTTGGCAGAAATTTGTTACACTGCAACCAAACTTGGCAACACCTTCGTCAGGGTAACCAATATTTTGTTACGCTGAGTCTTTAGATCAATTGGAGAGTGGAAGAGCCAATAACTATATTACAGATAATAAATATATCACCACTTTCGTCCCAGCTATATACAGTTAGCTAACCCCTCCTGCCATACCTGTATACTTACGTTTTGCTGGACACAACGTCTGAACTCGGCAAACTCTTTAGCGCACATATCAGGCGTCACCGCAGTATAGTTCGCCAGAATACACTGGCCATAGGCAGCGCTCTACTCCATGTTAGATATATTTACATCTACAGTAACCACTTACCGCTACTGAGCACGTAGCCGTAGCCTTTGCTATCTTATCAATAGGCCGAACACGCACTGACGGCATTGCTCTGATAGCCAACCTTTCCCAATGGTCGAAAATTTAATAGGTCGGTCCCCGCGAGCGCATGTACCGACCACAACTGCAGCACCCTATGCGTAACCACGTACGTGTTGCAAGCCCTTAATGCTACTCGCACACTCCGTACCTCCCACGTAACCCCCATTCCAAACAGCGTCCAGTCAGCATGGCTAACAATTGCTCAGCAAATGGTCCGGTCATGTGAATAACACGTGCCGCCCACTGTGGCAACGTGACCCTGGCGCACTGAAGTGGTAGGCCCATAATATACTCAGGGCAGGTCTCAGATATGCGCGCGTTGGGGGAACGCTAAGGGGCTGCTATCAGCAACCCGCACTGGTATCGATTAGATCATCTGTCCCAGCTGCGGCGCTATCGCGGGTATTTAAGTTGATTGGGGCCCCAGCTCCACTTCCACCCACTTGCAGCGCATTCCATTTACTATTCTGTAACCGTCTGTCTGCTTCCGTCCGTTATTTAGTTGGTGATTCTTAATTGTGATTTTTTTTTGAATAGAACGGGTACGCTTGTGTCCTAGCTCAAATAGATAATTATCTTAGTTTGCCACCAGGAACTGTGCCCGCTAATTGCAACGACAGCACGATGAGATCCAAGTTCAAGGACGAGCATCCCTTCGAGGCGCGAAAGGCAGAGGCCGACCGCATTAGACACAAGTACACTGACCGGATTCCAGTGATTTGCGAGAAGGTGGAGAAGAGCGACATTCCGCAGATTGATAAGAAGAAGTACCTTGTGCCGTCCGACCTGACGGTGGGGCAATTTGTCTATGTCATTCGTAAGCGCATCAAGCTGGCGCCTGAAAAGGCCATTTTCATCTTTGTTGACGACGTGCTTCCGCCAACGGCCGCGCTCATGACCTCTATTTACGAAGAGCACAAGGATAAGGACGGCTTCCTCTACGTGACGTACTCGGGCGAGAACACGTTTGGCAGCGACTAGCCGCGCCATCTTATTTTACGTACAAGGCTTTTTATTTATTAGGTTTCGTTGTTATTTATTAAACTCATTACACTACTAGTCCTTTTGCAACTTCAGAGGCACATATCGTGCAACAGTACAAGCGCATCAGCGGAACGGGAGCGGCAGCATAGAAAGAGAATAGGTACATTTTAATCTAACTAAAAGTTCATTATACATTTCAGTTTCGTTAAATAAATAATTTTTACAACTTGGCGCCAACGAGCTCAGCGTACTTCTCGGTGGAGAAGGACTTTGGTCGCTCAATTGGCATACCAACGGCTCGGTCAATGATGATCTGTGGGAGAACACCAATGGCTCGAGAGACACCAAACAAGACAGTGTAGAAGGACTGCTCAGTGAGGCCGTAGTACTGGAGAAGGACACCAGAGTGAGAGTCGACATTTGGCCATGGGTTCTTAGTCTTGCCGTGCTTGGTGAGAACGCCTGGGGCAACCTCGTAAATGGTCGAAACAAGGTGGAACAGGTCGTAGTCTGGCATGTGCTTGAGGGCAAACTCTCGCTGGGCGGTGTATCGTGGGTCAGTCTTTCGCAGGACAGCGTGGCCGTAACCTGGAACGACTCGGCCAGCATTGAGGGTGTCCCAAAGGTACTTCTCAATGTCAGCCTTGGTCACGTTGGAGCCAATCTTGGACTTCATCTCCAAAATCCACTCGAGCACCTCCTGGTTGGCCTTGCCGTGCAGAGGACCAGCGAGACCGTTGAGGCCAGCAGCAACGGAAAGGAATGGAGAAGAGAGGGCAGAGCCGACCAGGTGGGTCGTGTGGGCAGAAACGTTGCCGCCCTCGTGGTCAGCGTGGATAGTAAGGTAGAGTCGCATGAGCTCGTTGAACTCCTTGTTGTCGCCAAAGCCGAGCTGGGTGGAGAAGTTCTGGGCCAAATCAGCGCTAGCGTTGGTGGCAGCAACCTTGCCGTCGTGGAAAACGTTTCGGTAGATTCGAGCGGCAATGGTTGGCAGCTTGGCAATAAGGTCAATGGCGTCCTCGTAAGCGTACTGCCAGTAGTCCTTCTTGTTGACACCCTTCTCGTAGGCCTTGGTGAACATGGACTCGGACTCGAGGGCGGTGACGGCCATCGAGAGCTGGGCCATTGGGTGCAGAGATGGTGGGGATCGGTCGATAATGTCCTTGACGTGCTTTGGAATCTCAGATCGAGCAGCAAACTCGGCAGAGAGGGCTCGCACCTGCGCCTCGGATGGAACCTCGCCGGTCAGCAAGAGCCAGAAGAGACCCTCTGGCAGTGGCTCGTTACCGCCTGGAGCCTTTGGAAGCTCCTTCTGCAAATCTGGAATGGTCTTGCCTCGGAATCGAATGCCCTCCTCAGAGTCAAGGACAGAGCCCTCCCAGACAAGAGCCTTGATGCCTCGCTGGCCACCGTAGACCTGGTCGAGGGTCACCTCGCCGAGAACGGCAGAACCGTGCTCCTTTCGGAGCTTCTTGATCTGCTCGATCTTCTCTGGGAGGAGTTCAGCAAATCGGTCCTTGAGGGTCTGTAAAAACAAATTCAGTTAGCCATCCCGTTCTGTTCCGCGTTTTAACCCGGTCACGATAATTGAAAGTTGTGTGAGTGATAAGACTAATGTCATGCACCTCATCCCGGTTGTTCAACCACACATTATACTATTCCATGCATGACACACTATATTGTTGGGTAAAAAAATGGTGGGCCCAACCCGGGTACCCAAACCGCATGTATACTCTACAATATAGTGTGTTGTGTTGGGTGGGATCAATCGACACTCTTTAGTTTATCCGAAACAGGAGAAAAAAAGAATATCGACCCCCAAGGAAACAGTCCCCCCATGAGACTAATGGTTGAATATTGATCCCCCAAAATAGCATTGTAAATTAAAGTCCAAGGTCCTTTTCCTTTTAGAGTTTACAATGCGTGGTGGAGAAGACTGGGGAGGGAATAAAACTCAATTGAAATTTTTTGTCCCTCGCCCGCAAATCAATCAAATTTCAACCAGACAAATAGTCCTCATGGGGTTATTCTCCGCAGTGGTCTTATGTGTATTGCGTGTTTTTTTCTTCCCCCACAAAACTCTCAGTTATTGTGCCTGTCATTAAATCACTTACCTGTTCCTTAGCAGTAGAGTAGGCTCGAGTAAGAGCGTACAGCGACTTGGTAGAGACCTTCAGAGGTCGCATGGAATTCAATGCTCGAAGGGACATATCTACTGATTTTTTACCTACGCTTGTATTCACAGAAGGAAGTGAAGAGAAAGAAAAAAAAGCCTCGTAATGCAAGGGGGAGCCGCTGTTTATATAGACAATTTTTTTTTCCCATCCCTTTTCTCTATTTCCTACGCAAGCTAGTGCTGAGCTACGGTCGCTGTGTCGTCAGTTTCTTTTTTTTCTGACCTCTTGATATCCTACATTAATCCGGGACTACGGCAAGCCGGAACTCAACCCTGCGTAAATGGCAGTCCCATAGTAATCCCAGGCACTCGACCAGCCTTGCCTTGCCCGTTGGGAGGAAAGCGCGCGCACGCCCTCACACATCCTGGGCGATAGTGGTCCCCCATCACCCCGATCGTCATAGCCGCCAAACCCATCAGTCACCCCTACAGTGGGCAGACATGTAGCCGCCCGTGGCATGATGGGGTAAATGAGGGTGGAAGGAAATAGCTCAGAAGCCGAGCGGGTCTCCACAGGTGATCGCGCAGATAGCATATGACGGGAGGGAGACTATTATTGGGCTACTTTACCCCGAGGAAGACCTCGGACTGAAGGAAAATGCTGTCTCAATTACTTTTTAATATCCGAAGTCGGCCGTTTGAGGCACGTTATACGAATGGCTACGCTACGTATGAAGAAGCGTGCTGCTTCCTGCTGCCAGGACACAGACGCGTGACGGCTTTCCTCTAGAGGAAGTCGGAAAAACGCAGCTGCTAGGTTGATGCGGATGGTCCGGAGGTCCGTTGTAGCCCTGGCAGAACGGACTCTCCCCGAATGGCATCGTAAGGCGCCGTGAAATGCATCGGATCTAACTCCATCTCCGGTACAATTATCACAAATGGTTGGGCCAGGTCGGTACGATCAGGTTCCCCGGTGGGGAAGACAGCGGTAATTTTACTGCCAAAATACGTAAAAGTCTGGGGGTAAAAGAGCGCAATTACTATGGGCTGCTAGATCTACGAGTTTTGGACATTCTCTTTTGTTTTAATTTTTTTTTTTTTTCATCGGGATCTCATATGGTACCGTTTAGCTGGCAGGCCGAGAGATGTGATTGGCGGCCGAGAGAAATGTTTCAACCACCTCGGCTAGTTTTTTCCGGCCCCATACTTTTCCATCCACCAAATGTGACGCCGAATCTCCCGCTCGAGCGCTTTAATGGATCGGTACATACGTGTCCTGTCCTCGGATGTGCATCATTTCTCCAATTGTTTCTCTGAATGTGTGCTATGCACAATGGGTAGGCGTTTTTTTTCTCAAGTGGCAGGGTCCTGCTTATGCGCAGCCCTAGCTACCGAGCGGCCGAAAGGACTCCACAATTTAGCCATAGCTTTGCCGATGGATTACGATGGCGTCATTATGTTCCATGGGTTATGTTCAATCCGGTCAGGGGGAGAGGGCTTTTCGCCAAATGTTAATTAATGTTCAGCCGTATATAATTAAATCTCTGGGGTTAAATTGCGTGGTCTTTTGCATCTTGCGCTTTTGATGCGTGAATCGCATTGGCACCAGTCTGTGAATCCATTAGACCCTGTTCTACAGAGTTATGAAAGAATAAAGCCGCGTACCGATGTGCACAATAAATATTAATTTTTCTAGTTAATGGCGCTCTTGAAAAAGTTGTATCTGTCAATGGATATATCATTTGAACACTTTAACGATATGCCTGGTTATCGGATAGTAAAAAAAAACTATGGGGTCCGTGGGGGTCTTTCATGGGGGGCACCTGGATCTATCCGTCTCTATCCCACCTGAGAACGTTCGAACCCAGTAATGGGCGCAATTGATATCAAGCAACCAGACGGGGGTCTGGGGGGTGGCCCCCAGCTTTGAGGATTTTGGGGGAGGAGGCTCGTCCCCCCATATGACTCCACTAAAATTAAATCAGCTACAGCTAGTAGAGTATACCTTCAATTCTACCACTCAACCATCCAATTGTGGGATATTTTAGATCCATATTTGTAGTTGGTAGCTACCGTTGCGTATATTTAGCCGTGAAATATTATTCTACGGCAATACAACAGTCGATCTGTTGTGCCCAAAAATATATAAACCCCCCTCCTCGCTCCAAGGAGTCATGATCAATGGCCCCCTCAAGTGGAGCTTACTACAATATTGTAAACCTCGATGATACCCCCAGTAAGTGATGTAATTACCTAGCCCAAGTAGAACTATGCAAAAGTGTAGCAGTGAAAAGTTCGTGATAACCGGTATTATCAATGTTGGGACTATGTTTACGACGCGCGATGCGAAAAAAAAAAGTGACATTTTCTTTAAGGAAAAAAACACTCTCTAAAGTCATATATTCTCATTGATAATGATGTCGATGGATTCATCCTTCCCCAAGTTGAAGCCATCGGGAGATGGGTCAATGGGAGGAGGGTACGTCCAGCCTCCACCGATTCAGTCGCAGTCGCAGATTGGCGGTAGTGGTAACCTGTATCCGACCTTCAAGGCCCAGCAACAGCAACAGCCTCAGCCGACAGCACAGTCGGGCATGATGGCTCGTCCACTGGGGGCTGGTCTGGCCATGTCGAACCCAATCCAGCAGCAACAGAAGAAGATCAGTAACATTGGCACGATCAACGTGGCCGAACTCAAGAAAGTGTCGCGGCCCCTCGATTTGGCGGCAGAGTTTATCGATAACTACCTTGAGAAGGATAAGAAATTCCCCGAGCTCGACCGAATCATCATGCAGGGACAGTCTTCTGAATATTTATTTTCCGAATCGCCATACGACTTCGGCGCGTTGGTGCCCTTCCAACGAACTAACTTTGTCAACATTCCCGACGCGATTTTCGACCAGTACAACCGTACGTTTGCATTGCACTTTTGTACCCTCAATAACTAACAGCGTAGAAACCGAGTGTTTTACTAGAATGGGCATTTTCCCCGAAATTGAGCGGGCGTGGATCACCGTGGACAATAGACTCTACTTTTGGAACTACAAGAGCGGAGAGGACTTTTTGACCTTTGAGGACATCACCCACACGATCATTGGGGTAAGTCTCGTCAAGCCTAAGCCTGGGACTTTTACAGAGACAGTCAATTACCTCCTAGTGCTCAGTACCCCCCTCGAGCTGTACATTCTCGCAGTGGCCGACTCCAAAACGGAGTTCCAGCTATATGACACGGGTATGGCAGTCTCTACTAAAGGCATTGACGTAAACAACATCGTTGGTAGCGATAAGACTGGTCGCATCTTTTTCTCTGGTCACGGAGATGGCATTAATGTCTGGGAAGTTGTGTATTCAAATGTCGAAACGTGGTTCCGAGGAAAATCCTCCAAGGTGTGCCACACTAGAAATGGGTTGGCGGCTGCGCTGGTTCCAAGCTTTTCCCTGCCAGGATTGTCCGAGAAGGACGGCCTGAAGGGAATTCCGGTCCTAGGGTCGCTTATTTCGCCTTCCTCTCCCGAATATATCAGTCAGATGATCATTGACGACTCTCGTTCGTTGCTGTACACGCTTTCATCCAAGTCCACCATCCGCGTCTACCACATGGGCAGCAAAAACGACCTTACCCTCTCAATTACTTACACCATCAACCAGATGCTTTCACATCTGCAGATGATCAATGCTGAAGACAAGAACCAACCTTCTGCGTCACAGCCCCAGTCGCAATCGTCGCTCATTGGCAAGTCTCTCCAGATTGTGTCCATTCATGCTGTTCAGCGACAGGAGTCGGCGCAGATCCACCTCATTGCCATCACCTCCACAGGTTGCCGACTCTATTTGCGAGCAGCTCGGTCTCTCATGTTCGGATTCAACAACAGCGATGCCCCGCCAACTACGATGCAGGTTATCCAGATTCGTTTCCCTCCGTCGAGCGAGATTGCTGTCCCACCAAACCAGTCGAAGCTGCTCTTGGACACCAAACCAACCTCAAGCATCTTTGAACCAGGACATTTTTTCGCTGTCGTGCCACAAAAAGAGGAAGCAGGAGGCGGTGGAGACCGTGTATTTGTCAGCTCGCTCGATACTGGTCGCATTATCCACCAGCTCTCGGACAATCCAGCAGCAGTTCCGCCATTCTGTGAAACGGCCTGCTTCCTCCCCATTGAGGGATACGTACAAGCTGTCGCCCTTATTTCCAAGTCATTCAGGGCCACCGACACGCCAGAAGGGTTTGGTAATGAGTGTGCTGCCCAGTACACCCAGCCAGCTCCACAGATCGCAATCCTCACCAATACCGGCGTCCACATTTTCACCCGCCAGTACCCGTCCCAAATCTTTGAGAACCTGGGACATGATGTTCGGCCATTCTACGAAATTTATGGACGTGCAGAGACTTGCGCCAATGCTCTCAGCGTAGCTTCTCGAGCTACTACCACTCTCGCCGTGCCAGCTGCGGCTGTTAACGAACGGGATTTTGCTACTAAGGTGTATATTGAGCTTGGTGGTAAACCATTCTTGCGAATTGGCGACGAAGTGAGCTATGCAGTTAGCGGAGGCAAGGATATGTACAGCGGGTTTAACCAATTAGCCAGCTCTTCTGGTGCGGCCGCTGCTGCGAGCGGAAACGGCGATATGGTTCGACTGAGCGGCCGGTTCGATGGTCTAGCCACTTATGTGTCTAGAATTGTCCGAAATATTTGGACCCTTAAAGTGTTCAAAATTTCCAAGAAACCAGACATTGGCTCTCAGAAAGGGAAAGAAATCTTCTCTCTTGGTGCTGATAAAAAATCCCTGGAGATGGTTCAGCTGAGCCTATTCGAGGTTAGTGAATTCCTAGAGAGAAACCGAGCGTTCATTGACGGCCTCATTGGTGGTCCAGAGAGCTCTCTTCTCTCCAGCTCCTCCCGTGCCGATGAACTCGCTCAGCAGGCGGAACACCGTGGTCTAGATGCACTGGTAAAGCTTGTTAAGAGCATTCGAGAAGGGATTGCTTTCCTCCTCCTCCTTCTTGATGAGACTGCTAATGTGGCCCTGGGCATTGAGGCTATCATGAGCTACTTGACGGAAGATCATCGAAAGAAGATGGCAGATCTGACGTTTAAGAGCTTCTTCACTACTGCCGAAGGTATTGAACTTGCCAAGGAGCTTGTTACCTGCTTAGTCAACCGAAGCATTGCTGAGGGCGTGTCTGTTGACACTATTTCTAAGATTCTGCAGGATCGATGCGAAGGTTACTGCTCGAGCACGGATGTTATCACCTACAAGGCGCTCGAATATCTGCGCAAGGCCAAGGTGGCTGGTGCCAATGACAATGACTTGAAGATTCAAAATCTCAATGAGTCTGTACGAATGTTCCAGCGAGCTGCTGGTGCCGTGCATTTTGAGACCCTCAAAGAAGCTATCAATGAGTTTGTTGAGCTCAAGTACTTCTCTGGTGCTGTGCAAATTGCTCTTTCTGTAGCCAGTGAAGTTGATCGTGGTAATCTTGCCCTCGGTTACCTGCATGAAGGCAAGCAGCCAGGAGATAATCGAAGTGGCCTTTACGAAAAGCGGCTACAGATCTATCAACTGATATTCAATGTGCTCTCAATCGCCGATGCGAAGGCTGATGAGGAGACCGCTACTGAGACAGCTGCTACTGATGCTAGCGTGGTCAACGGGGGCAACAACTCAGAGCACAATACCTTTGGCTACGATCCAATGAACAAGATGCGAGACGACACCTATTCTATCTGCTTCAATTCTAATGACGAGGTATTCCACTACGCATTTTACGATTGGTTCTTGTCGCAGGGACTGGACGAACGGCTATTGAGTGTCAAGACCCCTTACATTCTTCCATACCTCAGAACTAACGCTAAGAATAATCTTGGGATCGCTGACTTGTTGTGGGTCTACAGTTTCAGGCAGGGAGACTTTTATGGATCTGCAGAGGTCCTTCTCGATCTTGTGCGAAGTGACTTTGATATCTCCCTTGCATCTAGAATCGAATATCTCTCGCGAGCATCAGGCTACACCAATGCCGAGCTCAGCACTCCGATGATGCGCCAGGCGATGCTCCAGCTACAGGTTAGTATACAGGAATTGCTTGATATCGCCAGCATACAATATGATATTCTCCAAGCAGTCGCAGAAGATGACCGATTCGAGGAGGAGCAGCGAGAATTGACCCTAAAGGAGCTTGATGGAAAGATCATGTCTGTTAGCGATTTGTTCAATGACTATGCGGATCCATTGGAGTACTATGAGGTATGTCTCTCTATCTTCGAAGTTAGCGATCACCGAGGTAGCGATGAGATCACGAGATGCTGGAACAAGCTCATTCAGCGTAATGCGGCCATGGAAGAAGGATACGAGCATGTCTCCAGTGTTGTGCAACGTCTTGGCCAAAAGTTCAAGCTCTCCGAGTTTGTTTTCCCGACTGATTACCTGGTGCCGCAGCTTGAGACATATGCATTAGAGCAGGCGACTCCAAGAGGGTGGGTCATCGACACGTTCCTAAATGCCGGAATGACGTTTGAGCAACTGTACCACATCATCAATGATCTCATGGAACGACAGGAGCATCCATTCGACGAAGCGCGGGCTACTAGACGCCTGGCCAGTGACTTGGTCTATCTCATTGAAAAATGGAATATGGAATCACGCGGTAGGGGTCCAGTAGTGAGCCCTGCTGAAGTAGAAAAGCTTCACCAAATGATGGGGTTGATCGAGAAATAATCACTTTATTTAAATCAATGTATTCTATTGACTGTATAAGAGCTGCAGGAGTTAACTTCCCCAGATGTGCTTTATTTCAATATTGAGAAATATTATTGTTCTCTCATCTACCTTGAGATACTGTAAAAGTTAGAAATTGGGAAGTCAAAGAGAAAAATACAATTCGTCTACTGCATATAACATATCCATTAACTTCGCCATCTGAACTTTCCTTCCTTCAATGTTCTGATGACCCCCAAAGGCATTGACTGTCGATCCAGCGCTGCAAGGGCACCATACTTGCTCACCATATCTCTGTGATAGAGCTCCGCAATCCATTTCCAATATGGAGTCATCAAGTGCCAATAGGCTGATATCTTGGGTCGTGTACCTGATTCGTCAAGACTATTGAGGTTCCTTTGAAGCTCCGCAGTCTGATTGAGGCTGACCTGATTTGGAACCTCAATCAAGTCATTGTAAGCATTGTAAAGTGCCACACTACGAGTTTCCGGATAATTCGAATACTCGTCAAGTGACATGAAAGTACTGATATCCTCATCATCGGCAGGAACATATTCGCTGGGCTCTCTTGCGCCATATCTTTGGAAGTGGTCCTTCTGCGTGTGATATCCCATTTCTTCCTGGAGAAAAGCTTTTTCAAGGCATTTCTCTGCGCTCTGCTGAATGTTTTCACGCATTGCAAGTAGAGGGATATAAGGGTTCTGGAGTTCCAAGCCACCAAGCTCGAGGGGGAAGTAAAAGAAACCATCAGGAAGATCGCTGACGCCGAAACGATCGTTGATAACAAATCGAAGGTAATCTGTCACGCCGGAGAATTTCTTGCCCTCTGGTGCTAGCGGGTTAGCGCCAGAGAAAAGAGTGGTCTCGATTCGATGAAGAGTTTCGATGGCCATATCAATATGCTTCCGACCAAAGCACATTGCAGGTTTACCAAAATTGTTGCTAAAGAATCGGGCGAAATAACTGTTCCATGCAGTGATCCATGAAAAGATGCTCTTGCAGGAACTCAATTGATGTCTCAATTCAGCAATATGGACATCCACCACCTTCTGGTCAATGACAAACCGGCCCTCTTCCGGGTCAAGGTATAAGAATCCCCAGATGATCTTGTTGGTTGGAATGATACCTTCTGGGTCATCAACAGGCCTTCCCATTCGTACAGAGCCAGTTTTCTCTTCGTTAAACTCAAGCCCCATAACTTCGGCAAACTCAGACATGGTCTTCCAAGCCTTGACGCAAATCTCCTCACGGCCCCAGAACCAAAAGTCATCGTGCAGCCGGTAAAGATATCCACCATTGGTCCGCTGGCTAACTGCGTAATCCATGCAAAAGAGGACTGCCTCGCCGAAGCAAGTGCTAAGTGTATGGCTCATTGGAACACCCTTCTTCCGCATTTGGATGGCTGATTCAGGGCCGTCTTCAACAAACCGCAAGGGGGCCCTCAAGAAAGTCTCAAAGAACTTGATCCAGGTATCTGGAACGCCAAAGTAAGTTAGAACCGTGAGAACAGTGGTTTGGGAAAGTGATGGACCAAACCACTTAAAGTCGGACCGAATGGCCGTAAATTGGCCGTAGACTTTCTTGTGGACCAACGACTCTGCAATTAGCAGGTGCAACAGAGCATGCTTAGCATCAAGTGGGTTCTTTCCCTCCTCGTCTCCGTCATCTTCCATATCATACATCCCTGAGCTCTCAGACTGTACTGTACGGGGCAGCATCGACATGAAGTAATCCTCCAAATAGGTTGCCTTTCGCCCTTCGTGCACGCTATTAGCTCTGGTAGTTGTTTCACCAATAAAGTACTGTCGGCGTTTTCGCTCTCGTCTCGGAATGTCATCATGTAGCCATTTCCATGCCTGACTATTAGAGAATGTCGTAAAGGCACGTCGGAGTGCAACGCCCCAACGTGTTCCCACGTACTGGATAGTTAGAGCATCGAGGATATCTTCGTCCATGAAAACTCGATATTTCCCATTCAGTTGTCTTCTCATCTCCAACGGTATACCTTTCGGGTCCCAACCCCAGCTATCCAGCGCAGTCATACGCATGTTCAGCACATCGGCTAGTTCCTGGGTGACATCCTCGTTTCGCATGAACTCTTTTAGGATAGCAGTCTTCTCTTTGCTGAGCAGATCTTGCTTTAAAAGCGCCTGCGACACCCATTTCATTGAATCGATGGTAAATGGAGTACGGTTGGCACTGAGATCGGTTCCGAAGCGCTTAAGCTCCTCCCTTAGTGTTTTGAGAGCCTGCCGGGAGGGCGTCTCTTTCTGAAAAAGCCCATCAAGATAGCTCTTGACGTTCTCGGCGTCAACGGTAGAGTCAGAGAAGACTATTCCTTCCCATTCTTGACGCTGCTGGTGCATTTCAGCCCTGCCGACATTCTGGAAGTCCGATTTTGAGATGGCCGCATCCTCTTCCAAGTGAGTGAGCCATTCATTCACTAAGGCGCTAAAGAATGTTGCCTGTTCGTGTTTTATATTCAAGCTCCGAAGCTCTGACTCCAATTCGTCCACATAGCGCTGGATGGAAGCACTAGACACAGAGGAATCATGCTTGCTCTGAAGCAGGAATCTTCTGATATTAGCGCGGACAGCACGATCGGTGCAATTGGTGATTCCCGTTACGGAGTGCGACTCGGTGATGTCTTCATCAATATCCTCCCCATCAAACGCGTCATACGGGAAGCCCTTGAGCCGACAAACTCCTTCGAGGAGCACCTGTGCCTTCCCGTGAATATCATGGGCTTTCTCAGCGGCTTGGAGGATCTCATCACGCTTCTTGTTGAACAAGGCGTGCTGCTTCGAAAGCTCTTCAACCTTGGTTGCGGTGATTGCCTTGAGCGTTTGTGGAAGAGCCCCTAGCGATGACATGATAATATAGGATTTTGTACGTATATTTTATGAGGTTATCCCCAGGATGATCCCCCGTTTAAGTACCTGTGGTCGAGGAGGACTTCCTGCATGAAAAGTATAATTCATAGTTTATGAAGAGGAGTTCAGCCGCCTCAGTCGATCAGATATGACTGCAGATTACACCTTCATGCAGATCAATATAGCCGCATCTCATTATAACTCATTGTGACTCCGACATGAGCAATACTCCATAGCACTGATATACTACCATAGAAAAAGAGACCCTCCGAGAGCGCATTGACAACTGCAAATCCTCGGTTAACTCTGAATTTATAGGCAGAGTCGACCCCGGAATTATCTAAGCACTCAGGCCATATAATGGAGTTATACCCGGGTGGAAAAATATACCATTTATCTGTCGAACAGTTAGCGAATCCACTGGAAGAAAGAGCCTCGTATGGCCAAATGCGGCTGTTTTGTGTGAGCTTTGCTCTAGTACTACCTCACTAAAGATCGTATAGAAAATTATCCAATATTGCGGTTGTTGTCCATGTTTTAACTGTAGGGTTCAAGTGGTCAGTGGTAACATTATCCTCTCAATACTACTGTACTGTACCTCGAATCTTCCACGATCTCTTCTCTGAACTGTACCGATGCTACAATATTTACCTTCAATTGCTCTCTGTAGGGAGATTTAGATACCGGAATTCTGCTACATCTTAGGCAACACAAATAAAGATAATCTCCTTTGGGAACTAGACTCTTAGATAATTAATTTTTGAGGACCAAATCTTTGGGTATCCCTCGCTGAAATACATCAAACGCAGCTATTTTCTTTATAGCCCCTTTCCGCACTCCTGGCCACGGCCACATGTGGATCAAGCGTCCTTGAAATTAGCTAAGAACTTTGTATGCATGCAAATTGCAAGTATAACCATGGTCCACAATCCGGAAAGTTCCGATAATTTAATACTGTACGGTACATAAAATTAAGCAATTCAAAGGCGTAAGGCAATTTGTTAGCTCCGTTTACTAATCAGAAATTCAACTGTTCAGAATATCCTCTATGGAAGATCTTCGGTGGCTCCCCTTCAAACGGCGCATATACAAGTCAGCAGATCCACATAAACTCACAACTATACATCATTATAAGGCGCATTTTATACTTACAACTATAACTCCATTTACTGTCTGAATATCTTCACGTTCTACTCCTCTACACCGAGCAGTTACCCATGCCCCAAATGTAAAGAGCCGCTCAATGTGCGGCTACACCACGTGACTTTGAAGCAGCATGCGCGCGCAAGCTGGGACCTACCGCGGGAAAAGTTTCCTCAAACGTGCGAATGGCGGCCCGGCAAGCATAGCCTCGGCCCGGCAAAAATGCTCTTCCGTTGGTCAGTGAGCTATATGACTCAAAAAACAACACAACTGATAAGATGATAAGCTACGACATTTCACTTTTGAAATTACCCCAGGGATTCTCGTGGTCAATTGAAGCTATTAGATTCCAATAATTTTTTGAAGACTAGTAGAATGATGGGCGCGTATTTGAGAGAATAAGGGATGGCGTAATACATGCAGGTGTGCGTAAAGGCGGGAGACCTTACCCCGGATTTTCAGCCTGGGTTGCATGGCCCCTCCCTCAACACAACTCGCTTGACGGAAAACTTGTGTCTTGGCAGTTTAGCGAGGTGGAGAAATTATTTAAAATACTTTTTTTCCGCCTTTCAGCTTGTTCTTTTCTATTTTCTCCACAAATCCAAAATATCTTTTACCTAGCTTTTAAAGATATAGGAGCTGTTATATTTAGTAATGAAGGTATACTCTCTCGAGACGTTACCAACGGAGCTAGTCCATGAGATCGCGTCGTATCTCCCAGTAAAGGATCTCATAAATTTACAGTGCACCGGTTCCCACCTGAGAAAGACCCTCGTTACCGAGGTGTGGAAGCATCTTGATGTGTCCATGTCAATAGCCCAGGGCGACACTACTGAAGCGAAGAAAACACAGGGTAAGGAGGAAGTGTGGTATAGAAAAAATGACACGGGCCCACGGATCAGAATAAGTACGCAGGCCAACTTCAAACAATTCTGCAAGCGTCTTCTTAAGAACGAGTATTCGGTGGAGGTGCTCAAGTACGTCAAGACGTTCTCTTTGGCCGTTCCGTACACCCTGGCTCCACAGACCATCCAGCCCGATTTCAACAACGTCGAGACTTGGGTCCACTCAGTGGATACCGATACGCTGATGGCGTGGTTCCTTTTGGTAGTGGTTGCCAAGCAATTGACTTCATTGTCCCTCATTGAAATGCTGGCGTTACCACCACCGAACGACTGCCCTGGTATTCCCATAGTGCCAGCGCTGCTGTCGCATTTCCCACATGTGACGTCGCATATATCGTTTGCCAACGGTCTCGTCGACACGTCCAAATCGAAGAATGCTGTGCCCATGGCGGCTCTTCCTAGTCGTACATTGGACCGGATCAAGATCCTCAAGGTCCATTCGAAGTCTTCGGCAGACCTCCACGATGTGCAGACAATGTGTGGGCCATGCTTGCCCAAGGCTATTGAGCGATTTGATTTGGTCGTCGACAATTCTTCCAAAGAAGTCATTGAGGCTTCCACTCTGCACCGGCTCTTCTCCCAGTGCGAAAATCTGCAGTCGCTGTCAATTAAATGGGGGCGAATCTCTAATCCAGAAGGCATCCAGTGGGTTCCGGATACTGTTACGCACCTCCAGGTGTATCAGTACCACCGTATTCGGGCCTTAGATGAGGTTGTTTCGGTACCCATTCGGCTCAATAACGTGAGTGCGTTCAAGGTGTATTCGCCGCACGGAAACGTTTTCACCTCCTTTGTGCTTCCAAATCTCCAGCGACTAGCTATCCACGGCCCAGTTGACGACGAAGTGCCCTTGGTCGCAGCCGTTTCGCAATCGCTGAGTCAGTCACCAAAGTTGGCTCAGCTCAAGTGCAGAATGCTCAAGGCTAACTCCGTGGCTAGAATACTGCGCTCCTGGCCACACCAGAATCTGCGATCTCTTATTGTACAGCCTGGATCTACTATTTTCTCAGCTGCGACCGCGTATTCGGACTATTGTGCACTGGCACGTGCGTGCAGCTCGGTACCGAATCTTGAGTATGTCCTTCTCAGTGTGCCAATGTGTGTTAAACGAGAAAAGACCGAGGATGTCCTGGCCCTACTGCTGGAAAATGCTCCAAAGCTAAAGCACCTCTATGTTGAGCATCTTACCCTGGTATCGCCCTTCTATCCCGATGCAACAGACAATAGCTGGCTTGAGAAGCTTCCTCCTTCGGTGACCTATGTCAATGATACCCATTCTCCTATCCGACTGGACCCACGACACTGCACTTATAAGGTGAATTTGGAAAAATTGCGCATTTACCTTAAAAAGAAGGAAGCTGAGGCTGCTGCAGCGGCAGCGGCTTGTGCCGATAATTCTCCTGCTAGTGCTCGCAACCGTTTGGTGGCGGTGTTGTATCCGGTAGACTACTAACTATTTATTTATTGCATAGCTTAATCCTTGTTTTGGCCAGCATCGCCATTGAACTGTTAGTTGAACATTTCACCATGGCATTCTTGATTTAGTGTAATTGATAGAGCACATCGAACCAAATTTCTGGATCATGTCAAGTAGCTGCTGATATTAACTAACTTAGCCACTGTTCTGGCAACGGTATTTCGATAATTACTATACAATAACATGTATTCTGGTAGTTAATTCCTGCTTTATTAAAATTGTAGCTCTATTTGCCATATAAAAATCCTGAGCCATACTTGGAGGCAGCAATTTTAACTAGAATGAATATTACTAATCGCAATTGAGTGTCCAATGGGCCAATCCATTCTCAGTCTAAGCAGATCCAATATTACTATTCGTTCGTACAACATTGGAAGTTCGCAGACCCGATAACGAGCCTAGAAGCATACCATGTACAATAAGTATAGTAGCCGTACTGCAACACGGAGGCTCGCCATTCCATCTACACACCAAAATATGTTAGGTAATATGACCTCAATTGATATGCACACGTATTGGACATGGTCCTGAGCCACATGCATCCACGTGCTTTGCCAATGCCATATACCAAACGACTATCTAGCGTCCAATTCGTTCAACCAATAGCTCTCTGACTACTACACTATACTATTTCCCGCAGCACTCCCTTAAAAAACAACAAACCGCTGTACCTAAAAGGCTACCCTAAACAACCCTAAGCTTACCTCAAGGGTCATTGTTGATCATTTTCTCTTTCGAGCGTTTCCCAGAATATTGTCTCCCACCTGCAGTATTGGCGAGGCTCGCAAATAAAGGGTCTCGCATCGCCCCACATTCAAGACAAGCCCATATAAATAGTTTGCCATTTAACTTTTGTTCAAAAACTAGTGACAATGGGCGAGGAATACCCAGTTTTGAATCGGGACCCGGTGCCCAAGAAAACACAGTCCATCTATGAGAACCGGCTGCGCCAATTCACCGGCGGCGGCCAGTACCAGGACCTCAACCTGCCGCACTTCTACGACTACGACCGCACCGATAAGAAGGACAATGTCAAGCTCGAAGTGTACTCTGTTCCCGGCCTGGCACGGCCCAAGTTCAAGGAGGTGATGGAGTGCGCCAAGTGGAAGGATGCCCACAAGGGCCAGAGTTTTGGGCCGACGTGGTCTACGCACTGGTTCCGCATTCACATCCGAGTGCCGTGGGACTGGCGCCGAGCGGAGCAAATCATCTTCAATTGGGACTCTAGCGACGAAGGGTTCATCTATACCGAGGACGGCCGAGGTGTAGTGGGGCTGAGTGGCCAGGAGCGCAAGGAGTGGATTGTGCCACACGAATGGTGCATGGATGGGAAATGGCATTTGTTCTACATTGAGACCTCGTGCAACTTCATGTCGGGTGCAGGGTCGCCACCAGACCCCAACAAGCATTTTAGGCTTAACAGGGCAGACCTGGTTTGGCCCAATTTGGAGGCCCGGGCCCTGTACCTTGACTTTTGGATCCTCGGGGATGCGGCGCGTGAGTTCCCTGGCAACTCGTGGCAGAAGCACAAGGCACGGGAGCTTGGTAATCGAATTATTGACACCTTTGATCCGGAGAATGCCGATGAGACAATTAAAGAGTGTCGAAAGATTGCAGCCGAATTCCTTGGCGACGTGAACTCCGCATCGGTTTATGACAATGACAACGAAAACCACGTGTATGCCATTGGTAACTGCCATATCGACACTGCGTGGTTGTGGCCGTTCGCCGAAACGCACCGTAAAGTCGCACGGTCTTGGGCCTCTCAGTTGGATCTCATTGAGCGATACCCAGAATATGTATTCGTAGCGTCCCAAATCCAGCAGTTCTACTGGCTCAAGGAGGACCACCCAGAGCTGTTCAAGCGAGTCCAGAAGGCTGTGGAGGGTGGCCGGTTCATTCCAATTGGCGGCACCTGGGTTGAAAACGACACTAATATGCCGTCCGGAGAGTCCCTCTGCCGTCAATTCCTACTCGGCCAGCGATTCTTTGAGGCCAACTTTGGGCTCCGCACCAAGACATTCTGGCTACCAGATACGTTTGGCTATGCTCCACAATTGCCACAGTTTTGTCGGCTAGCGGGTATGGACCGGTTCTTGACCCAGAAGCTATCTTGGAACAGCGTTAATAACTTCCCCAACAGCAGCTTCAACTGGGTTGCATTGGACGGGTCGCAAGTTGTGTGCCACATGCCCCCAAACAATACCTACACCGCCAATGCTCACTTTGGAGACGTGAAGCGATCGCTTGAGCAGCACAAGAACCTTGACCTCTCTCAAACGGGCATGTTACTGTACGGGCATGGTGATGGTGGCGGCGGCCCAACAGCCGAGATGATTGAGAAGCTGAGAAGATGCAGGGGCCTTAGTGACAAGTCGGGGTTGCTCCCGCGAATCAAGTCTGGTGTTACCGTGGATGAGTTCTACGATATTATCTTCAAGGAGACAAACAACGGCAAAGATTTGGTTACCTGGGTCGGCGAGCTTTACCTCGAGTACCATCGGGGTACCTACACGACACAAGCTGCAATTAAGCGTGGAAACCGATTTTCGGAGGTGCTTATGCACGATGTAGAGATTCTGGCGACCATTGCATCAATCTACGGCCACAAATACGACTACCCGACACAGGAGATTGACGAGTGCTGGCAGGACATTTGCCTAAATCAGTTCCACGATGTTCTCCCTGGTTCTGGTATTGAGATGATCTACGAAGATGCTAGAGCTATTTATGATAGCGTCTTTAGCCGAGGCAAGGCACTTATTCAGGGTGCTTTGGACGCTCTGGGTATCCATCAGGATGCGGAAGAAGGCACAGTACCTTGCTTGCTTAATACTCTGCCATGGAGCCGGGATGTTGTCGTTGAAGTCGAGGACCCCAAGGATGCTATGCAGACCACTAGCGATGGTAAGAAGATTGCCCTGGCACGCGTACCAAGTGGCATTAGTGATCTGAGCAAGGACATTGCTTCCGGTACTGCCCTTACCTGCAATCAGGGTGTTATTGCAGAGGAGCTAAAGACGGGCAAAATTAGGTTGGACAATGGCTTCCTTACTGTTATTATCAACCAAGAAGGTACCATTGATTCTATCTACGACCAGCTTGACGACCGTGAGGTTCTTGACACTTCGCGGGGCAAGGGCAACCAGTATGTCATCTTTGACGATCAGCCCCTTTCGTTCCCAGCATGGGACACGGACCAATATTCTCTTGGAACGCGGAAGGAGCTCAGCGGAGGAAGTGCTCGGCTCATTGAAAAGGGCCCTATTCAGGCGGTGGCCAAGATCACTCAGAAGATCAGTGAAAAGAGTAGTCTTGTCACAACAGTTACTATGAACTTGGGTTCTCGCGTTATCGAGTTTGAGACTCACGTTGACTGGCATGAGAAGTATAAGTTCCTTAAGGTCGAGTTCCCTGTTGACGTTGTCAACGACTCCGCAACTTATGAGACCTCATATGGTGCCCAGAAACGGCCAACCCACTTCAACACTACATGGGAGACTGCCAAGTTTGAGGTCTGTGGCCATAAGTGGGCTGACCTCAGCGACCATACCTATGGTGTGGCTCTTATCAATGACTGCAAGTATGGATACGCTATCCATGGCAACCTTATGCGATTGTCACTTCTGCGGTCCCCCAAGTCCCCTGATGCACATGCTGACATGGGCAAACACGCCTTCCGATATGCCATTTACCCTCACAGCGGTCCATTGAACTCGCAAGTTGTCATTGAAGCGTTCAACTTCAACCATACAATTTCAAGGTTCCATAAGGACCCAGAGCTTCGGGATAGGGACCTCAATCTCGTCCAGCTGAGAGGTACGCCATCCCTCATTATGAGTGCCATCAAGAGACATGAGGATGACAAAGATGTATCTCGAGGTACTCTTCCAGTGCGACAGAAGGGAACTAACGTAATTGTGCGGGTCTACGACTCACTCGGTGGCCGAGCACGAGGCAGACTAATTACTTCGGTCCCGATCAAGCGGGCTTTCAAGGTCAACATTCTAGAAGATGACATCGAGGAGATACCTGCCAATGGCACTGAGGCCCTGATTGAGCTGCGACAGTTTGAGATTGCGACTTATCGACTAGAGCTAGACATTTAGTCTCCAAACTTTTTATATTAAACTCTAAATATACGCGGATTATCATTACATAAATTCGGGTGCTGTTCGCTGCAAACTAAAGTAGAGCTGTGGAACGCAATGGCCGGAGTTGCCTGAACCATAACTGTGAACAGCAAACTCGGGGTGGGTTATCCTGGCGAATTATACTGGTGTCGGGTCATGAGTGATTCCCTGGACTTTTATCATTATAAGCTAGACAATGCCTCGACAAGAAAAAAATTGTGAATCGCTGATCCTATCAATAATTCTCGGATGAAGCGTTCATGGCCTATGCTCTCGCACGATAAGTTTCCAATCTATGGACAGCGAGGACAATTGAGTTGGATGAAGCACCCAGTGAAGGCGGCAAGGTAAAATTCCTTTGAGCCTTAAAGCGCTATGCGAAATTTTTGTCAAATCCCATATCAATTAGCAATCTATTGAAATTATTGCAAGATTACTTATACGATGATAATAATTAGCCGAAAACCTGCGGAAATGGTAAATGTGATAATGCCAGTCTGCGCTGAATTAGCCTATTATTAAAGCGCATAACCTACTCACGGGCCTACTGAAAAAATAAAACAAACTGCAGTATGCGACTATTGGTCTGTTCATTATCATAATATATACTTACAAGATTCTAATAGGCGGCTAGTGTTGGACATTAAAGGCCCAATTGCTTTCTTTTGAGCGCAGAAGTTTTTGCCAGCTCTTGCTGAACTACTGAATCTATACAGGGCGTCCTCTTTTTATTGTGGGCATGGCGATCGACTTTCCAGAGTCAGTTCAAACAAGCGCTATAGACTGCTTGCCGGCGGGAAATGCTGTATAGTGCGACTAAAAGTTCAAGAGCCGTTGGGTGGAGCCGTTGGTTGAGGTGCAGATCATGCGTGGGATGGTCGGAGTATTTAAGACCTGCCTCCACAAAAATTTCGGGCATTTATCAAACTAATAGAATGAAGACTGACGCCGAATATCTCCAGCTTGCTATTGAGCAGGCCAAGAAGAGTAAGTTGATACCAGTAGAAAGTATGTACTGGGCTGATTGAAAATTTTCAAGGCGCCTCTGAGGGTGGAGTTCCAATCGGAGCAGTCCTTGTCGACAAAGACGGCAAGGTTCTCGGTGCGGGCCACAATGAGCGAATCCAGAAGGGCTCTGCTACTCTTCATGGCGAGATTTCGGCTCTCGAGAACGCCGGGAGACTCCCAGGGTCCGCTTACAAGGGTGCTACCATGTACACAACGCTGAGCCCGTGTGACATGTGTACTGGTGCTTGCCTCATGTACGGTGTTTCTCGAGTAGTGATGGGCGAGAACAAGACTTTTGTGGGTGGTGAGGACTACTTGCGACAGCGTGGTATTGAGGTTATCAACTTGGAGAATGAAGAGTGCTATCAGTTGATGCAGGACTTTATCAAGGAGGTGAGTTACATACAAGCTATGGGCCGGTCAACTAACGGGTTTAGAAACCTCACGAGTGGAACGAGGACATTGGCAAATAAGCGCACAGGCCTCACCGGTAGTATCATACAACCTATACTGTTCCCTTATTGCGAGCTATCCCCACATTACAAACTAGTGCAATGGAGTATATCAATATTACTAATACAACTCATGCTCTCTCGCCATTTCTCAATAGAATATAATAGATCATTCTATAGCACTATAGTTCTCGTATAAGTCGATGAGTGTCATCAGCCGCACAACAAACTTAATAACTGAATTATGTCATATGACGTAATCACAGCGCCTATGAGGACGCTGCTACGGAAGAGCATGGAAGACACCCTCACACACCATTCCAGGTGACGGCAAGGTTGAATTATAATAGCCGGGAACAACTCTGTAAAATACTCTATCCTATATATTTTAATTTTTTTTGCCTTCCTGACGGCTTGCCCTCAAAAAGTACATATTGGAGATGAGCGAGCAAGAACAAAATGGAGGCAACCGGCAAGAGAATAACAACGTGAGCCGTATTACGATTACCAATATTGCGTTGGGGCCCGATGGCATTTGGACAGGCAATGGAGACGAAAACGGCCCGCCACCAGGCGTCCCTAATTGGTTCCAAATGCCGCATGCCATCTTTCTGAGGACCGGGGATGGCGGAGGTGAAGTCAAGCACCGAGCCTCCAAGCGGGCCGTGCGACGGCTCAAGCGTATCACCAACGAGGAGGAGCTCACTGACAAGACGTGTTCGATCTGCTTTGAAGGGTTTGAATGGCCAGAGAAGAAGGAGGAGTCCAAAAAAGACGACGATCCGGAGGAAAGCGTACCGGGAGAGGCTATGGACATTGAACAGGACCCGCCAGAGAGCGTTCCAGAAGCCGTAGAAAGCGCAGCGGGTGAGGATGATCCACCTGAAAGCGCCCCATCAAGCGCTGAGACCGCTCAAAGGGCATCAATGGACGACGAGGATCCGCCAGAAAGCGCGCCAAATGAAGATGAGGATAGTGAAGGAGAAAACGCTGAGGATACGCATGTACCTGTACAGATGCCGTGCGGGCACCAATTTGGGCTCAACTGCCTTAAATCATGGCTCAAGGAGTCCAATACCTGTCCCATGTGTCGCACAACGATTGAGAGCCAGTCGGAGTATCTACGGGCTACGGGCCAACCTCAGGAGGAGCACCCACTTGTGGCATTTATGAGTCGGTTTATGAACGGTGCCATGGCCCGATTCACCGAAATCACCAATGAGGCGGTGGAACGGGCAAGAAGAGAAAGACGAGACGTGCATACTAATAACGAGACGACGACTAATGACGGCATTAATAACACTGCAAGCTCTGGGCATGCGTCTGGCAATGGCAGTTCTGGAACCGGCAGCGCGAATGACGAAGACCCGCCGGAGAGTGTGATTGGGGAGGAGCCCGCAAATCACCGCACCGAGCCAAGACGCGGAGAGCCCACCGCGCAGTATCGTTTGTTCCACATCCCATTGGACGAAAGCTTTCGTACGTTTATTGCGCCATTTCTGGGCAATGACGAGAACAGTGGAGTGCGAATTACGTTTGAGCGGTTTGCTACAATCTTTCGCGACCGATCCGAGGACCCCACCGGCGAATCTCCACAGAGCGCTAATTCTTCTTCTACAAGCTCACAGACCGCCAATGATTCCTCTACAAGCTCGCAGACCGCCAATGATTCCTCTACAAGCTCACAGACTGCTGGAGACACCAATGCTTCCGCTGCAACCCCTCCTCGCACAGCATCTGATATCAATATTTCCTTTACAAGTATTCCGACTGCAGGGGATACATCTAGAAGTGAAGCGACCAGTGGAAGCAGGCCTTCTACTACTGCAACTGCCCGGACGAGAAGTCGAAACAACTGCGAAGCCAGACATCATCCGTATGCCAGTACTACTTCGGCCAATGACAGCAACAACATTAGGACGCGATTCAACCGCGGTGAGATGAGCCGCCGAGACCTCCAGTGTGCCATGATCCCAATGCAACTGTGTGTGCACAGCCTGGACGAGGGGATGTCACATCGGGAGAGAGAGGGTAGCCAAGATAACCAGCTTGTACGCCTTGGATGTGGGCATGGCTACCATGAGGGTTGTCTGCGGTGGTGCATGCGAACCCACGGTGACGCAGAGATTCCAAATCTCCACCCCCAGGATGCTACGGCTGAGGTATGGTGTACTCGGTGCAGGCGCTACCGCCAAGTGCTATAGAGAGAAAAATACCTACATATGTAACGATATGATGATGAGCGAAATGAAATGCAATGAACCTACGTAACTACTTTTAAGCGCTAACTCCTACCCCTTTTCCCTCGGCAGTTGAAACACTGCCCAGATTCGCTTGGCAGGTTAACGTATGCTGTGGTGAGGCCCTTTAACCCAGCCTCCCCTGAAGCGAACAACGAAAAAAATCCAACCCGTGCCATAATTGTTGTCCTGGCGCCATTGTGTATATCGCCCTTACAGCCTGGTATGTAGACATTCGATTTGGTGCAGTATAGCCGCATATGTGTGGAATGGGGAGTGTGAGCCCTAATGCATACAGGCCCTGGGAGCTGTAGATGATGTCAGCATTACAATTTCACAGGTGATCCTTGGCCCCTTCAACCTCCGATTGGATTACTTGGCGGTGCCGAGAAAAAAAATACACACCAAGAGGGATATGAAGGCAATGCGAAGAGATACGGGAAATATATGGTTTAGAATTGATCTCATAGGACTATATCGGACGAGACCCTCGGTCAGGGAAATGTTTTACCGATGGACTGGTTGGAATGGAATAAGACATGCCTATTTCGAACCCGTCCCCGAGTGGAATGTACCGATGTAATAAAAGAATACGTAACAGCATAAGCAGTGATATAGTTGGTATTACAAATTAATCACTCCTAGCAAAGATCCATGGAGTTTGACCTGGGTAGATCTCCAAAGTTCACCCGACAGCGATTATGATCGCTGAGACAACAACAATCCAAACTCGAATGCAGACGAGGGTTGATAACAGCGCTCCACCCTCTCAAACTATAGCTATCCAGAATATATAGACTATAACAGGTAAAAGTGTAGGCGAGTATTTTTTGGAGCAGACAAACAACAATAGATCCCCATTTATGATTGAGCGCCAAATTGCCCATTGGGGTAAAAAGTGGCTAGTCGTATAGCAAGAGCGCTGTAAGAGAAGTGCAGCAGTGCAACCGGATCTCTCATTTTTGTGCGTATTAGTTCATATACATTATGCATTATTGATAATTTATTTTTTTTTGCTCTCTTGTCAGGTTGTGGCATAAACATAGTCTATTCATGGAAGGAATGGAATATGCTTCTTTTTTACCTTGCCTAACCCGGTTATTGTGGTTTCCATCATAAATAGGCCTCGATATCCCGTTCGCTCTTTTTTCCTCTTCCTCTTTCTCGCTATTCCACTGTCCACCTCTATTCAATCCTAATTGTTTCATTCAGTTCCCTTATTCCCTTTTTTTCTTTCATTCTTCATTGCACTCTTACTGTATAATAGTGCGACAGTATTACGGTATCTTTCGACTGCCCGTAATTAACAAGTTTGAGATTACTATAGGTAAGTACACTACAAAATTTGTGCTATGGCTTTCGGACTTTCCTCTATGGGGCATATATATCCATGTGGTTATACCCTAATCACTGGTAAGGGTGTCCCGCCTAACGCGACCATTGGAATGTATATCTCCTCATTCTATACCCGCATCACTGTTCATTTTGCATCAATTTCGCGCTGGTGGGATTTTTGCGCTCTTTTTTTTTTTGCACTTTATTGCATTTGTCGCAAACTTCCTGGTTTAAGATTGAGTTCGCAATTTGAATTCTATCAAACCATAAGTCGGGTGGTAAGTGGTTTGGTTGCCCTTATTTTGGTGTTGTGCAGATGCCGGCGTATGTCCCAATTTGGCCCGCATCCGCGGTGCATGGGTTGCGCGGGTGGAAAAATATTTTGCCCTGAAAAGTAAACAGTGCTTGCGCGCGCAATATGAAGAAGCGGGTATAACGCCAGATGACTTGTCTTGAAAAAAGATGGAAAATCAGCCAGCCCTAAACAAAGCCACCCCACTTACTACCCGCTATGTTGCTGATTGCTGAGTTGCCATTGGCTGGCATTCTCTTCAGTTTGAGTTCACATTGTTTCAATTCGCTGCTGGCGTATGTGAGGCACTTACGTAGCTCATCACAGCTGTACTTACTCCCTGCAGGCAGGTGAGCCTACTATGCATATTGGTGGTTTAACCCCGCCTCACATGTGAACTGAATTGATCGCAACAAGGAATTCCAGACAAGGATCATTGTGGTGAAAAAGTGACGTTTTGGTTTGGATGGGGACTCATTTCAGTGAGGAGAGAGATGAATTTTCGTCCGCAGCCGCCATTGCTTCTGAATATTTTTTTTACTAACTGGTTTGAACAGGTTTAGAGAGCTTTTTTTTTAAATTCTTTCTTTCGCAATTGGATTGAACTATGTCTGACCAACCGCCATCGTTGGACCCCAATAATCCAGGTGCTGGCTATGCAGGCGCGCCCGGCCAGGCCCAGAATGCTGCGTCCAATACCGCCAACACGGCTGAGGACTACGAAAAGAAGGCCGCTGCCCAGGGTGTCCCCCCTGGCGACGAGTCTGACGACGATGACATTGACGCCTTTATTGAAGAATTGCAGTCTGACGGCGAGGATGAAGACTTTTTCGATGAGGAGGCAAAGTCGGGCACCTCTGCTCGACCAGTGCCAGAGACGCTGCTCCAGACGGACATTAACCATGGTCTGACCTCTGAGGAAGTTGTCCAGCGGCGAAAGAAGTTTGGTCTTAATAAGATGTCGGAGGAGAAGGAGAACTTGCTTCTCAAGTTCCTCATGTTCTTTGTCGGTCCTATCCAGTTTGTTATGGAGGCTGCCGCCGTTTTGGCCGCTGGTCTCGAGGACTGGGTCGATTTTGGTGTGATCTGCGCCCTGTTGTTGCTTAACGCTGTGGTTGGTTTTGTTCAGGAGTACCAGGCTGGTTCCATTGTCGATGAGCTCAAGAAGACGCTTGCCCTCCAGGCCTACGTTCTTCGAGACGGCCGAATCCAGGAAATTGACGCTTCTGAGGTTGTGCCCGGTGACATTCTGCAGGTCGAGGAGGGTACCATTATCCCTGCCGACGGCCGACTTGTTACCCACGACTGTTTCCTGCAGGTTGATCAGTCTGCCATTACTGGTGAGTCTCTTGCCGTTGACAAGCACAATGGTGACAACACTTATGCCTCTTCGACTGTCAAGCGAGGTGAGGCCTTTATGATTGTTATTGCTACTGGTGACAACACTTTTGTCGGTCGAGCTGCGGCTCTTGTCAACAAGGCTTCCAGTGGCTCTGGTCACTTCACAGAGGTGCTCAATGGCATTGGTACCATTTTGCTTGTGCTCGTTATTGTCACTCTGCTCTTGGTCTGGGTCTCGTGCTTCTACCGATCCAACCCGATTGTCACAATTCTGCGATTCACCCTGGCAATTACCATTGTTGGTGTTCCAGTCGGTCTTCCAGCCGTTGTTACCACGACCATGGCTGTTGGTGCAGCCTATCTCGCCAAGAAGCAGGCCATTGTTCAGAAGCTGTCTGCCATTGAGTCTTTGGCCGGTGTGGAGATTCTCTGTTCCGACAAGACTGGTACCCTGACCAAGAACAAGCTCTCTCTGTCCGAGCCATACACTGTTGAGGGTGTTGAGCCAGATGACCTGATGCTTACTGCCTGTCTGGCCGCTTCGCGAAAGAAGAAGGGTCTTGATGCTATTGACAAGGCTTTCCTCAAGTCTCTTGCTCTGTACCCACGAGCCAAGAACACTTTGACCAAGTACAAGGTTCTCGAGTTCCATCCATTTGACCCTGTCTCGAAGAAGGTTGTTGCCGTTGTCGAGTCTCCACAGGGCGAGCGAATTATCTGCGTGAAGGGTGCCCCACTCTTTGTTCTCAAGACTGTCGAGGAGGACCATCCAATTCCAGAGGATGTGCTAAACGACTACAAGAACAAGGTTGCCGAGTTTGCCTCTCGAGGCTTCCGATCTCTTGGTGTTGCTCGAAAGCGAGGCGAGGGCCACTGGGAGATTCTCGGTATTATGCCATGCTCTGATCCACCACGACACGACACTGCCCGAACTGTCAATGAGGCCAAGAACCTTGGTCTTTCCATTAAGATGTTGACTGGTGATGCTGTTGGTATTGCCCGAGAAACTTCTCGACAGTTGGGTCTGGGTACGAACATCTACAATGCTGAGAAGCTTGGTCTTGGTGGCGGCGGTGACATGAGCGGTTCTGAGGTTTATGACTTTGTTGAGGCAGCTGATGGTTTTGCCGAGGTGTTCCCACAGCACAAGTACAATGTCGTTGAAATTTTGCAGCAGCGAGGCTACTTGGTCGCAATGACTGGTGATGGTGTCAATGATGCCCCATCGCTTAAGAAGGCTGACACTGGTATTGCTGTTGAGGGTGCTTCTGATGCTGCGCGATCTGCTGCCGACATTGTCTTCCTTGCTCCTGGTCTTTCTGCCATTATTGACGCCCTTAAGACTTCGCGACAGATTTTCCACCGAATGTACTCGTACGTTGTGTACCGAATTGCTCTTTCTCTGCACTTGGAGCTCTTCCTGGGTTTGTGGATTGCTATTCTTGACAACTCGCTCAACATTGAGCTTGTCGTCTTCATTGCCATTTTCGCTGATGTTGCCACCCTTGCCATTGCTTATGACAATGCTCCATACTCGCCACGACCAGTCAAGTGGAACTTGCCAAAGTTGTGGGGTATGTCCATTGTCCTTGGTTTTGTGCTGGCCATTGGTACCTGGATCACCCTGACTACTATGTTCACTTCTGGCGGTGGTATCATCCAGAACTTTGGTCACATTGACTCGATTCTGTTCTTGCAGATTTCTCTCACTGAGAACTGGCTCATTTTCGTCACTCGAGCCAATGGTCCATTCTGGTCTTCCATTCCATCCTGGGAGTTGTCTGGTGCTGTTTTGATTGTTGATATCCTTGCCACCTGTTTCTGTATCTGGGGCTGGTTCATTGGCGGTCAGACGTCTATTGTCACTGTTGTCCGAGTGTGGATCTTCTCGTTTGGTGTCTTCTGCGTGTGCGGTGGTCTCTACTACCTCATGCAGGATTCTGCCTCGTTTGACCGAATGATGCATGGCCAGAGTCTCAAGGAGAAGCCGAAGCAGCGATCCCTTGAAGACTTTGTTGTTGCCATGCAGCGAGTCTCCACTCAGCACGAGAAGAACAATTAGACATCTTGCATCCCCTGCGCGACACCATCAACAATGGGACTGTGATCTTTTTTGTTTTCATGCGTTTTGTTTTATTATTTGATACCCGTTGTTATAAAAAATCCTAATCTAATAATATACGATTTAATATTCACGTTTTTTTCTCGTATTCATCACTAAGATTGGTTCGTAGCGGAAAAGTTGGCGATAAGATGTTTCGGATAAGGTTGGGTAGTTTGGCAAAAAACTTGTGTCAATGAAGGAGATTCCGGGGTTCTATTTTGACCCTGAGAAGCGGCGATACTTTAAAATCACCAAGCCAGGGCAGTCGGGCGGTACCTCTTCACAGGCCCAGTATACGTCAGGGAATATTCGAGTGCATAAAAGGAGAAAAGTACATGATGATAAGAAGGACGAGCCCAAGAGCAAGAGCCTGGTGGAGTTGCTATTGCGCAATAGACTAGGGGAGCGTCCGAATATTTATGGCTGGTTCATCAAGCAGCTAAGGTTAAAGCGTACGCTTCGTGGCTCACTAACTGGGTTGATCCGGATTGGAGGATCGCGGGTCGTAGGATCAAGTGGAAGCGAACTGCTTAGTGTGGAGCAAAATGGTGCCATTATTTCAGAAGATAGGGCAAGGCTGGGTCCAATTGCGTTTGTATTTACTACCGAGGATGCACACATTGGTTATGTGACGAAGTATGGTGCCATTGGGCTGGTCGGAACGCTTGCCGAACGCAGGCAAGAAGCAGGCGACGCGGGCGTCTTCACAGCTCAGTACCTTGGAGGCGGGTCACTGATAGTTGTTTACGAAGATCGCATTGCATTGACGGGTCCATCTGGTTTTAAAGTGCTAAGGCGCGGGGGTCTGGGTAGCGATGTGTTATCTATAAGCCGCGACGGAGTATTAGCACTGCGCAATGGGACAGTGTGGTCAGCAGTGCGACGCTCGTACATCATGAAGCATGGGACCAAATTTTCCCATGGATCTACGATAACGCATATTATTAGGCTCGGGATGTTCTACATAATTTCTGGTCTAAAGGACACCATGGCGCTATACGACCAAAGATTTGACCTGCTGATTAAATATAGGGGATATTGCAACGAGTCCAAGATCGAGCATGGGATAGATTGTTTTGACGATTTTGTGGCTGTTGCGTGCGACGACAACAGTGTTAGAATATGGCACATATGGACCGGCCAACTGCTGAAAAGAATTCCAGTGCAGAGCCATGTTCATAGTCTGGTGTTTACTGCAGATGGAAAGCTCATGTTAGCCCTTGATCATACCGTTCAAATCTATGTCTGAACCAATGTCCTAGCAATCTGGGTATTTGAGTTTAGAGGAGCAAATTCTCCCTTGCATGTTGCCAGACTACCGGTCATATCGGCCGAGACGAACACTATAGCCCTGAGCACAGTAGCCTGGCATGAATCGCCAGGTGATGCATTTGCTATCATGTGTGCACATTGCAGAAAACTCGGTACATGCGCCGGTCCAGTCTTTGTGCTCTACGTCAGAGGCTGAATTATCCCAAAAGGGCCTTGATTCGGATAGATTGTCGCGATAAAAGTCGTTGTATATATCGCGATGCAGGTTAACCATTCCTAGTCTGTTTGTACTGCCAGAACACTTCAATATCGCTGGCAGTGACATTGAAACGACACTACTGGCGCAACACATGTTTTGGGCGGTGATCTCGACGTCCCAGGAAGAATTGCCTTGGAAAGCAGTAACTCTGGCGCCTTTACCGCCTGCTTTAGTAGCGCATTGCGGGATATTAGCACGCCTGATCCTCCATGAGCAAAGTGTAGAGGGTAGGCCGGAATTGGGTAGTCTAGGTAGTATGGGGTACTTGACGGGCGAGATACGTACGTGTCTGTGTCTATGAACAGGAACCATTCTGTAGAGGATGGTGCTTGATGGAAAGCGTGGTGGACCGTGGGCAAGTCTTGAACCGGTCGAGCTGCCAGCTAAGCTGGGATGAGATGTTGCTAGCCGTATAATCGACGGTCGAGAGGGTGCCGCTGCGCCAATGGCGCAGTGTTTGGTACGTGTTGAAGGTATCTCCAGTATTGTTTGGAATCGTTACATAGACTGCCTATTGAACCCGACGCACCAGAGTAAATGGCGAACTGCGGGAGGGTACATTTCTGTGGCGCCAGTTTTTATCATGAGGAATATGTTATCTTCATTGCTTGTACTAACTTCATTTTTGCTAGATAATCTTGCCCAGTTGATACTCTACTGGTGAAGGGTCTACTGGCGGTGATACTCGGGAAATACATAAATACAGCCACCAAGAGGAGGCCAGTGGCGACTCGCCGCCCTCATTTAAATTGAATAACTATTTCGTACGTACTCATATCATAATTTCATTTTTCATGCCGAAATGTAGTCGAGTGGAAATGTATCCGAATAGTACCGCCTGGAGCATATCCGTCTGCTGCTTCAATATATGTACGCCCGTTGGGGGTTCGGTTTCAAATATTTTCTATTCCTCACGTGACAGGCATACCAAAGGCCGAGAGATTTCATTGAGTTAAATATCCGTATGGGACTGCGTGCATTGCAGTACGACAAAACGTACATTGGGTCCAGACTGTATTGCGTGTTGTTGGAGCACGTTTGGGCCAGGCCATCATGCGTGCCGTCTTTGGATATAGATAGACACAATTGACCAAATCGGGGTAGCTTCTTGATATATGATAAATTCACAGCGATATATTGTGAAGGGCCCGATTATGCTTGCATCTGTAGTCCCATGTGGTCTACGTGCTTGAGGGCTGCAATAGCCACATTCAGGGTGCGCGGTTAGCTACTCTGGGGGTGGACAAGACAAATAGGAGACGTGAATCCAACGGTAGGATGTAAATGAAAAAAAAGAATTCCCCCTTTATTTTTTTTCCGTTATATGGTATTAATTATTTCCTGGTTCACTACAGTTTTTGTAGAATTGAGTTTGATGTGTGAAATATAAAAGAAACATCTCCATAACCAGGTAATTAAACTTTTAAAATTAGGCATTGGGCTATTGGTATCATTTCTCTGCCTCTCTCGTAGTTCTACCACGTAAGCTATATACTGTTATTTTTTTTTTTTTGCTTAAGCTTGTTAGTAAACCCATAGAGTGCAGCTGGTTTTATTCTTCCAGTGCTAAAATAGGGTCCACTGATATATAAACCAAACACTCTGTTCCACTTAGAAAGTGTTATATTGCCCCTCCTTTTAGTACAAGCTGGTCGATATCCCTGGGCCCAGACGTTTGCCCTGCATTGCCAGAGACTCCTACTCAGAACAATAATGCTCAACGCGGTTGCGGGCCCGGCAGAGTCGTGCTCCTCATCGTCCTCTCTCGCAACCCCGGAGCAAAGCACCCCCCTGCCGTACGGACCGGACCTCACATCGGTTTCACCGACCCAGCAGCACGCTTCGCAGCAGCAGCAGAATCACCATTTTTTGGCAGCGCCCGTTCACCTCGAGCCAGAAACAGCGGCAGAAACAACCGCAGCGACGGCAGAAACCGCAGAAACACTCCCTACACCACCACCTCCCCCAGCTGAAGCACCCGGCATTAGTAACCTTATATTCCGCGGCGAGGACGCCCCCAGCAGCTCTCGGCTTGCCACGATTTTTGACCTCCCCCAAAGACGCTTCTTCCACACCACCACCCTTTACGGCCCGCAGGACGAGCACGAAGACGGTGACTATTTGTGCCACTACCAAATGTCGAGTTTTGCCGACGGCCCCACCAGCCCCAAGTCGGCCACCTATAGCTTTCTGCCCCAGCACCTGCCCCAGGAAACCCCCACCCCGGCCACATCCACACCCACCGCCATCACCAGTGCTACCGCAACCAAAGGCTATCAAATGGGCAGCTATTTGCAGGCAGAGACGACTGAAGACAAGTTCCCCATTCTTGTTCGACGCCAGTCGTCGTCTGGCCCCCAGAGCATTGTTGCCCAGAATGTGCCTCTGAGCGGGCCGCAGAGTGTGGGCCCCCAAAACGCCGGGTTCAGGCCCTACGTGGCTCCACAGCATCACCACCATGCGAGCCACGGCAGCTTTAGCAGCAATGGGTCGCTGCTAGAGGATGGCGCCGGGCTCGAGTCCAATTACTACTACCCGGACTACCAATCGCGGCGCACTGCCAGCTTCTCAGGGGTATCTGTCCCCAACTGGAACCAGTATGGCGGCCACCAGTACAACCATGGCGTTATCACGCCGCGCATGTCGTTTACAGACGGGCTTGATGAAAGTGGCGTCAAGGCCAAGATTGAGGCCAATGTCGACTTTATTCCTACGCCGCCGCACACGACGAGCCACAGCTCGCCAGGCGTGTACAATCCTCGGACGTCGTACTTTCAGCCGCAGCCTACGCCGCCCGAGGTTGACAAGCCGCACCCGCTCTACTCGCACCAGCATCGCCAGTCCATTTCTGTGCCGGTGACCCATAACCCGCGGCCGACCCACCATCGGGCGAGCAATTCTCTATCGCATTTGTCCTTTGTACAACAGTCTGTTCCGGTGGCGAGCCAGCCGCCCATGGGCACCAATGGCGTTACAACGAGCTCGCCAATGCCTAGTCTCGGCATGGCTGCATCGAGTGTGGCCGTGCCAGTGCCCCAGCCGGCTCCTGTGGCCGCCCAGGGCCCTGTAGTTTTGCCAGTGTCTCCAGTGCAGTCCAAGGTTGCGGCGCATCCACCGGCACCACTGCAGCATGCTCCGCAGACTCCACTTCCACCACAGCCCCAAGCGCAAGTGAATGGCAGCGCCAATGCGCATGGGCGGCAAAAGCCGCGGCGGCAGTCGGGGCCGAAGCAGTCGTTCTGTCGACGAAACTCTGACCAAAAAGACCTGGCCAACAAGTTTGCCCAGCTGGACCTGGAGTCTATGGTAAACGACGTGTACTCGCTGTGCAAGGACCAGTACGGGTGCCGCTACCTGCAGAAGAAGCTGGAGGAAAAGAATCCGCGCTATCTCGAGATCATCTTCAACGAGACGTGCCCCCATGTTGTCGAGCTCATGACGGACCCGTTTGGCAACTATCTGTGCCAAAAGCTGCTTGAGCACGCCGACGTTGACCAGAGGGCGCTGCTGGTGCGCACGGCGTCGCCGCAGCTGGTCAAGATTGCGCTCAATCAGCACGGCACTCGTGCGCTGCAAAAGATGCTCGAGTACGTTAGTACTCGCGAGCAGATTGACCTGATTGTCGAGGCGCTGGAGAAGGACGTGGTTGGCCTAGTGAAAGACCTCAATGGCAACCACGTTATCCAAAAGTGCCTCAACCGGCTCTCGAGCGAAGACTGCCAGTTTATATTTGACGCGGTGAGCCGGAATTGCGTCTCGGTGGGCACCCACCGCCACGGGTGCTGTGTGCTCCAGCGGTGTATAGACCATGCTAACGAGCAGCAGAAGCGCCAGCTGGTGGACAACATCACGGGTTGTGCGTTTGAGCTGGTGCGCGACCCGTTTGGCAATTATGTGACGCAGTACGTGCTGGACCTGGGCCGCGAGGAGTTTAGCGAGCCGCTCATTGGCAAGTTTATGACGCATGTGTGCGACTTGTCGATGCAAAAGTTCAGCTCGAACGTGATAGAAAAGTGCCTGCGCATTGGCACTGAAAAGACGACCACTGCATTGATAGAAGAAATCGTCGACTCTCCTAATTTGGAGCTCATGCTCCGGGACTCGTACGCAAACTATGTGGTCCAAACTGCATTTGACTACGCCTCGCCGCCGGTGAGAAGTCGGCTGCTGGAGCGGGTGCGCCCGCTCATTCCCGCAATCCGGTCGACACCCCATGGTCGCAAGATTCAGTCCAAGTTCTCTTCGGCGTGACGCACCCCCGCAATTCAAGTTCTCTTCGGCGTAAGAGAGGGAAAAATACGACAAAAATATGGGATATACGAGGGTTTTTTAATTTATTTTTTATATATTATTGTGTATTATAAATAAAATGTCGCCGCTCATGGCGCCTACTCGACAGATTTGACAAATTGCTGGCGTATCAAAACGGCTATCAAGGACGAACGATAGATGCCTACAGAGAATGCTGGTTGCGGTTCATGATGGATGTGTCTATTAGTACTACTTTGCTCGAGCCTTGGGCCCCCAGTTTTCAGCCGGGTTCATCTGGAACCGCACAAGCTTGCTCTTGCGACGCTCCTCCATCTCTTTCGCGCCTGGATGCTCCTTGAACGACACCTCTACAAACGGATCGTCCTTATCGAGGATCCGCGAGCCCGGCGAGGTCTCCTTCAGGTTCTTCTTATCCAGCGACCCCCGCTCCTTCTTGATCCACGCCCGCATGACGTTCCAGATAAACGACCACGGAGCATTGGTCTTGATGCATGACCGCTTGACGTGGGTCTCTGAAGCAGTGTAGCCGGCATTGAGCAGCGCCGAAACCACCGCTACCGTAGGCGGGCACGGAGCCTTGACCACCTTGGACACCGCCGGCAGCGAGAAGAAGAAGGGCTCGTCAATCTCCTGCAGCGCGAGAGTGGCCATGCCACGGACCCGCGGCAGGGTCTTGAACACGCTGTCGTCGGTCTGGGCCCCTTCTACCTCGAGGAGCTTCTCGAGGAACTCCTTGTTGTGCAATGGGCCAGCCCACATGGGCCCGGCAATGTGGTTGAGCGAGTCGCAGTGGGCACACTTGTCCGAGGCCATTGGGCCTACAGCCTGCGAGTACCGCAGCACATTGGGGTTGTTAGCCCGCGGCGTGGCCTTGCCGAGCTTCTGGGGCACCACCGCGCCACAGCCGGAGCAGTGATACACGACCATCGTCTTGGAGTGGTTGAGCTTGACACTCTGGGGCGACGTCCGCACCCGGATGAACATGCGGATGTAAAAGTCGATGGAGAAGGACGCCAACGGCTCAATCACCCGCCCGTACTTGGCCGCAGTCGTCGCAATCATGTTGAGAGCAAGCCGCAGAGCACTCTCCTGGCACGCGTCGTTGTGCACCGTCGTGCCGCCGTACTGCGCAAAGCACTTCTCGGGGTGCCCGTTGCCGGCAAGAATGGCCAAGTCCGTGCAAGTGACAAGCATGAGCCCTTCATCGGCCACGCACTGGACCGCCGCGTCGATGAACGGCGTCGCAGAGCCATACGGGTCCAGATCAACCACGTGCACCCGCTTCTGCTTGTGCTTGTACATGAAGAGGCTCGCGTCGTCCTGGTTCGCAATGACCGTGTCCTCGACGCGATTGTGCTCAATGTTCAGCCGGATCGCCTCCACGGCCTCCGGGCTCATGTCGTTGGCGTACACCGTCTTGACCCCAGGGATCTCCTTGCCGTACCGCACGGCCCGCAGGCCCGTTGCGCTCAGCGCCTCGATGATCTCGAGCGTCGGCTTGGCCTCTCCGTCCGCAGACCGCTTCTTCGCCCGCCGGTACAGCTCCGACCACGCCCGGATGCCCAGGACACTGAGGTCCCGGTTGAACTGCTGCACAGGGTTGTAGAAAACGCTGTTCTGCTTCGGGTACAGGATCTCAGCCGTGCCCTCCGTTACGGTCGCAAACCGCGTCTCGTCGTACTTTCGCTTGCCAGACATTCTCCGTATCCCTCGCCAGGCCCCTCTGTGCCAGGCCCTAATGTACTGTATGGTGAAAGACTCGCCGGATCGTGTTTGGTCTGCAGCACCATTAGGTCCGCACGTCGGTTCGAAATTTTGTCCCCCCTCAGCCGTGCGGCTGTGCGCACCAGGTGAAATTTCACCCTTCAAATCACAGGCCCCAACCGCATTGAGACAACAAGCCTTGCAAATGTTCAGAGTTCAGGTCCGACACGCTACTCGGGCGCTGGCGGGTGCGCCTCGCCGAGCGTTCTCCAAGATCCCGCAGCCGCCGGGCGGGATTGTGGGCACCGTCAACGACGCGGTCAAGACGCCGCCGCATGACCCAGTGCACGGTTCGTACCACTGGTCGTTTGAGCGTGTCATCGCCGTGTCCATTGTGCCATTGACGGTGGCGCCGTTCGCAGTGAGCAACGGCACTCTGGTGCCTGTGCTCGACGCCGCGCTGGGGTCGCTGTTGGTGGGGCATGTCCACATGGGGCTCCAGTCCTGCATTATCGACTACATCCCCAAGCGAGTCTACGGCAAGTACCACAAGGCGGCCATGTACGCCCTCACTGCTGGCTCGGTGGCTGCTCTCTACGGCCTGTATGAGTTTGAGACCAACGACGTCGGCATCACCGAGACGATCCAGAAGGTCTGGAAGGCCTAACCCTTTGCTAAATGCTATCGCCATCTGTTACTATTATATGCTACTACTTGGAAATGATCCTGGCCCTGCCCTCGGGCTCTAAATGCTACTACTTGGGACCCCTTGAGCTCCCGTAGCTCTCCGTACAGATTAGCCTTGGTACACAATAACCGCTAGTAGCTTTTCAAAGCCGTAATCGTAGTTCCTTTTACAACATGCGTTTGTAACTCTGATATCACGCAGATGGTTGTAGCTACTCCCGAGCGCCCTTTTTCTGAAGCTGCTTGAGCTGGTGGGCATTGAGCTCCGAGTACTCTTGAGCAATCTTGGCCCGCTCCTGCTGCGTGGCCCGGCTCGTCTCCATGACGTTGGCAATATCGCCAAGCAGTCCTTCGCTCTGTGCGACCAGCGTATCCAGCTGGGACTCAATTTCTGCCAGCCGCTGCGCAGACACGTCGCGGCCAATTGCCGACCGCACCTCCATGATCTGGCGCTTTGTGTCGAGCTTTCCCGTAACTAGGCCGGCCAGTATAGCGTCGAGCATAAACTGCTCCAGTTGCGACAGGTCCACGTCGAGCTGGGCCGCCGCGGTCCTGTACTCCACGAGCCGGCTGTTAGATGCAATGGTGACTAGCGACAGCTGCTTGAGCTTCCGCGTAGACGCCTCGTCGAGCTCGGGCAAGTCCCGGGCCCTGTACTCTGCCCAAGTACCGTATGCAAACAAATCCAGCACTGCTAGCCACTGCTGGAGCGTGCTGTCGGGGCTGTGGAACTTTGCCCGTAGCAGGTCCCGCAGTTCGCTGAATGCATAGAGCCGCGGCATTCTGATCGCCTGCTTAATCAGATCCACCGCAATGGCCGGGGATATCGTGGACTCCACAGAGTGATATAGCGACAGAATCTGGTCCATCTTATGTGTATGCACCTCTCTAAATGGTTGTGGTGTGTGGTGTTGGGGCGCCGCGATCGGATCATTTGAAGACTCTGGCAAGTCAGCTTTAGAAGAGGTGAAAGAAGATGAAGATTCCTCGTGTAGACATATTATTCAGGTGCAAGCATTATATAGTGGTAAACAAGCCCGCTGGTCTCTTTTCTCAGCCGGGGTTAGAGGGCCAAGTGACGGTACTAATGGCGCTCAAAGCCCAATACCCGGAGTTGTTTGAAGCCAAAGCGCCATTTTGCGCCCCAAAGTCCGTACATAGATTAGATGCTGCCACAACTGGGTGTATGGTATATGGAATAAGTGATTACGGCGTGAAAATGCTCTCTCGGGGGCTCAAGTACCAATCCAAGGGCTTTCAAATACAAAAATGGGTAAGCTACCAACTCTCATTCAGTTTGGCGCTACGAGATATCGAGGATAGAACAGGGAATTGATAGCTAATTGGTTATGTAGTATGCAGCAATTCTTGATGGGCCTGTGAAACGTTGCCCTGTACATCATGTCGAGTGGGACAGTGACTGCAGCGGCACTATCCGTCAGAGTGTGGACGGCAAGCCTGCGATAACGCGGTTCCTTATTCCAAAGCAACCACAGGGAGATACGACCCTGGCCTTTTTCAACCTCCTAACGGGGAGGAAGCACCAAATTCGAAAGCACTGTATCGACGCTCTGCGGCCAATTGTGGGCGAGTTTGACGACTCTCCCCTGGCCCTCCACTCGTGGAGACTCATTGTTCGCGGATACTCGGTCTCCAACAGTTGCGACGTCATTGCCCCGGTGCATTCACAATCGCTGTGGCGGGGATACGTTGACGACCAGGGATACATCTTGCCCCGTTATTGCGAGAGCCCCAACACAGAGGTGCTATAGTCCTCGGGGGGTCTGGGGGGCTAACTAAACTGCCTGGCGCCGGAGCTTGATCTCACTTGGGGTGGACTTGGCGAGCTCAGGCACAATGGTGAGGACGCAGTAGTCCAGCACTCGATACACAAGGTGCTTGTTGATCTGCTTGCTCGACAGATTTGCAACAAGACTCTCCACTGCCTGGTACGGGCTGTTCCCAAACACAATATACCGCATTCTGTCTGGTACAAGCGACAGAATAGCGTCAATTGCCGCTAGTCGCAAGCACTCCTGCTCCTGAGCGTTGGGGATTACCCGAGGAGGGCCCATGCCGCCGTTGTTGGGAAACAGGGTCTCCCTGGCGCTCTTGAGAATGGTCACGACGGTTTTTTCATTGCAGATTTTGCTGTCAATGAATTGGTTCGCCGCCTGAGTCGTGAGCTGGTTCAACCCGCCCCGCCGCAGCGGTACAGACAGCATTTGCAGGGTCGAGGTTATTAACGGAGCCCGTCGAGACAGCGAGGTGAGGCTGGAGACGAGCGGGAACAGCTGCCGGGTCACCAGCGGGTTGCCCTCGGGCTGCTTCGAGTTGCTCAGGCTCACGAGATATGCGACAAACCTGCCGCCAGACGAAACCAGCCCACCCAATGCCCCCACTGTTTGATTGTAGAAGTTGCCAATTTGCTGGCCAAACGTGACTGGCTGGTCGGGCCCCTTGAGCGGCTCCGGAGCCTGGGGCGGTTTGACCAGGTTGATGACTTTGACGATGATTTCGTAGAGAGCCCACGGCTCGCTAAGCCGCTCCACAGCGTTCTTGAGCGCAATTGAGTTGACTACCGCTGCTAGGAAGGAGGTCGAGCACTCGGAATGGGCCGTTTGGTCGTCTACCAGTGCGACAATCAAGCCCTTGGACAATAACTTGAGGAACAGCTGCTCGGACTCGTCGGACTCGAGGGCTCGGTGGCTGTAACGGCCAAACGCCTCCTCCAGCGACTCATATGGCACTACGCCAGCCTCAAACAGCTCTCGGGCCTCCCTGAGGTCACGCAGATGGCAGTTGAGGATGTATGGTAGGTCGTCAAGCAGCGCATTGTAATAGTCGACAGCCGCCAGCCGCGTCTCGACCTTGCGTGCCACCGCCGCGATGGCCTTGAGGATCTCAAACACAAACTCCTGGTCCTGTGTGATAAGCGAGTGCCACGACTGGACAAAATGGCGGCAGATGAGCGCAACGAAGGCGTACAGCTGGAGGTTGACCCCGTCCGACTGACTTAGCCGTGGCAGCTCGTGGCGCCAATTCCAAAACACCTGCTGAATTAAACGCTCTAGTGTTTTGGTCTCCTCCATTTTTTCCCTATACCCTCTTCCCAGGGTATATACTCGGTCCAGGGGTAGGTGCCGGTCGTCGTTTTGGGAGCCCGTTGACCATTCCCGTTGCCATCACCACCACAAGCCCCCGACGAGATGGCCGAACAGGAAGCGCCGGAGGAGCGTATTATCATAGGTTTGGAGGACTTGGATGACGTGTCGAGCTACGACTCTGACTCGGATTCGGATTACGACGACGCACAGCAGCAGTGGGAGGAATCGATCGAGCAGCTCAAGGGCCTGGTCACGCTGATACTGGTGCCACTAGCGGGCAAGTTCCTCGGCAGACGGTTTGCATATTTTGGTAAGTCATGTTATATTAGTGTGTGGTCTAGCTAATGATCAGCTTGGGGGAAATACGTGGAATATAACTCTAAAAGGTGACGACGATATTTGTATATATGGCATAGAGGTGTAGTATAATGACTGGTTATGAGCAACATCCTACCGTGTAAGCACTGCCGTTCGTTCAAGCAGGATGATTTATGATCTTAAAAGGGTGAGCTGGTAAACGATTATGCTAATTTACCGTTATATGTTCTATGGTTAGTCTGTTGCTGATTCTAACCATCTATTGTAATGAATCTTCTCAGAGCTCGATTGTGTATCTGATCTACGCACCAGTGTGCAATATATTTACATTCTAGTTAGTAAATTGCGCAGTGTATTATATCCGTGTATTCAGGATTTACCAAAACATAACATTCGTAAAAAGAGAGTAAGAAAAAAGAGAATCATTTCGCTTGGATGAGCAGCCCGTCGAGTTTGGTCGTTTCCTCGTATATCAAACTGCGCGAGAGCGCGTCAATGTCTTTGACGGTCGGACTGATAACGTACTTGCGCAACTTGTCGTCGACCTTCAGTAACAGTTCGTAGCTGTCGTGATGCACCGGCCCCAACCTGAGAAAGTCGCGAACGTGCTTGTATGCATCTATCAGAGCCTCGCAGAGGCACAAAAAAGTCTCATACACATCCGGAATGAACGGCAGATGGTACACCGCCAGGTATTGAAAGTCGTGCCCTCCGCTCACCTGGATGGTGGGAGGGAGTGCAGAGTTTGACCCCAGCGGAGACAGCTGGTTCTGCTGTGGCGCGGGGCTACTATTGTGAAGGTTATTATGATGATGACTGAGGCTCAGCGCTGTTGACTTGGCCTTCATGTCATTGCTGGTGATTATCGACACGGACGACGAAGACGTGATCATCGACCCGTACGCCGCAGAGTGGTCCGCAGACTTGAGCCTGCTCTTAAACAGCCGGCGGCCCACCCCCGCAATTTTGTTCTTTGGGGTCGATTCGTTCGACCCAATGAGTATCTCGTACTCCTTGAGAATGTTGAGAAATGCCTTGAGGTACTCGGATAACGTCTGGGTATCATTGCCGTAAATGCTCGGAATTGAGCCCCCCAAATAAAAGAAGTGTAGTGCACTAGACAATTGTTAACCTCATATCCAATGGAGAAAGATGTATAAAATTAAAACATACTTTAGAGGCGGTTGTTGCCGATGGTCGTCCCAATATAGCCCGTCAAAGTCCTTCTTTGCAATCTGGACCGTATTCAACCAGCAAATCGTCCCCCCGTGACTAAAAGGCGGTCAGCACTAAACTTCAAATCCTAAAAAACTTACACCTTGCGGAGGTATTCCAGAGAAGCGACGCGCTTTTCAACAATGTCCTGGATCCCCGCGGAGTAAGACGACATATCTCTGATATCTTGGTCTTGGTGATATCGTGATGCCCTCGTGTGTGTGAATCCAGGGGTTCTAAGCTTGTTTTCTCTATGCAATCAGGCCCGGCTGAGTGTATCTCGTGAGGTTAGAAAGTCAAGTACGCCTGTCGTCAAGCCCAATATCAGTCGAATACGTTCCTCCCAACACAACCCTGAAATTTAAGGGGTAAGGCGGACTAGTCACGCATTGCAGACAAGCTGTCAAAAGGGGTGCCATGAATTTTTTCTTCAAGGCAGCCCTCGTGGTGGCAGTCGTATGCATCCTGCTCATTATCGTGCTCTTCGGTGAGCTCCCGCAGTTCCAGTAAGTCTTTAGATGGTGGCTTGAGTTTTTTTGTTTGTTTTTTGGTGCTGTGACAGTGTGTGCTGACTTTGCCTGTGTCGTGTTTTCAGGGGTACCCTAATCGCCAGATTGAGAGCTAGGCTGTTCAGCCTGCCCCGCTTTGTCAAAAATATCGACGACAGGGTTTCTGGAGGGCGGCTCACGTCGTTCGGGGCTGGTGCATGGCAACGACTCGAGCCATTGGCGCGGTGGGCAGTGCCCGTAGGATACACTGCGCTAGTCACGGGGTGTTTGGTGATATTTTTCAGCGCCGCGTACCCACAGCTTGTAAGCGAGGATGAGCGACACATATCGACTTTCCAGTCGTCAGTGCTGATCCCCGTAGTAGCAGCCGCCCCTTACGCAAGCACATTGCTCGCAGTATTTTCAAACCCTGGTCGGATCACCCGGCAGAACCACCACCGAGTGCTCAAGCACTTTGCATATGACTCTATTTTGTTCATGCCAAACACAGAGTGCTCGACGTGTAAGCGCAAAAAGCCTGCACGGTCGAAGCACTGTAGCACCTGTAATGCCTGCATCGCAATGTGCGACCACCACTGTGTCTGGATCAACAACTGCGTGGGGTACTACAACTACCGGTGGTTCCTGCTTTTTGTCGCATGCAACTGCGTACTCCTCTCCTATGGCTTTTACCTGTCACGCAAAGCGCTCAAGCTCACCGTGATCAGCCTCATCAAGGATGGTGTTGTGGAGAACCCTGGGTTTGGCAATTACAAGGCGTGGAGCAAGGCGATCGTCCAAAGCAGCACCCATCGTAAGATGGGCTGCCTCATGATCCTCACTGCGCTTCTGTTTCCAGTGGCATTGGCATTTTTTCTCGAGCATATCAAGTACATTTACCTCGGGGTTACGACAAATGAGACTCTCAAATGGGAGGATCTAACCGAAAGCATGCATGATGGAACGCTATATTTCTACGACCATCCAACCCTAGAGGCTCGTCAAATTAGCCATCGCCTAAATGAGCCGTCAATCCTGCTCCAAAAGTTTGACAACGAGACTCATTACAACCGGCGATTGAGCCCGTACGAAGAGCAGCGGGTCCAGTCCCACCACCTGACACTGAAGCGGCTGCAAAATTTCCACGAGATCAACAATATTTATGACCTTGGGTTTTGGAGGAACCTTTGGGATAGACTGCTGCCTCCGCCAATATAGATGTACACCGATTGGTAGTCGTGTAGTTACTTATAATTCCTCCTCTACATCGCCGTCGCCAAACACGGCCTTGAACACGTCTGGGGGAGCCGGCTTGGCCTCCAGCGCCTCGTTCCTATCTGGGTTGACTTCAATTGACTCGCTCTTGTCCTTGTCGACTTGTTTCTTAATTGATAGTAGAAAGTCGTCAACGTCAACCCCGGCATTCGCGGGGTTCGCGGGGGAATGGTAGGTGACATGCAATCTTGTACATAGTAACCGCTCTGGTGTAAACGACGTGACGAGACGGGTTCGCGGGCCGTAGCTCTCACTGCGGGCGGCCTCTTCCTGTGGGGACGCCTTGGACTCGGCAATAAAGGTGCCAGAGCTCGTAAATTTGTCGGCCATTGCGCCACTAAGTGGTCGAAACATTTGTGCGGATCGGCAAAAGTCTTTGAGCTCGTCCAGCCACTCGCGGCGGTCTCTGTTGGCTGGTTTTTCTGGCTCTAAGGACTCGGCACTCAGCTCTAAAAACTCAACATATCGCGCCTGCTTCGCCGGATCATCCTTATACGGTAATACAAGCCCACCCAGTGCCTGCTGCGCTATAGCCTTTTCAACCTTCGGGATGGGCTCCTCTCTACGGGGTTCTCGGGGTGTGGGCGGCTCCCGAGCCATGGGAGGCTTTCGAGCCGTAGTAGCCGGCTTATCAGCCATAAAGTCTGATGGCGGCTCCACTTTGTACACTCTTTCGCTATGAAACTCTCTAATGACGAACCCGCTCAATGGTGGCAGCCCGTCAAAGCCCCTGGGCTTAATCTTGCTGGAAGCGCCGACAAATTTGACCTTGGCCCTTTTCTTGACTCCTGTAAGCGCCGTCTTCGTCCGCTTAACAAACATTGAGTCCTCTTCATCGTTCTCGTCAAGATCATCAGCAATGCTGAGATTCATGGGCCTTTTGCGCGAATCTTTCCTGGCCCGGGTCGTCCGACCCGCACTGCTACTCCGAGGCGCAATGCTAACTACTTGTTGCCTCCCCCCTACATCAATTGCCTTCTTCACAGATGGACCAATCCCCTGGCCCTCTTTCCATCCCATTGACTGTAGCAGCTTGAATCCTGCCGTCTCTATAGAGGACTGGAACGTTCGCTGGACCGCGGATTCCGCCGCAGGAGCGTATTCCGGGTTGAACTCTGAGGCATACGACAGGACCACGCGGTCTTCGAAGTCCGCTCTGTCCTCGTCGTCCATAAAATCTTCAACATTGCTCACGGGACGCTTAGACTCACGCGTGATGACATACGAGCTCGGCGCCCATCCTTCTTTGCTCCCTACGGAATTGTAATACCCGGCAGAGAACCCCCCTGTAAACGCACCGTGGAACCGGTCGCTCTGCTTCTTCCGCGCAGACTCCAAAGCCGTCCCATAGGCGACAAACATTACCAGTCTGCCATGAATTTTCGGTGATGCGCCGATAGCCGTACTGCACTCCCAACTGTCTACCTAAAACGCCGCTACAGCCCTACCGGCGATATGAGACTATGGTCGGCATACCCCACCAGTTGCCGGGACAATGACATATGAAAGCTACTGGTGATTACGAGCCAATAAAGTAGATATACAGTTCAATTGCGTTAAATAACTAAAAACTGGCGGTGTGCATTCGAGCTGCTATAACTGGAGGTTAGCGACGGCAGGGTAGAAAACTGCAGATATATTATTCAAAATGAGTTTAGTTACTTGGAGAGGTAGTCCTTAGCCTCTTCGGCCTTCTGGGAAAGGTAGTCGAGGCCGCTCTTGGCAGTGTCAGCGGCGGACCTTGCGCCAGTTCGCACGGTTTCGCCAAGGCCGCCCTCAGACTCTGGACCGGTTTGGGCTTTGTCCTTGAGGTCCTCGGCGCCCTTCTTAGCTTCGTCGTACTTCTCGCCGGCCTGCTTTTGCATTCGCGCGTTGAGGTCCTGTGCGTTCTCCTTGGTGGTTTCGGCGAATTCCTTCACACCCTCAGAGTTCTTGGGAATGTTGATGCCTGGAGTGTTAAACAGGTTAGCGTTGTTCTTGTCGTCATCCCGAGGCATGACGGTGTGGGAAAACTTGCTATTGCTGTTCGAAGACATTGCTTATTTACGGTTCAATTAGAGAATTGAATTGAATGGTTAACTAGCAGTGCAATCGCCTCCCTTTTATAGCTGGCAATTTCCCCCTCGAGGACAACGGTCAATTGGAACAGATAGCAAAGTTGGACCCTAATGTTGCTGTTTGGCACGCCACCCCGCCCTGTTTTGGAAAGCATAAACGCCTTGCCCCGTCCCATCCCAACGGCACACTGCAGGTGGCGACACACGGCTGTATTCCGACACTGCGACATGGCCCGAGTTCCCTGCATGCGACCGCAACAAAGAGACGGCGGAAGCTAAAACCAATGACGAGATCTTCAACTGTGCCGAATTGCGTGACAGAGGGAAAGTCTGGGGGTTTCCCCACCTACGAGTCCCACATGACGTTTTTTTAATATGTCTCCGAGGTGCTAAATCGTCCAGAGAGGATAGCAGCAGCAAAGGTTAGGGGTTTGGTTACGCTGTACCTATCCCCTCACAACAGTGTAACGAGTTATAGTGCTTTGGTGTTGAGTAAGGCGGAGCGGCCAAGCGCCGACTCCGGACTCTTCCAAGAGGTCCTCCCAGTCATGCATGGCAGAAGGCGATATATCTCCCAACGACATTTTTCCGTACACGAGTGGCACAACACGTGTAAAGGGGCAAACTAGACAAGATGGGGTTTATGGACGAGTTGAAGACGCGCAACTTTAGTATATACGGACAATGGTAAGCTTCCATGACGTAGGTGAGTTAGGGGCTAACGGAGGGTAGGATTGGCGTGCTGTGTATTATCCTATGCATTGCGCTGGGCATTGGCAACATTTTCAACTTTTCCCTGGTGATCATTTTTTCCGTTATTTGCATGTAAGTTGCCATCTGGCATTGTGTTGTCGTAGGAGTGGTGTTGCTGACGAGTGTAGAATTCAAGGCCTGGTTCTGGTGTTCATTGAGATTCCGTTCTTGCTGCGCATCTGCCCTCTCACGGACCGGTTCACGACGTTTATCCGAACGTTCAACCAGAACCTGCCACGAGCGGGCTTCTATCTGGCCATGGCGGCAATTCAGTATGGGTCGTGCGGCGTCAAGGTGACGTCGCTTCTCGCGGCCGCCGTCTTTCTAACCTTAGCGTCCATTTGCTATGGCCTGGCCGCGCTCAAGGGCCAGGAATTCACTGGTAGTTCGACCCTTGGTGGTGCTGGCATTGCTCGACAGATCTTGTAGTAGCTCAAAAAAGACTTGATTTTTTCTTTTCCATTTTTCCCTTTTTTTTTTTTTTGATTATATGCCTCCCAGGCACTTTAAGCGTCCGGCGCACGTATCCGGTGAAAGCCCACCTAGTCTTGACCGTAAACATAGCAGTGCCCGTGATGAATGGCTCTTCACGGTGTACAATCTTCCCCCGCTGTCTCGCGAGGCTCTCCAGCGTGTGCTAAGCCAAGTATCGCAGGTTATCGGCATACTCGAAGTGGGGGACGGCTACGCCGTGGTCAAGGTTGTGTCGCGCAGAGAAGCAGACCAACTCGTGGACTCCCTCAACGGGAAATACCTCGGACAAGGTTGCTACGTCCAAGTCTCCCCGACCAGTCGAGACGCCGCATTTGAAGTTCAAAGAGAGCGAGAGATCCCGCGCAATGAGCTGCCCAGTGACATCCATCTCGTCCGGCGAATCCACGCAACGATAGAGCGGGTCCGAAATCACGGCCCACGGTTTGAAATGGCCCTTATGGACCAACAACAGCTCAACGAAGAGTTTGCCTTCCTCTTCCCCCGCAGCGGTGCCCCGCACGCCTACTACCGCTGGCTCATGTATATGCTCAATGACGATGCCTACGTTCCTGAACTCGGCCCACTGTACACTTGCGAACCGCGCCCCAAGTCAATTGAGGTAGAGCAAAGCAAGGTCTCCAAATCAATTGGAGCTGTAGAACGATACAACCGAACGTGGGATCCCCCACCGGTCTTCCCGCCGGGCCTAGAAAATGAACTGCGCCGACTTCGCCACGAGCAACCCCCTGTCAGCTCGCTGCCAGTGCTGGGCCAGACGCTACGGCACCATCTAGACCTATTGTTGCGCCATGTGACCGTGCGGCGAGGGTCAATTGCTCGGATCACAGCGTTTGCGCACCAATTCGACCAATGTGCGCTAGAAATTGTCCAGGTTCTGGTGGCCAGCGTTCGGTCCGCGCTCTCCCCGCCGAACCGCTCCCTGGTTGTAGCCAGGCTATGGGCAATTGGCGACATTCTCGCCAACAGCGGCGTATCGCATCCCTACCGCCGGGAACTGCTACACCAGGGCCGTTTAGAAGGCGTTTTTGACGAGATCCGCGACGCAGCAGACTCAATGGCACGCATATCCGGCGAGAGGCTCCGTAACCAGGTGGTAGCGCTGCTTGCATCGTGGCGCCACAATTCGCAGGTCGTCTTCACCAATAGCGACCTTGTGGCGGTCCGTGAGCTTACTCGCCGCTTCGCGGCCTACGATGGCGAGGAGTTTTCCGCCTCAGACTATGAATATTACGAACATCTACTCAATGCTGCAAAGAGCTGAGATATCATCTGTGGCTCTCAAGCGGTGAGAATCGACGGTTTAAATAATTTTTGAGCACAACAGATTGGCTGTTGTCTTGCCAAATCAATCGGCTTGCCCTATTTGACGTAATCAAAGTCTCGCAGCCTAAACGGGTCCATTTCCTGTGATGTTATTGCACTTTTGGCATTAGGCATTAATAGCAGTGGCACAGTACTAAGAGTGTAACAAGAATCTTTGGTGCAAGTGTTTCGTATCAAAGCATTAAGGCATGTACATAATAAATAAAAAAAACGTTTGTGAGTATGCAAAAAATGGAGGCGGGCCCTTACACAACGAGCCCGTCAATGTAAGCGTTGCGGCCACCGCGCTTGGTATGGGTCCGGCGATGGGCACGCAGATTGTCCGACCGCGAGAAGCGGCGTTCGCAGCCCTGGACGTCGCACTGGTAGGGCCGCTCCTCGGTATGAATCTTTGCGTGTCTTTTGAGATGCTCGAGTCGGCGGAATGACTTGCCACACAGCTTACACCGGTGGGGCTTGCTCTCTGCAGACTTTGGCAGGCGCCCGGGGCCAGCCCGGCGCACCTGGCGGTACGGGGTCGAGGGCGCGCCGTACTGCGAGTACTGCGGGTCCTGCGACATCTGGAGCGCGTAGTTCGCCGCGGCCTGCGCCTGCGACAGCTTGTGGTCCTCGGCAGACAGGATGGGCGACGGCGGGAAGAGCGACTTGGTCGCTGGGGACCCTCCGCGCGGCGACTTTTCCTCGAGGCACGCCGGCGGCGAGTAGAAGGGATTCCCGTTGGCCGGGGTCGCCAGGTGCTGCGTCGGGGTCTGCGAAGTGTAGCTGCTGAGATCCGAGAAGGAGTGCGTCATGGGGACGCTGTGCCGCATCCCGTGCGGCTGGGTCTGTTGTGGGGTCTGCGGCGCCGCAAAGTGTGCGGCTGCAGACGCAGGCAGCTGCAGCTGCTGCGCTGCGACCGCGTGGTGGAGCGCATGAGCGCAGGAGAGCGAAGAGGAGCGGGTGTTCGAGCCACTCGAGCTCATGGTGGAGGAAGGCGTCAGCAGGCCAATCTCGTCCTCGTGGTCCGAGTAGTTGTTGGCGCTGGCATAGCTCGCAAAGGACGAGTATACCTGGGCCGGCGTGCTAAACAGGTTGCTGGAGATGGAGGATTTTCGCGCCCGCGATACGGACGATATAGGCGTCGCATTGACCTGCTGCTGCGGGGTTGCCAGAAGCTCCGAGTCGATACACGACAGCGTGTGGGACCGGTCCATTCGCGTACCGCCGCTGCTGTGGAATGCACTGAGCTCGGGGTGGGAGACAGAGGTAGGCATTGCCGACATGGGCTCGCTCTCAAACATATACGGGCTGAAGGCAGTGGTGAGGGCCGCCGAGGTGGACGGAGTGAGCGTTTCAACGCTGCTCATGCCGTACGAGTCGCCATTGAGCGAGGCATCCTCGTCGTAGTAGAGTGCCTGAGCCAAGGCATTAGGGGTCGACATGGACCGACGTAGAGCCTGTGGTTCGTAGTCCATTCTCAATATACAGGAGACGGTACAGGAGGTTAAGGAGCCTAGGGGAATGCAAAGGGGGAATGAAAGAAGGAGGGAAGGACTACCAAGGAGGATATATAGCTCTCAGCTCTAAGCCCAGGGGGACCAATGGGTTTATATTAAACTAGAGAAGACCGCAGTTGAGAAAGAGAGAGCGCAAAAAAAAAAAAAAGAATAAGCAAATAACACGCGTGTCTCCGCGACGCCGGCTCTAAAGGCGACTGGTGGTCAGGTTCCCACAGGAGGCGCTTTTATGTATGAGGAAAAAACAAAAATTGGGCAGAGCCCCTCGCTCGACTAAATAGTGATGAGATTTATTACTTGAGATGTGTTGTGGGTGGTAAGCCTCTCGATCACCGCTGCCAGTAAAAGAAACACCGCTGCTGCAGGTAATCTCTCGTTGATTCGAAAGGGTGTTGCTTTTTGCCCAAAACGAGCGACGCGTGGGCGAACAAGGCGTGTTAGTACCCGGGTGTCTTACCATCCTAGGGGTAATCTGCGACATTCAGCCCCGGGCTTGCAGCGAAAAAAACTGTCAAGGACTAGAGAGGATTCTACTCTTCAACTCTCTCGCCTTTGGAGGGGCCTTTTAGCTGTCCCCCATTGTCTATGTAGGTGTGTACGCGTGTGTACAGGCCCTAGTGGGCATACGTAGGTATGTAGGTATGGGACGCCGATGCGGGTCGATACGGTATTACATATGTACACACCTGGCGCGCTGCGTAGAATAGAGTATAATCTGCGGGCAAGGTCTCACCGAAGGAGGTGGTGCTGCAAAGCGCGTTTCCGACGCGTAGCTGGAGGCACGGTGTTTGCTTTTGTTGGAGGGAGCTAGCCGCGCGCTGCTCCCAATGCGGACAAAATGATAGGTGGCGGGCTACTGGTACAGTACATCGAAATCGGCATTGTAACTGATCGAACGCTTGTATTGCAGTACGCAATTGGCAAAATAGTCCGGTGCCTCACCCAAGAGAACCCGGTACTCGGAGCTGTCCCCCCGACGTAATAGCGGCATATGGCAGGTCTCTTTTTTTTATTATTTTTATTATTATTATTGGTTCCGATCGTGTCAGCTCGTCCGAACCCATGGCGATTTGAACAGTTATACTGGTAACTTGCTTTACAACTCGGGCTAACAATATTCACGAGCTCATGTGTCTCCATGATATTATTTGGATATTCATAGGCTCGGCAATGGTAGTAGCAATGGCAGGTTGACGAGGCGTGGAGCCCCGTATCATAGGAATCATTAAATGTAATATCGGCAGGCTTTTTTACCAGCGGCTGAGCAATTGGACTATTGGCTACGTAATAAAACCGCCAATGGTTTTCTTAAACCAAAGAGTAGGATTGATAGTGAAGAGGGAGGAGGAATATACCAAAAAGGGTAACGATTGATATACTACTTACAATAACGCAGGTTGCTCAAAAAATTTAAGGGTTCTCGGCAACAAACTTCTGGCCCTTGGCAATGTTCTTCTTGAGGTCAACCTTGGCGGCCTCAATGAGCTTCTCCTCGTAAGCGTTGAGCTTGCCGAGTGGGTGGATCTCCTCAGCACCAGATGGGCCGAGAGTGACCTTGGAGGAGAAGAACTCAATGCCCTCGTCCTTGAAGAGTGGAGACTCGACAAAGGTTGGCTCGACAACGTTCTTCTCGCCCTTGACGGCTCGCAGCAGAGAACCGGTGAATCGAGCAGCAGCCTGGGCCATGGAGAGGGTGGCAGAGCCAGCACCGTCCTTGGCCTGGACAACCTCGTCACCGCCAAACTGGATTCGGTGCACAAGCTTGTCAAGGACCTCGCCAGAGAGGTCTGGGTGGTTGGACTGGGAGATCAATGGCACAATGGTGACACCAGAGTGGCCGCCGACCACGGTGACTGGCTCCTTGGTTGGGTCGGTGCCCTGCACCTGGGAGATGAATCGAGACGCTCGCAGAACGTCAAGGGTGGTAACACCGAACAGTCGCTTAGGATCGTAGACACCCTTGGACTTGAGCACCTCGGCGACAATTGGCACGGTGGAGTTGACCGGGTTGGAGATGACGCACACAAACGCCTTTGGGCAGTTGTCGGCAACGGCCTTGGCAAGATCTCGCACAATGGAGGCGTTGGTGTTGAACAGGTCGTCTCGGGTCATGCCTGGCTTTCGTGGAACACCGGCTGGGATAACGACAACCTCAGCGTCCTTGAGCGCAGCGTCAATGCCGCCGTTCTGGCCTGGGATGTAGCCGCTGACGGTGGAGTTGGTGTCGACGTGGCCAATGTCGGCAGCGACACCTGGGGTGCCCCGGAGGTCGTAGAGAGAGAGCTCAGTAACGTCCTTGTTGAGCTTGAGCAGCAGGGACAGTGGCTGGCCAATGCCGCCGGCGGCACCAAGAACGGCAACCTTGGAGGCGTTCATGGCGGTGGCGGAGAAGGCTCGTCGCTGGGCAACGTTTCGCAGGGCGGTTCGGGCAATCATGGTACTTTTTGGGGTTAGTGTTGGAGGAGTGAAAAGTTGACAAGGTGGAGCGGAGTAGTAATATTTCCACCGCCGGAACGGCCTCCCGGAATGTCCGCCGCTGATTGGGTGGAGTTGCATCCGTCCGGAACCATTTGCTGCCGAAGGGCTCTTCTCCTCAGGGGCCCTTGCCGACATAACGACATGTGTGCGCCCGTTGGGGTCCCACATTTAACCGCGGACCTTCGGGTATATGTGAGAGCGTTTCTTTCCCCTACTATAGCCATGGTTAGACTCGGACATGGGGGGTCGGTAGGTTCTTGCGCTATTCATTGTGTTTCATTGCCGGGGTATTCGGTGTTTGACAGGGATGGTTCTGGTGAGAAAAATAGACGCAGAACATCATATAGACATAAAATTTTTCGACAGGGTAACTGTTGATCTGATCAGTATTATTTTAATATTATATGACGTCTGTGTCATAATTTTCCCAATATGATGGGTATTCAGGTGCGTATGACAGGTAGCTCTGCAGTCCAGAGCAGTTTTTACATCAGACCCGATGAGCCGTAAGGGACGACAGGGAAGGGGGTTATAAGTCTTCGATTCAATGCATGTTTCTTCCAATGCGTGTCGCGATTGGTTCCTACCGGTGGACGCTAGTCAACCCCAGCTTTTTATTTTATTTTTTATTCCTCGGCGTTTGATTGATTGACCGTTCAACGCCTCAGATGGGGCATACGTATGCAACAGTTGAACAAGCAAATATTATAATACAATAAAATGCTGTGCCATAATGTACTCAGATCGAGTTGCCCCGATTCGAGACGTGCCGAACAGGGGTCCGGTCAATCAACTTCTCTATATAGCCAACATCCTATTGTAAGGACCAATTGGGAAAAGGGGAGAGCCAATTTGGATAGTGGGGATCCACTGACAAGTTCTCAATTGGTTCCATGTGAAGTTTACAATCAGCACTACAGCACGTAGCGTGTTACAGTAGGTACTCTGGACTACATGTATCAGACATGTCCAAACTCTCTGTGTTTAGTAATGGCAACCTTAATGATCCGTTAAACATATGCTTGTGTTTTTTCTTCCAAGACCTTTTGCAACGGCCTTTCTAACCCTGTCAAATAAGGGTCTGAAACGTCTACAATGAGAAATGCTTCCGTTTTCAGACTGAGAGTCCCATTTCAGTCTAACTTTTCAACTCTCATTATACCAAGTTGTACAGGTCTTTTTTTATAATCTCAAACATTGTATTTTCTGTTTTGAGGACATGTCGCAACGTTAATGGTGGGCCACTGAATTGTCCATCCAATCTGAAAACAGTATACAGATTGCACGTAGTATATTGAGCAAATTGACAATCAAAACAGTACCCACAGTGCCATGGCTGAGAATTTTATGCTTGTCTCATAGGACACTTTATATACATACGTATTTGTCGCGTGAATCTATGGAACATGCATCTAGAACCACTGTTAACAAATACTTGGATCAATGTAACACATCCATTCTCGTACTTGTGGTACCACAACTTCTACTAACGTGCTACCCTTTTACTAAATGAATTTGTTGAAGACGGTCACAAGGGGCAATGGACCTTAACTACAAAATTCTACTTCTGAACTGAAAGAGTCCAATTTTGTAATACTAGGATAGAACCAGCCGTATACACTAGGCTGTAACTCCATTTCAATCACTTCAAAAAATCCTTTGCTAGTCGAATTACGCGATTCATTTAATTCAATTAATTTAATTTGTAATCCAATCAGCACAATTAATATCGCCTTACAGCACTGGGGAAAACGGCCCCATTGACGTCTCCCTGGTAATACAGCTTTATTTACATAGCTTTATAGCTGTGCCTTGGATTTTATTGATTTATTATAATATGTTGAAACGTCTGCAAAGCGGACAAATATGCTGATGTAATTACGCCTAGGTCACAAGTGGCAATGGGCAAATAATACAGAATTCTATCTATCTTTATAGTTGGGGCAAGAAACCAGATTCCTTCGAAGAGGATTTGATCTATCTTAAGTACCTGCAAATTGTAAGTGGGCCAGATACCTTCCCTGCGCTTTCTTTTGAAATGGCAATAGGAATTGGACAATGAATTGCACCTTGAGGCCATTCTTAAAGTCTCGCTATTGTAGGGAGTGTGAGGCTTTAAAATTAAATCACGTGATGATTTATGTCACGTGATAGAACTATCAATTATGTCACGTGATGTTTAAAAAACTGGTGATCTCTTGATGCCCACAATTTAAAGTTTTTCAGCGAAAAATCGGCAATAGTTTAGTGGCTAGAATTTCCGCCTGTCAGCATTACTGCAGCGCGCGGGGGACCGGGGTTCAATTCCCCGTTGCCGAGTTCTTTTTTCGCGCTCGCGCAATTTTTCATGTAATGAATTAACCTATAGTTAATTCTCGTGTGTTTAATTAAGCATAACGGGACCAGAAGAATATATCTGTACCTAGTCCCTGCATATTGCCAGAAGTAGACTAAGTAAACCTTGTAACTTCTAAAGCCCGTGATATAAACATTAAAAGTTGAATGGACCGCCCGTCTCCAGTCGTATAGTACTGTAATTTTTAACCAAATGAAATAAATCTAGCAGAAACCGTTTGCCTGGTGGGGCACCGAATATGTTTTCCTGGGCTTCAAAATAATATTATTCGCTGAGTAGCTAAAATTATTTCAAACGTACTCTTATATACCATCAAGGTAACATTGCCTAAGCTCTTGTGAAATATTGTAGCTATATCTCTTGAATTTTTTAAATCCCTTGGCATCGAGGTAGTTAGAATTCTCTATTCTATTCCCGTTGTCACTTGTGACTCGGCTAGGCTTTTAATTATCGAGGTAGTTATTGGAGAATCTTTTAGGTTAGGGCTACTAAGCGGAAACTCAACTTGTGCCGGTATAATCACAATTGATTGCCAGGGACAAGTGAATTGTGAGCAAAACAGGTCGGTATATCCAGCATGGGGCCGTAGTAGTGTTAATAGATGGTACCTAATTTACCTACTTCAAGTTTGTAACATTTTAAAATGTGAAAGATGATCACTGAGTGGGGCTAGTCTGTACCTATAATGCCTAGTATAGAAATACTTCTTGTCGCTAGAGTAGGTAGAATTTTGTGAAACAATCCTTTTCATATCGATCGCCGAAAGTTGTCGCGGTCTTTTTGTTACTTTTCATTTAGACATCCATATGGGTCAATACAGCGAGGATCGATTGTACCATGAAACCTATGCTTACGGTTTAGTAATAAGTATATAATATGAATTTGTTAATTGTTCTAGATACATGTACCACTGTACAGTACACTGGTACGGTCATATTACAAACATATTTTTTTCTAACCTGCTCCATTGGCCACGGATGAATTTGTAGATCGTAAAAAAAGGATCCTGCCCTATTACTCGTAGTGTGGCAGCACTTTTTTTAATTAATATATTGCCGGCGTAATATAGCTATTTGAACGCAATATGACGCCCCTCGTATACAAAGAATATATGCATTATTCGTACATAACGGTCTTGCATATGCATACAAACTCCTGCATATTTAGGGTCCAACCACTCCAAAAATGCAAGAACTTACCAGCGCATACGAATATCGTCACAAAGTCCCCCGCAGCCAAGTTCAGTATGTATACTACTGAGCGCAAAGCTACGGATTTGTAAAGGTCACCCCACAAGCCAGGGTGTGTCTTGGAAGAAGGTAAAACAACGCCGATGAAAGGAGTAGATCGGTGTTTCTAATCTCTATACACAGATCGATCTCAGCGCATAGAGTATATGATACGGTCTCTGGTGCGACGAAGGGGACTAAAAAATTATTAATTTATATTGCACCTGTCAGTATATAAGGAGGCAAGTTTGGACTTTACAAGAGTAGGCTCGACAAAATGCTACTGGAAAAAAGTCTAACCCAAATATTCTACCAAATCTTGTTTGATAGATCCTTTGTGGCGTTGGACAAGGATTTGTCTAGAATATCGCAGTATCGGGAAAGACAGATGCAGGAAAATGCTCGGAGGCATATTGACGTTGACCGGGATAATTACTACTACTTCCTCACCACAAAGTCCAAGCTAAGTCGCATGGGCGTGGCAGAGACATGTTTACACTTCCGACGGTCTATGAAGCGGCATCTTTCAATGGTGTCTAAAGGTAATACCCCGCGCGACAAGACACTGGACTCGTGGATCCAACTCGAGTACCAGTTACGAGTGCTGCAGTCATTCATTGAGAGCGAACAAGAGCTGCGCTCGGGAAGATAGGGCGGCCTTTCCCCCTCTTCATGCATGTGAATTCCAGCCCCCCCCAGAGTTTCGGGAGATCTTCACCATGTGGAGCCCCAGCAAATATTTCTCCAGGGTTCTCGATGAGGCTCGGCAATTACCGCGGCCATTTATTTTAAGGGAGTGCGCAAATGGCACTGATAACAACAGCATGACAAATACAGACAAGCAGGTTTTTGTTAGGTGTTTATTGACAAGAGAGTATTAAGCAAATAAATAGAGAAATTAATAACAATAAATATCTCGTAAAGGAATCGTTAGAGTGAATAAATCGTTAGGGATTAGTGCGTTACAGTTCCTTGAGGTCGCCTATGAGCCGGCTCATTTCTGCCCTCCTTGCCGCTTCGGCAAGTATATTAAACGAGGGATGGTTAGCTGAAGATATCGACGTGCTTGAAGATACCGTCGATAGGGACGCAGAGTTGGATACTGTCGACGGATGCGATTCGGCATACGTGTTTGTTGGCGAGCAATATCCGGGGAAATATTGCTTATTGGCCATCTTATACTGATCCCCAGTATAGCAGTCAAATGGATCGTTTCTACTGCTCATATTCCAGTGGGCTATAATAAAAAACAAGACTTTTCCAACTTTTCCAACTTGATATATCTGGGTGATGACCAGAAGAATAAATAAGCCAAAAAAATTTGGACAAGGTAAGTTTGATATGGAGAATGAAAATAAAAAAAAAAAATGGAAGGGAAAAATCGGAGCTTTTTATTTCCGGTCTTATTTTCGCGACAATTACCCCTTCTAATTTTTTTTCGCACGTTTGAGATTTCTGTACGGACAATAGTCACTCTCACAGACCCAACGGTCGCCTGCGCAGAAAGATAAAATAGACCTCATTCGGGCTCCGTCTTCGTATCGGATGATAACGAGTTGACCGGGGGTCTAATTGACCTCGGAGCGGAGGGCAAAACCGGTAAGGCTGTGTCGCTAGCAGTGATACACCACTGCAACATCACCCCATGTCCCATCCGAGAGACGCCACTGTCCTCAATACGAGATATCGAAGTATCTGAATAGGGAAAAGAGTTTGCAAATAGATTGGCTGGTAGAATGGACACTTCTACGCTGTGTCACGGTTTTGGAATAGCAAGTTACTGTAACATGGCCAATTAATAATATATGAGCTATTACAATTACTCTATGTAAAATACTGACTTTAATACCAGGTTATGCCACAGATACCGTAAATAGAACAAGTTAGCAATACGGTTACATAGGCAGAGGCACAATGTTGGATGTACGATTGTAGAATAAACAATTAGTCGCCACTATGGCTGACGGAGCTAAATAATCCCAGTCATGGTCATGTTCTTCTCGAGAATCATGTCAGTGACAGCCTGCATTACAAACTTCATGCTGGCGGTATCGGTCGCACATGTGTAGTGCACATATATCTGGCGATGGGGGTTTTGGTTTAGCCGCACAAACTGATCGCGGAGAAATGCCAGCACCTGTCGCGAGTCCTTGGGATCCCCTGTGTAGTCTGGAAAGTACTCGGTGAAGCGGCGGCTGCCTGGCCTCAGCAGCTTGCGCTCAAGAACATCAATCTTGTTAAGAAAGAGAATAATCGGCGTCGATTCGAACCACCGCGAATTGCAAATCGACTGGAACAGCTGTAGCGTCTCGACCATGCGGTTCACCGAGCGGTCCTCAAACAGCACTTGGTCGAACTCGTTGGCCGCAGCCACAAACAGTACGGCCGTCACATTGTCGAAGCAGTGGATCCACTTGCGGCGCTCGCTGCGCTGCCCACCGACATCAAACATCCGGAACCGCATCTCCTGGATGTCGAAAACTGTCTCGGTGATCCCAGTAGTCTTGATCCGGCCAGTGAGAATGTCTGTGTCGGTTGCCCTGTAGTCCTCCGCGGCATATGCCTTGACATTGCGGAAGAAGTAGGGGGCATTCACCTCGAGATGAAACTCGTTCGACCGCTCCAGCACTGCGCGAATGCCCCGGTCCCGGGACCATAACGCCGCAATGGCCTCTGCAACCTCTGCTTTTGACACTTCGCGCCTTGTGCGACCCAATAATTGCCCGAGCTCCCCTTCGTCTTCGTCATTAATACTGTCAACGTACCCCCCATCCAACTTGTGTACTTTTTTGGGCGCCGAGCGCTCAATGACATAATCATCGAGGTGATTGGTCTGGATGGGGTCCACTGCTAGCAACAGCTCGCGGTGATGGTGGAGCTCGGACTCGGGAGCCGCGCAATCTAGCCGAATGCCCAGCGCAGAGGCCTGCTTGAGCAGGGTCTGAATAGAGAGAACAGTATCGCACCAAATGACTTTGGCGTACTGGGCACGCTCATGCTCTGTGAAACTTTGGCCGTGGATGAGCCGCATTTGCTTTAGCACCGTCGACTTGCCGGACTCGCCGGCGCCTAGGAGCAGAATTTTGAACGCATTGCCATTCTTGCGGGCGTTGGAGAGGCCAATCTCTATTGCGTTGTTGCGCTTGGCCAGCTCCATGACTTGTGGCGACCGCCGCTGGCGTCGCATGGGCATTGACTCTGGCTTGCGCTCACTCGAAAAGCTACACCCCATTTACTCAATTCTTCTCACTTTGTCAGATCCAGGTCAACCTGTGGGGAGGTCTGCAGTGCCATCCCTACTTCCATTTTTTTTGCCGGACGCAGCCCCAAAGATCCTCAAATCGATATGAGGACTTCCCCTGATAATGCTTCAACCCCAGTGCAACATCTAATTCATCAGACATTATAATTAACCAAAAATTGTGCTCCTCGAACAAGCCATCCAAGTAATTGGCAGAGGGCCAGCCCCCTTCCCTCGGTCAAGTTGGGGTAACCAGCGACACTGATATGCTGCTAATGGTTTTTATAAATTGTAGGGTTGAGGAGAATAAAACAGCGGCAATTGAGGGGGGACCCACCGCACGTCTTGGCAGCCGAGAGGATCCGATAGCATAAAAAATAAAGGATAATATTAGTACTAGTACGATACAGCGAAAAAAGAGATTAAAACACAATTGCGTCGTCAGGAGAGGCCATTTTAGTACTTTAGAATAATGTACAACGCGTGGATAATGCCTGGAATGTAACCCAGGATAGTCAGAAGTACATTAATCAAGAGGTCGGTGCCACAGCCTCGCTCAAGGAACACACCAAGAGGAGGGAATATAATCGCTACATGGTTAGAAGGCGCGCCAATTGCCCAAGCTCACGTACCAAGGATGATCTTAAGGATATCGGAACACGTGAAAGCCATTGTATCTTATGTCGTTAATGAGAGAGAGAGAGAAGGAGATAGAGGTATTTTTATATAGCAAAGGGGCGGCAGAGCTTTGTTGTGTGCGCCTGCGCAAGCGGCTCAGCCATCCGCATAAACCGGCGCCGCACTTGCCTCGTTTGGCGGCTCCGATCGCGATGGTTTGGCCTATACATTTGTGGTGCTGCACTGTTTGGCTAACACTGCCCACGGCAGTTCATTGCGTTAGAGGAGTTGAATGAGAATGGTTGCGTATTGCTTGCTGTGGTGAGGTGGCGAATGGATGTGGGACGCCACACTGCGCATTGTGTCACCGGTCCTTGCTTGTACATGGCGCCGCAGTTTGGACGATTGCTGCTGTATCAAATATAATCCACAGGGCGTTTTTATGGCAGGCCTAAAATCCGGGAAATAACCCGCCTTGGCGAGTTATTTTTGTGCATGCCAACTCTATTGCTGGTCAGCCGTGTGTTTTAAATCGCCCGCATATTGTCTCACAATATTCGTATTTTATGCACCGACGACAGTATTTTTCCAATGTCATTGACAGATACTGACAGGGATAGGAAGGCATTGATAGCAATTGGAAGTCATTGGCAGTCAATGGCAGCTATTGGCAGCAATTGGAAGAAAAAAAAAAATTAACAACTACTGGATGCCATTAAATGCCATTTTCCCGAGATAATGGATTGGTACCAGAGAGCTGGTAGAGCAATCGGCTGTAACTACTCTCGTTACAGCAGCTCGTTACAGTAAAGAGATGGGGGGAAGAACGGGAGCTCGAGGGCTGGCCCTCGAACACACTCTACGGCTCGTGGGTCAAAATGGGGGATGCATTATAAAATCTAAGCGTTAGACGAGCTTCTCGTCGAGACGAGCGGCAGGGTTGTTTTCGATAAAGTCGAGGGAGACCTTGTGGCCGAGCAGCTCTCGGATGTTGGAGATGCCGTACTTGATCATGGTCGGCCGCTCGAGCGAGAGACCCCAGCCGTGCACACGCATGTCCTTGGGCAGGCCCAGGCCCTCGAGCATCTCTGGCCGGAACATGCCCGAGTTGCCAATCTCGACCCACTTGCCGAGGCCCTCGTGCCACGAGAAGATCTCCATCGACGGCTCGGTGTATGGGTTGTAGGTCGGCTTGAACCGCAGGTTCGTGACGCCCATCTTCGAGAAGAACTCCTGCATGAACCCAATGAGGTCGCCCAGGGTCAGGTTGTAGTCAGCCACAACACCCTCGATCTGGTGGAACTCGGCCAAGTGGGTCGCGTCGACGGCCTCGTTTCGGAACACCTTGTCAATGGAGAAGTACCGCGCCGGCTTGGGGTCCTTGGCGAGCTTATAGAGCATGGCACTGGACACGGAGGTCGTGTGGGTTCGCAGCACAAGCTTGGTAGCATCGGCGGCGGCCCATGGGTACCGGTACCCAATGGAGCCGTACTTGCCGCCCTCGTGGGCGCCCTTGACGTTCTCCCACAGCTGCTGGTCCTCGGGACGGTCGGCCTCGACAGGGTCCTTGATGTAGAAGGTGTCCTGCAGGTCTCGCGCCGGGTGCTGCTGCGGGACGAAGAGCGTGTCAAAGTTCCAGAACCCGGACTCGACGTACATGTTGGTCGGCATCTCGGTGAAGCCCATGGAGAAGAAGATCTGCCGGAACTCCTCCCGCACCTTGTTGAGCGGGTGCAGCGCACCGCACGCCGCAACAGCGCCCTCGGCGTTGAAGTTGTACGGCTTGAACTCGGCCGTCTTCCACGAGCCGCTCTGGACCATCTCAATCGTGAGGTCCGTCTCGACCTTCTTGATCTCGAGCGCAAACTCGGGGCCCTTGGCGATCTCGTACGAGATGAGCCGCGTCTTGGTCACCAGCTTTCGCTTCTTGAGGTCCGCGAGCTCCTTGGCGTCGCCCAGCGACCCGCTCTCGTGGATCTCCTTGAGGTCCGCAGCGGTCTTGTCCGCAGGCTTCTCCGCGTTCTTCACCAGCCGGTCTCCTTCCTTCTTGACCCACCCGTTCTTGAACGCCCGCTGCTGGCCGACCTTGCCGTTGGGGCCCATGATCTTGGCCACGTCGGCGATCTTGAGGCCCTCAAGCGCCTTGCACACCTCGTCGTAGAGCCGCATCTCGTGCGACCCGTGCTCCATCACGTCGAGGCCCTCCTCGGTCAGCGTCCACAGGTCGATCTCCAGCGGCTTGAACGTGACCATGTTTTTCGACTGCAGCGACGTCACCGCCGCCTGGATCTGCTTTGCCTCCACGTCGGGGAACGTCACCCGCGAGTCCGCAATCACCCCGTTAGGGGTCTCGTTCAGTCTTTTCAGAATTGTCAGCTGAAGCTCCGACATGTCGTTGATTTCGTCTATAACTCCTTTTGAAAATTTCAGTCATCCATTTCATCCCCCGGACCCCGTTGGGACTTTGGCGCGCCCCACCCCACTCCACTCTATTCTACTCGACTACTGCTCAAGCTTTGGAAGGACGGCAATAGGGGACTGGTGTATTCGAGGGCCAGCCCTCGAGCTCCCGTAGCTGGGGGGAAACCCCCCAGACCCCCCGTACTCATAGAGTGATGGGTAGTAACCAACTTATTGTAGAGTATATGGAATTGACGAAGTTGTCTACCGGTTGTAGCGATACAATACAAACATGAAATGAAAATAAGAATTTAGCCCAATATTTCATCTTTGGTCCATGGGGCGTTCTGTGGGATACGGAAGTAATTGTAGGTTGCCAGTATTAATCCTAGCTAGGTTTACAAGTAACATCGACAGATGGGCACTTTGTAATTCATTACGTTCTTTCAAATGCATAACCAATTTCATCGCTTTTTGAAGCCCCTCTATAGAGTAATGAGATCCACCTTATTGCTAATTTGCGGACTATCGTACTTTCAGTTGCAGATTATTCGCTATATGAAATTCAACTTTTAACTATCAGGCCCCTTTAATTAAGCTACAATAATAACCTACTTATTCATGTCACGTTTCAATGAGTACAGTAAATATTGCATTTTTTATTCATCGCCTACCATATACGAATCAATATACTGGTGGCCTCCTAATGAAGTATTGGTTATTTTACCGCGATTAGCTAGATTCAAATAGATGATATCTATCATTCTTTATTTGTTATAATGCATAACTTGATCTAAAAGGTCCAGAGTATTATAACAGTCGATAACGGTATTCTATTTTCCAATTGACCGATGTACAACGATAGTCAAGCTCATTGTACAATTATGGAAAGTAAACACAGATACTATATGAGTGGAAAACGGCCCATACAGGGCCAATTATAATGGGTCATGGCCTAGTCGGGTTATGTACAAAGTATTCCGCTTCCGCAGATATAGTAATAACCTTAATAAGGATAGCTCTTTACTATAATACTAAGAAATCAATCATCTCATCTACAGTAATTATAATCGTGTACCACGTATAGCGTACAAGTATAAGGTACATGGGGGTAGCCGGATCGGAGGAGTTCAGAAATTTCACAACGCATCACGACGACAGACCGCTCCAAACGGAAAAAAAATGGAGTACAGCTCAGACGTACCGTCGAGTCCGGTGAAGAAAGAAGCGGACAAGCCTGCATCAAGTCCGATCAGTAGCGATTCGTATGCCAGCGCGCCTGGATCGGACGACTCGAGCGACGAGATTGGACACCCTCGCACACTCGTGTGCCGGTGGGACGGGTGCCACAAGCACCAGCCAGACCTCGTCACCTTTGTCAATCACCTACAGGACGACCACTTTGGCACGCGCAAGTCCAAGTACTACTGCGAGTGGGAGGACTGTCCACGCAAGGGCATTGTGCAGCCATCGCGGTTCGCGCTCGTGTCCCATATGCGCTCCCACACGGGCGAGAAGCCCTTCTACTGCACCGTGCCCGAGTGCGACCGCAACTTTACCCGCTCGGACGCTCTGGCGAAGCACATGCGCACGGTGCACGAGACGGAGGCGCTGCGGCCGTACATTATGGAGGAAGACAAGAGGGCGGCGCCTCGGATAGACGGCGGCGGCAGCGTGGCGCGATTCAAGGCGCAGGAGAACGAGGACGTATACGACGAGCTGATAGACGGCGGAGACTACTACGACGCGAGAGAAGTGTACAATTCGCTCAAGCGGCGGCTGGTGTGGGCGCTCGAGGTGCAAGGGGAACTGAGCGACGAGCTCGAGGGCCTGCGGGCACGTAGGAAGCGGGAGTGGATTCGCAAGGAGCAGGCTATGGACAAGGTGATCCAGCGGGACCTGGTGCCGACGCCGAGCGAGCTGCTGTTGACGACCGCGCAGCACACAGGGCCGCCTCAGCAGCGGCGGCGGACCTCTGGCAAGACCATAATGACGGCGCCTCACCACCCGGCTACGGGGGGCAAGACCATTGCGGGATACCCTGCGCCGCAGTCGAGCTTGAGCGGCGACGATGCTAGTGCTAACGAGGATGACGACTAACTATTTATATGACATAACTTAGATATTTAATTCAGTATTGATCTATTCTTTTGCAGGGGCCTGTGTCCAAATAGCGATATCTGGTCTAACAGATATCAAAAAATTAAACATGGAATTATGACATTAGAGATATATGGATTATTTAATGACCTTCTTGACAATCCTCTCAACCTCCTCCCAGTCATCAGTGGGCACCCGCTGGATCTCAATGCCCTTGTTAAAGTAATCAAGAATGCTCCGCAGCACGTTGAACGTGTGCTTGTTGTGCACAAACGACACAGAGACACCGACTCGACCGAATCGACCAGTTCGCCCAATTCGGTGCAGGTAGGTCGCTGGGTCGGGGTCGCCATTGCCGTCCACCGGCAGGTCGTAGTTGACGACCATGGACACAGACGGAATGTCGATACCTCGCGACAGCACGTTGGTCGTGATGAGGACCTTGGACTTGCCCTCTCGGAAGTCGTCAATGACCTTGTCTCGGTCCTCGTGGGTCAGATCACCGTGCAGAATCACCACCTCGTGGCCGCTGGCCCTCATGCGCTTGTAGAGCTCGTTGGCGGTCGACCGCTTCTGGACGAAAATGATCGAGGAGCCAATGGTCAGCAGCGAATACAGCTCGGTCAGCACCTCGTACTTGTGTTCCTCGCTGTTGCAGTCCATGTACAGCTGCTTGATCGCCGACACGTTGAGCTCCTCGGCCTTGAGCCGGATCTCGTTGGCCTGCGGCACAAACTGGCGCGCATAGTCGTACACCTCGTCGGAGAAGGTAGCCGAGAACAGCACGAGCTGGGCCGACTTGGGGAGGAACTTTTTGACTCGCGAGCACTGGTCGCCGAGGCCCTGCTGGTCAAGCATGTTGTCGGCCTCGTCCAGCACAAACACCTTGAGCGCCGACACGTCGATCAGCTTCTTTCGCAGCAGATCCATCACAGTGCCGGGGGTGCCCACGACCACCTGGGCCGTGACGCGATCCTTGCGCTTGGCTGGGTCGGGGATGGCGAACCCAGTGGTGATGTTAGTGAACTTGCCCATCTCCCGCACCACGTCCATAGTCTGGCGCGCCAGCTCTCGCGCGGGGGACAGACACAGGGCCTGGGGCTTGTGCAGGCTCGGGTCGACTCGCGACAGCATGTTGAGGACGAACGCCGCGGTCTTGCCTGTCCCTGACTGGCTCTGGCCGATCATGTTCTTGGGCGGGTTGTTCAGAAGCAGCGGCAGCGCTTTTTCCTGGATCTTGGACGGCTTGGAGAACTTCATGGCGTACAATCCCTTGAGCAGTTCCTCCGAGAGCCCGAGCTCTTCAAAGCTCTTGACAGAGTATAACGGGGAGTGTGGATCGGCCTGGAGATCGGCGAGCTTAACGTCGACTTCGAATGAGCTCTGGATCAGGTTGGACTGCACTTCTTTCTTCTTTTCGCCATCGGCGCTTGGCTCTTCTTTTTTCTCAGCGGTATCCTTGTCTTCTTTCTTTTCGTCCTTCTGCTCAGCGGCGGGCTTATCGTCGGGTTTGTCTTGGGATTCTTCTTCTACTGATGGCGACTCTTTGTCGGCGATTTTGAGGTTGGCGAGGGCCTCTTCCGGCTCGTCGTGCGCGGCGGAATGGTCCTTGAGTTCCTCGCTCTTTGGTCGCGGGTTGAATCTGCTGGCGAGGTCCATGGTTTTTTGGGGGGTTGATGTGTGTATTTTTCAAAACATGGTGTTTTTTTGCCAATGCGCCGTGATGCGGCGTTGGATGCACGTGACATTCACGTGATACAGCGCGCCGCACCGCACGGCGCGTTGGTGGGCCCCGACACAGGCTAAGGGAGAGCAGCTAGTATTTGGCGATACCAGCTGGTAAACGACGAAACATGTAGGTTGGTGGTGCGCCTGCTGGTTTAGCAGACACGTAGATCTATTAATTACGATATGGTCACATTCCGCAGCCAAACGTGCTGATTGTTTGCGCAGCAAAAGCCAAAGGGCATTTGCTCAAGGAAGAGAGGGGATACCAGCTTTCGATCATGTTCTCACACGCTCGGCTATTGGTTTCCTTTTTCAGTCTTGTTGTTTCTTCACCGCCCTGACTACGTATTATGCATGGAAAACATGAATCACCCATAATTCCGAGGTTAAACAGGATCCTCTCTGCAACTGAGGAATGATGATGTTGCCATCACGTTGCAGACAATATCAAGTTGTTCTAGTTATTCCCGTCATCAATTCAAAATACGTATGCCTGCCAATAATTATTGGTCATGAGCCAAGCATAGTGTTGTAACTATAGATTAATGTGGGGTTACAAGTAGATACCAACGATCAACATTTATATGTTTCGTGGAACAATGGGATTAATAGAAAAATAATAAAGCTATAACCGAAGAAACCATAGACAGAGGAACAAATGTGCAACATATAGGTCGATTAAGTTATAAACTACCTATATCTTATGACTCGGATCATGTATACCCAACCTAACGGTTCCTCGGCCCGGCTAGCTTGTTTTGTACACCTGCATAGAAGCCCCCCAAGAGAACCTGGCGGGAAGATAATAAACCGGAGCTAGACTCCCGCCGGAAGGGGTGGGGGGCAAGACACTCGGCCCGACAAGGCCCATGCGGCGGGTGCGGCTGTGGAAGAATAGGAAATATCGGCAAGACAGCACCAAAATGGGAAATGCTACGTTCCGGCCCCACCCTCATTGCAACGTTGCGGAGATTTTTCGTGGGCACACCTGTTTAAACCCGTGAGGCTATGCTGGAATGGGTCGATGAATAAATAATATTTGGCTAAAAATACAGTGTAATATACAGCTCGTGATAAATAATAAAAATAAATAGGGTCATAAGAGGTCGTAAAAAAACAAAGGAGGCCCTTTGATTTAGGAGGAAAAGTCGTCCGTCTCCCAGTCGAGGCCGAGCCGCGCATAGAGGCGCGATTGTACCTGGACCCACACCTGCTGCTTCTCGGTCCGGGACAGGGACACCTTTGGCGGCACGCCGGCAGAGGAAACCATCTTGTTACGCAGGTAGGACGGGAAGTCGGGCGAGGTCGAGGCGGAGGTGACAATGGCCTTCTTGAGGAGCGAATTGGACGCGACCTTGATGGGCTTGGCGCCCACCGAGGCGGCCGGGCTGGCCAGCAGCTCCTGCTGGCGCTGCTTCTTGAGCATAGAGCACGCCTTTTTGTAGTCAAGTCGGCACTGGGCTTCGCAGCCGAGGTTGAGCAGGTAGTTTTCAATGACATTGCGCCACTGGGGCTTGGTCAGCGGACCAGACTTTCCGCCATTCTCCACCGCGTAGCGCTGCCGGGCGGCCTCGACGGTGTATCGCGCCGTCTGGTAGAGGAACGCCGGGTCAAAGTTATGCTCCTTGTACATGTCGGAGGACACGAGCGTGTCAATCATCTTGTCGTCCGAGGCGTCCAGCGGCAGCACGATAATGCGGTAGCCCTGCTCCACAATGCGGGGGACCATGCCGTGCCACTCGGGGCGCAACGAGTCCACTATGAGCAGCGACCGCAAGTCATTGAGCCCCCAGTCGACGAGCTGGCGAGACGTGAACTTGGGTCGGCCCATGGCGTTGAGATTCTCTGGCACGGCCAGGATCTCCGGGGCATACATGTCGTCAAACTCGGTAGGCACGACTGCCCGCAGTGGCAGAAACAGCCTGCCGTTCTTCTTGGGCAGCACAAAGCTCGTGGGCGGCGACTTGTCAAAGTCCACAGCCTTTGTAATCGCAGCAGTAGCAAGCATTATAACTAGGTGCGTGTGGGTGTATGATGCCAAAAGCTGGTATTAAAAATAACGTTCAGTTTGCTCGTAATTGGGGCCTGATGGGCCGGATGCAGCTCCTTTTAAATATCGTTTTTTTTCCATGCCCATAAGTGTCATGTCGTGCCTGGTTTTAGTGTGGGGGAAAAGCCCGGAGGAAGAAATGGAAAAACCCTCGGCCCGAATTACTTTTTGCCAATCATGCCGGGGTTCTCTCCGGACCCACCACCACCACCACCCACTCAGGCGGGAAGCGGGAAAATGGAAGGTCCACAACCGGGTGTCAGCGCCCAGCATTGGCACTATACTGTAACCGGTAGGTGTTCGAGTCCGGTTTGGTTCCATCAGGCAATATTGCTCCGGGACGCTATTTCCTTGGCTTGGACGAGGGTTGGCAATGCTACGGTAGCATTTGCTCTGGTTGGCCAAGCGGAGAGAGCGTGTGATCGCATCCAGCTGCGTTATCGGCTATAGGCTATATCCACCCTCATGTGTCAATAGCTCTCACTTGTGCGGCGGCATATGGAGATATGGGGGAGGTCCACTCGGTGTAGTACTCCGTTTCCCCCTCCCATCTCTCCGGGCTGGCACAGGGAACCCCCATAGTTTCGGGCCTGTTCCGGGTATAAGGCCTATGATCTGCCCTCCTCTCACCCGGAACCCCTAGAGAACATTCTCATGTCTCTCCAGGGAACTGCCGCGGTAGGAATCTATTCACAGCTATCACTCAACTGCCCAGTCCCTTGAGGGGTCTGGGGTATGGGGGCACCGTGGCAACAATACACCGGGTTCAAGCGGGGCAGCCGCGAAGAGATATCGCAGCGAATGAATTCCAATGCATGCCGTGTTCCATGTGAGAGCCCAAGAGTATGGTCATCTCCTTCGCGTTCATGGGGTAGCTGCATATCTTCCTGCGGAGCCGCGGCAAGTGATGCATGGTAGACGCCACAGTGTAAACTACTGGCGTGCAAATGTTCTGGGGTTGCTGTTACACCGAGTCATTTTGCTGGGCCGTAAATGAGACGATAAGGGTCTCTTCCCCGCCCTGGATCTCATGGACTACAGTGTCGGCTAGCGTAGCGATATTGGGTGGATGGGGTGTTTCTCGGGTTTCCCCTTCCTGCCTAGGTAGGTCAAAGAGCCAGGTCCCTTGGCTTTGCCGCGGGTCCTTCCTATTCGGGTGTGCTGTAGTGGCCATCGGGACTCCTCGCCTTACCGCAAACGAGAATAGCCGACGATAATATTAAGGGACGCGCCCATCGCCGAGGCTGGGCCTTGCCGGTTGGTGCCAGCGTGAACATACACCAAGAGAGAATAACGCGAGATAGCGGTCTCGCTAGCCTCTTTCATCCTGCCCAGAGTCGAGCACGCAATTCTCTCGGCAGAACGTGGACCTTCCCTCACGTGTGTGCCCACGGCTGTAACAAAAACCGCCGCCCCCAGACCCCCCAGACCCCCGCCCGGGTGTGCACTCCCGGTTGTTACAATGAGTTCTCGTATTTTGAATTAATAGTTTAATAACTTTATGATTAAAATTAATTATACTCCACATTTCCCGCTATTAAGATTGTACACGGCCGCATTATTGGGGTACCCAATTGCGCTATTTCTTGCCAGAATTAAATCGTCATGTTCTCGTCTTGATCAATTGTTAGATTCAAATATTGGTAACGCGAAGCATCACGCAGTAGTGTGGTCTGCCAGGGGTCTGAAGGTGGGATTACATAACGACCGGCGGTAGCTTACTCAGCAGCGGTGTGCCTCGCATTATCTCCAAATTACGTAATCACGCAAACCTCCCAACCAATGGAAAGCGAATGAATTTTGAAAAAAAAAGGACAGAAGCCAACTTTTGTATCGAGTTAGGATAGAGAAATGGGGTACATCAAGGAACTTCCAGAGCCTCGTAAGTTTATTTTTGCCCCGAGGAGGATAGAGGAGCGAGTGCTAATTAGGGAATAGTGTCTCCAGAGGAGATGAAGAAGCATCAGATCCCACTGCCATACCGGGATCGATGCTCGTCGTTGCTGGTTCCGCTCAACAAGTGCCGACGAGAGGGCTGGTTCATGCCGTGGAACTGCCAGGACGAGCGACATGCGTATGAGGAGTGCCAGTACCTCGATTTCAAGCGCCGGGTCAAGGAGCTGGAGAAGATCAAGGCGGAGCGAGACGCTGCCAAATAATGACACACAAAACCATCCCTTTACGAGCATTATATACTGAATTGAGCATTACCCAATCTCCAATGAGAAAGAGGAAGAGGAAAAAGGCGAAAGGGGGGTCTGGGGGGGGGTTCCCCCCCCAGCCACGGGAGCTCGAGGGCTGGCCCTCGAAACACGCGTAACCTGCCATTTGCGGCGTGAGCTAATATACATTAGAAATTACAAAATAATATACAGAGTATGATTAGTTACTGCTGGTAGTATGGTATAGCTGCAGCGGTGGTAATCAATGGGCGGGTATTCGTCGTGTTAGTACTCGAGTCGCTCTGCTGGCGCTTGCGGGCGATCAATTGCTCGTATTCCTGGTCCAGGCGCGGGTCGCGCTTGGTGCGCATGATGGCGGCCGCCTCGGCCTCGCCCTTGCGCTTGGCGAGTTTGGCATGGTACAGGCCACAGGCGTTGCACAGCGTCCGGGCGCCGTCGGGGCCTCGTCGCCATTCGGGCGTCTCGTACGTGCCGCATTGGCGGCACCGCGTCACCTCGCCCGACCCCTGGCGCGACCGTTTCTTGCTCTGTCGCCGCTGGCCGGCCATTGAGTTTGATGCGTCCTCCGCCATGGGCGCGTACCCGACCGGCGGCGCATACCCGTTATACATGGACTGCTGTTGTTGTTGTGGTTGTTGTTGGTAATAGGGGTTATTATTATCTGAGGGCCATCGCGACTGTTGCTGTTGCTGTTGCTGTTGCTGTTGTTGTTGCTGCTGTTGTTGCTGCTGCTGCTGTTGAAGATGAATCTGCTGCTGTTGATATGCTTCGTACATTTTCGCGTACCACGAATTGAGAAAGTCAAGCGACTTTCTCATATGGCCCGTGACTTGGTATATTGATTCAAGGTTCGGCGCCAAGTTGATATTGTCCAGCATGGACAAACACATGTGGTACATTTGGCCGCCCAACACCTTCATATCTTCCAAGTTCTCCGGAAGGCTAAGCTCGCGGATGAAATGCGCATGCGCCTGCTGGACAATGTCACCGCCCGTCGTCATAATTGCCGACTCATGCGGCGGAATTGGAGGCATTCCGGCTACTGGAGGAGGGGGAGGAGGAGGCTGCTGCTGCTGCTGCTGCTGTTGTTGTTGGACAGGGGCCGCTCCAGCACTGCTAGTACGGGCCAGATTAGGCTGGGGCGGGTGGTGGTCAGATGAGATTCGAGGAGTCGGGGGATACACTGCTGGATTGGAATATTGGTAGCCGGGGTTATTAGTATTACTATTACTCTTATCCTCGTCCGAAGAGCGCCTCGACAGCGGTGGAGAGATCCTCGCTAATCCTAGCCCCGGGCCCACGGGCGGCTGAGACCGCGGCGACTTGCCCGAATCCGAATCGTCCGACCCATTGTTCATCGCACTGGCATCAGAAAGCTTGTAGGAGCTTGTTACCGATGAGATCGGTACAGAAGGCTTGGCAGCGCTGGCGAGTGATGGAGACCGCCGCAATGGCGGCAGGGTTCGGCCATCTCGCGGCTCCTTGTCGATAGTTGGCAGTGGTGGTGAAGACTCAAACCCTCCTCGCCCAGTCAGGCAGTCGATTGGCGGAAGAAGCCTAATATCAGAGTTAGCACACAACGACGAATCAAAGTCTAAGCTCGGGAACCTTGTCCACCCCCAGCATGTCCCAAGCGGGTGGAATGGCAGAGTTCAGCGCTCCGGCCAAAAGTTAGGTTACCGCTTTTGTCTAAAGAGACGTGCGGCTCACCCGCCCACACGCCCACAAGGCGTACCAGGAAAAAAAGAGACATTTCAAATCCCACAAAGCAAATATGACAATGGGCCAAAAAAAAAATCTGGGCTTAACGAAGCATTGACCACCCAAGAATTTTTTTTCTTGGCTCTCGCTAGCCCTTTTTTTCTTTGATCTGGGGCCCGAAGGCGGGTGGCTCTTTTGGTCCTTGGCCCTTCTTCTCCATCTCGTAAATTTTTAAACACCAAAAATATAAGAGATAGAACAGAGATGGGGTTTTGCAGAGCAATCTCCGATAGAAGAGGGTCCTTGAGGGGGAGGAAGCAGCAAAGTGACACAAGTCAAATAATGGATCTTGCGCATAAGACAAGATGATATAACAAGGACGAGATGAACCCCTCCGCGTTAGAGGGTCGTCATACTTACGTTGTTTTATTCTCCATAGCCATGTCGGCAGCGACAGAGAGGAGTGAACCGGATCAGAACAAGGTACAAGCGCAATTCAAAGGGGCCCTTTGACGCTTAACTCAGTCAATCAAAACGCACAAAACCTATCGAGCTCACACAAAGGCGAGGACGATTCGCCAGATTGGAGATTAGTAGACTAAAGGAGAATATGAAGAGAAAAAAAAATAAGTAGGAGGCTGATAGGGGAGGTATGATGATGGCGGTTACGGTGTTTCAAGAGATGCAGGCACTGACAGATTTGACGTGTTGACGGGAAGGGCCAAAACGTCCGAATGGCATGTAAGGGGATGGCAGAGGCTATTTATCTTCTACCAGGCAGGCAAGAGAGAATGGAGAAGGGGAAGAAAGGAAAAGGGAAGAGATATAAAGGTTATTATCACACAGGCCCGGCGTGGTTAAACTTGTGTCTTAAAATTTACCTTCTCAATCGAATTCCCCTAGTGACCCTGATTACTGTACAGGGCTCTTGTCACACAAAGGCACAATAGGCTGATGATATATGGGGGGTTAAAGGGAGAAGGGTGGGAAAGTAAGCGACCGGTTGGCGCAAAATAGTTTGAGTCAGGGAAAAAAGGGCAGGCCAGGTGCGATATATACCGCTAGCTTGTTGCCAGTCCAGGTGTGATGTGGTGTGTGGTAGGTGTGGCCGCAGGGAGCAAGTAAAGGGCCCTAAAAAAATGAATGGTGAGAAACGTATATGGCCCTGGAAGATCTTAGATGCATAGTACAAACAGGGAAAGGACAAGCCTGTATAGGCTCTATGCGATCTCTCCAACACATGCTCGGCCGACATGGAGAGCCAGGTACATTACGATGTGAGAGTGTGAGCCCAACGACGACGTAAGCACACCTGTATGTATGGATGTATGTATTTATGTATGTAGATGTGCAGTACTTTCCGAATTGATCTGTATCGCCAGATTTGAATTATTAAATTCCTTACTCCCCTCCTCTTGGTAAATTTCATCGCTCCTTAAAATTCCATTAACATCACAGCCACCTATTCTCCATTGCCCACTAATATCTCAGTCTACGAATTTTTTTTTATTGAATTGAATGGGGGACCTGCAAAATAATTACAATGCTGGAGAGTAAAAGCAGAAAATGATGTGCACTACAATGTATGTGATCTGATGCATTTGCCAGCATATCTAGGCACTAGGGAACCAGGATGGTTGCTAACACGCACTCTTCCAAACCCGCTGTGGCCATACAGAAAGAGAAAATCCGCCTATAGAGTGAAATTAAAAATAGTTTGCGAAAAAAAATCAAGTAATGCTCTTCGCTCTTTGCATACTCTAGCTACATCCCCACCTTTGCAGAATTCACTGTGAAGGTCCAGTTTTGAAAAAAAATAGGATGTGTCAACGTTTCTTTGACAGCTTTGACAGGCGGTGGTCCGTGCAGCCTTGAAACGGAGGCGGTCTCATCCCAGCTAAAAACATTAACCATCCAAGATTATTGACACAAGATTGCTGGTGGAATAACCCCTTCCTCTCGATCTAATCTGATCTCACGATGATGGGCGTCCCCCCTGGCGCTTTTTACTCAATCTAGACGCCCTCGATCGCGGCAGGAACGCCAACTATCTAGATGAGAAACAGCATCTCACACATTGGCTGACCCACAGGCACGCTCGCGTTCGATCTGTCCCATCCTATACCCCTGACCTGCCTTTTTCGACCCCCTACAATCACGAAGCTGCACATATCATGTAATGCGCACAACGCATCTCGCCCCCTTTTTTTTTGCTTCTTCACGGCCGCGAAACACGGCTGACAAGATCAGCCCGATTACGCAGGCCCACCCGTCGAAACACGAGCCAGATTCGTTATTTTTTTATTAGCCGGGCTGCTCAGAGCTTCCTTCCTACTGCGCCTAGGGTCCCGCAACGGCTTTCCAGATGGTCGACGCCGGCTGCGCCGCCGAGCAGTGCCGAAATGTCGGCACCTAGAGCAAGCTGGGGTGAAATAACACACAACGTGGACTGTTCTAGAACAATGACGCTTCTGCCTAAAAAAAAAAGAAGACGGCCCAATAGGCCGTGTGCAGCCATTTCCCTTCCCCCGTGGAGTTCACAGTTGGAATCCGTAAAATAAAAAAAATGAGTGAAAAAGTGAGGTCCATCGACAAGGAGCTCACCATGTGGACGTGGATCTACGACTTTGTCGTGTGGGGGTTCCAGGTCATATTCGACCTCTTTTTCAGGGAAATCACACCGCGGGGAGCGTTTCGAGTGCCCAAGCAGGGCCCTGTCATCTTCGTCGGAGCGCCCCATGCTAACCAGTTCGTCGACCCTATGATCCTTATGCAATTGGTGCGAAACTATGCGGGACGTCGCATCTCCTTTTTGGTCGCGGAAACCTCGACCCGCCGCAAGTTCATTGGGTTTATCTCCAAGGCTACCCAAGCCATTGGCGTCGTGCGGTCCCAGGACAACCTCCGCAAGGCCACTGGCGAGATCTACATTGATTTCGAGGCCAATCCTCTTGTGTTGAAAGGCAAAGGCACCCAGTTTACCAAGGAATGCATGGTGCGGGGGCTTATCGGCCTCCCCCAGAGCATGGGCAACACCGAGATCAGCGAGATTGTCAGCGACACGGAGCTCATTTTGCGCAAGGAGTTCAAGAGCGCCAAGGCCATCAATGCGCTCAAGCGAGGGACCCCTTTCAAAGTGGCCGACCATGTGGATCAGAGCCTCATGTACCACCGTGTATTCACCCACCTGCACAATGGCGGCTGCCTGGGTATCTTCCCCGAGGGCGGCTCCCATGACCGTACCGACCTGTTGCCTCTCAAGGCCGGCGTTGCTATTATGGCTCTTGGTACGTTGGCGGAGAAGCCAGACACTCCAGTGAAGATTGTGCCGTGTGGCATGAACTACTTCCACCCGCACAAGTTCCGGTCTCGGGCTGTGATTGAGTTTGGCACCCCTCTCGAGGTCAGCCCAGAGCTCATTCAAAAGTACAAGGCTGGCGACGAGCAGAAGCGGGAGGCGGTGAAGGAAGTGTTGGACATGATTGCTGACGGGCTGCGCTCGGTAACAGTGCGGGCCCCGGACTACGAGACTCTCATGGTTATCCAGGCAGCTAGGCGGCTTTATCGACCTTCTGGCAAGAGGCTGCCTCTGCCGGTGACCATTGAACTGACTCGGCGGCTATTGAACGGTTACGACCACTACAAGGACGATCCTGCCATCATCCATCTCAAGGACGCCGTCATGTCGTACAACAAGCGACTGCGCCAGCTGGGGCTCAAGGACCACCATGTAGAGACTGCGAGCATGTCGCCGCAGAATGTTGTGTTCAAGCTTATCTACCGCAGCATCAAGCTGCTGGTGCTGGCGGCGCTCAGCTTGCCCGGGGCTATACTGTTCTCCCCCGTGTTTGTCGCCACAAAGAGCATCTCCAAGAAGAAGGCTGCCCAAGCGCTCAAGGGCTCTACCGTTAAGATCGCCGCCAAGGATGTTTTGGCCACTTGGAAGCTACTTGTCGCCATGGTCGCTGCTCCGCTGCTCTACACCGTGTACGCTATCCTGGCCACCTTTATCGCGTGGAAGCGATCGATGGTGCCTAACACGTGGGGCGCCCTGGCGGGTGTCTTCTTTGGGTCTCTGCTCGTGTTGCCGTCGCTGACCTACTCTGCGCTCATCATTGGCGAGACGGGTATGGACATTTTCAAGTCGCTTCGGCCGCTGGCCCTTGCTATGAATCCGACTAAGAAGAACACAGTAGATGAGCTCAAAGAGACGCGCATCCGACTTGTGAGCGAGATTACCGAGCTGGTCAACTCCCTCGGCCCGGCGCTTTACCCAGACTTTAACCGGTACTCCATTGTTAAGAGCGGCAACGAGCGGACCGAGGCGGACGAGGAGCTCATTACTGCAGCCAAGAAGGCTGCCCGAGCGCGAAAGCTTGCCCGACGGGACTCGGAGGCCTCTTCGGCTACTTCAGAGTCCAATGCCATCTCGCGAGTCAACAGTGAAAGCGACCTGGCCAACATTCCTATTTTCTCTAGTGGCGCTCTCCAGAGTCGGGGAAGCTCTTCTAACACTCCTTCCAGCGCTTCCAGCGGTTCGGACTTTGAGGGCACTACGACTGCATCGGGCCAGAGGGCTTTCCAAACTGAGGTCTCGCGACGAATTCGGGACGCCATGGAGGAGAAGCGACTGCAGGAGCAGCAAGAAGAAGAAGAAGAGGAGGAGGAGAACGACGAGGATAACGAGTAACTAACCGAATTCTGTGCATATTAGAAACAAATACACTTTTTGTATTATCAAATACATGGACCTCTACTAGTATCCCCTTAAAAGGGGGTCTGGGGGGTCTACCCCCCAGCTCCGGGAGCTCGAGGGCTGGCCCTCGAATCACACTCTAGCATCTCGGGGCATTGGGCGTAGAATAAATCAATTAGTAGTCCTCTCCGGCGGGAATCTCGTCCTCTAGCACCTTGACAAGCTTTACCCTCAGCTCGGTATACTCTGCACCCTGTAACAGGTCATTGACAAACTCCGTTTCGACCTGTAGCTGAACCATCTCCAAAGCGCCACGGATCACGCCCGCAAGAATGTTCGAGTACCACAGATCCTTGTGCGCCCTCCCGTCGTCAGGCAGCTCGACAAACTCCGCCAGCGGGTTCTCGTCGAAAATGAGCGAAAACTGCTTGTTATCATGGGTCCAGTTGTCGACGGTCGGGGTAATGTTGAGGAACATTTTGAACCCGACTTTGGAAATCATCTCGGCAGTATCTCTGAAATTATGGCACCGGCCTGCGTTGCTCTTCGCCAGGAACTCCTCTATCAGTCGCTGGCCGATATTGTACCCCATCTTGTCGAGCTGCTTGTTGACCTGGATGTAGTCTCCTTCAAAGTCCTTGCACAGCTGGGCCACAATGGACCCGTACGTCAGCGTCAGCAGCTCCGCATTGATCTTGTCCACTTTATTCTTCCAAATGTCCTCCCCGACCGTTCGTGATGCTTTTGACATGGCTGCTACCGACTACTCAAAGTGTTGTCGTGTTCTACCAAATCCACTCCCAAGCCGAACCACTCCACCGTTCACGACAGATCTGCTATTATGATGATTTTATATTTCATATGCTATTACCACAGGGATATGTGTAGATGGAATTATAGTATTTAGTATGGTACTTTTGTAGTGATCTGGTTACTGAGGTTAAACTGGGTTGAAAAAAAAATGTCGGATTTGCAGAGGTGAATGGCAAAATATAACGGATCGTTTATTTGGTACATTCAACCGGAAATGACTGGCTAATTCATAAAATAAATATTAATTACAGTGTTTAGGAGTGCCCAGGAGTAATTTTGGAGGAATGTTTGGATTTATGCAGTCCCTTCAAGTTCCTCAATCTGCTCCTGATAGTCACCCAGGCCCAGCCGAGTGGCCTTTTTAAGCCTTAACGCAGCTTCCTTATACAGAGTATCCTGCTCGGAGGACTCATTGTCAAGTAGGTTTGCCAGCTCGATCTGAGCCTCGGCAATGATCGGATAGATCGTGCCCTTGGTGTCGTTCTCATGCTCTGCCTTGACAAGATAGTCAATTGCAGTGGAGAGGATCTCCTTGATCTTCTCCACGCTCTCCTCACTGGCGTTTTCGTCATTCTCAAGCTCCAAAATAAGCGGCTGTGCCAATGAGAGGTGGTACTCGCCGAGCCCTCGGTTCGCTCGTCGCATGATCGCATAGCTGTGGTCTCCGTCCTCCTCGGGGGACTTGGCCTTGCCTTTGCCCACGGGGATATTGTCGAGAATCTGCTCCCACCGCTTCTTGCTCCACTCGGCGTACTTTTGTGGGAGACCACTAAGAGCCGCTTCCTCAACGTCTTCGCCAAGCTCCCCGGCAATTCGCAGATTTTCAAGCTCTCCAAACCCTTCACCCAGCCGCAGAAGGCTCTCCACAGTGTCTAGCTGGTCCTGCGTGTACAGAGCGCGCTTTGTCGCTGCCTCCTGCGTCTCGTCGATAATGACACTCTCTGCCTTCTTGTAGCTCTCAATGGCGTCCTCCACAGTCTGGATCTGTGCACACGCAGTCTCGTATTGGTTCCCATCGCTCAGAACAGCAATCTTCATCTCCTCGTGCGCAAGCGCAATCAATGCCTTGGCCTTGGTGAAGAGCAGGCTCGCCGACTCGGGGTGGGCACTCAACCCAAGCCCAGCCCGCTCAATGGCAGCCTCAATGAACTCCTTGCTAGTGTCTCCTTCTTCCCCATCCTTGAATGGCTCAGCGTACTTGGCGAGGCCCAACAAAGCCAGTGCATAAATGTTGTGGAACTCGGCTGGCAGAGGCTCCTCCTTCTGGTTACGCAGCAGACGGTCGCTCTCATGGACCACACCGAACAGGATCTTCTGGCCACGAGCGTCTTCCTCATCCTCCTCTGCAGTGGACGCGAGATACGTGTCATATAGAGCCTTCAATTGGCCCAATTCATCGTCTGGATCCACGTCCAGTTCCAACTGCACCTTGGGGGTACCGCTCTCCTCAGAGTCTGGCGCCGCAGAATTCGGCAGACTCACCTTGGCTCGCTTCGCCTTGGAGCTTTTGTTCAGTCCCTGTGGCCTCTTCACCATTTTTTTTTTCAATATTTTCCCTTGGAACAATCAAAAGTGGACCGATATCGTCGGTTATCAGACATTTTCAATTTTTGACATTGCCCGGAAATATTTCATTCCGTGATTACGTCATATATTCCCACTCTATTACGTGTTAAAACGCCGCAGAGTATGCGGCGCAAAAATATTCCATGAGCCCCGCAATAAGCGGCTCTATTCCTCTACTATTGGGGCCGGGTATGGCCGCAGTGCGGTTTGGAGGGCCACCGGTGTCGGCGAGAGGGTGTCCGGAGAGCGTACGGCTGAAGTACATGTCACGTGCAATTACGTCCGTGGAGATGATGATGATCAATGAAGGCCGTTGGAAATGGATCTATATGCGATTACTCATTGGCTGTATATATAAATCCTCGGGGCTGCTTGATTGATCTGTAAATCATGGGTCTTCTCACGAACCAAGAGATCAAGGATCATAACGTGCTCGTTGTCGGGTCGTCGAACCTGACGGCTACTCGAGTCAAGACACTGCTGGCACACGGATCGCGGCCAATTGTGATAGCCGAGGGCGCTTTGAGGCCGCTTGAAGGAGCAGTATATCTCGAGCGACCTTTCCGGGACTCTGATCTGACTGAGCTCGGGCGCCATGAAGTTGATAATGTCGTCGATGCTGTATTTGTCACGCTGCCTCCGTCGCAGCAGGCCCTTGCACAGCACATTTCCAAGCTATGCAAACGGCTGCGGATCCCGGTGAATGTCGCCGACAAGCCAGATCTGTGCACGTTTACGCTGCTATCGACGCATTCCAGCGGAGACTTCCAGCTCGGGATCACGACTTCCGGGAAAGGGTGTCGGCTGGCGAACCGATTCAAACGACATGTCGTTAACAGCCTGCCTCCAAACGTTGACCTCATCTGCGCCAATGTGGGCTCGCTGAGGCAGCAGATTCGCGAGTCGAATGAGCTGGTGGGCCAGGACGACGACGATGCAGAGCAGACGGGCCACCTCAACAAGCTGGTAATTGAGGATCCCGAAAAGTACGACCAGACTTCAGAGGAAAAGCGCAAACAGCGGCTGAGATGGCTCTCGCAGGTCGTTGAGTACTACCCGCTAGAATCTCTTGCCAATGTAACCATGGAAGACCTGTCACAGGAAAACACAAAACAGACTACAGAGCCCATAAGCCCCCCTAAAAAGAAGGGAAAGATCTCGCTCGTGGGGTCTGGTCCAGGAAGTGCCGAGCTTTTGACCACCGGCGCTCTGCAAGCGATCCACTCGGCGGACCTTATCCTGGCTGACAAGCTCGTGCCTGAGCAGGTTTTGCAACTCATCCCCCGTGCCACCCCGGTGGAAATCGCCAAAAAGTTCCCCGGGAACGCCGAGCGGGCCCAGCAGGAGCTATTGGAAAGAGGCCTCGAAGGGCTACGCCAAGGCAAGCATGTTGTACGACTAAAGCAAGGTGACCCCTACATCTTTGGCCGCGGCGCCGAGGAGTACGTTTTCTTCAATTCGCATGGCTACAAGCCACAGGTCATCAGCGGCATCACCTCGGCGCTCTCGGCGCCGCTGGTCGCTAACATTCCGGCCACCCACCGCAATGTCGCCGACCAGGTGCTCTTTTGCACGGGAACGGGCCGCAAGGGCGTTCTGCCGAACCTGCCAGAGTGGGAACCGACTCGAACAACAGTGTTCCTAATGGCACTGCATAGAATTGACTCGGTTGTCGAGGCGCTGGTACGCGATAAGAAGTGGGACCCAGAGGTGCCATGCTGTGTCATTGAGAGGGCGTCGTGTCCTGACCAGCGCATCATCCGGACCAGACTAAAGCATGTCGCCGAGGCAATCGAGTCCGCCGGATCGCGACCACCGGGACTGCTGGTAGTTGGGCACAGCTGTGAGGTCATTGAGAAGCTTACAAACGAAAAGTGGACTATTGAAGAGGGCCTATGATTTTAACGAACGTAATGATTTATTAGATATTTACCACCCATTAGCACTTTTCGAGGGCCAGCCCTCGAGCTCCCGTAGCTGGGGGGAGACCCCCCAGGCCCCCTCTCAATTCTGCCCACTGATTAGAAAGGCTCTATTTAGTGTGATAGATAGCTAAAATGGCAGAGATCTCAGATTTAGTCGCACTTCCGATTGGAACCGTTGTAGATAACGACGGAGGGACAGAGCCCACCAATGAATGCTTTTGATTCGAGTGCTGATATCAGCGTGTGTGTGGGGGTTTTTTTAGTCCCAAAATGATACACACCATGAGACCGAGGGTCTTCCTACGAGGGCTACAGACGGCGGCAAAGAAAAGCGCTGCGTTTGCATTTGACATTGATGGAGTGCTGATCCGCGGCTCACAGACAATCCCGGAGGCCCCCAAGGCGCTGGCTTTGCTCAACCAACACCGGGTGCCGTGGATCCTGCTGACCAATGGCGGCGGCAAGAGCGAACGCGAGCGGGTAGAGGGCCTATCGCGCAAGCTCGGCGTAGACATCTCTGAAAAACAGTTCCTCCAGTCCCACACGCCGTTCCGCGAGCTCGCCGGCCGGTACGACCGCGTGCTGGTGGTCGGCGGTGACGGAGACAAATGTCGCCATGTCGCAAAGTCGTATGGGTTCCGCGACCCGGTCATCTCGGCGGACATTGTGCGCCAAAAAGGCGACATTTGGCCATTCCACCGATTTAGCCCCGAGATGCTCGACAAGTGGGCGGACCCGAGCATTGACCTCAGCAAGCCCTTTGACGCCATCCTCGTGTTCAATGACCCGCGGGACCTCGGCACCGATACCCAGGTCGTGCTCGACTTGCTCCTCTCGGAGCGGGGGCGGCTGGGCACGCGCCGCGCGGCTCATGCGGCTGCGCCAGGGGTCCCGATCCACTTCTCCAACAATGACCTGCTGTGGGCCAACAGCTACGACCTGCCGCGGTTCGGCCAGGGCGCGTTCCGTATCTGTGTGGAGGCGCTCTATCGCTCCATGACGGGGTGCGAGCTCGAGTCCACGGTGATAGGCAAGCCGTTTGCATACACCTATGACTATGCAGAGCGCATGCTGCATCAGTGGGCCCCCAGCGCCAATCTCACGGTATACATGGTGGGCGACAACCCTGCATCTGACATCATGGGCGCCAACGAGTATGGCTGGCGCAGCATGTTGGTGCGGACCGGGGTGTTCAAGGACCAGGACCTGCCTAACATTGTCGCCTCGCCAGACTACATTTTCGACAATGTGCTTGAAGCCGTGCAGTTTGTTGTCAGCGGCTCCAGCGGCTCCAGCGGCTCCGAGTGAGCAGCGGGGACCTGAGCTTATAGAAACTGAATGGGCGACGGTTATAACGAAAATAAAAATGCGACATTAGAGATTAGTACTATACAAATTAAATAATGAGATCAGACCTTGTTAGCCACGGTCTGCTGCTCCTGCAACTTGACTGCGTTACGCCTATTCCGTTAGCTCATCTCCTCAATCGGTAGGGGTCTACTTACTCATGCATCTGCTGCTTGCAGTTGTGGAGGCCGATACAGTCGTGCTGCTCCAAGAGCCGGTGTTTGCTGCAAAAGCGGCCCTCGCAAAACCCACAGTCGCCAACGCCGCGCAAAGGGGCGGAAATGCACTTCTTGTAGGAGCACCGCTTGCGCCCCTTGCGTGGCGCCTTGGAGGTCACCAGTGTCGTATTGTCGGTGGTGGTAAAGTAGAGCGTAGAGTGGTTGTCAATGTTATAGTCCACGACCGTCGCAGAATCGTCCAGCGGCTTGCCGTCGTACACGAGCCGGTCTGTCGCTATGCTCGCATCGCGCTCCCGCACCCTCCGCTTGAGCTCTCCTATTGTTGTTGACGGCTCCACATCTACTACGAGCAAACTTTCGCCACTCTTGATGGTGATCTCAAAACTTGACATGGCGTACTATAGTGCAGGTCTACGTCTATCAGCAGCGACCTCTATATAAACTGGAAAAGCGTATCGTATCGTATCAGCGGGTTATAAAGCTAGAATATGACAAAAGAATACAAACTCATTGCGCCCCCCGGACTATTTATACCGCCTCTGTCTGCATGTCCGGGCTAGGGTTTCACCTTGCATGGTTTCTTTTTGCCGCACCGCCCGAAGCTTCCAGATTGCCAGCATGAGACCCAATCGACACCTCTCCAGATGTGCCCTTGTGGCTGTCCAGAACCCGTGAGTCACTTGACGACACCGTTCTGGCCGCCAGTGGCGAGATGACGGCACCCGTTCGCCAGGATTCGCGGGTCACGTGCAGCGCCGATCATGCGCTGATAGCCTGCACGGTTGTGCGTTCTACCAGCCGTCGGGGGTGCGGCTTACAACAACGGCAGCAACGCCCTCATTACCCAAGGTTCCGACAAGGGTGCTTCATTAGAGCTAATCATTACAGGCCGCAACCATCACCCGCAAGTGGGCTATCAGTCGACTCGTCTCACTCACCCAACGGTGATTGGGTACGTCATCGTGGCCAATGCTCCCGTGCTCCGCGGAATTCCGTACTTCCCACACCCCTTGAGCCCATAGGCCGGAGAGGGGGGGGCGTAGCTACCAGGCGTAGTCATTCCAGCTGTGAGGGTACATGCCGTATTGGGCTCCGCCGGTGCTATTGATCTGCGATTCGAGGCACATATCTATGATGCACTGGTGTCTATTGCTGAAACTAGAATACGTAGTTATCTATGGTATTGGTTTGTGAGCAGCCGAGGTGGCCCTTGTCACCTGCCCTAACGGTCTCCCAACGCATGGTTTGGTTACACCCCTTGCAGAGTGACAAAGACGTAACTAATTCCGTTACATGACTCAATAGTACTCGACCACCTGTAGCTTTCTAAACTGTAATGCGCAATTGCGAGCTTATCCAGGGCCCTTTTCTGCGCAATCTACGAAGGTTTGAGGAAGCAAACAAAGGGCCAGAACTAGGGAACTTGTAGCGATTCTCGCAACGCCGTAACAACGTTGGTTACAGAACTACCGTACTATTGCAACGCGGGTCTGGGGGCTACGCCCCCAGCTACATGGGTACTTGGGGGAACTGGCTCCCCAAGTACTCACCCGGCAGCAGCACAGCTCTCGAGCGATTGTGTATCGGTGCAATGCTTGCGTGGTGGGTTTTGGAGTTCTGGCGAGGTGCACCCCACACGGAGAGGATGCATATCGCAAGGGGCCCGAGTCCCACGACAACACCCAGACAGGAATAATGGAGGAGAAGGAGCTTATGGTGAGCGTCCATGAGATGGACGAGAATGGATTCCCGGCGACCGTATATAACGGTCTGAGCGCGAACGATTACACGTATCGCCGGGTTGGCGGGCAAGAAACGCGATTCTCAAGCACGGCGGAAGTGCTGCAGTCGCTGATAAACGTGTTCCTGCCCACGGGGTATCCGAACAGCGTGTCACCGGACTACATAGACTACCAGATATACGATTCGATCCAGGCGTTCTCGAGTTCAATTGCGTCCTTATTTGCGAACCGTGCCGTGTTGTCGGCGGTGGGGGTGGGTGACGAATCAGCAACGTCGACGTCGGCGCTCTTCATGAAGATCATTCAGGAAACGGTGGGACGGCTGGGCACGATTCTGTTTGCGTGGAAGCTTGGGTCTGCTCTAGAGCCGGAGGCCAAAAAGTACCGCTACGTGGCAGATCTTGTGAACGACTCTGCGATCGTGTTCGACTGCATGTCGCCCATGTTCCCCGGGTCCAAGAACACCAAGGTCATTCTTCTGTGCATGTCTGGGCTGCTGCGGTCGATTTGCGGCGTCATGGCCGGCGGGTCGCGGGCTGCTCTGACGCTGCACTTTACAGACCCCGTCAAGGGCTCAATTGCCGATGTGAATGCCAAGGACCAGTCCCAGGAGACTGTTATTACGCTGATGGGCATGCTCACGGGATCAATTGTCGTAGGGGCGGTCACTGGCCAGGGCCTCGGCATGTGGGTGACCGTTTTGCTGTTGCTAGCGATGCACTTGTGGACAAACTATCGCGCTGTATCGTCAGTCATCATTAGAGTGCTCAACCGGCAGAGAACCAACATTGTTTTTAGCGATATTATCGGTTCTCTGCCAGAGTTCCAGCGGGCGTATTCCACCAATGCAGACGGCGCCCAGGCCATGTCACGCTTGGTGCTAACGCCGCGGAAGACTGCAGCCAAAGAACGCATTCTCGAGCCAGACGGGCTTTTACGGTGGTACACTAGCGCTTCTACTGCTAAAACTACGCATGATACTGTAGTGGGGCATGCTAGATTCGGCCCGTTCAAAGCGGTGCTGGATTCTCAGCGTAAAACGTCGCCTACTACAACTTTTGAGGAGCTGTTTGCAGCATCGGACACACTCAATTCGGGCTATGTACTGGGCTATGAAATCGATGCCGCCGGCGGCGACATTTTGGTAACGATATGTCTCATCAACGATCCACCTTCCGGCAAAAACGCAGACTTGCACGCGTGGGTCCATGCCCTTCTTGTGGCTGTCAATCTCAATGCCAGGACGGCGAACCCGTCAAGTCGCTATGCATCTCCAATGGACGTTATTATCGAGACCCGCAAGGTAGTCTCGCAGCTATTCGATGATCTCAGCATCGAGGGTGCTCTGCGGGCTGCCGGATGGGAGCTCGACAAGTCTGCCATTCAGCCAGGACCCAATTGTTCAATTAGAATCACCAACCTTGCCAGTCCAAATCCAGGGGTCTAATCCATCAGTTATGCCCACTCTAGGGGAAAAGATAATGTATTTGGCTCATATAGCTAATATAGTTATCGACTGTTACAATAACCGAATCAGATCAACTAATAATCTAACTGAAAAACGTAAGAGGTGGGATACATTCGTTTTGAAAAATTTTGAGCTCGTATAGCTCGCCCATTGCGCAATTATGCGGGATGGTGCACCATCTGTACGACCATGCGGCTTTTTCCGAGCTGCATACGGCGCCAACTGATATCAACGGCCTATAAAGACGCGGTAAAAAAAATGGCCCTAAAATTTTGTAGACGCGAACATGGAGGAAGAAAAGTATGGGTCTATTTCAGTAGCCCAAGCGTCCTCGGTGGATCTGGCCAAAGCACCAGTCCAAGAGAGTAGGGTCACTCAGATTCTTGGCAGCCCCGAGAATACCACCGTTAAAGGGCTGAGATCAAGGCACATTACCTTCATTGCCCTCGGCGGTACCATTGCCACTGGCATCTTCCTCTCTATTGGAAGCGGGATATCTACAACCGGCCCTGGTGGGGCGCTGGTAACCTACATTGTCGTTGGCATTTTTGTCTTCTCGGTTGTAATATGCCTCTGCGAGATGGCTGCGTATATCCCCAATTCAGGGGCATTTGCGCACTACGGTACGCGCTTTTTCGATGAATCCTTTGGATTCGCCCTTGGCATAAATTATTACCTCCAATGGGCCTTTAGCATCCCGTCTGAGCTTACTTCGGCAGCCATCATTGCACAGTTTTGGACCTCCGCTGTTCCTTCTTGGGCGTGGGCAATCATTTTTATTGTGCCAATCTTTATCATCCAGATGATCAATGTGCGTTCATATGGCGAATTGGAGTACTGGGGCACGCTGGTTAAAGTAGTGTTTATTGCCGTCTTCATTATCGTCGGCCTACTCTACGATTGGGGAGCCATTCCTACAGCGGCCGAGCCTAGCCCGGGACTAAATAATTGGCGCGATGGCCAGGCATTCATTGGTGGATTCACCGCGTTTTTCCAGGGTGTCATTTATGCGTTCTACTCGTTTGGTGGCACGGAGCTCGTCGCTCTCACTGCGGGCGAAACGCCCAAGCCATGGAAATCCATCCCGAGAGCGGCCCGAACCACAGTAGTGCGAATCCTGCTGTTTATGATTCTTACGGTGCTAGTAATTGGCCTGTGCATCAATTCCTCGGACCCAACCCTGCTCAATGCCATGAACGGCTCGGACGTGGCCCAATCGCCAATCACCACAATCTTCGTCATGGCCGGGTTTGGCGCCGCCAAGCACGTAGTCAACGCCATTCTATTAGTGGCCGTGCTCACTGCGATTAACTCGTGCTTCTACGCCTCCTCGCGTATGCTGATGTCCATGGCCCATGAGGGAAAGATGTTCAAGGTGTTTGGATGGACCAATCGTCGTGGTGTGCCTGTGGCGTCGTTGCTCCTTACTACGGCTATTGCATGCCTCGTCTTCTTGACCACAATCTGGGGAGAGGGTGTAGTATTCACGTGGTTCCTCAACATTACTGGAGCGTCGGCAATCCTTACGTGGCTCTCAATTGGTGCAATCAGCATTCGATTCCGACTCGCGCTGAAGAAGCAAAAAGTGCCCCTCAACGATCTGCCATTGAGACAGTACTTCTTCCCGGTATTACCGCTTCTCATCATCGGCCTTGGCCTCTTTCTCTTTGCTGGGATGGGCTATTCCAGTGTTATGCAAGAGCCCTTTTCGTGGAAGAATCCATTTGGCACCTACTTAGGTGCAGGCGTGTTCTTCCTCACATATGTTGGATGGAAGGTTACTCATTGGCACACGGACAAGATTAAAAGTCTTGCCGAGTGCGATCTTTACACCGATCTTGTGTGGCCGGCTCCTGGAGAGGGCCATGCTATAATGGAAGCTGAAAAGGAGCGCAAGCTTGAGAAGCTCAAGGCTAGCCACTCGGTGTACGGCAAACTACGATATCGGGCTCACCAACTCACTTCTACTGTCTAGCTCTTTATTTACGTTATGTATAGACCACTACCAACTGTTTTAATATTCTATTTGTCTGTTCCAAGGAACTTGGGTACAACGCTCGTGTGAATACAGCTATTACGAAAGGACTGTGTATTTGATTTTAGTTAGTGAGTCTATATTGGGCACCACTGGCGAGACCATACGAATTGTCTTCTTCCGTAGTCGGTTGGTGGTAAGGCGGTGCGTGGTAGCTTTTCGCCTTACCATAGTAGGCCCTGGCCCTGAAAAAGCCAAATGCAAAGTTCATTGCGAACATGGCGGATGCAAAAATGAGGAAAAAAGTGAGAATGGCGCGATAGGTGAACGATGCAAAAAAAACATTAATGATCTCGGCAATAGTCTCAACCGTCACTTTTGTACGCCCCACCGCAGACGGATCCTGGTGCATGCACTTTTCCCATTGCGTGCACTTGTCTTCAAGTGCTGGCGGGCGTATATCTGGACGACAGTCATTTTGAAGATACTCCCGCGTGCATCTTTGAATGTCGACCAACAGGTCAGAGGAGTAAGTCTCCAATTTATAGTCCACATCTCTCCAGAATGTAACAATTGAGCGACTCACAAGGTATACTGCAGCGGCCACCGCCACAATGTTAAATGCCAGCTGCAGATACGTGCTAACAACATATGGAGCGTTGGGGCTGTTTGTCGCAATCCAATTGGGCGTAGGCATCGGCATGACACTTGCCTCCTTTTCCAGCTTCTCATCTTTTGTTTCATTGGTCTTTTCTGACCCTTCTTTCTCTTCTCGTAGATGAAGTGGCTCGGAGGGCTGTTTCTCGGGCTGCGATTCTGTCAATGGTTCAGCAGGGGCCTGTGGCGGCTCAGACTCGGTCTGAGTACTCTGGCTAGCGTTGGTATTCATGCCCTTGTCTACCATGACTGCCCGCCCCACTTGGGCACCCAGCAGAGTCGGATTCAACAACATGTCCTTGATTCCATGCGACGGATTGTCGTCGGCCATTTCAATCTCTCTCAGTTCTTCAGGCTCAGCCATGCAAATGTCGTTCTCGACAGGCTCGGCTTCCAACGTATGTGCATCGGGCATGTCCACATCCTCAGGCTCTTGTACAGTGTCGTGGAGTAATGAGTGCTTGAACGCATCGAACCCGAACCGTACGTCTTCTTCCCGCGATCTTCTTTCGACATCGGCCAGCGAGTCGTATATACCCCCCAGACTATCCATATTGAATTTGGAGTATATCTTCAGTTGGTTATTATCCAATCTATTATTTTATTTTTTTAAATCAAACCGATATGCGGTTTGTTCGTGGGTTATATTTCGCGTCCCAACCATCGTGAAAAAACATCTCGACTGGTATCGACTGCGGGTGAGATGCACAGACAATCGCGTTCTCACTATCCGCCGACATCTCCGAGGCGCTCTACACGGTCCCCGTCACGCAAAAGACACCGGCCCTCGCTAGGGGGCTCAGGAGACCGGTACCGCCCGCCAGACGTGCGTTACAGCGACCGATACGATTCATACGCCGGAAGGCACGACAGGGAGCGCGAGCGAGAAAGAGAATGGGAAAGGGAACGAGAGCGAGAGAGGGAGAGAAATAGGGAACGAGAGAGGGCCCGGGATCGAGAACGAGCTAGAGAGCGGGATCGAGAGCGAAATAGAGAGCGGGACAGAGAAAGGCATAGAGAACGAGAACGGGCCAAGGAACGAGACAGACGAGAAGACAAGAAGGAAAACGGCACAGCCAAAGATCAGCCCAAGAAACGCCGCAAGGGCCCTGTCCACCCCAAGGTGCTCGAAGCGGTCACGAAATTGAAAAAGAATGGCACTTTCGATACCCTCAAACACCAATTGTACGACGAATTCAAGGATTCCCCAGACTGCGCGACACTCCGTGAGACCATTGAGGGCCTCGTGTCTTCGCAACTTGAAAACGACCCATCTATTCTCAGCCAGGATCGCCGCAATGCTGCGGCCATTATCGAATCGCGCATTTCACGCATCAAGTCTTCTCATGGCGAAGGCATGTATACACGGGTCGACAGTTACATAGACAGCCATACTACCAACTCGAGCTCTCTGCGGGCTCAGGTAACCGATGCATTCGACCGACTCGATGCGCAGTGATATCGCACTCCGCTATCACCCAATCCCGCGCCTTTATCACCAAACCGAACGGCACAAACCAACCAACCAACCTTTTCAAACCTTTAAACAGAGTTTGTCTATTTACACTCGATAGATTTTTTTTGCTCGCTCATTGTCGATACCTGGGGGACGCTAGAATTTGCATATTTTTATTGTCGCTAGAAATTGCGGGGTTTTTGATAGATGAAGCTCAGTCCACTCTTTGTTGGAGGCGTTGCGGCCTTTCCACTGCAGTCCGTGTTCCAAACGGTCGAGAATCTCGTGTCGAGCGCTGAATTGCAGGGCCATATCACCGAGGATGCGCTTCGATTGCGTGCTGAGCGCCTCTACGAGATTGCCAAGACGAGTGAGGAGGAATACGGCCACCCCACGCGGGTCATTGGCTCTAAAGGGCACCTCAATACACTCAAGTACATCATCGACACCGTAGAAGAGCTTGGTGTGTACGATGTTTGGACGCAAAAGTTCGAGGCGGCGGTCGGTTCGATCAAGGAGTCCAATGTCACTGTAAATTCCGAGCCGCTTTCCGCAGACCCAATGTCCATGTCGCCGCCGGCCGACGTCTCAGGGAAGCTCTTTGTGGCCAAGAACGATGGGTGCGATCTCAGCGACTACGACGGCGCCGAGGGCAAAATCGCAATTGCCATTCGAGGCACCTGTGCCTTTGGCGACAAGTCTGCGCTGGCCGGCAAGGCTCAGGCCAAGGCGCTGTTCATTTACAACAACGTAGGGGGTAACTCGTCCTTCTCGGGCACTCTGGGCACCCCGCAAGACACCCATGTGGCCACCTTTGGGCTCTCTGAAAACGACGGCCGACGGCTTGTTGAGGAAGCTGACAAGGTTGAGGTGTCTATCCACCTCGACTCTAGCGTGGGCAACTACGAGACGCACAACGTGCTGGCCCAGACCAAGTCTGGCGACCCCAACAACGTCGTCATGCTGGGTGCGCACTCCGACTCTGTCACTGCCGGCCCTGGTATCAATGACGACGGCTCGGGCACAAACTCTCTTCTCGAGGTGGCCACCCAGCTTGCCAAGTACAATGTGTCCAATGCAGTGCGGTTTGCGTGGTGGTCTGCCGAGGAGGAAGGTCTACTCGGCTCTGACCATTATGTATCTACGCTTTCTGAGGAGGAGAATTTGAAGATTCGTCTCTTCATGGACTACGATATGATGGCCTCGCCAAACTATGCTTACCAGATCTACGACGCCAACAACGATGACAACCCAGACGGCTCTGGCGAGCTCAAGCAGCTCTATGTGGACTTTTACAAGGCTGCTGGCGTGAACTACACGTTCATTCCATTCGACGGCCGGAGCGACTACGATGGCTTTATCAAGAATGGCATTCCAGGCGGCGGCGTTGCTACCGGCGCCGAGGAGCTCAAGACCCAGGAGGAGGTTGAAAAGTTTGGCGGTATTGCAGGCATCCAGCTTGATCCGTGCTACCACGAGCTGTGTGATAATTTGGACAATCTTGCTTACGAGGCGTGGGTACTCAACACCAAGCTCATTGCGCACTCCACTGCCACCTATGCGGCCTCGCTCAAGGGCTTCCCTAAGCGGCACGCTGCCGTGTCTGCTGCCGACTCTGCGCTCAAGTTCCCTTACCACGGCGCCCGGCTCATTTTTTAACTGTACATGCTAATAGATTGCCAATATACACTTTATTATCAATGCTGATCGAGCCGCACGAGCCGCACATATTGCGGCCCGTATAATAATTGCCCTCCGGGTAAAGAATTCGTGTAATTCGCGGTATTAAGGTAGGGGCTTTTAATTAAGCAGCGTACATGCCATGTAACCCATCTATCACACGTTCCGAGGTTAGTCCCGAACTGTGGGGAAGGAGCAGCATATATACACCATCAAAGTATCCGCCGTAGAAATGAACAAACATGTCTCTTTCAACCCCAATCACTAAGCAATTCGGCGTCAAGTACCCGATCTTCCTGGCGGGCATGCACATTGCCGCTGGCCCGCGACTCTGTGCCGCCGTAACCAACGCAGGCGGCATTGGCGTCCTTGGGGCCCTCGTGGCCCGTACCCCAGACATCCTCGACGACCTCCTCACCGATATGAAGAGCTACCTCGACGACCCAGCGAATGCTGTGTTCGGTGTAGACCTTGTTCTGCCCAAGGTAGGCGGCGGAGCGCGAAAGACGAACCACCACTACCACCAGGGCCCCCTCCAGGCGTTCCTAGACGTCATTATCAAGCATGGGGCCAAGCTGGTGGTGTCTGCCGTTGGAGCGCCCCCTCAGGAGGCGTGCGACTACCTTCACAAGCATGGCATTGCAGTCATGTGCATGATTGGCTCGGTGAAGCATCTCAAGCACCTCATGGGCTCCAATGGAAGCGACATTGCCCGGGTGGACTTGGTGTGCTGCCAGGGCGGAGAGGGCGGCGGCCACACCGGGTCCGTGCCTTCGACACTGCTCATTCCGTCCGTGGTGGACGGCGTCAAAGGGTTCCGGTCGCCATTGACAAAGCAGCAAGTCCAGGTCGTGGCCGCCGGAGGCATGTACTGCGGCAGGTCTCTCGCTGCCGCGCTCAGCTACGGCGCCAGCGCTGTGTGGGTCGGCACGCGGTTCGTGGCGACCGAGGAGTCGGGGGCCCCGCTAGCGCACAAGCAAAAGGTGCTCGAGGCAGGGTTCGACGACACCGTGAGGACCCTGATCTACTCCGGGCGGCCATTGCGAGTGTTCCGCACCAAGTACGTCAATGACTGGGAGACCAACCGGCAAGACGAGATCAAGGAGCTCACGTCAAAAGGCATTGTTCCATTCGAGAAGGAGCTCGACCGCAACAGCTTTGATCCCGAGAACGACGACCCTCCCTTTCTCATGGGTGAGACCGCCGCCGTGGTGACGAGCATTGTGCCGGCCAGGCAAGTCGTAGAGGAGATCATGGCCGAGGCTATAGACCAGATTGAGCGCGTCCGGTCCCTGGCCAAGCTGTAAGGAGTGCACCTTGGGGGGCCAGCCCCCCAAACCCCCCTAGCTGGGGGACTACGTCCCCCAGACCCCCGTGTCACAACTTGGTAGAGGGCTAGCTACGGGATGGCATGCGGCTGTAACGAATCGTGGGAGGAATAGGGGGTCATATATACATAAATTACAGTCTATTTACAGGTTAAAGTAGCTGGCGGACTTGGACTTAAAGTGCGGCGCTCGCTTGACGACCGTGTCCCAGTTAATCGTGTTCGCCAGGTTCTTGAGGTACTTGCGCTTGCCATTGGCGCCGTAGTCGGTCAGGTATACATGATGCCACAGGTTCAAGTTGAGCAGCGGCACAACGCTGCCCTGCGAGTCGCCCGGAGAGCCCGAGGACTGCTCCATGAGGCTCGTCGGCGCCGAGGCGTGGCTGTACGTGTTAAGAATGAACATGTTCTCGACGCTCCGCGCGTACACCAGCCAGGTGTAGCCATTGCCAAACACCGCGTTCGCCCGGTTGAGCATGTTCTCCCGCATCGCCAGCGGCGAGTCGAACGAATCGACAATGCACTTGGCGAAATGCGACTCCTGCGTCGGCTCCTTGCTCTCGGTCACAGACGCCAGCGTCGGCGGCGCATTGACCAGCTCGGTCGATATGTCAACCTCCCGCAGCTCCTGCGCCGTCGGAGGCGCCACCGAGGCGCTCGCGTCGGCGTTCTGGCCCCGCAGCGCCTGGAAGAAGAACTCATTGTTGTATGCTTGCGCCGCGTAGTAGTGGATCTCGGCCGTCTCTGGGTTCCCGGCGGTCGCCAGCATGACCTCGTACACGTGGCGCGACTCGAACTGCGGGATGTCCTTGGTCAGCTCGTTGAGCCGGTCCACAAGCATGCGCTGGTACTGGAACCAGGCGACATCGAGGCCCTGCTTGGAGAAGAGGCCGGGGATGCCCTGGCTGGCGTCGACATGCTGGAGCTCCGGCACCGTGAACTTTGTGCGCACCTGCCGAGGCGCTCGAATGCTTCTGAATGCGTGCCGTCCAACCGTCCTGAACATTGTCGAGTGTCGTTGCGTCGTCGGCGGAGCTGAATTTTTCAGCGAAATTTTGTCGCGCGGGACTTCAGCCGCACCCGTCACTTACACTGAACGGTCATGTATAGTACGAGATCCATAGCGTAGGATCTGTAAGTGATGAGCTCAGGTGGCCTTGGGGGGCTAGCCCCCCAAACCCCCCAGGGCTGGGGGCCAGCCCCCAGACCCCCGTCGGGTCTACTAGTAGGTGTTACGCGGATCAGCCTCTTGATCCAGGCGATTCAGCGAGATCTAACAATTCTGAACTATGGGACAGGTGTTAATTGTAACGGCAAGATTTCAACAAGTCAATGCATATCAAGTCATTAGGTCGATGAGACTGAGTTCTCCAGCATACAAAAGAGCGAGAACAAGCATCCTGCAGTATCATTTATTCTCATAGGGTATAATTGATGCATGATTCTAGATCAATAAACTTGAGACCTCTATCTGATCGCTGCAAACGCCTCTATTTTAATTCAACTCTAAAAAGAGCTGCTTTGAGACAACAAATACTTGAGCAATGCCTCCGGTATTGGAAGGCTCCTAAGTTACAATAGGCAATGGGCATATAATGCAGAATTGTATCAAGATAGCCCATGGATTATGCAATGTCGAGAGTGGCACTCACTGCGTAAAGGTTACATACCGTAAACGTTTTAGAAATTGGTGGTTGACAATCGATAAAAGTCCAGGACAGTTCAAATACAATAGACGGCTTGTAGTGGATTGTGTTGCTGCACTCCAATGACTTCAAACAGACCCTGACTAAAAATACGAACAAATGACATGGAGACAGCAATTATAACATATCGTAGACTATTTCTACTCAAACAATTAATCGGCGAAATAATCGGCATGAATAGATGTACATGATTAGCTATTGCGGCGTCTGCCAGAGACCTTGAGACTCTTGACTCGCCGGAGGAGCCCTCCGCCCGCGGACGGCTCTGGTTTCTGCGAAGCAGGCACTCGCACCTCATCCGAGGGGTTCGACGAAGTGCGCTCAATTGGCACGGTGGGAGGCTCCATTCGCCGCGGCACTGCAGGGCCAGGGCCATTGCCGCCACGCAGCTTCTGCACAAGCGACTTCTTTCTACCGAGCTGCGCGACCTGGGCCTCCTTCTCAGCAAGCTTGACCGCGTCCCGCGACGCAGGCGTGCCGTCCAAAAAGGTCGTCGACCCAAGCCCCCACGTCATGTCGCCGTGAACAGGCGCGCTCTTGACAGAGGTGTCAAACGTCGTCACGCCGCCCTTGGATGGCGGCGCCTTGCCGCCGTAGTTAAAGTCATTGTACGCCTCGTCGAGCCCCCGGCCAAGAATGTTGTCCTCCGTGGCATACTTGTCCCGCGTGCCAACGCCGCTGAGCGTCATGTTGGCGCCGTCTACTGGGAACGCCTTGACTGGCGCCCGCTTGGTGTTCTTGTTACGGTTGGGGTTACACGCGTCAAACGGCCCATCGTGGTGGAACGAGCCCGCGCCGAAAAAGCCCGTCACGTCGAGCTTGTCAATCGTGTCCGTGTGCACCTTCTTCTTGGAGCTGCGCTTCTTGCCGTCTCGGCGGTGGTGGCGCCGCTCCTTGTCCCGCCGCTCCTCCGTCTTTGGCGGCGGCTCCATGACCGACGAGTCCGAGTTGGCTCGCCGCTGGCGGGTTGGCGGTGGTGGCGGCGGCCGCTTGTTCTCAATAGCGACTGTGGGCTTGGAATGCTTGGAGGTGGGCGGCTTGGACGACGCCGGGGGGCGCTGGGGTGGCGCCTGCGCGGGTGGGGAATCGGCCACCATGTCTTCTAGAAATGGGTTTGTCGACTTGCGGTACACGGTGTTACGATTGGGGTTGAAGGGGCGTCTTTTGTTTGTTAGCACCAAAGAATGATTATGAAGAGAAAATTAAAAATAAACACCCGCTCGCCAGCACTCTACTAATAATCCGCAGGGATACCGCTCTGAGGGATTTGCTGCTCTCTTTTAGGCCCAACCTTCTCCATCTCCTGGTCTGCTCAAGTTTCAGATGGCTGATATGCACCTCTCAAACCCCTTGCTGCTGCGCGCGGCCCATCACTGCCTCCATACCGCCAGAGGCGCCCATGCTGTGCCATATCCGGCGAACCGAGAGGCGGGTATTGGGACGATCTCCAGGGCAGGACTTTGGGGGGAGTGGTGGCTGGCAATGGAGTCACCAGAGTCATTTTCAAGGTGGTGTGGTACAATGGGGGGAGCATGTTGAGCCGTTTCAGGGTGTACAGAACTGCAAAAAAATTATGCAGGCGGCATTTTAATCAAGAGAGGTTGGTGTGCGGGTAAATAGACAACCAAATAATCGAGCAAACAGGTAGAGAAAATAAATAATAATAAAAGAGGCGCGGGTGGATGCGGTAATAGTGGAGCGTGGGTGGGTGGGAAGAGTGATCACTTACCGAATAGTAACAGGCTGGTCGCTGTCGTCTATAAGCAATGTGTTGCGGGACGGGTTCGATGGGGCCGAAGAGGCCGCCGATACTGTAGAAAGAGGCCGGTCTTCGCTAGGCATGAAACTAAACGGACGCGCCTCTGAGCCCGCCGAATGCGATCTGACAGGTATCTGCCGGATGGGCGGCGGATCAAGCCTGTCGCTGAAAATAGAATCCAAGACCTCCTCCCCTTGGGAATAGTAGATCGAGGAGGTCGTCGACACCCGGAATGGGTTGTTGGACGAGAATGCTACGTTATCCATCCGGCGTGGGACAGGCTGGGCCTTTGCCATGGACATGTTTTTTTTTTTCTTCTATTTAGTAATGGGGGGTATTGAAAAGCGGGTACTGCGGGTATGGATATTCCAACTAACACACCCTTGGCGGGATCTCGCTAATTAAACCTTACAGTATTGAACTAGCCCAAATCTACGCCACCAAGTTACAAAAAGTGAAGTTGGTCGAGTAAAGCCGAGGAATAGGTGTCAAGAAGAGAGAAAAAAGGGGAAGGGGGGAAAGAGGAGAGAGGGAGGGAGGAGACGTCAGCTGAATGTAAATCAGAGGGTCTCTACTACTCACACACGCTTTCGATTTCTGGCTTTTTTTCGGCTCCTCCCCTTCCTCCTAGCCTCGTCCAAAAGCGGATGCCTCTGCGGCGCGCGCAACGCTCTGCAGCTTAGCACGCTCGACGACTTTTCTTTGGATTGTCAGACTTTGCGAGTGGCCATTGTTCTGTTTTTGCTTATCCTTTTAAATTGGATATGTTGTTGGTACGTGCTATTTTGCTCGACCTCTTCTTCTAGTCCTTCTTCTTCTCTTTTTACTGCTGTTCAAAGATTTGTTGCAGGTCACGTGATATGTCAAACGGGCACCGCGTGGTGCGCATAACAAAGTTGATCGGCGCCAGCACTGTGGGGAGATGGAGAGTGTGATCCCCCATTCAGGGGGAGTAATGAGGGGCTGCGCTATTATACATGGACAGGAACGAAATGTCAATAAAATAAAAAAAAAAAAAAGAAGAATAATCTATTCATAGACACAAAGACAAAAAGTAGACTGGGGCATTGAAAAAAATGGTTGAGTCAGCCGAGATGGGCATTGAACAATGTGGGATTCAGGGGAATTGTCTTACCTTCAACGAAAAAACGTAAGCCTGTGGTGAAAGAGTAATTCGACACCTGTCGAACTTTTTTGGCACGGGCATATGCCAATTAACGTACATAAAAGTTACACCTGCCACGCACCAAGTCTACATGTACAATGATAGATTTACCTCCCCCTTAGTTTAGCGCCATCTACCGACCTTCAGGGGCTGCGAAACCCTTTTTATGTGGGTGGGACTCCTTCCCGCCGCAGAGCACCGCGCGCGGTTGGGACTTTCTCGCGCGCCCCGCCCCAACTAAAAATAAATAAACTTCAGTGAAATGGCGCAGCGTCGTATACGCAGGGGACTAGAAGCCCTGAGATGATGCGTCGGAAGAGTTTCAACGGTTGCGATAAGATGCGCCTTAGGTGACCCGGATTGTTTGTTAAGATACCCTCCTCATATCTACTATATATAATACTGTACCAGCTTTTAAATGTCGCTCCTCGAAACAGCGCCCTTTGCGGTGTCTGGAGCTCTCGTGCTGCTATGGGCCCACCAGTTCCTATACAGCTACCTGTCCTCTTGTGAGGGCCAAAAAAACCGCTATGACCAATGGGCCTTTGATGCGACCATCGCCGCGTCCTTTGTTGTCTCCGAGCTCGTGCTCTGCGAAATCAGCGACTGGTTCAACCCGGCCTCGCGCTTTGTCGTGTGGAAGGTGTCTACCATGATGCTGCTTGCTCTGCTCGTCGCCGTCATCCCATGGCTCGCCATACACTCGTACTTCCGTCGCGAGTCGGGGTCCCCCCGCGTCCAGCTCGGGGTGTCAATTGGCTTTTTCGCCGCCTGGCTCGTGTTGTTCGAGCTCCTGGGGTACTACCTGCCAATTGATCCGCTTGCTCAGAGCACCCTGGCAGAAAAATGCATCTCGCGCATTGGCTTCATTGGAATCACCTGCATGGCTGTGCTTTCGGGCTTTGGCGCAGTGTCTGCGCCCTATACGATGTTTGTATCGAACCCGCGCCCCGTGTCCGACAGCGACATTGAGCGCCTCGAGCGGTCCGTGACAACTACCTCAGAGCTCCTGGCCCAGCGGCAGGCGCAATTGAGGTCTGTGTCAGACCGTATCCACGACCGTTCCATGCTGCGCAGCTCGTCAACAAACATTATGATGAAGGTCATGACCCATATCCGCGGCGGCGACGACCTGCGCCAGGAGCAATCGGCCCTGCAAACGGAAATTGGCGCCCTTAGAAAGATGCTGGCGTCGCTCGAGCAAGACCTCGCCGGGGCCCGGACTAGATATGCGTCGCAGGTCTCTCTCACTACAGCGTGGGGGCAGATATACCACAAGCTATTCATGGCGTTTGCAGTCTACTGCGTATACCGCCTCGTCATGACGCTGTTTGTGCGCAACCCGTTTTTCTACTCCGAGTCTAATATGGCGGGTGACGCCCTGGCTACGACGCTGGCCGCAATCGCAGTGCGCGTATCCGGCGAAGGGTCTATTGAGGCGTGGACCCGTCAGATTAGCTTTGTGCTCTCGGGGCTGCTGTTTATCGCCTCCATTTCCAGCGTTGTTACAACCTATACGACTCTGTCTAAAGCGTTTCCATGGCTCAAGAAATCCGACTCCAGCTCCGGTAGCGCCACGGCGACCCTTGTGGCGCACATGGTCGGCACTTACATCATATCGACCTCTCTCATGCTGCGGTCTAACTTGCCGGCCGACATGTCTGTCGCCATTACCTCAGCCCTGGGCGCGCCGCTGGACGTTTCGTCGGTCCAGCGATGGTTCGACACTGTCTTTCTAGCCGTGGCCCTCTTATCCATCATGGGGCTCTATATGGCCAGCAAATTACGTCTGGCAGATGAGTCTTTCTACGACGAAGAGGCTCTCCTCGAGTCCAAGTTTGATTAAACTACGATATTCAGTACTCATAAAATTGTCGTCATTAAAAAAAAAAACAATTTCATACATAATTTGCGCTCTCTAAATGCAATGCCAACCCTACCAGATCCTGCAACTGGGCTCTTTTACTCTCTCCTTCCTCCTTTGCTATTTGTGGAGGCATCAGGCTAGTCCCCTCTAATCTCCATCCTTCGTCCTTCTCATTAAGCACCCGCACAACGTCATCGTTGATGCCCAGCAGCTCCTGCACCCGCGTCACATCGATCGCCGTGTAATGGTCTCGAATTCGCCTATAAAGGACCGTCCGGAACCCCTCCTCCACCGCATAGTTTGCAATTGCATCCACCACGTCCTCTCCACTGGGCTTGCGGCTGTAAACCTCACTGGGGCGGATTGCCATCGCGGCCTCAATTATTTTGCAACTCCACACAAACGGCGCAGCCTTCTCTACAGCAGTGCCTTTTGTGCGCTCAATTATGTTTTCAATCTCTACGTAGTCCTGCTCGGCAAACAGAACCCACAGGTATACACTGTAGTAGACGGTGAGTGCCTTATCTTCACCCTCCTGGGCTGCATCGAGCCTCAGTGCCGCCGCAGGCTCGCGATCTAGTAAATACTCGGCAAGCTCACTGCTGGACTGTGTGCCCAGCTGCCCGACTAGTTCCCTTATTCGGTCCACCGAGACGTCCTCCATCGCAATCAATGGGATCCTTGCAACCGGTGGTCTCGTTGCAAGCCGCGCTGGAAGGAGGAGGACGTTTGGTGATGCGGGCCGCGCGCGAGGTTGGGAGGCACAGCCGCACCACGCCCGGTGGGCCCAGGGGAAGAGACAGCACACCAACTACGAGAACTCAACAGCAACTACCAATGGCACTGTTGAAACCTCGCGAGCTGACCAAGTCGACCATCGACAATGTTCAGCTGCTGCTGAAGGCGGCTATTCTAGTTGCGATTGCGGGTGCCGCAATCTCGTCCCGACTCTTCTCGGTCATCCGGTTCGAGTCGATCATCCACGAGTTTGACCCGTGGTTCAACTTTCGTGCGTCGAAATACCTGGTGTCCAATGGGTTCTACGCCTTTCTAAACTGGTTCGACGACAGAACGTGGTACCCTCTGGGCCGAGTCACCGGCGGAACGTTGTACCCAGGGCTCATGGTGACCTCGGGGGTCATTCACAAGCTGCTGCGGACGCTGGCGCTGCTTCCAGTCGACATTCGTAACATTTGCGTCATGCTTGCCCCCGTCTTCTCGGGTGCCACGGCCTATACCACTTACCTGTTCACCAAGGAGATGAAGGACGAGACGGCGGGTCTGCTGGCGGCTGCGTTTGTCGGCATTGCGCCGGGCTACATTTCGCGATCTGTCGCTGGCTCGTACGACAATGAGGCAATTGCCATTACCTTGCTCATGGCGACCTTTTATTTCTGGATCAAGGCGCTCAAGGAGGGCAGCGCGTGGTGGGGCGCCCTAACGGCGCTTAGCTACTTTTATATGGTCGCCGCATGGGGCGGGTACGTGTTTATTACCAACATGATCCCTCTGCACGTCTTTGTGCTGCTGTGCATGGGCAGATACACGAACCGGCTCTACGTGGCATACTGCTCGTGGTATGCGCTGGGCACGCTGGCCTCAATGCAGATTCCATTTGTCGGGTTCCTGCCCATCCGGTCCTCGGAGCACATGTCGTCGCTTGGAGTGTTTGGTCTGCTTCAATTGGTCGGGTTCGCGACCTACATCAAGCACCGGATCCCTGCCAAGCAGTTCAAGTCGGTTGTAGTGGTGTCGATTGTTGCCATCCTCGCCGTGGCCTTTGCGGGCCTGATCGGGCTCACGTACCTCGGGGTCATTGCGCCGTGGACGGGCCGATTCTACTCGCTGTGGGACACGGGCTATGCCAAGGTGCACATCCCCATCATTGCCTCCGTGTCCGAGCACCAGCCGACTGCGTGGCCGTCCTTCTTCTTTGACACGTTCATGCTGGTGTGGCTCTTCCCGGCCGGCGTCTACCTCGTGTTCCAGGAGCTGCGGGACGAACACGTCTTTATTATTGTCTACGCCATCCTCGGCTCGTACTTTGCCGGCGTTATGGTGCGGTTGATGCTCACGCTGACCCCCGTCATTTGCGTCGCTGCTGCCGTGGCCGTCTCCTGTCTCTTTGATGTGTACAATGACTTTTCCGAAACGCTCGGGCTCGTGGCTCCACAAGAGCCAACGGTCAAGGGCAAAAAGTCTGCTGAGACGCTCAAGACTGAGGTTGTTGCCGAGGAGACTGCGTCGGAGACGGGCAAGTTCTGGGCCAAGCTGCTCCAGCCGACCAAGATCAAGTCCCTTGGCTCCAAGCTTATTGTCATTCTCAGCTTTGGCATGTATCTCACCATGTTCGTCAAGCACTGTACGTGGGTCACGTCCAACGCCTACTCGTCGCCGTCCGTTGTGCTGGCGTCGCAGCTGCCCAATGGCGAGCAGTTCCTCATTGACGACTTCCGAGAGGCGTACTACTGGCTGCGGATGAACACTCCCGAGGACGCCAAGATCATGTCGTGGTGGGACTACGGATACCAGATTGGCGGCATGGCCGACCGCACGACGCTTGTCGACAACAATACGTGGAACAACACGCACATTGCTACTGTCGGCAAGGCCATGAGCTCCTCCGAGGAGGTGGCGTACCCGATCCTGCGGCAGCACGACGTGGACTACATCCTCATCATCTTTGGCGGCTTTTTGGGCTACTCGGGCGACGACCTCAACAAGTTCCTGTGGATGGTGCGGATCGCCGAGGGCATTTGGCCCGACGAGGTCAAGGAGCGGGACTTTTTCACAGACCGCGGCGAGTACCGTGTCGACCACGAGGCCACGCCGACCATGAGGAACTCGCTCATGTACAAGATGAGCTACTACAACTTCCCCGAGGCGTTTGGCGGCGACGCGACCGACCGGGTCCGGGGCCAGCGAATCCCGGCAAGCATGAGCCCGCAGCTGTCCACCCTTGAGGAGGCGTTCACCAGTGAGAACTGGATCGTGCGGATCTACAAGGTCAAGGACCTCGACAATGTCGGGCGAGACCTCGCAAAGGCCGCCGCCTTTGAGGATAAGAAGGCGGGCGCCAAAAAGAGACGAAAGCCGCAGGCCGAGCTTCGAGTGTAACCCCATAGATGTACCAAAAATTAAATACACCTCCCGCGTTGCGCATTCGAGGGCCAGCCCTCGAGCTCCCGTAGCCATCCCCTCGTCAATTACAACGGTAAGAAGCTAGTTAGAGCGTAACGGGGGCCTGGGGGCTGGCCCCCAGCTACGGGGGGTTTGGGGGGGCTCGCCCCCCAAGTACACTGGTGGCAATCAAACCGATGGCTGGATTACAATTACAGTGGCAGGATGTGATGCTGTTAATTTACAAGGGCTATTTACATACGCAGTTTTTTGGCGCGTTTGGCACGCTGGGCAAGACGCTGTTTCTTGAGCATCTCCTTGTAGCGCTCCATCTGCTTCTGCACCCGTCGGAGCACTGCAAACTCCTGGAGCGCCTCGGCCTTGATTCGCCGTCGCAGCTTGTGGTGGCCGTAGGTCGGCAGCTGCTGCAGAGTGTAGTTGGATCCATATGCACGAGCCATGAGCTCCGAGATCTGCTTCTTCTTGCTCTGCACCGTCTGGCTCAGCTGCTTGACCGACATCTTTCGCGATGGGCCGCCTGGGCCGTCTCGCTCCACCTGCAATTGGCCCTTGGCCTTGAGCTTGGGCAGAATCTGCGACTCCAGCGACGGGTTCATCCGCTGGCGGTACGCATTGAGGCTCGCCGGCGGCATCTCTGGCAGCGGCTTGCCCTCCTCTCGAGCAGCAGCCCGCTCCCGCGCCAGTCGCACCAGCAATTGCTGGTGCGCCCGGTTCTGCTCAACAAGGCCCTGCATAAACTCGGCGTAGCTCTTGTTGGCAATGTCCCGGAGCACCACAAACCGCTCTCGTGGGTTGTACCGCGGCATCTCCGTGTGCTCGACCTCTACGGCGCTCCAGTGCTCGCTGTCGCCTCGTCGCCAGGCGTCCTCCCAGTGTATCTTGGCCCCAGTCGGCTGGACGTGCTCCAACGCAGAGACAAGGTCCGCCACGGCCTCCTGCGTATAAGTCGGCCGGAACTGCGACGAGTACCAAATGTTGCCGTCCTCGTTGGTCTTACGCCAGGCCATGGCCTGGTCGCGGTGGGTCCAGTCCCGCATGTGTCGCAGCTGGACCAGCGACTCGTACAGGTCGACGGCCTTCTCGTAGCTCGGCAGCTGCGCCACGGCCATTGCCCGCCACAGGTCGTTCCGCGTCGACGGCAGCCGGTTCTGCCAGTTGGGGTTCTGGAACTGCTTGCGGATGTTGTATCGCTGCGGGAAGGGCGTCTGCGTGTACAGCACCTGGTTCGTCTCGAGATTTCGGAACACGAACACATTAGGGCCGTACCGGTGCTTTCGCAGCCACTGCGGCGTGCGGTACTTGCCCGCTCTCTGCGTGAATCCAGGCATTCTCTATGGGTGGTCGGAGAGTCGATCCCAAAATTTTTCACCCCCCAACGACCAGCGTACTTCCCAGGCTGGGTGCGCACTCCTCATCCCGCCCCTCCCCCACCACCTCCCGTTACACTGTAACCACAGAAGGGTCTCCCCAGCTACGGGAGCTCGAGGGCTGGCCCTCGAATACATTGCGCTGCGACCTTTCGGGGGAGTCTAGCCCCCAAACCCCCTGGAGCTGGGAGTCAGCCCGCAGACCCCTGTTGTCACACAAGTACAAGATGTGAACCCTATAGAAACAGAGACTTGAAGGAGACATTGGGTGATAGGCATCTGGTTCAGTGATTGACTCTACGTGGGTTTTCTGATTGGACTGGGTTATTAATCGCGCCCTAATCGCGAATATGAACCCAAGGGCCCGTGGATCAGTTGACACGAAGCAGCAATCCATATTCACATGGATAAGCTACGGGGGTCTGGGGGCTGGCCCCCAGCTCGGGGGGGTTTGGGGGGCTCGCCCCCCAAAGGCGGGTGCCTCCCTGACATTGCCAATATCAACCACCACCCACTTCTCACACGAACCAAACTCGTTGGACGTGGACCAAAATTCTCGGCCGATCACCCTAACAAGTGAGTGAAAAGCCGTGGTTAACCGCGGGTGCTTGGCTGCGGGTATAGGAAACCCGTGTGTTTGATAAGGTGTGGAGGATCAGACACCGGCGATGTGCATTACAGCATCACGTGGAACGGGACCTTTGGGTGTCGTCATAGCTAAGAACGCCAATGTATAGGCGTAGTAACGTGATGGGTAGCTGATTAAAAGCATGGGAGGAGCGGAGATAAAGGTCCGCGGTAAGCCAGTGGAGGGAGGGAGGAGGCGACCTGTCGAGAACCGCCAATTGCCGCTGAGAGGATGGGCTGCGATAAGACGGGGGCCAATCAAAGGGACATCGAAGACTGTCACGATATACCCATGATCCACTTGAGTAGGGCCGCCCGTTATGCGGGTGGCGGCAGGGTGCTGCGGGCAGTTAACGGCCATGCAGGGTGCATGGAACGTGCATGCGGTTAATGGGAGAGCCCGAGACCACGGGTTTCGAGCTGAATTTCAGCTTTTTGGTTTGTATATCACATGTGGGGGATATTATAAAAGACGGGGAATGGAACAGCAGTATTGGCAGCTCAGAAAAAAACTGACTGCAGCAACTAATGCCTTCGTATCAAGTATACCACGTTATCAACTCCCAGAACAAGATCCCACTGTGGAGCTATGACAAGAGGGTCGGGCTATACGACTCGTACCTCCAGTTCAAGCGCGGGGACATGTCCAAGCCCGGGTACCGCAACTTTGCGGGCTATTTGGACCAGATCCGGCCGTATTTGGTGGCATCCAAGGTGGTGCATTTTGCCATTGCCGACAATTATTCGTATGGGTTCCAGGAGCTCAAGTATGTCCACTATGGAGGGCGGGTATTCGTCTCTTCGGACGGGTGGTGGGCCAAGGCTGGCGACCGCAATGCAGTCATGAGCGGCCTTGCGTGGATTGAAGATGAGCAGGAGAGGTTGTTTGGTGCGCAGCGACGAGGCGGCGAATTGCAGCAGTGGGGCAATGCATATGCTTGATTGTGCATGCCATTGCTAGTTTATGAGTTACGATTGATGCCTTAACTAATTGTCGCTGATTTGTTTAATTGTAATGGATTGTTAATCTATAGATATAGACTAATCTTAATTTACTATTCCTTTCAATCGTCCTGTGTTGATTGATATTGTCACTTGTAAATCGCTTCAAAAGCTGTGCCTTGTAGTCTACCGCTATCACTTGTAAATCGCTACCAGTTACTGGCATCTCATGTGGTCGTATTATTAGTCACCCAAGAAATTCGGGTTAGGCTGTCGGCCATTAACCATTCCGATGTGACATGCTTTAGCCAGTGCGCAGTGGTGATTTTTCGCTATACATGCACATATATCGGCATCCGCAGATAACAAAACTCATTTCTACGACAAATAAACATGCCCCATATCGCAATTGAATGCCCAAGCTATTCTAGCCCTTTTGAATTTATATACGCTTTTTGTGTGAATGGTGCCATTGAAATTTTTTTGACACCTCAATAGATACGCAAGGGCCACGGCTATCGGAGGAGGGGATCCGTCATGTGCGCCGCTTTAACCCATTGATATGCAACTGTCCATGAAAATATCACCAGCATGTACCCCATTTACACATTTACGTCTGCATGCGTGGGTTCTCGTGTGTCCAATAGAAGGTAAATTCCTGTAACCTGTGCATGGAATGCTGTGAGATAACGCGAGCCCAAATAAGCAATGCGTTTTTATCACGCTGCGAAACTAGAAAAACAAAACAGGCTAATGACGTATAATCATTGCAATAGTACCACCGCTTTGATTCAGCGTCTTTCATGTGTAACGCAAGCCAATGGTTATCGCCAAGCCGCATCAACTGCGGCGCTACAGCCGCACCGGCCACGTGACGATTCGGCCCGGCGAGGTTTCACCATTTTTTTACCCCGAGAGACATGCCAAAGATTGCCTTTTTACAAATAAAATCGCAAGAGAATTTACAAAATAATCTCCCCATATCTGAAATAGCCTCAAAAAAAAGGAAGTTGTCTGGGCCTGCAGCGTGAGTAAAAGGTGTGTGACCATTTTCCAGGGGGTTTGATCGGTAAAAAAATACCACACCACATATCGTCCATCGATAATACCAACGATAAAAACGAAAGGCGAACTAATAGGGCGAACAACATAAGACGTTCTCGCTATTTTTCTTGTCCACTCCTTCCACATCATCCAGAACCACTAGTTGAAAATGTTCAACGCTACCGCTGCCGAGCCGCCGGCGATAGAGCAGTTCCTCAAGCCAGACCTCCTGCCGTGGATCTCCGATGGGCACCTGGCGCTGCTACTGCCTCTCATCATGTACTGGAGCATGGGCCTGGGCTTCTACGTGATCGACCGGCTGGAGCTGTTTGAAAAGTACCGGCTGCACACCCCGAAAGAACTGTCGTCGCGCAACCGGTGCTCAGTGCCCGAAGTCCTGCGCGCTGTGTTCGTCCAGCACGCCATCCAGACGGCGGCCGGGCTCGTGCTGGACCACTTTGAGCCGCCGCAGTACACGGGCCACGAGCAGTACGAGATTTGGAAGCTTGCGAACCGCCTCAACGCGCCCCACGAAGTGGCCCTCGCCGTCTACTACGGGCTCATCCCAGCCTGCAAGATCTTCATGGCCTTTTTCATCATGGACACCTGGCAGTACATGCTCCACCGGCTCATGCACCAGAACAAGTTCCTCTACCGCCACCTGCACTCGGTGCACCACCGGCTGTACGTGCCGTATGCGTTTGGCGCGCTGTACAACTCGCTGCTCGAAGGGTTCCTGCTCGACACGCTGGGCGCGGGCATTGCGCACCTTGCAACGGGCCTGACCACCCGGGAATCCATTGTGTTCTACACCGTCTCCACCATGAAGACGGTCGACGACCACTGTGGCTACGAGCTGCCGTTCGACCCGTTCCAGCTGCTCTTCCCGAACAACGCCGTCTACCACGACATCCACCACCAGCAGTTCGGCATCAAGACCAACTTTTCCCAGCCTTTCTTCATCCATTGGGACTCGCTGTTCAAGACGCGGTACCCGGCGACCAACTCGTACGCCGCACAGCAGCGCAAGATCCGTCTCGAGCGCTACGCCGAGCTCCAGAACAAAAAGACCCAGTAATCCATAACTTATTTCTGTACCATACTAATAATATCTAATCACCTCTCCTTCCCCGTGTACTTGGGGGGCCCTGCCCCCCAAACCCCCCGTAGCTGGGGGGCTGCACCCCCCAGACCCCCCTTCCTTTCGCCTTTTAGTTATATCAGTTCCTTAAGTAGCACATAGAGCGGCCAATTGGCTCGAAATGGCCCTGTGTGTATAATACACAATAAATTAGCGCTATTTCATCAAAATACATAGCGATGGCGGGAGGCAGCCAAATGTCTCGACCACCATGCATACATTCGAGTGCATACGCACCTCCCCAGAGCACCATCACCAGACTACCGCACTCTACCGTGCTCACCGTGGCTACAAGGCTCCCTGCCCCCGTCTGGCCACCCACTAGGGCGTGCGGCGTAAGGCGTAGGGCAGGGGTCGTGCGGCGGCGTGCGGCTCAATGGGTGATGTGGGGCGCGCGACATGAGGGATGTGGTGTGTGGAGAGTTGGAACAAAGCGCCATCCATCGATTGACACTGGCCACAATACAATGTCGAGTTCATCGAGCGAGAGTAGCACGAGAGTGGGCCACCAGCGGCGGGCGTCCATTGCGGACATGCTGTCCACGCCGCCGCCGCTGGGGCGCACTCGGCGGTTCAGCTCTGCGAGCGACGACAGCGTCGATGCCGACTGGCACGACATACCCCTCTCAGACATTGTCCAGAAGGAAAAGCTCGTGTTTGTAGACTCCGAGGCGAGCGTGGAGGAGGCCTTTGACATGCTCGAGGCGCGCGGGTTCACCAGCCTGCCCATCAAGTACCGCGACGCGCCCGAGCCGTCTGAGCCGCAGAATGCGGCGCCTCAACGCGCCGCAGCGCTGCAGGCCCTCGGCGTCGGGTCGATCGACCTGCACGGCATTGGCCACACGTTCGACTATGCCGACCTCAATGCGTACCTGCTGCTCGTGCTGGGCCATCTCGAGCCCATTGAGCAGTCGCAGGCCGTGCAGCAGCAGGTCGCAAAGGCGCGCTCGGGCGAGCCTGTGCCCGTCAAGTTCGTCGCCGAGCTCGGCATCAAGGACCCGTTCGTGACCATGCCGTCGAGCGCGACCGTGGCAGCGGCCTGCGAGATACTCGGCAACGGCGTGCACCGAGTGACGGTGACGGACGCGGCCAACCCGCGCGAGATGGTCGGCGTGCTTTCGCAGCGGCGGCTGATCCGGTTCATCTGGGAGAACGGGCGGCTGTTCAAGAACCTCGAGGGGCTCTTCCAGACCCCCATTGAGCAGCTCAAGATTGGCTCGACCAGCGTGTTCACCGTCGGCGAGGAGGAGCTCGTAATTGACGCGCTGCGCAAGATGCATCTCGAGCAGGTCTCGTCGCTCGCCGTGGTCGACAAGGACAATTGCCTGCTCGGCAACATTTCGGTCGTCGACGTGCGGCTCGTGACCAAGGCGTCGCAGGCGTCGTACCTGCGGTACACGTGCAAGCAGTTCTTGACGGTGATTCTGTCCAACCGCGGCCTCATCAACGGCAAGGACTCGTTCCCCGTGTTCCATGTGTTCCCGGACTCGACGCTGGGGCGCACCATTGCCAAGCTCGTCGCCACCAAGGCGCACCGGCTGTGGATTGTCCAGCCCAACTCGGACGCGGGCGTGTCCAACGGCCAGCTCACGGGCGTTATATCGCTCACGGACATTCTTTCGCTGCTGGCGCGCAAGGCCGGCCGGCTGGACCTCGACCCGGCCTCGGCGCGCCAGCACCGCAGGCGGTCCTCGACTTCCTCCGTCAGGGCGCAGGACATACGCCGCGCCCGCTCGGACTCGCGCGGGTCCTCCAGCCTTGCCAGGTAGCCTCTTTCCCCGTAGTTTATAGATGTTATCTTCACGTTACGTTTTGATATCCCTTGTTACTTGGTAACGACTTTTCCCAACAACGTAACTAATATCGTAACAAAGAGTTGCAACACAATTGCTCTTGTGGCAAGCTGTCGTAACAAACAGCAGTTGCAACTGCAATGTATTTGAACTTCCGTTAGCTTGGAACCGCAACAAGGTCCCAACAGCGTAACAATTGCTATTGCAACAAACAATTGCCATCGTAACAAACAGCAGCTATTGCAGTCAATTGGTATATTCGAGCTCCCGTTGGCCGGGGGCCAGCCCCCTGGCCCACTATCTAAAATGCAATTGGCTTTTAAAACGGGTCCTCGTAAGGGTCCTCCTCGTCGTAATCGTCATCTTTCTCAAACTGATAGACAATGGCGCCGCCCTGGGCGCCGCCGTCGCCATACTCCTGCGCGCTGAGGAACGGCAGGTCCACCTGCTCCTTGGCCTGTTTCTGCTTGTCTGTGGTCGTGAGGTTGAACGTCGCCAAACCCTGCAACAGCGACGGGTCTTCTTCCACCACTTGATCCGCCTCCTGCTTGTCCTTGGCCACGTACGTAATCTCATGGGTCACCGAATTGACGGTATACAGAGCCACCATGGAACGGCCCGACCGCCGGCGGTGGACGAGCTCGCACTCGAACACCCGCTGGTTGCAGCTCCCCACCGGCAGCTCAAGCCGGTCCAACTTGTACTCCCGCTCTTCCTCCTCATGAATATCCGCCCTGACGGGCCGCACTGTGACGCAGGTCGTCGCAAGGTACGACGCCAGCGTCATGGGAGAGGGCTTGCTGTTGCGCGTTCGCGTGGATGAAGGCAAGCCCGTATGCATCGTCGCCACCAGCGTTACATTCTGGCGCACCAGCGCCATGAGGAACTCGGTGAGCTTGTCGGCCGGTATGTACGCCAAAGTGTCGAGGATGACCACGGCCCGCGCCTCGCCAACCTTGTGCGCCACCGCCTGCGCAACCTCGGACCCGTTGAGGCCCTGGCACTCAATGAGATGGGTCGTCGGCGGCGGCAACGCCGTCTCGAAGGAGAGAAAGACTGTCGTGGTGTCCGTGGGCAGCCGGTTTAGCATCTCGCGCACCAAAAACTCGCCCGACTGGGCCACCGTGTCGCGGATCAGCATAAACGGCGTGTAGTCCTTTAGCGACAGAATGCGCCCGAGCAGTATCGCATTGTGCTGGTGAACGACAGGCATGGTTGAAAGATTTTGCCAAAAGATCGGAGCTCCCAAAATGTCGACATCTTATCAGATCAAAAACACAAAACCCGACTTAGTACCGCAACTCTCTTCCCCCCACTTTTTTCAACTTGGGCAATGGGAGTGCATGGATTATGGCAGATAGTGGGCCCAGCGGCCAAGCCCATCCCCGTAGAGAGCCTCCAAGACTCGCGGCTGGCCGTGGACGCCTCGATTTGGATATACCAGTTCATGAAGGCGGTGAGGGACGCCAACGGCGAGCCAGTGCCGCATGCGCACATTGTCGGTTTTTATCGGCGTATCTGCAAGCTGCTCTATCTCGGAGTCAAGCCGGTGTTTGTGTTTGACGGGGCGGCCCCTGCGCTCAAGCAGAGGACCGTGGCAAGGCGACGAGAGCGCCGGGAGGGCCGCAAGGAGAGCGCCCGGCACACGGCGGCCAAGATACTGACCAAGCAGCTCCATGCGCGGGCGGCGCAGCCGGAGCACAAGAAGCTGGCGGACCGCGAGTTTGTGTATTTTGACGAGCGCAATGTGGCAAAGAGCGACAAGCCGTTCCGGCCCATGGATCAGTACCACCTGCCGGAGACGGACCTGCAAGCCAATGCGGCGCCCAATGACCCGCGGCTCATGACCGAGGAGGAGCTAGCCGAATATGCGGAGGAGTTCCAGCACCAATTGAGCAGCGGGCTCTACGACACATCCGAGATCGACTTTGACTCGGACGAGTTCAAGCAGCTGCCGCTGGCGACGCAGTACCAATTGGTCAACACGGCGCGGCTGCGGTCGCGGCTGAGGATGGGGTACAGCGCCGAGCAGCTCGACCAGCGGTTTCCGGACCGATACGAGTTTTCGCGGTTCCAGATTGAGCGGGTTGTGCAGCGCAATTACTTGACGCAGAAGATCATGAACATTGTAGGCATGGACGACGACGTGGGCGCGGGGAAGCGCATTGTCAGCGATAAGGACCGCGAATATGTGCTGCAGAAAGTCGAAGGCGGGTACACGTTAGCGTTTCATGGCAGCGGCGACAAAAAGAAGCCCATTGTGCTGGACGACTTTGGCAACGAGCTCAGCGAGGACAATGAGGGCAATGAGGACAATGAGGAGGACGAGGAGGACATTGAATGGGAGGACGTGCCTCTGCAGGAGGACACAGCAAATGCCAGGCAGGTCGAAGCCATGGAGCTACCGCCTACTGATGGTGTCCCCACCAGTGGACTGCCTGAGAGCCTGACGGGATTCGAAACGCAGCTGCAGCGGCAGAGGCTTGCAGAGAAGGCATTGAGAAGCAACAATGGCGCCACTAGCAAGGCTGAGGATACGGCCCCCAAGCCAGGGTTCACCCGCTTCACCAATGCATTCGTTACCACCACGCCGCATGCGCCCAACCTTGAGGACCGCACACAAGTTGGGCCCGCCAAAGAAATCGTCAATGAAGAGGCACTTGAGGAGGATTTGTTTGGCTCGAGTTCGCTGATAGGCGATAAGCCGTTGGAGCGTGCGTCGGAGCCCCCGCCGCCGTGGTTCGTGCAGCAAAGGCATGCCATGAAACACGATGAAACCGCCCGGCAGATGAGCAGCGAACTCGCCCAGGAAATGGGTATCGAAGTAGATGAGGTGGACGAGATCCAAACGCCCATGCATACGGTGGAAACGAAACAACGCGAGAGTGTGCATCAAGGGGCTAGTCCACACCAAGGGGCATATGAAACGCGCACCATTCCTGTCGATGAATCATCTAACAATGCCGATCGTGATAACGTTAAAGACAATGTGCAAGATCTAACAGATACGGCTGAAAACAACCGGCCCCGTGCGGCTCTCGCACAGGAGCCTCGAGAACCTCCTAAAGCAGAAGGGTCTCCTAAAGCAGAAGAGCCGCCTAAACAGGACGGCCCCGGTGAACAGAAAGCAGTAAAGCAGGAAGAATTCGTTGACCAGGAAGAACTAGCGAAACAGGAAGAACTAGCTGAGCAGGAAGAGTTGTACGCAGCCGAAGAGGACGAAAACCTGCTAGACCAAATGATTGAAGAAATCGAGGAGGCACAACAGTTTGTCGAACAACACTCCAAGCCTGCACAGTCTACAGAGCCTGTACAATCTACAAAGACAACGACACCAACAACCGCACAGCGGTCGAGGCAATTGATGGATAGCGAGATTGCGCTATTACGCAAACAACACCGCAACGAGGTGCGGGATGCGAGCGAAGTTTCATCGACCATGATTGAAGAGTGCCAGCAACTGCTCACCTTGTTCGGCATCCCGTACATTACCGCCCCCTCCGAAGCAGAGGCCCAGTGCGGAGAACTCGTCATGCTAGGACTGGCCGACGGAATCGTCACCGACGACTCGGACTGCTTCCTCTTTGGAGGCACCCGCGTGTTCAAAAACATGTTCAACCAGGCCAAATGGGTCGAGTGCTACGAAATCGTCGACTTTGAACGCCTGTTCAACCTCAATCGCACCAAGCTCATCGACCTCGCCCTTCTGCTCGGCAGCGACTACACCGACGGCCTCCCCGGTATCGGCCCCGTCACTGCCATGGAGCTGGTGGCTGAATTCGAATCCCTCGACGAGTTCCGCGAATGGTGGCTCGAGGTCCAGGCCAGCCCCGCCCGCGCCAAACAGCGCGAGTCCTCTACGTTCCGCGAAAAGTTCAAAAAGCGGCACCTCACCCGCCTCTGGCTCCCCGAGCACTTCCCGCCGCGGCCCGTAGTGGACGCTTACCAAAACCCCGAGATAGACCCCGACCCTACCGCGTTCGTCTGGGGCAAGCCCGACCTCGACGGACTGCGCAAGTACCTCCACGCCAGCACCGGGTGGCCCCAGTCGACCATTGACGAGATGCTCCTCCCCGTCATGCGCGAGATGAACCGCCCCAAGACTACGCAAAAGTCGATCCACGACTACTTCACTGCAAACAACCCCAGCGCAGCACCGCAGACAATCGCCTCCTCGGCCACCGGGAAGCGCATGGCCACCGCCCTGGAAAAACTTGCATCAAAGAAGCACAAGAAGGCCTAAACTTCGAAACCAACCCGCGCACATCTCACAATCTTGAGATGCACCGTGCATGCAGCAAATTTTTTTTTCTTTTGCGTGTCTCATCTTCATTTTATACGCCCTTGATCGAACGGGTTCAAAAACCTGTCTTTTTACCACCCACACCCGCACCCAAACAGTCCCTGGAGGATTTCGAAGCTGGCCTTTCGTTCATTTATTTATTTGACCCAAGTCGTTCCTTACTCCGGTTTTTTTTTTTTCAACTTTCTCCGCTCCTTCCCAAACAAAATGGCTACCAAACCAGTATCGGCGTCCACCCTCAAGGCGTGGATCGAGGCCCGCGAGTCCCTTGCTATTGTCGACGTACGGGACTCTGACCGGGTTGGAGGACACATCCGCGGGTCCATCAACGTGCCGTCGATTTCGTTTTTGGCCTCGCTGCCAAAGCTGGAGCAGCATCTCCAGGGTTTCCAGCGAGTCGTGTTCCACTGCCAGCTGTCGCAGCAGCGAGGGCCCACCTGTGCAAAGCAGTACGCCCGGCACATCCACCCGCGGGCCCAGGAGGTGTACGTGCTCTCTGGCGGGTTCCAGGAATGGGCCCGCAAGTACGGCCGTGATCCGCGGGTCACCGAGGGCTTTGTGGCCGACATTTACGAGTATTGAGTCACCATACCATTACCATCGCCAGGGCTGGCCCCGCTTATTTATGATTATGATGATAGATTTAATGTATTCAATTTCTCGTATGCTGTGCCGTTTAGCTCTATCGTTTAGCTGCTGTAGAAAAAAAATGCCCCCTAGGTATACGCGCTTCGGGCCGAGGCATCCGGCGGGCGGTGCATGGAAAAGTCATGCAAAACTGTTTGAACTTCTGTAACTGTTTACCGTTTTTTGGTACTCGATACTCTAATAATGCACGGTATAACGCAACTAGGTGTAACAAGCGAGGTTGGTACGGGCTGTGGTAACAAACAAAGCCCGGAGTTGTTACAAAAACACCCAAACAGCGTAACAACTTGTTACGAGCGGTTACAAGCGTGGTCGAGCCCCCTTTTTCCCCTCTGGTACAGACAATTGCTAGACTAGATGAAATAATTAACGGTAAACGTTGGATGCGCATGACAGTGTACGGGTTTTGCCTGGTAGTCATAATGCCAAAATGTATTTGATTTCCGAGTGGCCAACTCCTTAAATAATGCTAGCGGTGCAACTCCTGGATTATAGAAGTATAGAAACGAGGATGATATGGATAGAGAGCTACCAGCAGCTACTAACACTAATTATCATCAGGCTCGGGGCTCGAGTTGCGCGGCGACGGCGTAATGCTCTGGTCCATCTTCCTCGAAACCCACCCCTTGACATTGCCGAAAAAGGACCCGGACCCGCCAGTGTACTTGGACGCAAAGTCGGTGACCGGCGAGTTGGTGCCCGAGCCGCTGGCCCGCTTCTTGCGATTGCGCGGAAGGCGACTCGCCACATAGCCCAGCAGCTCCGAGTACATGTCCCGCGACGCCCGCTCCAGGCCCTTCTCCCGGTAGCTGTCGCGGAACCGGTCCACATGCCTCTTGAGGTCGAGCTCGTTCTTCTTGAGCCACGACACATTCAGGTCCTTGCGCGACGCGCCGCGCGCAAAGTTGCGCATCAGGTACTTGTCGTAGTCCCTAATGATCTTGGTGATAATGTCCGAAGTCGAAATGCCCTCGGTCCGCTGCGTCGTCAGAAACATGCCCTTCTCCTTGACAAACCGGTAGATATCGTCGTCCCCGGCGGACGCGTACGGCAGGTCGTCGTGCGCCACGTAGTCAATCTTATGCTCCTCCAAAAACTCCGCCGTCAGCGTCCACGGCGCGTTCTCAATCACCTCGTCAACCCACTTGCAGTGCCGCAGCGACTCGGCCCGCTGAAAGTCCGCCAGCACCGTCAGGCCCTTGTGCCGGTGCGTCTCGAGATCGCTCGGGATCCCGCATATCAGCACCGCGTTGGGCAGCGCCTTCTTGGCCTGCTCCAATTGCTTCATGTGCCCGAGGTGGAAGAGATCGAACACCCCGTCGGCATACACCCGCACCTTGCGGTCCGTCGGCGGCAGGTTGAACTTGTACCCGCGCGGCCGGAACTTCCTCAGCTCCTCAGGCAGCTCGGCGTCAAGCTCCCGCTCGCGCTGCGCCCGTGCCTCGTCCGCCGCAGCCGCCTGCTGGCGCTGCTCTTCGGACTGGACCCGCTGCTTTTTGGACGGCGGCTCGTCCTCGCCGGAGCGACTCGACTCGGATATGCTGTCGTCGAAGTCATCGCTCACATACGTCAGCTCGTCCTCCTCAGACTCTTCCTCTTGTCGCTTGTGCTTCATGTTCGAGAGGTTGGTGTCGATAGCGGTGTCGGAGGAGGGTTTTAAAATTGCACACCCAACCCACACACACCGCTGTTGAACAGCCTCACCCCCGTATGGCCTCCACGTCTCATCTGGCCGTCATTCGCGGTCTCATTGGTCAAAGGCTGTGTTTGTTTGATATTTGCAGTAGTTTCTAGCCTGTCTATGAAAGTAGTATACTTTTTGGCCGTATTCGAGGGCCAGCCTTCGAGCTGCCGTCCCTCTACTGAAGAGTAGCCGAGAACTATTGGGCAACTTTGTACTGCCGCAGCTTGTTATAATGACGATATTTATCAAACTGTTTTGGTGGCAGTCTGACAGTCTTGGTTGATGTATGATATTAAATGATATATATGTTCTGCGTGCTTAACTAGGAGCTACAACGTATCTAAGATGCTCTCGTAAAAGCGCTTATACAATACAATAGACTCCAAATTGCTTCTGATATTCGTATTTCCTTGAGTCGAGCCAAGATCGTGAGGCTCATGCATGATTTATGCACGCTAGTAGTGACAGTTCCAACTCTGTGGTACGAATTTATCTGAACTTGAATTAACACTGTATATTGTTAATGGTATACTGTATCAAACTATTGCGTTATTTAATATGCCTCTATCATTGAGTCGATATGATCTTAATTCATATGAATTATTTTAGAGCTCTGATAGTGGATAATTGACGAGATTTCAAGTGTGGTAAGTCATACTTCGTATCAGTACTATCACAGCCAAAATTCTAACTCTCGCACAACTGTATTCCTTTTATGGCTGACCCAATGTGTTTTCACCTGGTCTGATCCCTGATCTTACTATTAGTCTTCCAAAACACAAGTTGAGGGGTATAAAAGCCTAGCGCTATTAATTTTATTAAAAATGAGGGCAGATTGCAAGAAAAACTAGGGCCCTTGGACTTATCGCTGATCGAATCTAATGAATATTAATAAACAGCTATAGTAACTAGCCTAACCTCTACTATACCAGAATCAATAGATGAGCCAATTGCCTCGTTCATCTGTTCTAAATTTCAGCAGCACTAACTGGGACCACTGTGTTAGATCAAGAAATAACGCAAGAGCTAATGGATTAATCAAGTTCATTGGTAACTGTTGGAAAAATTTGGTTTGATGAATGTCATACAACGATTCTATCGTTTGCCCAATATCTTTTTAAAGAGCTATTCAGTTTATTGCAAAGTGGACTATTAAAACGCCCACTGGCACAAGCGATTGAATCAGTTACTCAAGACAGACCCCTCCACTAGTGTAGAAACAAGACGCAGGGAGATGGGGGGTCTGGGGGGCTGGTCCCCCCAGCTACGGGAGCTCGAGGGCTGGCCCTCGAAAAGCAATGCGAGCGCGAGTACCTAAGAGATGGTAGTACATTTGAGGGAGCCAGGGAGGGGGGCGTGTCTATGGGCAAATGCAGGGATTTATGCGAGTCTCGAGTCGTTTGTAAACGTCCAGCCGCCAAACTGTTGCTGGACCGATTCGGAGAGGTAAAAGTCCTTGTCGACGACCGAGTCGGTGGGCTCCTCCGAGGTGAACTCCTGGTCAAAGTTGGACGTGTCGGTGGCGGACTCGACGGCGGGCTTGAACGGCGCGGCGTATTTTTTGGCCATGAGCCGCTTCCAGTCTATCTGTGCAAAGAAGGGATGGGCCTTGATCTCTGCGGCGCCGTTGACGCCGAGCCGCTTCTCCGGGTCGCGGTTGAGCAGGCCCATGAGCAGCGAGCGCGCTTCGCGGTCCATGTCCTCGGGGAACCGCAGCGGCTCCTGGAGGATCTTGCGGTACATTTCGTTTGTGTCCTGGTCGTAAAACGGCGGCAGGCCCGTGAGCATCTCGTAAAAGAGCACGCCCAGCGTCCACCAGTCGACGACCTTGGTGTAGCCTTTGCACAGCAGCAGCTCCGGCGCCAGGTACTCGGGGGTGCCGCAGAACGTGTTGGTCTTCTCCTGGCCGGCCATGTTGAGCTTGCACAGGCCAAAGTCGCACAGCGCAATGTGGCCCGTGTAGTCGAGCAGGATGTTCTCGGGCTTGAGGTCGCGGTAGATGACATTGTACTCGTGGAGGCACTCGAGCGCGCACAGCAGCTCGGCCGTGTAGAACCGCGACCGGTTGAGGTCGAAGCGGCCCTCGCTCTGCAGGTGGTGGAACAGCTCACCGCCATTGACAAACGCCAGCACCAGGTAGAGCTTCTCGGGGCTCTGGAAGGAGAACTTGAGCGGCACAATGAACGGGTTGTCAATCTGGGCGAGCACGGTGCGCTCTGCCAGCGTGTGGTTGACCTCGGACCGCGACACAATGTGCGCCTTGCGGATGGTCTTGAGCGCGTAAATCTGCTGGGTGTCAATTTTGCGCACCTGCATGACCTTGCCGAACGAGCCCTTGCCGACGACCTTGAGCAGGTCAAAGTCCTCAATGGTGAGATGCTTGTTGGTGCGGTTCGGCGTGAACTTTACCGTGAGCGAGATCTGGCCGCCGCCGCCGCTGCTAAGCGTCATCCAGCCGTCGCTGAGCGTCAGCGTGCCCGACCCGCTCTCCTGGCCGCTCATGGGCACCTTGCACGACCCGAGGAACACGTCCTCGTACCGCCGCTTGGGCTTGCTGTCGTCCTTGTCCGAGACGGACCCCGCCACCGAGCCCACAATGGACCCGACGATGGAGCCCGACTGGCTCGAGCTCAGCGCCGAGCCCGAGGATGCAATGGGGAACCGCGCAAACACCTGCACGTTGAGCGTCTCTGCCCGCGAAACGTCAAAATTCGACACCTTTTCCCACACCGGCGCCTCAATGGTGCCCGAATGCGCGTCTAGAATGATCTGTGTCTTGTCGTACTCGAGCACAAGGTAAATAGGCGGCCGCCGCCGCTCAGGGCGCCGCTGCGGCGCCCTCAGCGCACCAGGCTTGCGCGGCGACGCCGACGAGCCCAGCGGCGACGAGTAGTGCAGCATCTGCGCGTGCGAGGGGGGCAGCGAGAGCCCCTTGGCCTTGTGAATCGAGACCGAGAGTAGCCCGGGCTTGACGGAGGAGGTACTCGACTCCATCGTGTGCGGTTCAGGAGGGTGTGTATGATTAGTAGAGGAGTGGGAGTTGGCGAGGGCGCCTGGAGGGCGCTCCTCCTCCTGCTGCTGGGTGAGCGTTTTGGACGAGCTTTGCTTGGTTTGGACAGATGCAGACAGGCCCGCAGGGGCATCTGCGGCAGCCTGCTGGGGCGGCCGGATCGTGTCGCCGCGCGACTTTCGCTGGGGCGACGTGGTCGTCACGGAGGGCAGTGACAGGTTCGAAAAGGACTTGGTCATCGTCTCCTTCTCGTCCTCGGCTGCGGGTGCTTTTTTGAACCCGAACGAGGTGTCCTTTAGTTCTGTTACCGGCGTTAGTGGTCTGGTTTGTTACAGTCGCGCATTACGGGTCCGTGCCCCTTAAAAACGCGCGGATCCCGCCAAAAATAGGTCACGCCGGGGCATGCCGCCACTAGGTATATGCTTACTCTTGAGATTCCACGTTGACATGGTCTCTTTATATATTTATTGTGTCGAAATCCCGGCTTCTAAACACCTCCAAAGGGTTTAATATTGGGGGTGGTTTTGGAGGGGGGTGTGGGTTTTTCGCCCTTACTGCGTGGCTCGTCCCACTCGGTTGCCGCATGGGGAAAAGTACCGGGCCCGGCTCCGCCCCTTTGCCCCTTACGTCATTGCCATTGGTGAGTGTAGGGAGTTGGGGATATGGGGGGCCAATGTAGGCTATAAGAGAGCCTATAAGGACTAATGAAGAGGATGCTGGTATGCATGAGCCGTAGGGCAATTGGCCAGGTATTGGAATTATTAATTAGTCGGAGATTAAGGGGCATTTCGATGGAGTACCGAATCGATCGTCATTGATATGCAGAGAAAGATGCTTGCCGGTACCTGCAACGCCATATTCCGAGCAACTAACAGGTTTTGTGAGAATTCACGTTGTGGCAAGCAATTTTTTTAATTGACAAAGTTGAGGATGCGTGCAACTCGCTTTTTCTTGTATTCCGCTGGATTGATGAGATGCGATGGCATCGGGCGATTTTTTTGTATTAAGTGGCAATCAATGTTTTGATCAATTGCAACGGTACAAGGCCCATCACCATGGTAGCTATCAGCTCAGAAATTAAATCTTGTTCGATTGAGCAGGCGTGGTATGTGCATCGTACAGTACGAACTGTGGAGCCTCGGAAAGAGAGAGGGTGTGTGTGAAATCTGTATAATAACGCGCCGATCAGACATATCTGAAACACGAACAATACCATCACCTATCCCTCATGTCTATATAATTGGTGCAATTCACAACCTACTAGCTCTGCCAAGTCTATACAATTAGGTAAAACCATCTCTATTTTATTCATCAATCGTAACAGCTCAATGTGTAGACATGATGGAACTAGCCTCCCCACCCCAACTTCTGAAGCAACGTTGCAGAAGAGCTCCATTCCAATGAGATCGTCCTTCCATGCAAAAGTGATTTCGCCAGTGAAACCCTTTTCGTCATCGGCGATTCAACCACCAAGCTATACGAGCCTTTTGTCAGTCTTTTTGTACAACTTATAATTCATCCTGGCAAATATATTCAGTGGAGGTAAATTTATACACCTGCCGCCACAAACGCGTATATACATACTGCTTGTGTTCTCGAGATACATAAAACACGAGCCCATGTCGGGACAAAAAAGGATGCACATTCCAGATCGCCGAGTTCATCACGATCACCCCCTTTGTACCGTGTAACCAACGTACGTGTAAGCAGGTGCCTGAGCTGCTGACACTCAGGCGCCACAAGGCACACCACCGCTCATTCCATTGCATAACAAGAGATCCTTCCCTCCCCAGGACTATACTGGGGCGGCGGAGAACAGCCGCACTGATTCATCTTACACCGCTTGCCTAATCGGTGCGTCCAAACATTCCTCACCCAGGAGTAGCAAAAAGCCCAGGGCCCACTGATGGGGCCACAGTAGTGGAATGTAATTCGGCACAGGAGAGAGAAAGAGAGAAAGGGAGGGGGGGGACCCCTCGTAATCATTCCTCGTGATGGTATATAACTCTTGGAGCCTCTCTAAACTCGTAACTTTTCCAATCTACATTTTACTCTGCCTCTTCCAACTAATAAACTGAGCCTTCGTCTGGGTTCATGTTTCAAAAGGCAAGACAATAAACAAAAAAAAACAAAACTAGGTTTGCCATTGAGGACCGGAAGGGGCTTGCAGACAATCAGCTCGAACTTTAGACTCTTTCACAAACCTCCATCATTCATACCACTAACCGTCCCATTCTTATTTATCACGCCCTCCCATTATATTAGCCATGGCCACGGTGAGCCCTGTCCAGCGACCACGCTCCCAGAACACGTATGCAGGGTCCAACCGCGACTCCATCGTGTCCAATTCCTCCGCCCGCAAGACGAAAACCCAGGTCGGGCCATGGCGGCTCGGTCGCACGCTAGGAAGAGGGTCCAGCGGTCGGGTGCGCCTCGCAAAGCACTGCGTGACTGGCCAGCTCGCGGCGGTCAAAATCGTGCCCAAGTCCATCGTCGGCCTCGACGAAAACAACAATGGCACCCTGCCTTACGGCATTGAGCGCGAAGTCATCATCATGAAGCTCATTGAACACCCCAATGTCATGGGCCTCTACGACGTGTGGGAAAATAAGGGTGAGCTCTACCTCATCCTCGAGTACATTGAAGGCGGCGAGCTCTTTGACTATCTCATCAACAAGGGCTCCCTCGACGAGCGAGAGGCCGTCACGTACTTTCGCCAAATCATCCAGGGCGTGCAGTACTGTCACTCGTTTGGCATCTGCCACCGCGACCTCAAGCCCGAGAACCTGCTCCTCGATAAAAACCGCAACATTAAAATAGCCGACTTTGGCATGGCGGCCCTTGAAACGACAAAGATGCTCGAAACCTCGTGCGGGTCACCCCACTATGCATCGCCCGAAATCGTGGCCGGCCGAAACTACCACGGCGGCCCCAGCGACATATGGTCCTGTGGCGTCATTCTCTTTGCATTGCTGACCGGCCATTTGCCCTTTGACGATGAAAACATTCGCCGACTGCTCCAGAAAGTTCAGGCAGGGCGGTACGAAATGCCCCATCGGCTCACACCGTACGCCAAGGACCTCATCTCTCGCATGCTCCGACTCAACCCTGAAGAGCGCATCACCATCCCAGAAATCCTCAGCCACCCATTGCTGCGAAAGTATCCTGACCGGAGACCCAACAAGCCGCGGCTCCCGCCTGCCAATGCCTGCCAAATTGACGTGCATTTCCCAGTACGTTCGCGTGAAGAGGTGGACCCTGAGATTGCAAAGAACCTCCAGACGCTGTGGCATGGCGAGGACATTGAGCGAATCATTGACCGCCTTCTCTCACCGGAACTCAACTCTGAAAAGACTTTTTATTGTCTGCTCATGAAATACTCGCAGGACCACTCCCACTCAAAGCAACAATCCTCCTCTAATACTCGGCCAGCGCATGCGAAGACTCATTCGAGGAGCGGGTCAAAGTCTTCCATCATTACTGCGTCCTCGGCGAAAAAGCGGTCGGTCACTTTCCATGCGCGAAAGCGGTCATCTACTTCAATCCACAGAAGCACAAGCAGCTCAACAGTCACTAGGAGAGAGGCCTCGTTCTCAAAGCCTTCCCGGCGGCAGCCTCATACTTCTCAGCGAGCATATCACCCTCGTCAGCCCACACAACAACCCCAACAACCCCAAGAGCATGAAAAGCCCCAAGAATACCAGCAGAAACCCCAAGAGTATCATCCCTACCAGCCTCGAGAATATCAACAAGAGCACGAGCCTCGAAGTACTTCTCCAATTGAGCAACTGCCACCGCGAAGACAGAACATCCCAGAGTATATTTACGAGAACCGGGCTAGTGTAGAGCTTGCTTCGCTTTGTGAGCAGGCATTTAGCTTTGAGACCCCGACTCCTGCTGCCCCAGACCTACAATACTCCAAACCGCGCTCCTACCGTGACACCCAAAGCCGATCTGCCTCGGACCCGGTACGGGAATCACAGCCACCCCCCAGTGTAGAGCGAAGGGCGTTCACTGACCGCTCTGGAGCTCAATTGGAACGCCGGACCAGCGTCTTGGACCCGCGCTACTCTACGGCATCTTCTGCCTCGACAGCAACTGCCGTGACCTATGCCACCGCCACCACCGTTGCAACCAGTACAGACGGATACTCCTTGCCAATGATATTTGAGGAGGACCGCTTTGCGGATGCAGATGAGAAGAACTCCGGACTCTTGATGTACCATGATACAGAAACTCCAGTCGACGAGCTATACAAGACCCTGCGAGTCAATGCCACCGTTGAAAAGAACGACTCTCGGCTGCGGATATCTCAGATCATGAAGACAGACAGCTTCGCAGAGCGGGCCCGGCAGCAGAGGAAGTCTTCACTGCCGCCGCCACCGCCAGCACAGACTCGACAGCCACAGCCTCAACACCCTCAACCTCAACCACGGTATCAGCGACAGCTACAGCAGCAGCAACAACAGCAACAGCAATTGACACCAGCTGAGAGGCCATACTCGGCCAATCACACTCCTGTGGCTGAACCTGCCCAGGTGAACCCTGTTCCAATAAAGTCGCCGAATCCGGCTGCGGTTCATCGACCTCAGGGCCCTCGCCCGGCCCCCCCTGAGCTTCGCATGGACTATCAGCGTCAGCCGCTTATGCCCAAGAGCGTCAATACCACAGTGGCTGTCGAGCCTGAAAAGGGAGATACCCGTCATCACCACTCCCCAGAGAAAAAATCGCTCTTTCGCAAGTTCTCCCGTGTTAATCACAACAATACGACAGATGCGTCCAAGTCACCGCCTGCTGCCACGACGAATACCCCAACGGAGCCGCGGCAGAACTGGTTTATGAAGATGCTCTCTACGCCGGTGGGACCTACTCCAGCTTCATCAAAGACCATTTATTCGTCAATGTCTGTCGTCACATTGAGACACATTATTCTCGATACCCTTCACTCCTGGCAACAATTTGGTATTACCCGAGTTGCTGAGGATGAACAGGCTTCTGTTATCAGATGTGTCGTGTCATCCAAAAATGTTCTCAGGACCCGTTCAGCACGATTCAAGATCCATGTAGATGCACGAAGCGTCGGTGGGACCTGCATTACTTTTGTACGCGAGAAGGGCTCTTCTGCTACTTTTGATCGCTTTGTGGAAGAGATGCAGAACTCTCTGGGCCAGGTTACAAATCAGTGTGCTCGTACTCAGAGAAATATCGCTACAGGGCGAATGCCCAGGCCAGTTTACGGTCTTGTTTGATGCCAATTGTAATTTTTAATATGATTAATATAGACTGCTAATGATTTATGAAAATGTCCGATTTACCCATGCTTTAAATGCCTAACTCAGTCACAAGTGGCAACGGGTATATAATACAGAATTCTATCTATCTTTATCCATGCTTCATATAATACAGAATTCTACTGCTGCTGCACGGTAAGTCCCTGCAAACTGCTAATGATAAATGTCGAGGTCAATGGGGATAGTTTTTGATAATATGTTGATACAATTGAGCCTAACTGAACCACAAGTAGCAGCAGGCATACAATACAGAATGTTGAAATGTTGAAATCTATTAAAGTCCTGCTTTAATCAATCAATAAATCTATTGAAGTCCTGCTTACGCAATGGAGACCTTAGGTCCGATATTTGGCTTCACCAGCCAGGGTGATAAGATAGAATTCTGTATTATATGCCCTTTGCCACTTGTGACTCAGTTAAGCTCTTAATTACAACAACATATTTGTCGCTTGGCAGACGTTTCAACATATTATAACAATTCAATGAAGTTTAATTTAATAACGATAACTCTATACCGGGTAATCAATTGTTTAGTCACAAGTGGCAATGGGCATATAATACAGAATTCTAACTAAGTAACTAACTTCAGATTTGAGGAACTCAGCTACTGCTTACAGATACTATTATAGTAAGGTATCCCTTTTGCCTCGTATTAGTCATGATTTCAATTTTATTACTAATAAACGGAGCTTGATTAGTAATAATTATATTTGCATTGATACGAACCATGAAAACTTTTTGTCAAAAAGTGGGCGTCTGGTGTAGTTGGTTATCACATTCGCTTAGCATGCGAGAGGTCCCCGGTTCGATTCCGGTGTCGTCCATTCTTTTTTGATTTTTTTTTCGATCGATCGATCGTTGGTCATGCATGCATATGGCGATCTCGCAATAGATTTTTTAAATTTATAGAGGTTCTTTATATTAATGTATACTTATTATATATGCGTGATTTATGCATGCGTCAGTAAGCAATTGGTCAAAATTGAGAATAAGGGCGAGGAGACAGTAATGTTGACAAAGCACATCAGCCTAGCCCACCTTCATAGTCTTGGCTATCCAAGCTTAAAAAAACGACTTGTACTATTAGAATATAACTGTCTTCCTCGCGACAGTTTAGTGTCAATACTGCTTGGATTATTTCTGTCTATGCGAATTACCATATGACTTGAATCTACTGGCTCTTGTAAATGGACGTTGCGTTGTTAACAAAGTTGGTAAACGCATCAGTACCAATTTTCGGCGTAATCGAGTTTGGAAGGTCCTGGCCATCGTCGTTACGGTCATTTACAGTCTTGGCCTTCGTCTTCTCAATCCAGTCCTGGGCAGCGTTGAATTCGCTGTCAGCTGTGGTCTTGTCGCCCTTATCAAGCGCATCGAGCATAGCGACCAAGTGCTGACATGCCTTTGCCCACTGCATCGCAACAGTCGACCAGGGTGCTACATCCGAGGCAAAGCCCTTCATAGCCATGTTGGGGAGGACGTCAGGAAGCGTAGTGAGGAGCGCAAGGCGGTTGCGGAGCGCCTTGGTGCCCTGTCCACCATGCTTAGAATCATTGCGGGCATCCCAGAAAGCCTTAATATCCTTATTCAGCTCTGGAGAGTTGATCTCGGGGCTGCGGTATGGCCAGTCCTGGTTAAGGTCGGCAAATGCGACGACTGCTTCATGGACATGTTTATCATTACCTGAGAGCTCTTGTAGAGCGGCGGCCATTGATTCGTCAGCATTATAGGCTGGACCATTCCAAGTGTAGTCACCGTAGTTAGCAAGTGCGGGCATCGAGGCATAGGGCTGCTCCATCGGATTGGATGTGAAGCCAATGAGATGCTTATAAAGGTCAGGGTCACGACCAGTAAGCGGGTTGAGGAAAATCCTGTCACGATTGCCGTCGTTGACAGGGAAATTATCCCAGATGAACAGGTTGTCAGTAACGTAGGTCGAGTCAGCCCGCTCGACACTCTCTACCGTGACCTCGGCACTGAAAACTCCTTCACCAGTCCATTGAACGCGGATCTTCTTATCCAGCTGAGTGCCAAATTCTTCCTTGTAAGGGTCCGGTGCACTGCCAGCGTAATTAGTCGGGACGGTCTCAAGGTCGTTAAGGCCATTCGGCTCGATGTATTCCTTCTGGACACGATTCAGATAATAGGCCTGGGCATCAGCAATCCAATGCCAGTTGCCAGTGTCGTTCCACCTCTGCTTATCCGAATCGCAGTGGAACTTGAGAGGGATGTCGTCAAGTGGAATGTAGAAGCTGCGGACGCCGAGTTCGCGGATCTGGTCAAACTTGGCCACGGTAGCATTGAAATCGGCATCAGAGGAGTAGCAAAGGTCCAAGCCGGGCGAAAGAGCATAAGTAAAGTCGACGTGGTTGGCGTTTGCGGTGTCGATAAGCTCCTTAAGTTGAGCTACATCATCGCCGCTATATAGAGTACGCCACTCACTTCGGAGGAGCGGATCGTCTTTCGGTGTATAAACGTAAGTATTCATCTTGTGCTTGCCGTAGAATACGAACTGGTCAAGACGCCCCTGATGAGACCAGGGGAGGCCATAAAATCCCTCAATCGAGCCACGGATAGACATGAGTGGCCAATCGCGCACCGTGACACCTGGGACCTTGTGGCCATCCACAAGCTGGCGAAGAGTCTGTGCCGCATAGAACGTGCCACGGGTGTCTACGCCATTGAGGACAATGCTTGGCTGGTGTTTATAATTTCCAGAAGCAAGGACGTAACCTTCTTCGTCCAGTCCGCTCGCAGAGTTACCAGTGAGGGCCTTGGCAATGGCGGCAGCAGCACTGTTTTCCTGTTCGGTGCCAATGTAGATTTGCGTGCCATGGTTGGTGGGCTCGGACGAGACGGTGACATGACCACCAGCGGAGACCACGACCGCCTTGACTGCGTCAATCGTGGCAGAGTCCGTAGCATTGCCGGTAACTATAGTAACCTTACCATGGAGCGATACCTCCGAGCCGGACGATGAGATTTGCTGGGGTGTGGGCCAAACCGCGGGGAGCTGATGATTACCCCTGACTTCAAGACCAGCAAGGTCAGTGGGTGCCGCATGGGCAGACCCAAGGCTGAGAAGAGCGACTACTACAGCCTGGAGACACTTGGTGCTATAACGATGGAACATTGTTCTCTGAGGTTGAAAACATTGCTCTATGGCCGGGTATATATACTCTGACAGGCGCACATAACGATTATAATCCTAGACGCGCCTTGAATATGAGCGGTTACGTTACAACAGTGGAGAAGAGAGCATATAACCCTAGATGGGGTAATGTTGAACCGTTGCATCAATTGATATCTGTAGGATACTTGCTATCAATTTGTCCAGGGTGACACTCGGAATTCATGCCGGTGCATTCTCCGAGTGCGGGATAATGTCTACCCCACATCAATTTATGCGCCGGCTTCTGCTCTAAGGAAGCCAATTGAAAATTTAAAGGCCATGAAAAGGAATATCGGAGTACAATGATCGATTGTCTCGTTTCTCTAATACACATAACGTAGGAAGATTATAGAAACAATGTATCGATGCCAATTTGTTTACTTCGTATCAACACGGTTTCGTATTCTTCACACCAGGGTGTCTTGTGCGTGTCCCTGAGTGCCCTGAAAGCAAAACAGTGAGGTGAGAACTCATGCATTGGCCGCAAAAGTATTCTGGTAGCCCTGACTTGGATCAACGCTTCACGTAACACTCGTAAGGCACAAAATGTCGTACTGGATTCGCAGTCCGTCGGAGTACGTAGTCAAACCCAAGTCATCTAACCTTAACTTATGCTTCAATCATGCCTCGGCTATTACCGCCAGTATTTTGGCGATTGTTACACTGGTGCGACATGCCTGACTGGAAGAGTAAGGTACAGGTATTTTGTGAGACATTGTGTGATTTTCAGTTACCAGAGTAGATACCTTATAAATTTAGTGGCAGGCCGTAATATTGTTAAAACCGTATACAATTTGCGAGGGTTTAATATACCACTTTAAGTGATTACAAATTGAGTCTCCCATCTAATATTAGTGATTTTATTCGTGGTAAATAACTCGTGATAATACGCTACATGTATACGCATTATGCAGTGCATACGGGAACGTAATGGTATGGAGTCAAAAGTAATTATATTTTATGCACAGTAACCGAACCCGAAATATAACATACAATTGATAATAAGCACATGTTTAGAGACGAGGATATCGTTACAGGACTCGTTTTTGGACCCTTAATCAATGTGTAATAAGATTTATTCACCCAGCTCTAACACTTTTTGATCAAATTGTAGTCCAACGCCTTCATCAAAACCTCTATAATATTCCAATTATATAGTAAATAAAGATTTTCATCCAAGGACGGCAACGTTTTCAAGAGGAATTCCGCCGAATTAGCCCCCACTTGTACCGTACTTTGATGTTTGATAGGTGCTGCATAGAATATCAAATTTCTGCCTAATGCAATTTGGGGCTCTATCCTTTCCCAGAAATATTTAAAGTTGTAATAATTCTAGTAGGTAATGAATACCTTTGGAGAAGTGACTCCAACTGGCTACACATGTGCCATCTAGTACATCTCTTAAGGAATAGATGTTGGTGCTTGCACAAAGAGCTGCATACGAAGCATAGCGGAATTGATTTGGCTCGAGATTTGCTAGAATTTTGATTTATCTGTCCGGTATAATTCGCCAGCTTGCTGGAGAATTTCGCATCATCTAAACTCAATGTTTCGAATGGATTATTTATTAGTTACCTCAATATAGAGTTATCCTAATGGAAGCCAAATAATAGACCATAGTCTTCTTAAGCCACTTTAATTGAACTATTCCGGTACAAACAGTGGGCAAAGAATACCAGAAGCAGATTTAGCACTCTATCATGTGTTTTTAATTATCTAGACTATGTTCCAGATATTGATTAATTAATCACGTAATTAATTAATTAATTAATTAATTAAAATGGGTGAGCATAAAAGCAGACATTTCACAGCTGTCCGAATAATATGAAATATTTTTAATATTTGGCATATGATGCAAATTAGAGGCGAAACCAGGAAAGCGGACGTGCACTAACAATCACAGAAGTGCAGGACGTATACAATATATCTGATTGCAGCACCGCTCTTTGCAAGCAGTAGATGCCGCTTCGGAGTTTACCCCTGAGTTCCAGTTCTCCGCAAAATAAGTAATATTGGTGTTGGATGCTCAGCCTCTGGCAACCGAACCTGATATACTGATTTAACCTCGAAAAATACACCTAGGCCCATAAGCTTAGTAATTAAACGCAAATACGGTGCACGCTCTATCAGTTTATGCGAACAATAACGGAACGGAACGCGGAACTAGCTGCGTTACCAAACAGCAATATTTGCTGCCATATAAACTAAAAAAATCACAGATTTATCGCACTACGAAATAATTAGCCAAAAAAAAAAAAAAAAGAACTTGGTACAAATTACTCTTAAGATCACTCCCGGCGAACCCGTATATCAATGTGCTCAAATGCTAAAGCGCGGCTGTAACGGCACCCAGCTTAACATTACCACGGAGCTGTGCCTCCGAGGTTGTGCATATACGCTCATTAAACCATACTACAAGACGGAAACAAAAGAGAAAAAAAACAGCAATAAAGACAAATTCTGGTCTTATAAAATCCGATGCGCTGTAGTCCCATGATGAACTCCTTTTGTGACCGCCAGGATCATCACCGACATGTATGAAAAAACGCGAGTGATGGCCCGGCTACCATCGGTAAATGGCGGAATTCCCCACAATAAAACAAAAACAGCCGCCGGGGAGATAAATCCCTTTCGCGGCACTGTGCCGCAGAAGCCTGCTGTTAGCTGATGAGATTACACCCCACCTCATGCAAGGGTTTCACTTGGATAAAAAAAGACGTGTAGATAATAGTCCTCCAGGGTAATTAATAGTCTTCCACGAACGCGGCTTTAGCGAATTGATCAACTATAAAATGGCCCCCCCAGCCGGGTCACTTCAACTTTCTTCGTTCTCCTTTCCCCCAGATCAAACACACAGAGCAAATGACTTCAGCCTCCACAGCACTCGCAACGTATCTGTTCACCCGGCTGCACCAGCTCGGCGTGAGGAACGTTCTTGGAGTCCCCGGCGACTTCAATCTTCTCATGCTTGATTTCGTCGAGGCATTTGATGGGCTCAATTGGGTTGGGTTCTGCAATGAGCTCAACGCGGCCTATGCTGCGGACGGTTACGCTCGGGTCAAGAAGCACCCTGCCGCGCTGGTCACCACCTTTGGCGTAGGTGAGCTCTCTGCGCTCAATGGCATTTCTGGCGCCCACGCAGAGTTTGTGCCCATTGTACACATTGTGGGCACTAGCGGGCGGCCAGTTGCCGAGAACCAGATCATGGTGCATCACGCCAACCCAGGCAAAAACGGCAGCGGCCCGGATCACTCTGTTTACCGAAAGGCCTCTGAGCCATTCTCGTGCGCTCACGAGTACATTACCGACGTGTCCAAGGCATGCGACCAGATCGACCGGGTGATTTCCGAGGTGGTCAAAAAGTCCATGCCAGGGTACATTTTCCTGCCCGCCGACATGGTGAGCAAGAAGGTCGATGCTGAGCGACTTAGCGTCAGCCTTGATCTTGAAATTAAAAACCCGAGCGCCGAGGCCGAGGACTCTATTGTTAATGAGATTCTCGAGGCGGTCTATGCGAGCAAGCGGACCTCGGTGGTGGTGGACATTCTGACCGAGCGACACAACGCGCGAGAACTGGCGCGGGAGCTGGTGCGAAAGACCAAGTCGCATGCATTCACTACGCCAATGGGCAAGGGTCTTATTGATGAGACCGATCCGCAGTTTGTCGGGCTTTACAATGGCGAGCTTTCGCGAGGCGGGGTCAGCGACGCCGTGGTCGGCTCTGATCTCGTGATTGACATTGGGTCCATGTTCTCTGACTCCAACACTGGCGGGTTCACGCGAAAGGTTGATCCAGAGAAGAACGTTATCCTGCACCCCGACTACGTCGCCGTGAAGGGCAAGACTTACAAGGGCGTGCACTTTTTGCCCGTGTTGAAAAAGCTAGTATCCAAAATCGACCCATCCAAGGTCACCGAGTCTGGCGAAAAGCCGGTTATTGGCCCAGTAGACAATGTCAAGAGCCCAGCTGACATTTCGCAGACGGACTTGGTCAGGGCGTTGACCAAGTTTATGCAGCCCAATGATATCATGCTCGTTGAGTCGGGCACCTGCCAGTTCAGCTCCCCAGATGTCGACACCAAGGAGAACACGCGGTGGATCACTCAGATTTTCTACTCGTCAATTGGGTTTACCCTTCCGGCCATGGTGGGCGCTGGCATCGCCAACAAGGAGATGGAGAAGAAGGGCCGAGTCGTACTTGTCGAGGGCGACGGGTCTGCGCAGATGACTATCCAGGAACTAGGCACTGCAATTAGACAGGGGATCAACCCGGTGGTCTTCTTGCTCAACAACTCTGGCTATTCGATCGAACGAGCTATCTGGGGCCCCGAGCAGAGCTATAACGACATTTGCCCAGACTGGCAGTGGACGAAGATCTTTGAGGTGTTTGGTGGTGTCGAGGGCAAGACGTGCAAGCATATGCGAGTTGCTACCCTCGAGGAGCTTGACAAGGTTGTCACCAGCGACGAGCTCAAGAACCCAGATAAGGCATATCTTGTGGAGGTGATCCTTGATAAGTACGACTATCCATGGCGGCTCAACGAGCAGGTGCGCATCATGGGCGGTAAGAACATGAACATGTTCAAAAAGTACGCTGCCGAGAAAGGTGAATTGTAATGACATAGAAATGATTTAATTGCTCTAATCTTTTTTATTTTTTCGGGTTGGTCGTCTATCGATAATCTATTGTAAAAAGTCTATGGAAGCCTAAATTACTCCTCCTCAAGAGTGGTGAGGAATTCCTTGGTGATGCGCAAGAACTCCTTTGGATTCTCCGAAATGACCCAGTGACCAGATTCAACGTCCTTCAGAGTGAATCGCGGGAAGAACTGCCCGATGACTGGATATGCGTCGTCAGTGACATAGTGGGAGTTGGTTCCTCGGATAAATAGAGTAGACTTGGCGAACCGAGAGTTCTCCGGCAGGTATGGGAAGTCGGCCATACTGTCAAGCGACTTGCCTAGAATGTCTACGGGCACCCTGAACTTGTAGGTTCCGTCCTCTTCCTTGCGCAGGTTGGAGAGCAAAAACTGCTGCACCGGCAAGCTTTGTTCATACTTTTCCATAATCTTGTATGCTTCTTTGGTGGTCTTGACGCCGGAATGCTCAATCTCCTTCATGCCTCGGACATAGAGCCCAAACGACGAGGCAAGACGGGCATCGACGGGAGCATTGTCTACCGGGATCAGGGTGCTAATTAGATCTGGCCGTCGCAGGGCAACAGCCATGGCGGTCTTGGCCCCCATGGAGTGGCCAATGACCACACTCGACGGGATGCCTTGGTCGTCTAGAAACTGCTCCACGTCTGCTGCCAGACTCGGGTAGTCGTGCCGCTGGATGTGCGGGCTCTCACCATGGTTTCGCAAGTCGAGGCAGTAGACTGACCGGGCCAGATCTCTCGCCAGGACTTTGCTCACAGTACGATTATTAATCTTGGATCCGAACAGGCCATGGAGGAACACGATGGGGTCTCCCTTTGGTGCAACGCCGTTTGGCGGATCATACTTGGCGTAGGAAAGCTTTACTGTAGGGATCGATCTCGACATGGCGTCCGGTACCACCGAATAGGCCCTCCGGCCCAAGGCAGCTATTGGGTGCACTCTCAGTCTCGTCAAAATCATTAGTAAAGGTAGATAGTATTGGTTATCTCAGACTTTTGAAATTTGACGGGTGCTCGGGTCCCGAGTTCGGGAAGAAAGTTTCATCGGCACTTGCCGCTCGATAACTTTTCGGGTGCCCTTCTCTGCCTCGTGGCTAGGCTTGTTTGGCACTATGCCATTGCAATGCTGGGCCAGCCAAGGGTTTGATAAGCTTTGAGAGGAGCTCTGGAGCAGAGACGGCGCAAACTGGTCTCCTGTAGCCGTTTTTGAATGTCAGCCGGTTTCGGGGGTGCTAGACTCCCGCAACTTACCCCTGAGAATGGGGAAAGGATACAAGATATATTGAAAAGAATCAATTGTCCCATGAATTCAGCCCCTCTCCCGTGATTGGAGCAGGTCAATCAACCCATTCAAGTGCGGAAACAACTCAGCCTTGCTAGAAGGATAGAAAGATCGTATTAATCAGGTTACCCACCGAGTAGGTTACTTGCATATAGCCCAGATACATAATGTAACCGCGCACATGAGACCCGGTGTGTATATACACCAAAATCTTTGCAGACAGCGTTGGGCTGTAAGACCGACACCATGGAGAATGAGCACCTTGAGACGGAGCTCCAGCAGATGGTGGCATACATTCTGCGGGAGGCCCGTGAGAAAGCTGCCGAGCTGGAGCTCAAGGCCGAGGAAGAGTATTTTGCCGCCAAGACCGCGCTTGTAGAGGAGTTAAAGGAAGCCGTCGACGAGGAATTCTCCACCAAACACACCCAGGCCCGTCTGAACAGCCAGGTCGCCGTCTCGGGCATCCGGAACAAGACCCGGCTCTCCCTGCTTCGGGCAAAGGAGGTGGCCCTCAACGAGATCCTTCTCGAGGCCCGGGGCAGCCTCAAACACGTAGCAAAGAAGAAGACTAAGTACGCAAGGCTGCTCAAGGGGCTGGTCCTCGAGGGCCTGTTCATGGTTATGGAGCGCACGGTGACCCTGCAAATCCGCAAGGGAGACATTGCAACCGTGCTCAAGATCCTGCCGGAGGTAATCCGCGACTATGCTGCGGCCTTAGGCTGCGACACCGCAGCCATTACCATAGAGATTGACCGCCATGTGTTTGTCGCCAACAGCGCTGGCGGCGTCATTGTCACTGGGCACGACGGCAAAATAGTCATTGACAACACGCTCGAGCGGCGACTGGAACTTCTTGCCGAGTCCTCGCTCCCGGCCATCCGCCAGCGACTCTTCCCCTGATCTATCCTTTGGGCATATAAGCGGGCACCCCCACCGACGCGACCCAAAACCAACACGAACTAACCACCACCACGACAAAACACCCGCTAAATGACTTCGGACAATATAGATCGTACGCATTTAATTTATTCTCTCATTCACACGCTAACAGACAGTCTCGCCGCTGCACGAGCTGAAATCGGACGCGGAGCTCAAGCGAGGGGCTTGGACTGACGTTGTTCCCTTGATTCTATCGCAGCTTGACGCGGTTCTCCGTAGCAAGTACGATCCGCGGACCGAGCCGATCAAAGACCCGCTTACGGGTACGGAGGAGACGGTGGACGAGGTTGTAGAGCGAATCAAAGGAGTGCTGAGGAGTCAGTTTGCCGAAGAGCCACCGTTCACGGTGCAGCGGCTGTGCGAGCTGCTGCTGGATCCCGAGGTCTACTATCCTCGGACGGCGGTGGACAAGTTTCTTGCGGCATTGGAGCGGGTGCTGTCGGTCAGCTCGGGGGCCAGTGAGTACCCGAAGCTTGACATTGAGGAGGAGCTGAGGAAGGAGGGGGGTGGACATGACCTGTCGAATAGCGAGGGCTCCCACAAGGGCATTGTTCTGTCAGAGATTAGCTGGGTCGTTGATACGGGCACACCTCCGCCAGACACGACTTTGCCTGCTGGAGTATCGGATACTTCGAGTCCTCCAGGAAAGAGAATCAAATTGTCTACAAAAGAGCCTACGGAATCTAAAGAGTCCAACGAGCCCAATAATACTAAAGAGCCTGAGGCTGAAAAAAGCGAGGAGAACGACAAGAGTGAAGAGAAATCTGAAAAGAATGACGACAGTGACGAAAAAAATGAGAAAAGGGAAGAAAAGTAATCACCAGCTTACTAGTTGCGACGATTAATGACCATTCCTATTTTATTTATTACACGTTTTCTCCGGCTATAGAAATAACGCTACTCCAGACCCAACTCCTCGCTACCGAACTGAAGAAACTCAAGCTGACCATTGAATTAGGACATTGTATCGCTTACAAGTGTTGGTACGTCGCTAGGAATTTGTTACGCTGCTGGGAGGTATTTGTTACAATGGTTTGCGACAAATCATAAGCCAAATGGAACAAAAACTCGGGTACCTTGGCGGTTTATTTCCACAGTATATTACAACATTACATTGCCGATATGCTGCGTAGAGTTTCAGCGACCATATGTAATATATAGAGGGTCTGGATTAAATGCTTATCAGAAGGAGTGCAATTTCGGCTGCTGGGGTCAACATGATCCGGCAGCTCAACATCATCCGATATTAAAAACCCCCTAGCCGCCCTCTGCCTGCTTAAAGAGCGGTAACAGACTCACTGGTACAGTTTAGCAGTAAAATATGGCGCTTAGACAGAGGAAAGCCGGCGAGCCCGAAAGCCTCGTGGAAACCATAGAACACAAGGTCGCACGTCTCTGCCACTGGGACGACTTGCCCGAGTGGCAGAAGGATAACCATTTCATCCACAGCGGCTACGTCCGCGAAACGCTGAGCTGGAAAAAAACGCTCCACAGCCTGCTCTACGTCCACAATGAGACGGGTAACATCTATTCGCATCTTCTGCCGTCATTGGCGTGTCTGTTTGTCACGCTCGTTACGCTCGACTACTTCATGCCGGTCTACCCGACCACCACTTGGGGCGACCATGCCGCAATCCTGACCTTCTGCATGGGCGCCATTGCCTGCCTCGGGCTGAGTGCAGCATTCCACACGCTCAAGAGCCACAGCGACCGCATTGCGACCTTTGGCAACAAGCTAGACTACCTTGGCATTGTCATCCTCATCAATTCCTCCATGGTGTCCATCATTTACTACGGGCTCTACGAGCACCATGCTCTACGGAACTTGCTGTGGGCGGTCATCACCGCCATTGGCATCGGGTGCGCTGTAGTGTCTCTAGACGACACCTTCAGGACGCCCGACTGGAGGGCCTTCCGGGCCACTATGTTTGTGGCCTATGGCCTTAGCGGCGTGCTCCCAGTGCTAGTTGGAATCTACGTGATGGGCTTTGCCGAGACGGCCAAGCGCGCCCAGATCGCATGGGTCGTGCTAGAGGGAGTCTTGTACATTAGCGGCGCCTGTCTCTACGCGGCGCGGGTGCCGGAGCGATTTAAACCCGGTGGGTTTGATATTTGGGGCCACTCACACCAGATATTTCACCTTCTCGTCGTCCTCGCCGCCATGTCCCATGGGTGGGGGCTGCTCAATTCGTACAAGTACACCCACTCCACACTTGCGTCGGCGTCCGTTGAAACTCTATCATCCTAGCTTACTACTGTGTTACCAGCTTTACTACTGTGTTACTCGGTGGAAGTCACGAGTTCCATAGCCCGTAGTGTTAAGATTTCACAGACATGGTTCACAAAGTGAGTTGGTGATCATACCCCAGACCCTAGTCTTTGTCCGGCCCCAGACGATCACGACGAATGGACCGTCTCCAGGACCACCGCTGAAGGGACGAAAGCGGACAAAAAATGATACGGCTAGGGCTGGCACGGAGCACCGTATAGCGTCTGGTCGAATTGCCCCCGGTGGGCACTAGTTGCGGTGTCGCGGGGCGGCAGCAATAGATTGACACGAGATAGTGATACAACCGAAGACTAAAACAGACTACAAGAGGAGTCGCAGTGTAAATATAAAAGAGCCCACTAGCTATTGTGTGTAGAGCCACCAAGTATTTCTATCTTAACTAGTGTTTTTTTGAAATGTCACCGTTCAGCTTGGAAGAATCGTTTACTACTGACCCATGCTCCATGGAGCGCGACATTTTGGCTCTTGAGGATGACTCCATCAAGAGCGCCGCCTCTCACTCTGCCGACAGTCCGCCTAGAGCGTTCCATTTACCGTGGTGGACGGGCCACTGGTCCTCCAAGGAGGTCGAGAAGGGCATGAAGCAGTCTGCGAAGAGCTCCATGCAGCCTCACCAGAGTTCCGTAACCAACGTCATCCCAGGCATTGGCACCGGAATGATGGGATCTGAGGACGCTCATGGCGACTCCAAAGAAAGGCGACGATCCAGTGTCGACGTGCTTTCCGAGGAACTCAACATCAAGAAGGGCAATGAGAACACCATCAATCGAGTCGTCGAGGATTCTTTCAAGCGGGGCCTCAAGCCTGACGAGCTTAACAAGATGATGCGAGACGAGAACGTCAAGTCTCATGAACTCCGATGTGGCAGCTGTGGAGCCCGGGGCCACTCTGGAGCTTACTGCCCAAACCGTACCCACAAGAACTAGTTTAATTATACGAATACCACAGAGATAATGAGTAAATGAAGCCAATGAGTTTATAGTGACATCTTATTAATCAAATCATAATCCGGTGGTGCCTTGGTCACCACTATCTTGCCGTCTACTAATTCACATCCGTCGCTAGAGGCACTTATTTGGTTAAAGTGCCTTTGTATATCACTTATCTCCTGGGCCATAATACCAAGACGGTCTTTAGGCAGCCAAACACAGGGCTGCGGCTGCCGCACTGATGGGTGGTGAAACGCGTGTTCTACGACATGGTCTTGCTGCTCCTCGGTGAGCGCTCCGAAATCCATTTCAAGTTCATCAAACAGGTTGCTCGGGCTAGGCGACGCGCTGACCCCGAGAAAAGATGCAATTGATGAAGAGGAAATGGCGCTGGATATCCTGCGGGCAACTGTGGCCGACTGCTGCAGGGCAGAGGAGAGCTGATTTTCTACCGTTACGAGCGCTGAACCTAGAACGTCGCCCTCGGACATTGTTCCAGGAATGTGCCCTAGTGACACTAACTCATTAGTATAGGCAACTCCGCTGGCTACCGGTATGGCATCAAGCAGAGGACTGAACTTGTGTCGCAGATACCAGTGGTAGTGTATCGTGGCGCAGAGCAGGAGCGCCATAATTGCTGCGTGCGGGACGCACAGCGGTGAACCCGTTGGACTCTCCGCAGCGATAAACAGGCCAGTTATGCAAACTTCAAGACAATAAATCCCCGAGAAGAGCTGGAAAATGGCTTTGGGGTACAGCTTGCCATAGGATTCGTAGGTTGTGACGTTGCAGTACATTATCCGGTACTTGTATACACAGTAAGAGAGCCCAAATGCGATCGATGAAAACAAAAGGATAATTGGCGAGATCATCGAGTAGACAATGGCTATTGCAAAGAGATTTGTGAAATGCGGGTACACTGCGCCCCAGTTCCACACTGCAAAGTCTGTGATATGCGCAAACTTCTCCCTTGGGCTCAGCCTCGGAGCAAAAAGTTTGCCAATAAAGCGCTGCACGAGCTTATCTAGCTGGAACAGGGCATTACCACTCCCGGAGAGCCCTTGCACCGTGAGGTAAAAGAGAAAAAAATTGGATCCTTTGGGCAGATTCACCGCTAGGATTTTTGGAACATTGATAGGTGCCTGAAGCAGGTTGTACATCATATTCATGAACCCATTGGATATGGTGATAACAAGGAAAAGCTGCGTAAAGAAGAAAACAAATAGAGTCTTTTGAACCTCGAGCTCGACCTGAGACTCGGTAGCACAACCTTTGAGTATGGCAATTCGGCGGAATGCATATGGAACAAATGATAACAACACCCCAATAAGAAGCGGAGACAGCAGTCTCGAGACTCCACTAGTTAAGAACGATGGGAGACTCGACAGAAACCCCATCCAGGGGATGAGTTGCGAAAGATTGTCAAGGTTACTAATCATGGTAATGAGCCCGATAGGCACTGCCCAGCCGACTATGAGCAAGACGGTAAAAACGTTCGCAGCAAGTCGTAGCAACCGTTCCCGCCAGTACCCTAGGGCTATGTTCTGCCAGATAACGCTACGGGGATCAATTTCAGTGAGACTATTTTCGGCAAGTCGCCAATTGGGGAAAATGGATGCCTGGCAGGCCAAATGAGCTGCAAGCTGGGTATTGAACCGGATGAAACATGATGTGAGGGGCGGGAATTGATCTGGTTTTGATTGTAACATGCTGATCTCATAGTTCAATCTTTGGAGATGCTCTTTGCACCATGGTAAAGTTTCTACCCTTCGAGAATAGAATGGAATGGGAATTAAACAACAATTCGTCGGAACTCGATGAGTCGGTAGAGGAACGGGGAACTCATTGATGGTAGTGCCTTTTCCTGCTGCATAAGCGATTGCGCACCTCGCTATTCGCGTTTCAGCTTGTTCCAGCCGTTTTAAAACAAGATCTCGTTCACGTTGAAGTCTGATGAGCTCACTGTAGTCGCGATTTATCCACACTTGTTTAATACCTCCCGGGAAGAGCGAGAATAATTGGTTGATTTTGGCAACAGAAGTGAAATCATTGGGCAGCCTTTTGATGTAGATTGTACTAGCAGACGCCTGGCACTGATGGGACTTGGACAGGAGCTCGTCATGACGTACACGTACAAAAAATTTCAGTTCTTTGTAAAACATGACGAAGAGGATGATGATGTAGGCGATAGTCAGCACTAGATGCACTGTGTAGATAGAGCTACGCTCGGGCCAAATGACGATCCAAGACAATTTGTCAAGGCCCTTTACCTCCTCTTCGAGGCTATGCCCAAATGTTTCATTATGGTAATCATTCGACGCATGATTCAGAGGGAGTAGTACGGGAAGTAATACAGCAGCACCAACAATGAACAAAAATATAGCAAACTTCAAATATCTGAGGAAGAAGAAAGCATCGAGACCGGAAGATTGCTTGACATCTTCCAGTGGAGTGCCAATCAGCTCCCAGAGCCAGTCAAAGAGGCCGTCACCCGTTGCTCCAACTCGCATCTTATGGGGCACAATGTATGTACGCGGTTCATATATGCGCCGAAACCGTTTCCGAAGAAGGCAAAAGCCCAGCACTTGGAAAAGAGAGACACCCGCGGCGATGGACAATGAAGAGAGGAAAGTCGTAAAAGTAGTGCCAAAGTGCTTCTGCGCCGACCCGGCGTCAATCGACGTGAACAAGTCTGTCAAATTCTGGCTCATAATATATTCACCTTCACTTGTCGTCAAAGTTGTATATGTAGATTACGGGCCCAAGATGCGTATGTTTGTGTTGGGCAAGCCGCACGCCGCACTATTCAGCCGCACATGTCGCGTGAGACCTGCATTGACTGAAATCTACTGAGGGGGCGGGGTAATTCCCGCATTCAAATGGTGCGCTAGGCAGTGGCGGTACCAATTAACGCACGTACTGCGGACATAAATCCATGAGCAACATTCGACGGGGGCAGACGAATGCAGACTGTCAATGTGGAGCTACAGTGTATAATTTAGTGCTATGTGAGCTGCGCATTGCATTGCACAGCCGATCGACTACGGTACAATGCAAAAGACCAAGAAAGAGTAAAATATATGCCACACACGTGATGCAATTGCACATCTGCACATGTCATAATATCATCGACATAATCCAGCCATCCAATTTGCCTTGTAGACCTAATATTTCAAAGTACTAACCCATCTCCTGGTTTCTTTGTTCACCAGGGCCACGATCTCGACCATTGTTTTCGCTGCGACAGGTTTCAACCAAAAAAGCTTGTGTGGTTGGTTGCAGAGATCACCAAACGGCGACACACCGTCCACGTTAATGTCCCAGAGATAAATTAACGAGGGCCGCGATGTCTCACCTTAAAAATAGCCGAACACACTGCCGAATGCCTAGACGGACATGCGACAGGGTGCTCCACCACAGCCGGATAAGAAGCCATTACAGTGGCCCAGAAACTAGAGCCATGCGGTAAAAAAGTTTATTAATAGCAGTGGCATTGGGTTTGTAATGGGATGATCAATACAGTCCTCCAGTACCTGGTTGCTTATAAAAAGAGCTGTCCCTCCCCTCCCTGAAGCTCTTTTCTTTCGCTACGAATACATTCGCTAAAAACTACGCTCGTTTTGTATTTTTGGAGAATGAAAGCTTCTGTGTTATATACCCTGGCCGCGTCAATTGCGGCCACAGCAGCCCAAACATACAGCAAGTGTGACCCGCTCACCAGTGGAAACTGCCCCGCAGACCCTGCTCTGGGGGGTGATGTCGACATTAACTTCCAGAACGGCGCTTCCGACAGATTCTCTGTGGTGAGCGCTTCCGATGCCATTTCGTATGGCGGGGAAGGCGCTGAATTCACCATCACGAAGTCGGGAGATAACCCGACCATCCAGTCCAAATTCTACATGATGTTTGGCCGAGTCGAGGCTGTAATTCGGGCTGCCCCAGGCACGGGCATTGTGTCTAGTTTTGTGCTCCAGAGCGACGACTTGGACGAAATTGACCTTGAGTGGCTCGGTGGTGACACCACCCAAGTCCAGTCCAACTTCTTCTCCAAGGGTGACACCACTACTTACGACCGGGGCCAGTTCCACGCAGTCGAATCACCCCAGACTACTTTCCACAACTATACCGTAGACTGGACCGACTCGCTGACGACCTGGTATATTGACAATCAGGTTGTAAGGACTCTTGCCAGCGACAATCCAGAAGGATACCCACAGACTCCAATGGCCATCCGAATCGGAGCGTGGGCCGGTGGGGATCCCAGCAACCCTCCAGGCACCATTGAGTGGGCTGGTGGTGTTACAGATTATAACCAGGGTCCGTTTACCTACAATGTTCTGTCGCTTTTTGCCCAGGACTATTCGACTGGTAAAGAGTATGTATACGGCGACCGATCTGGTTCGTGGCAGTCGATCCAGGCCGTTGATGGAGAGGTCAATGGCAATGAGGGCAGCAAAGACCATGGAGCTGGAGTTCAAGTCAGCAGCAGCAACAACAACAACAACGATGTAAGTACTACTCCGCAGCCGGCCGCTTCGTCACAGATTTCTAGCGATCCCCCAGCCACCACTGCTCAGCCAACCACCACTGCTCAACCAGCCACCACTGCTCAACCAACCACTACTGCGCAACCTACTACCAGTGCTCAGCCAACTACCAATGCTCAGCCAACTACCAATGCTCAGCCAACTACTACTCAACAACCAACTACCACTGAGCAGCCAACAACCAGCGAGCCCGCTCCAACCCCAACTACCTCGAGCGAATCAACTACGAGCGTGCCGGCAGAGACCACTTCAGAACAGATTACTACAACCGTAAAGGAAACTTCTCATGAAATTCCTACCAGTGGCCAGGTCGAGGCTACTACTCCTCCTGTGACCACTCACAAGACCACCAGTGTTGCCCCTAATTCCAGTGTACTTTCGACCAGCTTCCGAGTGACCACGTCTTCGAGCAATTCATCATCGATTGCCCAGCACTCTCCTACTGAGTCTCCTAGCATTCCGCAGGCCAACAACGGCGAAAAGACGAAGTATTCTTGGATTGCCATGATCGCTGGTATTATGATCGCTCTTATTTAAAATACAACCATTGGTACATGACGACGACGAATAACGAATATTATAACGACTGACGACTATGAGTAAACCAGCCGGAGGAGGGAATCATCAATTCTTACACTTTCCTTAAGCCCACACTAGAATATCGGTATTTTTTAATAATAATAAAGCAGCTAAATTCACTTCCTGATCTCCTAGTCAGCATTTTACAAATAATGAGTACCGGCTATTTTTTCATGTTTTCAATCTCGGCATCCAAGTCAGCCAGGCTCATCTTGCCTCGCCTCCCTCGCTTAGGCTTTTGGCTCTTAGGCTTTATCTTTTCATGTGGGGTTGGTTCATTTGGCTTCTCTTTTGATTCAATTTGATCACTGGTGGGATCAGTATTGGCAAGGCTCCTATGCTCGACTTTCGCTGTGTGATGTATCTTGCCACTTGTTTCAATTGAATCTTTCTCCAGATCTTTACTTGGAGCATGCTCCTCTTTTAATTCCGTTGCAGCAGGACTGGGCTCATCCGCCTTCAGTATTCTTCTGGTACGGGGATGGGAATCATCTTCTTTCAATACTCCTCTATGAGGACGAGGTTCCCCTTCTTTCAATACTCTTCTATGAGGACGGGGTTCAACTTCCTTCAGAGACCTTCGGGCAGGTACATCTTCCCTCACAGTCTTAGGCGTAGCATGGTGAATGTTCTGGCTACTTTTATGCCCTAGCTTGCACACTTCTTGCCCTTCTCCGCCTGATCCTTTGATTCCCAATTTACTCATAGACTCCACCAAATCGTCTTGGCCCTTCGTATTACCTTTGGGGGTCAGCCCCCCCGAATCATCTCCTAGTGCCCGTCTTCGGCCGATAGGAACATATTTGGGCACTTCTTCCTGTGGCACATACCCGGGCCTTACTTTTCGAGTCTTTCTAACGGACCCATCTGCTCTCACGGTTCCGCCTATATATTTGGGCTCTTCACTCATCAGTGGTTAGTGGTCTTGGGACGCTGTTCCGATACTTTGACCACCAAAACAGGTCTCCAGACAATAATACCAACAATATTATGTCCTTGATAAAGCATTTCACGAGCGAGTACTGTAAAAGCGGCAATGGAAAGGCATGGATTGAATTAAAATATTACTATTAACATGGTGACTGATTAAAAACAATGGGCTATTATGGTTCTTGTGTTTGGACCTCTTCAGACAAAGTCGCAACGTCCTTTTCGTTTGAAGACTTGCTAGTGTCTCCCTTCATCTTGAGTTCGTTCTGTGGCATGAATAACGAACAGATGAATCCAGCCCCGGCCAGACCGATAAACACGTAGAAAGTGATTCGGAATGCATCCAAGTAGTAAGTCCGTGCAGTATGCTGCAAATCGGACGGGAGACTATTCACGACGTTTACACTGGATGGCGCATTTCCCGCAAGAAGGTGTTGCAGCACGGGGCTGCCACTGTTTTCAGCCAGGGTTGTGATCCTGTTCTGGAAGGCCACTCCACCAATGGCAATGCCAAATGACATGCCAATTTGCCGCAGGTACATGAGAGTCGACGTGGCAACGCCAATATCCTTCCTCTCTATTCTAGTTTGCAGCGAGATCAAAAACGCCTGGAAATTCAGTCCCACCGGGAGGCCATAAAGGGCAGAGTAGATAATTCGGCGAGCCGTATTGGAATCGACTTGAAGGGTTGAAAGCAGCCCAATGAACGCCGCGGTAAGGCCCATACCGATCCACATTTGTTCTACATATCGCTTAAATCGCGAAATAACAAGGCCGCCCAGGGCCGAAGTAAGTCCCATGAGAATAGCCTGCGGTAATATGTATACCGAGGCCATAATGGGCGAAACTCCATAAGAGGACTGGAACATAAATGGAAGGAAGTACACTATTCCCATGAAGCTCATACCGTGGAAAATGGTGCAAGCATAGGACAGTGCCCGGGTTCTGTTTGTAAACAGCCGAAGAGGCATTAGCGGCTCTCGGGGCACATAGTGTTCATAAACCAGGAAAAGAACAAACAAAACCCCCGAAAACACTAGGAAGCAAATGATAAAGGGAGAATCCCATGGCTTGAGCGTTCCTCCCCAATCGAGAGCAATAAGGAATAGACAGGTCGCGGCGGCAGACAAGATGACACCACCGAAATCTATTCGCTTGATGCCGACCCAGAAGTTCGTCTTGGGCGAGTTAATCTTGAGTACAAAGACAAGCACAGCTAGACCGAGTCCTCCAATGGGTAAATTGAGATAGAAGCACCACCGCCATTGTCCAGCCTGTGTTAGAGCGCCACCAACTAGAGGGCCGATGCAACTGGCAACCATCCAGGTGGATCCTATGAAACCCATGAAGAGTCCTCTCTGGTGGAGTGGGACCAGATCAGAGATGACAATGTTAATTAGCCCGGCCACGCCGCCTCCACCGAGGCCCTGTATTGCCCTTGCCGCAATGAGCATGTTCATATCCTTGGCTGCCCCTGCAATGGCGCTTCCTACCAGGAAGATGAAAATGGCAGCCGAGATGACGGGCTTGCGCCCAAAAATGTCAGACAACTTGCCATAGATGGGCACGACCGAGGCAGAAGCCAAGAGGTATGCAGTACCGATCCAAGTGTATCCATCTGCTGATCCGAGGGCAGCTGTGATTTGGGGCAGTGACGAGTTTGAAATGGTTTGCTCTAATGCAACGATAAAAAGGGTCAATGATAATACTCCTCCGAGGATAAATTTTTTGGCCTTGGTCATTTCTTCCTGCTGGATAGTGCCGGCATTTTCTATCACTCGTTCTTCTTTTGCAGTCTTTTCAACCTGTCCTACCAGCTCTGGATGGTCCAGATGCTGATCTTCTGGTATTGTGCTTGTTCTATTCTTTCTAAAAAGCATAATACTAGTCGTGACTCATGGGGTTTGAAATTAAACTAGAGAGTTAGAGGGATGGCGGTTTTTGCGTTTAATGGAGATGAAATAATTTGTGTTAGCCGTTTTGTTTCACTAATACAGAGTCCCCAAATCTTTGCTCTATGAAAAAAAAAAGTTTTATCAACTGTTCTTGGCGGCTCTCTATATATATTATAAAAGCCGTCTAGCTCTGTCGATCCCTTTAGATCTTCATGGGGATATGCGAGGACGATAAAGGCACAACGTACGGCCCGATGGCCGAACGTTTCACAGTATTCACTCTAACGGTATCTCCATCAGCTCAAAAACCATAGATACTATGAAAAATTGTATTGACCATAGAGCCTAGTATTCTAGATATAAATCTATTGACATAAATATTGGGCTAATTTTGAGAGCATTGTACCAAGTCGAAATTCGATCCGACGGTTTGAAATTGTGGGGATACCCCTCCAAGAAAGAGAGGAGGCTACCTAGAACTTAATGTACCTTATAACGAATGACAAATATTCAACGCTCTAGACTTTTAAAAGATTGTGAATAACCAACATTTTTCACCTTACTGCGCTCATTTGCCTTATCGGATAAGAGTGCTATAATATGTTGTTCAATAAAGATTATTTTTCAGATGTTAACTAACAATAAATTAGTAATCCCGGCCCGGAAACCTGCCAACGAGGACGACCAATCACAGCGCTGGTGAAAGTTCAAACCTCCCAAAGTACGAGAGGACAATTTTCACTGCAAATCACAGTGCATCATTGCATAACCGGATAGCCATGGTAAGTTGAAGTGAAATGCTGGCTGCACTGGTTGTGTTAAGCTCCATTTGGAGGCTTTTTTACTGGGAGTATGCTCCCGTCTAATGCCAATGGAGAATTCGTCTCACGACGGTGACCGCACTGCATTGCTTATAGCAGGAACGTTTGAGTACTAACACTGGTATAGTCTTTCGCCACGACCATCTACAACACTGTCTTCAAGCGAAACTCGATTTTCGTTGGCTCTGTCTTCATTGCCTCGTTTTTCTACGACGCGTAAGTAATATTGATCTCGCTACCAGACAAATTGCTAACTAAAATAAGTGCCTTCCACAAGACTTTTGATGCCATCTTTGACAGCCTCAACACTGGTGTAAGTATAAGGCTCTGTTTGTGAGGTATGTGGCTAACTGAATGACTGTAGAAGCAGTGGAAGGACATTCGACACCGATATGTCACCAAGGAGGAGGATGACGAGTAATCGTGTCACAAAAGCATAGAAATTTAAACACGTACCATAATAACGACATATTAACCTGTTTTTTCAAATGTTTCTGCCCGCGTAGAATTCCAATTATATCGAGCCATTGGTTGGTGGATTCTTTAATACACCTCTCCTAATAGAAGCAAATTCAGTCGCTTTGACTATGCCAGGTTTCGAGATGAGAAATAATCATTAACAATTGAAACTGTCTGGTAGTAGTCGCTGGCAACTAGGCCATGACAATTAACAAACCACCGGTGCTAACTTTTATTACGCCACATTGTAAACCAGATATTATACTAGTTATTCAAACACAATAACTTGTACTCAATCCTTCCTTCGAGCTACTCAAGTACAGTATATCAAACCTAGATACAGAATCCCTAGCACTGCTTATTCCCGTAGGTGAAAGAAGCGCAACTAGGGAAACAAGTAATTTACGGCCACCTGGCGGTCAATTAATAATCCGAAACGCCACACACTCTTGTCAACTAACCGCTAAACTATCTCAACACATTAAATCAATTAGTAAACACTTGAAATTAATTGACAGCTAATTCCAACCAGCCAAATCAACTAGACCATATCTTTATCGGGGCGTTGTTGTTGATGGGAGGACTGTCACCGTAAAGCCAAACACCCTTTCAAACAAACTCTCACAGTCAAAATACACAGTTATCTCGGTTTGCAATCCCAGATCAACTATTGCGTAGACTTGTACTACGAATTCAGGTAACTAGCATCGACCTAATCGTGTGGCAGCATCGATGGCAGCGTCAGTGGCGTCGGATCCGGCCCACATCAGGGAACTCAAGCGGTTCCTGGTGATGGCCCCATACCTTTACAACTACCACTTTAACCGAGACGCTAAACTTGATGTACAGCGGGCTTTGTACCTTGCAGCGTCTCTTGACGGGCGATACTCGAAAGCGTTCTTCCCGGATGTCGATTCTGACCAGCTGCGTCCCGAGACCCATCGTCAGGAGCCGCCCAAGGACCTCGACGAGGACGTTATGATGGAAGAATTGAATACGACAGACGACCAGGACAACTTTGAAGCGTTCATTCACAAGTCCAAGGGCGCGAAGAAGGTGGATCCGTCCCACCCTGGTCGGCCCTGCGTGCGAAAGTTCAAAAAGGGCGAGCCCACATATCGGTGCCTGTACGTATCCTCCCGGAGCAATTTGCGTAGATATTTACTAACAGAGTAGGACGTGTGGATTGGATGATACTTGTGTGCTGTGCCAGTACTGCTTCAATGACGAGGATCACCAGGGCCACCAGGTCACAGTATCGATCAGCCAACAGGACTGCGGCGGGGTGTGCGACTGTGGCGACGTGGAGGCGTGGGTCAATCAATTCTACTGTAAATACCACTCGCTGGACAACTATCCCAACGAACCGATTCCTGACGAGCTTTATCAGTCTATTCTCGAGACGGTGGAGGCTGCGCTCGACTACACCATTGATGTGTTCTCCAACTCTCACACGGCAATTCAAAAGTTCTCGACGACAGAGGAAGTCATTGCCAACGAGACACGGTCTACTCTGAGTGAGGAGGCGTATGGACTGGAGGAAGTCTCTCCGAACGGCAAGTATACCCTGTGTCTGTGGAATGACCAGAAGCACTCGTTCCTCGACGCTATCACAGTAATACTCAATGCGACAAAAAAATCGTGCAATTTTGCAGAGATGGTCACAACACACATTGATTCTCATGGCCGAGGGATGGTGGCCGTGTCGGGCGACCTGCGGGGGCTGCTTCGGAAGAAGAAGCTGATTGAGGAGACAGGGCTTGTTGCCACAGTAAGATCGGCAAGAGATGTGTTTCGAGAAGACATGTGTGCCATTATTTTTGACTGGCTGACCGATCTGTCGCGGCTTCCGGTGTCAAACAATTATCTGGTGGCGCGAGAAATCATCTCCACGGCCCTCCTCAACGATTGGCGCTACGGCACCCAGGTGCTTTGTACAGGTGCCTATTCGCAGCTCCAAGACAAGGAGTTTGTCCACTCAAATACGATGGACCGGCATGGAGCACTAGACGGACCGCTTATTCCGGACCCTACGATCCGATATCAGCGGGACATCTCCAAGAAACAGCGACAGCACGAATCGGACGAAGACGAGCCACCGCTAGACCACCGGGCGCTCCTTGGTACTGCTGTGCGAGCAGCTGGCGAAGACACGACTGCGACAAATGCTACTGCGGCTACGAACGCCAATGCTACTGGCGGTGGTGGATTCGTTCTTGGAAATCGGCTATATCAGTTGTTCAACTTTGGTGAGATGACTGAAAATGCAGACCGTGGTGAAATTATAGCGACTTTAGAGGGCGAGGATGTGTTGAACGCTCGTGGTATTCCTCGCGATGAGGAGGTCGAAGAAGAAGATGATGACGACGACGACGATGATGAAACACTCCCTGATCGACGGTCGGGCAAGCGGTCAATGTCAGCTAGTGAACCAGCAGCTAGTTATTGGACTCGGCCGGTGTGCGGGGTTCAAAGCAGCGAGCCGCGAAATCGGGTCAGCTCTCGAGTACAATATCTCATATTCTTCGACATTAGGCTATGGAAAAACCTGCGAACTGTACTTCGCGACCTCTATATCTCTGTTCTGGTGTCAAATCAGGCTGACAAGCTTAGACTCGGCCATTTGTATGCTCAGATCTATCCCCAAATCGCAGAACTCTATGTCTTGGCGGACCGTGAGCCGGAGTGCTCGACAATCAGCGGCCTATCAACACAACTTTTTACTACGCCCAGTATTGCAACTGAAATTGTAAAGTATGACTACTTTACACATATCACTGCCGCCCTTTATACTCTCTTGACTACTTATGAAATCGGTCCTCCAGTTGCTGTCGATCCTAATGCATCTATCGACCTTGACTCTCGTATTCTGCGCAACCGGCGATTTGGACAGCTTTTCCACGACTGTGAGTACATTTTAAACCGTAATACCGAGGAGAAATGGGTTGTGGGAAATATCCAGCGAACCAAACAGATATGTGACTTCTTTTTGCTGTTTCAGGGCCAGCTGCCCACTCGGCGGCAGTCACAGAACCACGTCGAGTTCGAATCCGACTCGTGGGTCACTTTCTTCAATTGCATAGTTTACGTGCTGCAACTCGCAGGTGTGCTGGCCACGGGAATTTACAAGTGTGATGAGGGCACCGGAGTCACGATTGTGCAAGCCATTGCCGAAGTTATCGCAACCTGGTCATTTGGCAGATATAAAAATCGGTTCAGCAATTCGGAAGTTGTAGCTGCGCCATCATTTAAGACTGTACAGGTTACTGTACCACATATGGGCGAAGTGAAAGAATTTGAGACCACACGAAGCTGCATTATTGACTTCAACGTCTTCAAGTCATCACTCAGTCTTCACCATCCTCTCCATGTGTTCCTTTCGTGGATCATTGAATATGGCAGGTTTGATAATGCCCAGCAGCTTAGACGGGCTCTCGTTTCTGAGGAATTGATGCAACAGTTTTCGGGACAGACCTATGATCAAGTGCTATTAGCTATTTTCGATCACCCGATCCGGGTAATGTGTGCCCTATCCCAGATCCAAGTCGGCTACTGGGTCCGAAATGGCTTTTCTATGCGCAGTCAGCTTGTGCATTATCGTGAGCTGACTCTCCGCGACAGCGCTTTTCGACGTGATCTCCTGATGGTACAAACTGCTATGGTTGTTTTAGATCCTGCGACTGTTGTCTTAACTCTCCTCGATCGATGGCGGCTACTTGATGGGATTGCCCACTCTGCTGGCAAAGAAGAGAATCTTGACGACTCTTCTCAGCGTATGTACTATGTCGAAGAGCTGTTGCACTACCTAATTGGTATCCTCATGGAGAGAACACAGCTCATGGGACTGCCTGATAAGGAGGTGACAAGACGATATCTTAAGAAGGAGATTATTCAGGCCCTCGCTTTTAACAACCTGACTTTCTCAGATCTTTGCTCTGGGATTCCTGATCATTTGACATCTGATGCCATGTTTGAGGACGTTGTTAATGAATTGGCAAATTTCAAGCCACCGGTAGGCGTGAGAGATTACGGCATGTACCAGCTCAAGAAGGAGTACTATGATCTCTTTGACACTCATTACATTCACTTCTCTTCCACCAAGATCGAAGAGGCCGAGGGAACTGTCAAAGCCAGGATCAGCAAGGAGACTGGCAAGGATCCAGCCAGCATTGTCATTGAGCCTCCTCTTGAGAAGATCGTAAGTGGGCCTTTTACTAATCTATCCGGTTTTACCAGAACTGTTCCGTTTGTTAAGCTTGTTTATGACTTGCTATCATCGGCTGTGACCAAGCATACAGAGGCGCAGCATGAGACTATCTTTTCACAGGTTTTGCAGCTCCTCCACATTGCTGCTCTGGACGATCTTAATCTCGAGTTCGAGTCCTCTGAGCGAACGCTTGTCAATATCATGTGCAGAGAACTCTTTGTATTGCCCAAGAGTTTGGGAGAGGGCTCTGCTAGTGTCGTACTCTTGCTCTACAAAGTTGTTGGTATCGATGAGTTCCAACCTTTCAGTGCTAAGATTTTGAGAGTTATGGAACTTCTGAAACAGAAAGATCCAGCCAATTTTGAGGCTTATGTTCAGGAGAGGATTCCTGAAGCTGTCAATCAAGAATTGGAAAGCAACAAGATGGACACTTCAGAAGGGACAGAATCGGAGGCTGAGAAGAAGAAGCGGCTAATTAAAGAGCGACAAGCTAAGATTATGGCTGATTTCCAAAAGCAGCAGTCCCTCTTTGCAGAGCAAAATAAGGATGAAGGGCTGCAGGATGAGAATGAAGACGAGGAAATGGGCGAGGCAAATGAAAATGAATGGAAGTACCCAGAGAGCCAGTGTATCCTGTGTAGGATGCCGGGTGACAAATCTTCAGTTTTTGGAGTTGTTGGCTTCAAAGTGCAGACAAATGTTTACCGAGAAGTACCTTTCAATGACGAACGTTGGGTTTACGAGGCCTATGGAAGCAATCGAAATCTGGATAATGAAATACCTCGGAATGCTATTGACCAGGAGGGTAATGGCGAGTGGCAAGAGTATCGCAGGCAATTCAACGAGGAGCATGTGGTTGGGCCTGGGTTCCCGCGTGATCATTTTGGCAAGCAGTCCATTATTGTAAGCTGTGGCCATGGTGTACACTATTCGTGTTTCAAGGAATACAAACAAACTTCTAGGGCTCGAGGTAACCACTTGACTCGAAATCTGCCAGAGGACCACCTCCAGGGAGAGTTCTTGTGTCCATTGTGCAAGTCGATTAACAATGTGTTCCTTCCTCGACTTTGGCGATCCAATAAGCGTGGTATTGATGAAACTCTAGAGTCAAAGGCATCCTTTGGCGAGTTTTACGATCGAATTTCAGAGCTGCAATTGGAGAATGCTCTGACGTCGCGCCTCAGTATCGACAGCATCACTCCAAGCCTGCAAAGGATTGCTGCTGAAAATGTCATGCCAAATTACCAGTGTACCCTAGATGTCACCACTCCAATGGACACGGAGATGCAAGCGTCAATCAACAAGGCGCTCCATGACGTTTTATCATTGGCTAAGGGACAGAGCCAGACGATCCACTTTTCAAAGTTTATTGATATTCTCTCAAATACTGTGGGAACGTTGGAGATTTCTCTTAGAGGACAAAAGTGCCCAAACCCAATGGGTGGAATTCTGCTTGAACAGATCCCGGGCCATTCCATGACCTGTTTACGAGGTGTCATTGATTTGATCAAGTCCACGCTCGGCATTTGGGCCAAGACAGTTGAGATGCGAGACGAATTGGAATTTGCATCTGGACTGATTGATGATGTTGTGTACTCGGCAGGCGCTGTATCGAATCCATTTGTGCTGACTGGATCGAGTTTTGATGCTTTTGTGCGGAACGTGTTTATTACCTCTGCGGTACACGAGCTGGATATTGTTCATTTCGTACGAACTTATTTCGCGGCCACAATTGTGGAAAGCTTGATCCAGCTAATGAGGGAAGTCAGCAACGGATCTACTTGGACTACTAGCGACACATTCTTCAACATGCCGTACTTGGACCAGTTTGATGAAGATACTGTGAGAAGCCTTGGCTTATTGATGTCGCGAGTTCGATTCCACGTGAACTACGCACCAGTTGAGCAGAATTGTCCGCCTGAAATCTGGGAGAACCCTGAGTTCCTGGTGCGATTCAATTCTGTGCTTGTAAAGTCGGTTACGCCATTCTTGCGACGTTGTGCCATCTTTGTGCATGGATACTGTGGCCATGGATACGATGCGTACGACTGGATGGGCTTTGGCGACACTCCGGAGATTGAGAAGCTATGCGAGTTCCTGAGGATCCCTAGCTATTCGGAGATGCTCAAGAGTCTTGTTGACACAAGTTCTGTGGAGTGGAAATTCCTTGAAGGATGGCTTGAGAACTCATTGTCTGCACGGTTGGCGTCTCAAGTTAGGATTGAGTACCCGAGCGTGTACCGCCTGCTCAAGCTCCCAGAGCGACTCGATGCTTTCTTTAATATCGCCAACCATATTTGCGCCAGTGACGATGGGGAGATCCCGACAGACCCTGCAGTGTGCTTGTTCTGTGGTGTGAGTGTGTCTCTCCAGTCTGTAACGTTTACGGGTGATCCACGAGGAGAGTGTCAGAACCATCTCATAAAATGTGGCAAGACAATTGGTATATTCTTGCTGCCTAAGCGAAGCTCATTGTTATTGCTTAGAGAGAAGCAGGGCTCCTTTATCGAGGGTCCATATCTTGATCTGCATGGTGAAGCGGATGAGGCCATGAGGTGAGTATTTTTTTTTTTTATTTGGAGTATTACTAACTGGAAAATAGGCGTGGGCGTCCACAATTCCTTCACGAGAACCGATACGAGAACTTTACGCGGACTTTCTGGCTGCAGCATGGCATTCCGACCTACATTGCACGCAAGCTGGACAGCGTAATTGATGTTGGAGGATGGGAGACGTTGTAACCAACGTCAAACGACAGCATGAATGCATGGACAGTGTGATCAGGGGTAAAAACAAAAAGAGAACGAAAGAACGTAGGACGTTGGATGCAAAATAGTATGAATTGTTTACGAATGGCTATGTCGTGTATGTTAGCAAATTGTAGACATTACTCTAGTCACTTCATTACACGTAAATATCTAGAAAGATTACTCAAGCTTGGTCTCGGCAACCTTGTCAGCGACAGCGTCAACTGCGGCCGGACCGTTAGTAGCGGCACCGGGGTATCGGGTGCCCTTGTTCTTCTTCTCCTTCTTCTTCTTCTTCTCTGGAGCAACTGGTGGCGGGTAGGCCTTCTGTTCAATGGCCCTGAACTCGTCCGTGTCAAGCGCCTTTCGGATCGGCTCAAGCAGCTCGTTGAGGGCGTCGCTAACGCCGAGCTTGAGGTCGACTGGGAACAGCTTCTGCGCCGCGTAGTCGGCCTTAAGGTCGTCAATGCTTCGGTAGGTGATTGGGCCGCCGTACTTCTCATCTCGGTTGATGTGGAACACAGGCTCCTTGCCCTCCACCGCCGCGATGGGGAAGAAGACGTACTCGACCATAGCAATGAGGCCATTGCCCTCGACCTCTCCCGGAGCGGCAAACGCCTTCTTGATCTTGTTCTTCACCGTCTTGGCGTCGTCAAGCAGATCAATCTTCGAGTTGGGGTCCGATGCAGACATCTTGCCGCCGCCGAGGCCCGGAACCATTGGGTTCATCAGATGCGCCCGCTTCTTGTACCCCATGGACGGCAGGTTCTCCTCGGCCAGCACGAAAATCTTCCGCTGGTCAACACCGCCAAACTGAGCGTCCACGCCCAAATGCTCCTCGTCCAGTGCCTGCATTAGAGGGTAGATCAAACCCGACAGCAGCGGGTTGTCCACTTGCTTGACTACGTCAGCGCCGGCCCGCTTAGCACCGTTCACCGAGCAAATGTTGCTCAGCTTGAAGATGTCGAGAGTGTACTCCGGGCTCAGCTGGTACGACTTGCCCACAACGAACTTGAGACGGTCGATGGGGGTACCGATCGACGTGAGAATGGCCTTAATCAGCCGCTCGTAGTACTGCACTCGGTACTCGACGAGCTCCAGTGGAGCCTTCATGTTGTCCAGGAAGGCATGCAAGTCCGCAAGGAGCACCGTCACCTCGCACCCAGCGCTCAGGAAGTGCGCAAGCTTGGTCATGGGCACAAAGTATCCACAGTGTGGGCGCCCGGTGGGGGCCGTACCCCAGTAGATCTTCAGCGGACGCTTCTCGTTCTCAAGGACATTCATGATGATGTCCTTGTTCAGCACCTCCTGGAGGTTCTGGGTGATGAGGTCGTACTTCTGTTCGCTAGTTAGCTCCGCCATCGTTATTGTCCAGTGGATCTATGGGATCTTGAAAAAATATAAAATTTCAATTGACTCACCACTGCGCCGCGCGTTGGGACCCCCCACCAGCGTTGAAATAGAAGTCGGTACCGTAAGCTGAGGTAGCGCTAGATGGAGTTTTTGGGGAATCAGCCTCCAAACTCCACCAGATCTGGGGGCCTGCCTCTAGAACCCCATATATAGGGTACTGTAGGGGGGTCTTGGGGGTCGCTTTCAGCAGGGGATGGGCGGGAGATCGCCAAAAGTGCTGTAACAACTTTTTGTTACACTGTTGGGAAGTTTCGTTAGACTGGGGTAGCAGTGAGGCGCGCTGTCAATGGTGCGGCTGGGACCCCTTTGGAACTTTTCAACACTAGACTGTAAGAGCCTGGCGATAAGTTGAAGAGCAAACATGGCAGAAATCAACGTCGACGATAGCGTGGACGTGTCGCGAGAGCCTACCTCTGTCAGGCCGATTGAGGGGAAGGACGAGAGTCGAAACGAGGAGGAGATTGAAGTGGACATTTCCCAAGTCAATGATCCTTTCTACTTGAGATACTACTCTGGTCACCAAGGGCGATACGGCCACGAGTTTTTGGGTATGCCTTTTTGGTATTCATAGGTATTAGAAGAGTGGCTGATGGGTGTAGAGTTTGATATCAGAGCTCAGGATGATGGGCGATGCGCGATTATCCGATACGCAAACAACTCCAACTATCGAAACGAAGCGTTGATTAAAAAAGAAGGTGCGTATTTTGATTATTTGATATCTGTAATCTGTTGGTTGAAGTATTGCAGGTTTGGGTCGGACGATTGATACTAACAGTTTTAGCTGCTATTAGTCCTACAGTGATTAAAGAAATCAAGAGGATAATAACTGAGAGCGAGATTTTAAAGTATGGACAGATTTGGGGGAAGGGATTTTGGGCTGACGAAATATAGGGAAGATGACTACAAATGGCCTCCAAAGAATCGCGACGGTAAACAAGAGCTGGAGATTAGGCTGGGCAGGTACCATATATCATTTGAGGTGAGTTATCAGACCCATCTCCATTTAAGCAAGCTAACCGAGCAGACGGCGAAAATTGGGTCAATGAATGATGTGCAGAAAAGTGACGACCCCGAGGGCCTTAGAGTATTCTATTACTTGGTGCAAGACCTCAAGAGTCTTGTTTTCTCATTAATGCAGCTCCACTTCCGAGTAAGTTCCCTTCATAATGTGCTGCTTTCAATTGCTAACAGATATACAGATTAAACCTATTTAAACAAGTCTAGTATTTTTTGGAAAGCCAATGAGCCGCATGGCGACAATGCGACATTAGGACATTGCGACATGTTAGTCTTGGTCAAAAACACACTAATCAGCTTTATACGACCAGTCCCTCTCGCACGTTCCATAGCTAATTAACGACCTTTATTTTTGCACTACTATTTTGTAACCATTTGTCTCCAAAATAATAAAAATCTGATCTCATTATCGGTAGTAGCAACGGGCTTGGACCCTGGCCATTTGTTTGTCGATAAGAAATTTTCGTAGCGGGTCCAACGCGCATTATATTTTTCAGACCCGGTCGAGATCCATTACTCTTTAAACTGACATAGCGGGCTAAAACGTGCTGTACTTGTTTATACTCTCCAAAAAATTCAAGCCCGTTAGTCGGTAGAGATACAACTATGGATAGCTTCAACCCGCTCAAGCGGTCTGGCGACGGTACAGAGTCGGATCAGAGCTCCAAGAGGGTCACGCCAAACTCCTCGGGCACCTCGACTCCTACAGGACTCTACGGCACCAAAGTGCAGGTCCCTGCCACTCCCTCGCCGCTGAAAAAGCCCTCGGGCCAAAAGCGGCCCACCTCTCTCTTCCGCAAAAGCGCCGATCTGAATTCGGACGCCAATGGGCGACTGCCATCCCTCGACAGATTTGCATACAAGCCGCCTCAGACTCAATCGAGAATCGTCTCCGGCGGAGGAGGCGGTGGATCGACTGTCTTCTCGAGGTACAAGAGCATGCTCGACGGGAAGAGCAAGCCGGCGGCTGCCCAGCCTGCTCAGACCGCACCGTCGGTCGCTTTGCCAGCTTCAGCGTCATCTTCGGGCAGTGCCCTGTATACGGGGCTCCAGCCGGACCAGTTGAAGGTGTATGAGCAGCTCAAGCGAGTGTTTAAGGACGTTTCGGAGCCAGTGCTGGTTGCCGCGGCGAAGATGTACCCGACGTTCAACACTGCTGCCAACTACCTCGTCAAGCGGCAACATGAGATGGGAAACAGGAACCAGACACAGACCGTACAGTCGACTATCCCAACATCTTCGGCGTCGTCGAAGCGAATTATCACCAAGACTCATACAATTCGTCAAAAGTTCGGTTCCGCGGGTAACACTCGCGCCGAGTATCGAGATGATGACGAAGAGGACGAGCTGTCTCTCATCAAACCCGCCCCGAGCCGAAGAAATAGAGCCTCCGGGGACGTTTCTCCAGCTACCGTCAGCAGGGAGGAGACTCCAGAACCAATTAGACGGCGACTTGTGCGGGCTCATCTGGACGAGGAAGAGGCACAGTATAGCGACGAAAGCGAAGAAGGTGGAGACTATGAAATGGCTGATGAGGCGGAATTCGAGCAGCGGCTGCTTGAGTTTATTAATACTGCTAGCAGAGAGGACATTGCCGATATCTCTGCCTGTCCCGAGGATCACGTCGATGCCATTGTCCAGAACCGGCCATACAATAGCCTCGACGACGCCCGTGAAGTCGAAGTGAAGTCCGCCGAGACGGCTGATGGCAAGCCCAAACGCCGAGGACGACGGCAGGCAGCTGGTGAAAAAGTTGTTTATGCGTGTTCAACAACTCTACGCGGGTACGAAGCAGTGGACTCTCTTATCCAAAAGTGCGAAGTGCTCGGAGAGGAGGTCGCCAAGGGCATTAGCCAATGGGGAGTTGATATCAAAGGCGGCGACAACGAAATTAGCCTCACCAACGTTGGAAGCGATGAAGACGAAGACGAGGACCAAGTCAAAAAGTCATCAACACGGCGTGGAGGATATTTCAAGGAGAAACCAAAGCTTTTAGCCGAGGATCTACAGCTGAAGAGCTACCAGCAGGTTGGAATCAATTGGTTGTCACTACTATACAACCGAGGTTTGTCGTGTATCCTTGCTGACGAAATGGGCCTGGGCAAAACGTGCCAGGTCATCTCCTTCCTCGCGCACCTCCAGGAGAAGGAAGTAAAGGGCCCGCATCTCATTGTCGTCCCGTCGTCGACGCTGGAAAACTGGCTGCGAGAGTTTAAGAAATTCTGCCCTGTGCTGAAGATTGAGCCGTACTATGGGTCGCAAAACGAGCGTGCCGAGATACGCGAGTCCTTGTCGAGCCCAGACGCACCTCACTACGACGTAATGGTTACTACTTACAATCTTGCATGCGGCGGTAAGGCGGACATTGGCTTCCTCAAGAGCCGACAGTTCAACGTGTGTGTCTACGACGAGGGCCACCTGCTCAAGAATAGTCAATCGGAGCGCTATGCCAAGCTCATGAAAATCAAGGCCAAATTTAGGCTCCTTCTCACCGGTACACCTTTGCAGAACAATCTCAAGGAGCTCGTGTCCCTGCTGTCGTTTATCCTGCCAAGCCTGTTCAATGAGCTTAAAGATGAGTTGGCGGGCATTTTCAAGCACCGAGCCCGAGCCACTGACGACAATAACGGGTCTCGAAACCCACTCCTGTCGGAGCAGCGAATTACCAAGGCCAAGACGATGATGACGCCATTTGTACTCCGACGTCGTAAGGAACAGGTACTCCAGCACCTCCCGCCAAAGACCCACCGGGTTGAGTACTGCGATCTCGTCGAGCGCCAGAAGGAGCTCTATGAAGAGGAACTTGAGACATCGCGTAAGAACGCCGAGGCGCGAGCGAACGGCGAGCGGGCAGCTCCTATGACGAACGTGCTAATGCAATTGCGAAAGGCCGCGATCCACCCTCTGCTGTTTAGACGCCTTTACGACGACGAGACGCTGCGCGCAATGGCTAAGGAGATTATGCAGGAGCCGCAGTATGTCGACAACAATGAAGAGTACATCTACGAGGACATGACTGTAATGAACGACTACGAGCTGCATAACCTCTGTGGGAACTTCCCCAAGACTCTGGGCCACCGCCAGCTGTCGGAAGATATGTTCTTAAGCAGCGGGAAGGTCCAGAAGCTGTGCGAAATGCTACCTAAGATGAAGGCGAATGGTGATAGAGTGCTGCTGTTCTCGCAGTTCACGCAAATGCTCGATATTCTCGAGAAGGTGCTTTCCAAGCTCGATATTGCCTTTATCCGAATGGATGGCCAAACCGGCGTAGATGTGCGGCAGGATATGATAGATACTTTCTACGAGGACAAGAGCATTACTGTGTTTTTGCTCTCTACGAAGGCCGGTGGGTTTGGCATCAACCTTGCATGTGCCAACACGGTCATCATCCACGACTTGTCGTTCAACCCGCACGACGACAAGCAGGCGGAGGACCGTGCCCACCGAGTGGGCCAGACGCAGACCGTCAATGTCCTGCGCATGATCTCCAAGGGCACAATTGAGGAGAATATTTTGGCACTGGCCAACACGAAGCTGGCGCTGGATGCCAGTGTTAGCGACGAGAAGGAGGCCGAGAAGGCCGAGTCCAACAACGCTTCTCTCATTGCCCACGAGCTGTTTGATTAATACAACGTTATAGAAGTCGCATCATCCCTTGAAATAAAAATATTATGCATATCTACCCACTTTCACACGCAAAAGAGTATATATCAACGCTGGCGATTGCTTGGCCTACGACTTCCCTACGACTTCCCTACGTGGGCAAATACTGTAATATGCAGTGGTCTCATTATATATATACGGGCGTTTTGGTTACTCAGACTCCTCCTTCTTCTTAGCGTAATACACAGTTCGAGGTCGTCGCTCCTCAATCTTGTCCAGGTCAAGAGTAATACCCGGTCGCAGCGATCGGCCCTCCACTTCTGGCACTGGGAAGGTTCGAATGTTCTCCTCGAGGTTAGTTCGCGTGTTGTCGGCCGAAAACAGAATCTGCAGCTCCTCCCGTCGCTTGAGCGCCTTCTTTGCCATCATCTCCTCATGCGCATACACCTCGTCTCGGGTCGGGGTGCTTGGAATGAGCCAATCACCCACCGAGGACTTGCCCTCCCGGAGCGAAGATGCGTAGAACTTGTCGTACCAGATAAGCCCAATGAAAGCAGTCGAGACCGCCAGAATGGTCAAATTACTTCTCTACATCACACCATTAGCACAATTCCGTCAAAACTCCATCTTTTTCTGCTTACAGTCAAAATCTCTACGCAATGTTAGCTCGATCCATTACAATAAAGAACCAAAATAAACTTACTCTGTTCTGCTCCATACTCGGTGTGGGCACCTCGAGAGAGGATTCGCGGGGCAAACCTGGCGCCCTTGGCCGCTCGAAGCGTTGGTCTGAACATGTCTACTGCCGGTAATCGATTCTTCTCGAGACGGTTGATATTTGGGAGGTTCGCTTTGCAAAATTTGGGCCAATCACCGCAGCGCAAAAGTCAGCCCGAAAATATGGTGATGCGGGGCGCGCGACTCCCAACTGAAAAAACCGGGCGGAGGTGCGGCGTTCGCACTACGAGAGCCTTTTGGAATGGGTTGAGGCAGTAGATGGCAGAATGATAGTGGGATTCGGGTCGAATGGCAATTTCCAGCTCGGGGTAGGCCATGACGAGGATTTGGAAGTGCCCACTGAGAGTTTTCAGAACGTAGATAGTCGCGATGGGGTTGTTGTCGCCGGCGGAGGTAACCACACTGTAGTTATCGGCTCCGATCACAGTGTTTCTGCGGCAGGGCTCAACGAGTCCGGGCAGACGAACACGGGAGATCTGAAATGTTCAATTGCGGCGGCGGGATGGGGATATACGATTTTGGTGTCGGAAGACGGAACTAAAGTGTTCTCGCTAGGCAATGGCCCAAAAGGGGAATTGGGTTGTGGGGAGGTTACGCTGGCTGAGAAGCCGCTGGCGATTGATTTCCCGCCCCAGGGACGACGGGTCATAAAAATAGCTGCGAGCATGTCCCACGTAGTTGCCCTGTTAGATGACAATTCGGTGTGGGGATGGGGTGTCGGCCGTAAGGGTCAGTTAGGGGAGCCTGCTGATAAGATCGTGGCTACGCCGCGCAAAGTTTCAGTTGATCTAAACGGTCATGCAACCCATATCGCCTGTGGCAGAGAGTATACCCTTATTGGGTGCTGTGAGACTGGGGATATTAGAGTGCTTGGCGCTCCGCGGTTTGGCGTGGAAGACGTGCCCAAGTTGACAGGATTTAAGGATCTCCAGTCTGGATGGTCTACTGCCCACGTCCTGCTTACAGATGGGCGGGTCATATCGTGGGGGAACAACTCCCATGGCCAGCATGCACCGGCAGAGCTCGAGTGCCACCGCATTGCATCAATTGGTGCTGGTACTGAGCACGTCTTGGCGGTGGACGAGACTGGCAAAAGGGTGTTTGCATGGGGCTGGGGCGAGCACGGCAATTGCGGGCAGAATTACACGGACGGGGAGTTGCGTGTAGTTTACGAAAGCAATAGCTCTTTGGTCAAGAATGTCTATGGCGGATACGCAACTAGTTGGATAGTTGTGTAGTCGCACCAAAGGGGCATAATAACTGGAAGATGGGATAGATATTGGAAACTAGATAGTTACAGGCGATATATAATGTCACAAACTCTTCTTTCCTGAATACAACCGAAAAGCCAAGTAGAGAAATGGCTTGGTAACCAAGAAATATGTATTGTTTTGTATTCAGTCTAGGACAGGTAGTATCAGCGCAATGCCATAAAACAAGTTCATTGCACATTCATATCCGCCCAGTCATGGATATTGCATCTGCTCGTGAATTGGCGTCCATTCCACCAGCACATGCAATGTCCATTTGTTTATGGTAAGATATTGAAATTTTTCGCAGTTTAAAGGATTCCTTCTGAATGACAGGATATACAGCCTTCTGCGTAATTTCAAGACTGCACATATAGAAGATTCGATAGCGATCTATCAAAGAGGCCTTTGCTTGATCTCTTTTAGCGGACGTTTCTTCACCTGCTTTTAGCGTACGACTAGCGGCAATGTTTGGATTGATTTGTTCCGGGCGACCAGGTTAGTAGTCTGGAAGAGGAGTCTTACAGTTGATGCATGCTAACATTTGTAGTTCAACCCAGCCAGCAAGTAAGCCCGAACCAGTATGTATTCCAGATTGAGAATGGTGCGAGAATCAACCATGTAGTCGTGTTCCTTTTGCCAGATTGTAAGCATTGAGACTTTTGCGATATGGCCTAGCTAACTAAGAAAAAAAAAGCGACCCTTCCAGTTGACATGGCTGCCTCTGTGTACTTCCAACTACCAGGCAAGGACTTTCAACTTCTCGGAGGGTAAGTAAACATGCTGCAAAGTGCGAAAGCTAACGGGTTAGGCTGTCGCAAAGCAAGCCTTCGGCAATCTTTAAATTGAACAACTCTCAAGCACCAGCGGAGATTGACGCAGAAGACCAAATGATGACAGACGATCAGCAGTCCGACTATACGATTAGCGTAGGCGTTTCAATTGAACCTGCGGCCCAGGTCGAGGCGAGTCTCGAGCAGAAGAAGGCTCTGGTTCAAAGTGCGCCTAAAAAGCCTCTCAATGCCAACGATACTGCGGTCCTGGCAAACAAGATTGTTCAGCATGCATACAACTTTTTGAGCGGGTTCACCACCCCCGATGGTAAGGTCTCAATGAAGGTGTTCGACGACTGGTGGGCCAAGTTCAAGACGAAGCTTGCAAACAACCCCAAGTTTCTCGACAATTTGGACTAACTGCCCAATGATACCCGTTGAACTGTCGTAGAATAGGGCCACATTTGCGCAGACTTGCAGAATTAGACGATCGAGGATCAAAGAACCAATTGACGATAGATACAACTAGTTCTCTTAGGGTTGAGTTAATGAACGCATTTTTGAAAGCTTGGACTGGAGCTTGGCACACAATGTTCGGATTTTGGCAATCTCATCGAGGATTTCGCCTTGTGCCGTCACGAGGTTCGCCTGGATGGTTTCCTTTGGCGCGCTGCCAAAGTTTGTCTCTACTATGCGCTCAAGTTCTTCGTAATTGTCGAGCTTGTCCTTGCTCTCCTTGTATGCCCTGATCTCCTCTTTCATTGAGCCATCCTTGTCGCTTTTAGATTTGACATAGGCCTCGCAAAGCTGTAGCAGCTCCTCGTCAGACATGGTGCCCAAAAGAGTTTGGTTATATGACTCGGCAAAGCTTGCGAGCTGGGGATTGCTGTATTTTTGGGCCTGTTTGCTCACAGTGGCGGTGGATTCAGTCACTGAGGCTTCTTCTGCGGCATGTGCTTGGAGCACGACATGGTCAATGGCCTCGCGCGTGAATATTTTGGCAAAATGAGCCTTACGGCGCTTGTTAATGTAGGCCAATGCCTTTAGGAGCTCTCTATCGCTTACCCCTTCGCTTGAATGCATGTCCACGTTGGGTTTAACTTCCTCAATGGTAAAAGGGTCCTTGATAACCTTGACCTGAGCGTCAACAAAGTCGCGGGTCGCAAAATATTGGTCCATCTTTTCAATAGTCAATAATAAAAATGAACCGTTTGAATAGATCAATATTTCAGTCGCCTATTTTCTATATGTCGCCGAACTTGCAGAAATATACCCCGATCCCAATGATTCCCGGTACTAAATCAACACAATTGATAACCCCATACTCGGCTCCAATACTACCACGTTATACTGTTATAACCCTTGAAGAATTGAAAAGATGAAGCTCGGTCTAGCGGTGGGACTAAGTCTGCTATCTAAAGTGTTGGCAGAGTTTATCCCCACTGACGAGTGGCAGGCAATCTCCCAGGACATGCCGCTGCCACCTGGTAAGTTTGCACCAAGCCACAAAACTGACTAATTGAATAGGTCTCCATGTACGCGTAAACATGCAAACCGGCGAGCGGGAGGCAAAACTCATGGCGCCTGACGATCAGGACGAGCCCAACGCCATTGTCGTAGATTCTTCTAATTTTAACTACCCACAAGAGAGCAGCGGTGCGAATGGCCTCATTGAGCGAGCATTGCACGAAATAGCAAGCGCAGTACCCAATTTGGCAGTGCTGGAGGAGGTGGCTGATTACGCACACGATATTGAGTTTGGCGAGTCCATTGTTAGCTCGCCGCTGCTGCAGGCCCTCGTGGAGGCACTTCGATCAGCGGCGCCAGAGATGAAAGAGATGAGCGCCCGCATCCTTGGAGCAGCCCTGCGAAATAATGCCGCGGCCCTTGAGATCCAACAGGCCACCGTCCCACGACTACCAGAAATCGTTGTTTCGCTTCTGGGGTCTAACAAAGACGACAGAGTCAAGGAGCGCCTCGTGTATCTGCTTACTTCCGCTGTTGGCAGTGAGGCGGGCATGCGGCAGATTATGAGCGATAAGAACGGTCGCGCGTTGCGGACTGTTTTCACGCAGGGTTCTCCACAGGTGCGAGCTAAATTAGGACGCTTTGTGTCTGACCACCTTGTAGATCTCAGTAACGGGCCTCTGGAACACATTTCCACAGCGGATGCATCCTGGAAGCTTCGCGAGCTCAAGGAGTGGAGCGATCTATTTCAGGATGCGGCGACAAAGGCCTCTGCCGCAAGCGAAAAAGTCGCACTAGTTGAAACCCTTTCGGAGATCCACAGGGCGCACGACTTTATCCCCGTGCACAAACCATTCATTCAATGGCTGGCCAAAGCGGGTCGCGACCCTCAAGAGCCCCAGCAGCTCCGCGACCTCATCGGGCAGGTGCGCCACATTGTATTCGGCAACCCCAATGCCCAGCGCAAGCACGATGCTGAGGATCTCTAAATTCTAATTACGTACTACACCATCTCAGCGCGTCGATACAGTCTACGAGGGTTTCCTGGAGATCATGAGGATCTCTCTACGCACTACGAAGATCACCCTGGCTGCACTTTCGACAAAGGAGATGCTGCGCGCTTGGATGAGCGCATAAACGAGGTGCAGTAATCTGACAGACGCATCCACTTTGGTCTCCGCTATTGGGACATTTATTGGGGCAGATTATGTGAGTCTGCATCAGAGAATCATGTTTCGGTGTGCACTTTGAGCGGTGCGTACGTATTTCGCGCTGCTATAAACCCCTCCCCCGTCACTGTACGACATTAAGCGCACGGTCACCACCCAAAGCCAACAAAAGTGTAACCAAATATTGCGGTTTCGACAAGGTGGAGACCCCACAGTGCGAAATGTACAAATCAGGATATAATGGATTGCCCTTTTGAGGATTTTTCCCCATCTTGTGGGTCGCACGATCTGCCCCTGAGTATTTGTTATGGTTTTGCCATTCCCGCCATGTTTACCACGGCACCGGGTGAAGGTGAAAGTGAAAGTTTCACAAAAAGTAAGCGCACCTGCAACGCTATTTTCACCTCCCTATTTTTGGAGGGCGATATAAAAACCCCCTTTTCTCTGCTCGTATTTTTCCCTCTTCCTCAACCAACATACATACATACTACAATGGTTTCCTTCAAGGTTCTTTCTGTGCTTGCTATGGCTCTGGTCGCAATGGCCGATAGCTGGAACCCAATCCGAGCCCCTGCCAATGGCCAGGTCGGTAATGCCAACGAGGACTTGAACATCAAGTGGGATGTTACCTCTCAGGGCCCGGTGAACCTCATTCTGCGATCGGGTGGCCAGAACGATCTCTCCACCGTCACCACCATTGCCAAGGGCATTGACAACACTGGCGCCTACACTTGGAAGGTGCCAGACAACATTCAGTCCAACACTGCTTACAGCATTGAGATCCAGGACGCTAGCGACGTGCAGAAGACCAACTACTCTCCATACTTTACCCTGATGGCCGCTGGTGAGAAGCCACCATCCCAGTCTTCGGGCTCTGCCTCTGGCTCTGCCACTGCTTCTGGCTCTGCCTCTGCTTCTGGCTCTGCCTCTGCTTCCGGCTCTGCTTCTGCTTCCGGCTCTGCTTCTGCCTCCGGCTCTGCTTCCGGCTCTGCCTCCGCTTCTGGCTCTGCTACTACTTCTGGCTCTGCCTCTGCCGCTACCTCTGGCGCGACTTCTGGCTCTGCTTCTGGTTCTAAGACCGGTTCTGCTTCTGCCTCCAAGACTGGCTCTGCTTCTGCCTCCAAGACCGGCTCTGCTTCTTCTTCTGGCTCTGCTTCTGCCACTGAGTCCTCCTCTGCCTCCAACGGCGCCTTCTTTGCCCAGCCAAACTCTTTCGTTGCCGCTGCCGGTATTGTCGCTGCTGCCCTCCTCTAAGGGACTAAAACTTTTTTTTGCATTTAATCCTTTAGCTCTAATTTTCTAATTTATTAATGACCATTCCTCATTTGGTAGTTTTCCCGTAACTCAATTCCATTGATCTCGAAATGGGCTTTGTGGGCCGTTCTCCAGGGGCTTGGACCCCACATACCCCCTTTAAAGACGATCTGCAATTTTCAAAGCTGCACAGGCATCTGTTGTGCATCGCAGGGCGCCTTAGCTCCTTTACAAGCTATCCCTTTCTTCATTAGAATGTAATATTCTACTGTTTTGAATACGCTAGCAACGGTCACGCATATGATATTTGGAGGTCTAGGGGGAGACTCTGCAACCAGTGGATCTTTTCCTCCAAAAGTAGCCAAATTGATAAACAATGGTTAATTCTCTATCATTGAACGCGTTTCTTATTATCGAACGCGTATTCTTATTATTGAACGCGTTTTCTTATTATTACTTTTCTATTCCATTATATTCTACTTTCGATTACTACACACATGGCCGCCTTACGTAGGGGTTGGCCGGCAAACCTGGGGGCATCTAGACCCCAGAAACAACTACCGGCCAGGTTCGGGTGAGATTTATCCAGTTGGAAATATTCGGGGACTGCGTCTAGCTACAGCGTAACCAATATTACTAGCAGGGGCCATATAGTGTCTCTGGCAATCGGTAGTTCATTTCTATATTAACATTGCTACGATCGTAATAAATAGATTAGTTAGCGGCAGCCTTAAGCGCCTGAGTAACGTCGGCAAGAAGGTCCTCAGTGTCCTCAATACCAACCGAGAGTCGGATCAGGTCGTCGTAGACACCGCTGGCCTCTCGCTTGTCCTGAGGAATGCCGGCGTGGGTCATAACGGCCGGAACCTCACACAGAGACTCAATTCCACCAAGAGACTCGGCAAGGGTGAAGATCTTGGTGGCAGAGCAGAACTTGCTAGCCGCCTCAGCACCGCCCTTGATTCGGAACGAGACCATACCGCCGCCAAGACCCCGTCGGTGCTGTCGCTCGATAACATCTCGTCGCGGGTGGGACTTGAGACCCGGATAGGCCACCGCAACGACCTCGGCGCCAACCTTGGCCTCGAGCAGCTCGGCAATGGCCTGAGCGTTGGTGGAGGCGGCCTTGGCTCGGAGGTGGAGGGTCTTGAGACCCCGGTGGGCCAGCCAGCAGTCAAACGCCGACGGAACGGCGCCAATGGCGTTCTGCAAGAACCGCAATCGCTCGTGCAGCTGCTCGTCGTTGCAAGCGGCAACGCCCATCACCACGTCCGAGTGGCCGTTGATGTACTTGGTCACAGAGTGCACGACAAGATCGGCGCCCAAATCGAGCGGGTTCTGCACGTACGGCGAGAGGAAAGTGTTGTCGACGACCAGGTGGAGAGCCTCCTTTCGGCCCGCTCGCACTCGCCTCACAATCTCGGCGACCTTGGCAATGTCAGTGATGGAGAGGGTTGGGTTGGACGGGGACTCGATCCACACGAGCCGCGTCTCTGGCTTGATGAGCGCCTCAATGTCCTCCTCAATGCTGTTGGAGAAGGTCACCTCGACACCGTGCGAGTGGGCCACCTTGGTGAAGTATCGGTGGGTGCCGCCGTACACGTCGCCGATGGAGATGACATGCCGGTCCTGGGCAAGGGACTGCAGCACATTGGCAGTCGTCGCCGAGCCCGACGAGTAAGCAAGCGCAAAGCGCGCGTTCTCCAAGGCGGCGACCGCCTTTTCAAAGTTGTCCCGGTTGGGGTTGGCAGACCGCGAGTACTCGTACTCGGCGACTGGCTGGGCTGGGGAGCTCTGGGCGAACGTAGTGGACAGAGAAATGGGCTCGATGACGGCACCCGTCGCCTTGTCGTGCTCGGCGCCAGCGTGGACAGCAAGGGTTCCAAAGTTGCTCATTGTGTATATATATATATATTCTAGTGGAGAGGTAGCGAGTTGTTCCAAGGGACTGTTGGCTTTTTATACCTTGACCAGGGAATAGAATTTTTCAAGACATTCAAGCACGTCATGGCATCCCCATCAAGGTCATCGTGCGGCACAAAAAGGGATTTTTCTTAGTCATCGCCGCATAGATGTTTCACTTGTGCATGAGCCGCAAAACGGTATTTGTCATCTCAGGCATCGCAGGGCTACTGCTGGCTATGCCAGGGCATAAGGAACGATGTGGAGTGATTTATAATATTGCACTGTGAGTTCTCGTGTTCATTGTTTGGGGGCTTTGCATTTGTAATGTGGTCAAACCCTGCGTAGTTAACGGTTTTTTTGAGGTGGGTGAGTTACTGCATAGGCAGTACGTCGGATGGGTCGCCTGCTCCTGCGGAGATGGGGTGCACTGTTTTGTTACTCTGTAACCAATGACGAGGGGGCGGGGGGTCTGGGGGGCTGGCCCCCCAGCTACGGGAGCTCGAGGGCTGGCCCTCGAATACACTCCTCCGCGAGAATTACGTAGCCAATGAATACCGGTGCCGAGTATTGATAGCTGTTCTCGCCAAACTTCTATATAGTGTTATTGGTAGACTGTCTGATTGTCGTTACTTTGTCATACAAGTGCGCAGACCTTGATGTCCTATCAGGGCGATTGGAGGGCTCGGGCTAGGCTAGTCCAATGCATTGGCAATGAGTTGCTCAAACAAGTGGTCGTAACGTTCGCCAGAGATGCGCGTATGGTCGTCGGCCGGTGGAACAAGATCATCTGCCATCTGCGGAGACTCAAAGTAGCGCTTTGGAATGTACTTGAGTACCTCTTTTTGCTCGCTTAGCAGGGCGTACCGCACCACGTCGTCGATTGGAACTTCAGCAGTAACCACCTTGATGACAATCTCGCTCGTAGCAATCCGCAGCAGCAGTCGGAGCACCGGGCTCTCTTTCCATGCCTTTTGCAGCTGGAGAAGGTACATCTCGGTGAGAATCGCCTGGCTCTCACTGACATGTAGCATCTCCTCTCCACCGCAGTACTCGTCTAGCACTGCATTGTCAAGCAGCCGCGACGCAACGTGGGGGAACTTGGTCACAGCCTCGGTCAGACTGCGCACCAATTCCTTGTCTGCCTTGATCTCGTCGTCAGACATGCCACTGTCGCTGAGCTTGAGGTACAGCGCCAGGGCTCGCGAGTAGTACAGATTCGGCCGGTTTTTATACGGTGCAGTGTTCATATAGTAGCCCTTGGGATCCGACACTCCAATCACGTAGTCCAGCTCATTGTTCTTGAGGGCAAAGAAGTCAACCATTGACCCAACGCAGTATGGGTCATTCTCCAAGTCTAAACTCCATAGTAGCTTTGCGTACTCAAAAGCAGTTTCCCAAGTGTTTCGGTGCATGAGTACTTGGATGTACCGGAACACGGAAAGATAGAACTGACGGTTCTCGTAGTACTTGAACGGCAGCCGCGACGTTCCGTCAAAGGTGAAGGAGCTCCGCAGGCCTCGATCGAACGCTACAAGACACCGCTCAATGAGCTCTACTGCTTCAGGGCGCTGGCCTGCCTGGATCATGCTCGCTGCAGTGAGCAGCAGAGTTCCTACGTGGTATGGGTTGACAGGCATGACTCGGTTGATGAGAGCCTGGAGGTCTCCAAGCAGCATTCCTTCTTGGAAGAGCAGCTGGGACTGCGCATACTCGCTGGTAAATACGAACTTGAATGCTTTTAGTCCTTCAAGATCATCCTTGAGCTCCTCCATGAGGATAAATCGCTTGGCCACTGGCGGGAAAGAAGGCTTGATCTTGGCGAAAATGAGTTTTCTTGACGTTCCTGGAATGGTTCGCCCGTCTCGACCACCAAAGTCGCCTCGCAATGGGTGCTGTTCAATCGCCTGTTTCCCGAACAGCTGTCTCATTTCCCGCTCATAGTCCAGTTTTTTGGTGTCCACAGCCACAAACTTCAAATGTTCGTCTGATTTGGTAGGGCTAATGTCGCTTTTCTTGACTGCTGCAATAAGACTGTCAATGTCATCCTCGGGCTTTTCGGGCTCCTTTGACGCCTTTTTGCCTTTCTTTTTGTTCTTCTTTTTATTCTTCTTTTTTGACTTTGGTGCAGGACTTTCTTTCTCTTTCTTCTCTATTGGTTCTATTGGTTTTGTTGGTTCTGGGATCTTTTCCTCTTCGTTTTCTTCTTCTTCGTCGTCGTCTGAATCGTTGAGCAAGGCGAATGGATTTGGCTTGGCTTTGGATACAACCTCTTCTTCGCTTTCCTCGGCAGAGCTGTCATTATCTTCTTCGTTGATGACTCCTCCTAGCAGAGGATCGCCATAGAGCTTTTTCACCGCTCTAGCACTCATTATTTTAGTCTATAAACCACAAGTATCCACTGTCAGATGGATTTTTCACCCCTACCCATTGACACATTAATACTCAGCGGTAAGAACCCTAACCCAGATACTTGTACTAGCACCCCACGCTATGGCAGAACTGCTACCATATATTGATAATAACAATCGCAACGAGCATTGTATAATTGTCTTAAATGGCGATCTTGAATATGTATACATAGGTAACCGTAAGGGTAGATAAGATCCGATATTATAAGACGGAGTAGAGTTAGCTCAAGTTTGAATTGCCACCGTGGTTAATAGCAGCAAGCAAGTACGGTTTACTATTACCCTATGAGCGAATGAGTGAATCCAATTGAGTGATATCCAAAAATTAGAATTGCATGCCTATTATTGAGAGGGTACCGCGGTAGAGTCGAATTCTATGCAATTTGTCCTACCTTGGCGGTGCGGAAGGTAACAGTATATATACCATCTTTTACCCATCACATCGAGTCAGGAGCAAACCAATACAAGTGCCATCAAAGCAATAATCAACAGGAATCAATTACTAGCGCAAACAGGGCAATGCGGAACCATTATGGAATATCATTACTAATCCACACGGCAATCGCTGATTAATATTTCACTTATCATTACCTAATCCCATTGATTTATATCACTGGAAAAAAAAAATTGAATCAAAGATACCAAAAGATGGTCTCGAAGAAAGAAAAGAAAAAAGACTTTCAAAAGGCCAAGCTGAAAGTCGGCAAGGCCAAGCCGCAAGCATCCAATGTCACTAATACCTCGTTTGTCGCCAAGTCGATTTACCTCCCGCAACAAAGCGTAACCGCCTCGTCAAACGATGATAAAGACTTTGCAAAATACCTAGCACTCTGCAAGCACCATTCGGCGACCACACGGAAAGAATCGCTGGTGTATATCCAGACCAACATGAATGCATACCACGAGCGGAATATGAAGTCGGTGCTGAACGCAATTGCGCCGCTCGTGCGAGACGAGTCACAATCAGTGCGGGACACCCTGCTCGAAGTACTCAAGTCGTTTTCGCCAGAATCCATCATCCCACATGCGTCGATCCTGACGCTTCATGTGCACTCTGCGATGACCTACCTCCAGCCCGAGATCCGAGCGCAGAGCACGCAGTTCTTGGATTACCTAGTCAACACTGTGCCCGAGCAGATCGTGCGACAAGCGTTTGTCAAGACCCTTGCATGTTTCTTCCCGCTATTGGGATGGCCGCTAGAGCAGACCAAGAGCTCGAACAAGCCGATTCTTGACCGGTCGATCACGCTCGCGGCGTCCTCTGCAACGGCGGGATTGTCCTACGGGTCCAAGGCGGGCAGCGTAAAGGCTATGCATTTGAAGTCATTATATAAATTACTTGAGGCTGCGCTGAGGCAGTCGGAGGACGGCTCTGACGAGCCGCAGGGGTCTATTTTCCACCCCGACACGAGCAAGCTGCTCATCCCCGCGGGGCCCTCGCCGTTTTTGTCGCTCGAGTTGTTTGTCACCGAGGGCAACACGTCGGTAACCGAAGGGCTCGAGGACCGGCTCGAGGTGTTCAACGCGCAATTCCGGGATTCGATGCTGCGAGGGGTCAATGATGCGATGAAGGAGTCGGGCGAGATCTCTGGGTATGCCCGGAAGATCCACGACCTCATAAATAATTAGCAAAAAAAAGCGCCATCTGCGTTAAACCCATGCAAGGAGTTTTTATCCAACGAGATACGCGACTGTGATGGCATGGGGCCACCACTACCGATATGAATAGTAAAGTCACGACCAATAATCAAAGACGGGCCACCGTATGAAGTGTGATGTCAGCCACGACGACCATAATGAAAGTGAAATAGCCAGCCACGACCAGGTAAATCAATAAACGACAGACCACGGATCACGGGGAGTTGGTAGTTTAAAACGTAGACCATTGCCAGTCGGCAGGGACAGATCCTACCGGATCGCTGTTCTGCACCTGGCGAACAGCGGAAATGGCCTCTGGAGTAGCCGGATTGAGCTGCTGCAGCGAAAGCGGGCACACCATGGACTTTTTAAACTCCTGGTACTCGGCAGCACAGTTGCAGCATGCACGCACCTTGAATCCGCCCAGCGGATTGAAATTCAGCGACGGATCCAGCTCGACCGTGTACTTTGAGTCCTCGCGGCAAAACAGGTCGCCGCACCGCCGGCAATGGTGCCTGCGCTCAAACAGCGTGAACGGCCGCTGGCACGCGGCACACTCCTGACGCGACGAGTCGGGCCGCCAGTGCGACTTGGGGATGGCCGACCCATTGACAGGCGACACGGTGCCGCTGGACGCCGCCGTCGACGCGCCCAGCCCAAAGTAGTCCCCGTCCTCCTCCGCGCCGCACCGATTGCGGCGCAGCACGGCTGGCACGTAGAGCGGGGTCTTGGGCGCGCACCCCACCTGTTTGGGCATGACCATCCACGAGTAGTGGCCGCCGGTGGGCGAGGTCGGCAGCGAGTAGTTGCACCGCCGCGCGGCGGCCTGCCGGAGCTCCTCCTCGGTCCGGTACTGGTCGTTCTTGAAGCTCAGCTCGAACGGCTTGTGGCTGTGGTCGGGCGACGCGCTCGCCGTCCGCATCACCGCCTGGGCCGGCTCGTACTTGCGCCGGGCCGCCAGTGACACCGTCGAGTGCGACTTTGTCAGCCCTGCTGCTACGCTGCTTGCGCGCGCCGCAACGGGCGGCTGGTCCTGAAAGGGCAGCTTGTCTCCGATTTGTACCGAAGCCCCCTGGGCGCGGCGCGACAATGCAGTGGCAGCAGCCGCGAGGGCTGCAGGCATCTGAATTCTCGTGTGGTCGTCGCTCAGCGCGCTGTGACCAGTGACCGACGCCACGGGCGTCGACTCTGCCGACGAGGACGCCGAAGAAGACGTGAAGGACGAAAACGCCGAGGTCTGCTTACGAGGAAAACAGTTTTTCTTGGAAAAGCTCAGCGCGGCGTGCTCGGGGTTGTTAGTAATGGGCGAATTGATATTAGAGTGGGCCGGTGATTCGGCGGAATTAACCGTGTTGTGGGCGCCATTATGGCTGGGGGCGGCGGTGGCTTTGGGCTTTGCTTTCCAGCTCGAGCTCGGCGATGTCTGAGCCGTCGAGCACTCGACAGAGGCGCCAGAAGACATGGTATAAGTTCCCCGGATGGCGTGTGAAAAAAGTCAAGTTTTGGGAAAGATGGAGGGGTGGTAAGGAGTTATATCATTGATAGCAGCGACCCGCACAACCCACACAGAATGCAGCACCGCGTATGTACACCTGTAGGGAGGACCTATCACAGAGGATGTGTAGCTGGGTGCCAGCAGGGTCTCGCGCATTAATTTTACGCGCGCTGTGGTTCGCCAATTGCGGTAGCGCCTGCGCGCGCGCCCGAGTCAATCATTGCCCTTTGCGCTCGCGTGCATAACGATAAGCCCGATGTGAATCAACCAGTTTTGCAACTTTCTAAAACCGGGCTCAGTCGGACGATAATCTATTGACTATTGAGCGGTAATCTGGCGGTACGCGCCTTTTTTACTTGATCGGAATGCGGTCGTAACTGGATGGTGGGTGGTGGTGGATGGTAGATGGTGGGTGATTTTTGTGTGCACATCCCTGGATCTTGGATGGCGGGAGGTAAGCTGGTTAGGGATAAATTCCCGCGTCTATAGCCCGGAAGTTAAGCTTACATGGCCGCTCAGTTCTAGAATAACGCTGATAATGTCACTACGCATAACGCCTTCTTATCGATTGCCGTTATAGGTCAAATTGTCACGGACTAATTATTTTGTTTTATTTTTTTTATTTTTTAAAAGAGCAGTTATAATAGTTTGAGCTCTATTTGGTGGAGATTGTTCACAATATAGGACCGGTAACTATATCACCACTGGAAGTCCTAAACAGCCCCCTGAACATCCATGTACCGTTGCTGGATAATGCCACCGGCAGTGGGGTGCGTGATGCAAGGCGATAGATAGCCGGGGATATTTGCCGTTGCTATAGCAGGGGTCATATATAATTTAACTGCCATATACAATGTGCAATTCATCATATACTGCCAATATTACCACGGAATAACATTGCGGACGTGGCCTTATCGCAAATCCATACATATGCCAAAATGCACGCTACTGAAATCGTAACCTAGTAGCAATATGTCGGCCATGGTTGAGACTCGGGTTGCGCCATTGCTCACTGCCCTGTGATCAACCGCATCTGTTACTCGACAAAACAATTGGAGCAATTGATTATTAGGTTAGTAGTGTAAACTAGGCAAAATAGTCTGGTTGTGGCTAGCGGAATCGCTGGTGGAAAAACTGCTGCTGATGACGATGGTTCTTGAACATGTCCTGGAAGGCAAAGTCGAAATGGCCAAACTGCGAAAAGTCCGCGCCGCCAAACTGCGGCCCACCGCCCATGCCACCATTGCTAGTCCCTCCCATGTCATAGTTCCTCCGCGACTCCTCGTCACTCAACGTCTCGTACGCCTCGTTAATGTCCTGCATCTTCTTCTGCACCTGCTCCTCGGTCAACTCCCCGCGATACTTGTCGGGATGGAACTCCTTGCTCTTGCCTCGGTAGGCGCGCTTGATCTCCTGGGTCGAAGCATCCCGCGCAACGCCGAGTATCTTGTAGTAGTTTTTCTCCTGTGATGCCAGGGCCTGCACCTCCCGCAGCTTGGTTCGGATCCGTGCATCGCTGCCACTCAAAGGCCGGAGCCGTTCAACGGCGGCATCGTACTCTTCCGCATCAACCAAAACCTGCACCGTTGCCAAAACGGCCACCGTGTGCTCAGGGGTGCGCTCCAAAACCCGCTCGCACCACGACGCCCCTACATCATACCGTTTCTGGTTGAAGTACGCCTCACACAACGCCTCATCGACCATCGCATCGAGCTCAAAGGGCCCTGCCAGCGCTCCGGCACCGACGCCCGCCGCCCGAAACCCGTCCTCGCGCTCGGACCGGAGCCGCTCGTACCCGCCTTGGTCTACTAACATGTCCGTCAATTGTCGCCATGTCGGGTGGCCCGCCACTTTTGTCGCCCGCCCTGCCAGTAAGGCCGCCAGCTGCTTGTGCCCCTTGCGAATGCGCTTGTTGACCGCCCGGCACTCGCGGCTCTCCTGATCTACCCGCAGGCACCGCTGTATCTGCGCCGTGGCCCGTTCGTAGTCCCCTAATGCGTAGAAATATATCTCTGCCGAGGTCGCGTATGCCCCGAAGTCAGACGGATTGAGCTGCACCATGGCACTCAGATCCACCAAAGCACTCGACAGCCGGCCACTGGCCAGCTGGCACTGCGCCCGTAGCCTCCGTAATGCATAGTTTTGCGGCGAGTGGTCCAGTGCCCCGGTCGCGTACTCGACGCACTCGTCGTACTGCGACTCGTTCAACGCCTTCTCGGCTTGATTCCACCGCGATTTGGCCTCGTCAACCGCTGTAGTCGCCCTTCCAAGAGCTTTGAGGTCCGCTAGGGCCTCATCGAGCTTGCCCTGGCGCAGATACACCCGGCCCCGGTGTTCCAAGGCGCCTTCGAATCCCGGGGCGAGCGCCAGAACCCGGTTCAGGTCGTCGAGAGCAGACTTTTCTCGGCCCACTGATAGATACGCCGCAGCGCGTCTATATAAATACAAGTAGTTATCGGGCTCGAGTCTCACAGCTGAGGAATAGGCGTCGAGAGCCCCATTTGTATCACCGGCGGCTAGTAATCCATTTCCAGCAGTAGCCAGGCGGTCGCCCTCAGCTCCAGCCCGGACTCCTGGTATCAGTCCTGCTAGTGCTATAGTCACTGCCGTCCCGAGCTTCATTTAATATGGTTTTATATTGCCACTTCAGCGGTACTGGTTAGTTGATTATTGGTTATAGTTTGACGTGGTCGATAGCGTTTTAGTGATGATGTGTCGGGCGCGCTATGATCTGCTCTCCGATAGCGATAACTCGAATGGATGTTATGAGATAAATACGAGGCTAATAGGTAAAGAAGCTTGATTAGGTCACTTTAGAGTTTTTACTAGCAAATGTGCGTCTTGCTGATGGCGGTGGTTACTTGCATGTATAATACTCTCTTTGTCGTTGCGATGGTGATAGAGCATGCGGCTCATTTGGATCACGTGGTCTAGCTACCCCTGAGTGCGGCTCATAGTCATACTAACATTTTGGTGCTCTACAGACCGGTGGATATGATTACTGATTAAGTGGTGCCATTTGGCTTTTAGGTTGTCGGGATTTACTGCCAAATGCATTTTATACAGGCCTCCTGTGGATACCGTTGCCATAATCATTGGGTAATAATTATGAATTAGCTCATATCCAATGTGCTATATTGGTTTCTATCATCATGTTAGAGCATACTTGTAATTGTCTACTGTCACACTCTCTGCGCCTGACTATATATTTGAAATCCCTATTTTGTCTATCACCTAAAACCCACTCATAACATTTTAACGGGTTACATGGTACCAATGGTCACATTCAAAAAGAAGAGGAAGAGGGGAAGATTTTAAGCACATGTTTCTCGTTAACCGTTGACAGCTATAATTGGCAAAACTTTTGTATAGCTATCGCAGTCCTTGGGAAAGTACTAGTCAAGTTCCAATTAATGCATTTAAGCTTGAATTGAAATTTTATCATAGGAGATCAATTAACATACAGTCAAACCTGGATAAAAGCAACTAATTCGGGCGGGCTTGAATTTGCTCTTAGAGATGATTTTGCGCTTGTGCAAGTTACTCTTATCCAGGTTTGACTGTAAAGGGCTGGAGTGAAAATGGACTTGGAGGCATTGGGAAACTAGTAAACACTGGGGTCACAAATTGTACTATCCGACAGCTGTCATTCATGGTATGGCAAGATATGGGCCATTATACACCAATTTGCTGCTCCAATTACCAATCAATGCAAAAGACAACGTTATTTTGGGTACTAGCAAGCAGTTGAGTAAATCGCCTACAAATACCCAATATGTCATATATTTGAGAAACAATAATACTTTCAATAGTCAATGTATTAAGCCTTTGAAACTTCATATACATCTTCGTTGCTGTCCTCAAATGGCTACTATCTGCTTACTGTACCTGCTACGACCATACCTAACCGAAAAAAATCCAATTCATCGTTTTGACGATCCTCTCCTCTGGATTTAATAAAACATACATTGAGGAAGAGCCGCTGATTTCGAGCCGCACAGTTTGTGTCTGTATTACATAATACATTACATAATATCATATTAGCCAAAACCCCCATTCATCGCTCTGCCACCTCGATAGACTTGGTCAAAGGCTACCCATAGGAATTATGGCTGACTCGTTCTCGAAGATCAGCGCCATGCTGGAGTCAGCTAGAGAGCTGACTCTGGAAGCGGCGAGTTCAGCCTCTGCACGGCTTATGGAGGAGGCTCCCCTACGGCCACAAGATATCGCCAGCCAGCTCAATGGCCGCACCGACCGCGACAAGCTCAACGGCATGAAGAACGTAATTGGCCAGATGGCCAAGGGCCAAGATGCTTCGGAGTACTTTGCCGATGTAATTAAGAACATTGCGTCGACGAATCTTGAGACTCGGAAGCTTGTTTACATCTACCTGCTGCGGTACGCCGACTACGAGCCTGATCTCGCCCTGCTATCAATTAACGCCATCCAAAAGTCCCTAGGGGATCAGTCTCCCATGATCCGGTCTTTAGCGCTAAGGATCATGTCGGGAATTCGCGTTCCTGTCATCGCGCCTATTGTTTCGTTAGCAATTAAACAGAGCTCGAACGACCTGAGCCCTTTGGTGAGGAAGACTGCTGCACACGCCATTGGCAAGTGCTATAATTTAGACCCCTCTAATGCAGGAGCCATGTCAGAGTTCTTGGAAAAGCTTCTCGTGGACAAGGAACTAACGGTGGTCGCTGCGGCTTTAACAACCATGGCTTCAATCACCCCAGATAGGCTAGACCTCATTCACCCAATCTATCGAAGGCTGGTGAGAGGGCTGGGCCAGCTGGATGAGTGGACTCAGCTTGTTGTCATTGAAGTTTTAATTAAGTACGCGCGGACCTATATTGCTCAGCCTACTAATGGGAAAGTCGACCCAGATCTCAGAGAGCTGTTTGACGCAGCACGACCGCTTTTGCATTCACGCAATGGTGGCGTGGTGTTGGCTGCCGCAAAACTGTACTACTACCTCGGAACTACCAGTACATTTGGCGAGTACAAGGTGGCTCCCCCCGTGGTGAGGCTTTTGAGAAGCGACAATGCTGTCCAGTATGTCGCTCTGACAAACATTCGGGCCATGATGGCCACACATGAGCAGTATTTTGTACCGTTTGTGTCGTATTTCTATCTATTCCCCACTGACAGCTCGAGAGTGGCCCAGCTCAAACTTGATACCCTCACAATGCTGTGCAACGAAGGCACGGCCAAGGGAATAATTTCCGAGCTCAAGTACTATGCATTGACCTTCAGCACCCTGGGCCAGCCCGATCTAGTCACCCATTCGATGGTTTCTCTTGCCAAGTGCGCTGTGGCATCTCCTAGCTACCACTCTAAAGTACTCAAATGGCTGCTAGAGCAGGTGTCTCTTGGAGAAGATCCAGTTGTAATCAGCGAAGCTCTGAGCGTCATCAGGATCCTCGTTCAGCGGGACCTCAAGAGCCAGACGTCTACTGTTATCAGGCTGGCGAAGTGCCTCCTTGACAAGTCGTTGGATATTGTAGCGTCGGCCAAGGCCAGCATTCTTTGGCTCGTTAGCGAACTCTGTACGACTCCGAGCTGGGCTGTAGCGGTAGAAGTTTTGCGGTATATGCTCAAGAGCTTTGCTAGCCAGGAGGCCAGCGTGAGATATCAAATCATCATGCTTGCTGCCAAAGTGTACGCCGCACACCTCGATCGCAAGAACAATCAGCAGATCGATTCAGGAGACGTTAATGTTGACATTGCCCTGGATAAAATGTTCAACTATGTTGTGCACCTGGCTAAATATGACCCAGAGTATGACACACGAGACCGTGCTCGCATGTTTGGCACCATGCTCAGAGACCATACCGAGCTGGCCACTCTCATTCTGCAAGCGCCCAAACCATGCCCCTCTTTGGATATCCATGTTAACAAGAACCTCGTTTTGGGAACGTCGAGCTTGGCTGTAGGACACTCTATCGACTCAATTGCGCCGATGCCTGACTGGACTCGTGGGGACCAGCTTGTCGATAGCTCTATTCGTGATGAGCCGGTTCAAGTTTCAGTGGCAACCGAGACTCGCCAGCAGAAAGGAATGACTGGCTTTGGCAACACAGGCGTCCAAGTGGACCATGGAAACGTGGCGCCAGTGAAGAAACTGACTGAACAGACTCTCGACGAATTCTTTAGTGATATTACACCGAGCGCCAAGGCTCTCGAGTCGGAAGAATCAGAAGAGACCGAGTCTTCATCTGAGGAAGAAGCCTCCGAGTCCAGCGACGATTCTGATGGCGATGATGACGATGACGAAGAAGAAGAAGAAGAAGAAGACTCGGAAGAGTCTTCCGATGATGACGAGACTACAGGACTAGTGAAAAGTCAATAGATGCATAATGCGGAAGATAAATAATATTTACATACAATTACCGGCATTTTGTATAGAGAATTAACCGACAACTGTATACTATGTCAACGAATTAAGCCGGCACTTAGATAAAAATGTCAAATTCGGGTCGGTGGAACTGTTCATCCTTGAGTGCTGGGTAGTATGGCACCATTGCATCGGAGCTCTGGATGTACATTGCATTATACACCCTCCAGTACGGCGTTCGCACTTTTCTTGCCGCATGGAATAGCCCTGCAAGAAGGTAATTCATAATGATACCGCATCCGACTGCGTTGCGTACACCGGATATACCGTCAAGGATTCGATCAATGACGTGGGGCGAAGTCTCGTACAAATTGGGCCACAACATATTCAGGAAATGCACCATTGTATCTTCACATCCCATGCCCACCGTGCCAAGAGCAAGATGCTTGACAACAGTAGCAGCCGTTTGTCGGTGTACGAGGTCGTAATCCATTAGGCCGTCCTCAATAAGAGGTGTAATAGCGTAAATGTAGTCTTCAGCCATGGGGCCGATGTACTCGAACATAAAAGTGAGTGACTTCAGTACACCGTTCTGCACGTTTCGTTCTGGCACCCGATACTCGTTCATAATGACTGGCAGTACTGTGAAGGGCAGACAAGTCTCAGCGACAATGCCAATAGCAACAGCAATGGACACTCGCTGCTGCCGCTCCTGAACTCGAAGACTTGTCAACAACGTCGCGAGGACATCCTGGGGGCCGATTGCCTTGGCAATGTACCCAAATGTATTATTTGCGGCTTTTCTGATATCTTTTTTGTGTGCTCGAAGCATATCAATGAGCTCGTTACAGATTCGCATCCATTCACGCGGACTAACGTAGTCAGCACCTCTATCAGCAATACGGCCGACTAGCTTGATGGCATTTTCCTGGACTTTTTCGTGGCGGTTTCGCAGAATTGGTGTGAGTCGTGGGAGCAGGTCTCTAATGGGCGGTTGCATGGAGCTGAGGCCAACGACCCGGACAATATTTTCCAAAGCGCCTAGAATGGAACCTAAGACCTCTGGATACTCTTCGCCGAGCTGCTCGTAGAGCACACTGCCAATCTTACCCATTAGGGCATTTTCATTGCATACCTTCATCACATCGGCGAGCTTTGAAATGAGATCAGCAGCTTGCTGCCGGACTGTCGGCGACTGGTTACCAAGTCTAAAGAGGATAGAGCTAACGATCTGTGGAATGTACGGCTTGGTTCTGTACCCCAGGGCATTGACTACAGTGCCAAAGCCATCGATAATGGCCCTGTCTTCAACAGTCTGACTCTGGAATGCGGTTAAAATGCCATCTACGAGGCGCTCCTCCATTCGCTCAGAAATGTCGGCAACTCCTAGCGTGCCAATGATCTTGTCGACCGTTTCAACGGCCATTCTTCGGAACGGTTCCGATTCGTCTTTGAGAACAAGCACGACCCGTTCAATGATCTCCGACACTCCGACTTTGCCTGCCAGTTCGACGGTCGTGGCCACGACGAGGCGGTTGTTTCTCCTATCGAGGGCCATGCGGCGCACCCAAAAGTACTTGAAAAAGCTGGGTAGCACCTCTTCTCGAAGGTATTGGGCCTTGACTCCTTCGGTGCTAGCGCACTGCTGGACGACTTTGAGCACGACTTTTTTCATATCGTCATCGGGCGAGTTGAACTCACGCAAGACAATGTCCATGAGCTCTCGTGTATAGTAGTTGGCATACTCGGGGTCCATGAGCGGCACGATGTTGCCAACACACTGGAGGAAAGCAGCGAGGCCCTTGCCCCGGTGGTGTCTAATGCCTCGCCACAACGGGTCGAGGACTACTTCAAACGACTCAATGCCGTACGGGGCGGCTGCCTCAGCGAGGGAGGAGAGAGCGAGCGCCGTGATGGTGCGTACTTTGAACTGTTCGTCCGTGAGGCCAGTGGCAATGCATTCGACGAGGCCATTCAAATGGGGCAGCACGGCACAGCCCACGAGGATGGCGATCTGCTGGACAATCTTCACGCCCGTGTGCCGTGCGAACCAGCTCTTCTTCGACCGGCACACTGCCTTGAGGAACGGCAACAGGGACGGGATGCCCAGCGCGCTGGCGACAATTGCAAACGCCCGCGACGTGGCGTTTCGCACGTACTCGTCGGCGTGGTCAATGTCCGGCCGCAGCGTGGAGATCATCTGGGCCAGCCCAGCGGCCTTGGCCAGGTTGGAGATGACTTCCTTGCCCTCGATGCGCGCATAAGGGTCCTCGTCGATGAGCAGCGGCTCGATGACGACGAGAATGCGGTGGGTATAGGGCCGCACGAGGTCGCCGAGCTTGTAGAGGACACGGTCGACGACCTTGACGAGCAAATGGCGCTCCTGGTCCTCGAGGTCCCGCTCTCGCAGCAGGTCGAGCAGCTGAGAAAACAGCGCCTGGGCGCCAAAGAACCGCGCATTGTCGGTGATTTCGCGCAGCGCCTGTTTTCGCACTGGCGGGGTGCCGTTCTTGATGCGTAGCAGCAGCCGCATGATCTTGCGCTCCTTACGGTCTTCGAGCGCCATCGTGTCTTCGGCCTCGTTGTCCAGCAGCTTGGAAAAGTACTTCATGTCGCTCTGCTTCAGGTATTGGAGGTCTCCCACGCCGGGTATCTCAGTAGGTAGCGACTTGGCAAGGTTGCGGGTAGACACAGTGCTTTCGGCCATGGTGAACCCAGACACGCCGCCGTCTTCTTCGCCTCTGACGGGGATGTACGAGGAGGGCGGCTCCAAGACTTCAAACCCGTCAGAAGGCAGGATTTGGTCAAGCATGGCGTCCGAAATCCGCACTTTCACCGCTTTCTCTTCCTTTTTCTCTTCCTTGTTATCCTCAATGGGCTTTTCGTCCCATCGCGACCGTTTTTTAGTGGATTCTGAAGGCTTTTCATCCCATCTGCTGCGTCTTTTACCCGCTTTATTCGCAGCAGACGGTTCAGCCGGTTCAGCCGGTGCAGGTGGAGGAGTAGTATCGCGTGCCATAGGAGGAGGCGTCTTATCTCCAGGCAATGGCTGCTGCTGCTGCTCTTTTTCTTCAATCATCTTCTGCACTCTCTGCTCCTCTTCTTCAATCCTACGCCGCTCCATCTTTCTCTCATACGACTCCTCCCCCCTGTCAAACTCGCGATTGAACCGCCGCCGCTGGTAGTCCGACTCGCGGTCATAGATCGTGCGCTTTTGCAGCTTCTCGGCCGCCGGATCATACTCCGAGTCCGCAAACTCGTTCATCAGATCCTTCGACGCAGTGTACTGGCCCACCAGCTTCCTCCGCCCATTTGCCCCATCTTCTCCCTCGCTTTCTACACCCCCAGGGGCTATGCTCTCAACGTACTCCTCGCCCTCACCATCTTCACCGACCCCAAAGGCCACCCCACGGCTATTCCGCGCCTTGAGCGCCTTGCGCTTCTCCTGGATCTCCCTAAGCTTGCGAATCTCCGCTACACACCCACGCGTTAGCCAATCTAGCCCCATAAACCCCGTGGATTTCCCTACTTACCGTCTGACATTTGCGCTTATCGGAGGTGTCAGTGGGTGCAAAATCGGTTTGGGAGGTGGTCGCCGGTACGTCATCACCAACTGGGCTACGAACCAAAAAGGGCACGATGATCTTGAAGGATTGGACAGCGGTGGCGCTGTTAGGGGCTGTTGCGGCGGCGCAGGGGAGCTACAGGGAGAACCTGAGCGTTCGGCCGCTGCCGAACAACCAGCTGCTCACGTCGTTCACGTTTGTGGCCGAGTCGCAGGCGCTGGCCCGCGGGGCGCCCCAGGAGTACACGCAGTACGCGGCGTTTCCTCGGTCGCTAGGGCAGATCATTGAGCAGAGTAATACACACGAGTTGCACCTGCGGTTTTCGCAAGGGTGGTGGGACGCCGAGACGTGGGGAGCCCAGCCGGCGAACGGCACACGGGCCGGGGGCATTGGCGTGGAATTGTGGGCGTGGGTCGAAGGCGAGGGCGTTGGCGAGGCGCAGGCGTCGTGGAACAAGCTGGTGAACACGCTGTCCGGGTTTTTCTGCGCGTCGCTGAACTTCATTGACTCGGCGCATACGACCGTGCCGGTGCGGTCGTTTACGCCGGCCGGCGACATTCCAGGCAACGCCTATCTGTTCCATGCGGCGCTGCCGCGGGAGCCTGTGTGCACGGAGAACCTGACGCCGTTTATAAAGATGCTGCCGTGCAAGGGCAAGGCCGGCATCTCGTCGCTGCTGGACGGGCACAAGATCTTTGATTCGCAGTGGCAGGGCATGTCGATTGACGTGGAGCGGTTCTGCGATGCAGGCCAGTGCGTACAGCGGCTGTCGCAGGCCATTGATGCGGTCATTGACGTGCCCCGGTCGCTGCGTAAGAAGCTGAGCCCCGTGCCAAAGCCGGTGCCCGACGATGAGCTGCGGTGCGACACTTCAAAGCCGTACTACAATCAGTACCGGTGCTTCCCACTGGGCGAGGACACGGACGTCAAGTGGGCGCTGTCGGATTTGTTCGGGCGCAATATCAAGGGCTCGTGCCTGCTGGCTGAGAACGAGAACCACGTCACGCTGGATGGGGTTGACAACTGGACGGCCAAGCTCATGGCGGTAGATGGCGAGGACCGGCACGAGGTGGTGTCGGTACAAAACAAGAGCGAGTTCAGGCTGCCGAAGGGGGAGAGCGACGTGGTGCTCGAGTGCCCCGATACGACGCGAATCCCGCCGGTCGAAGAGCCGCCAGTGTACGTGGCACGATCTCTTACTGGCTACGGCCAAGATCACGGCGGCATGCGGACGGTTTTCACCAACCCTGGTGAAAGCGCAGTGCGGTTCACGTACTTTGAGACCCTGCCGTGGTACATGAGGGTCTACCTGCACACGCTCACTATTGACATCCGCGAGTCGGCCCACGACGGCCTGGCCCAGGAGGACATTCTCAAAGACTTGTTCCATCGCCCAGCCATCGACCGAGAGCAGCCGCTGCAGATCGAGTTTGATATTGAGCTTCCGGGCCACACTTCGATCGCGCTGGCCTACGACTTTGACAAGTCTCTGCTCTACCTTCACGAGTACCCGCCTGATGCAAACCGAGGCTTTGATATTGCGCCTGGAGTGCTCACCACCTCAGACAACAAGTTCTCCATTAGGACCACGTCCTTGCTGCTCTCATTGCCGACCCCTGATTTCAGTATGCCCTACAATGTCATCATCCTGACATGTACTGTCATGGCATTGGCGTTTGGAACCATATTTAACCTGTTGGTTAAACGGGTTGTCACGGACGAAGAGGCTGAAGCCACGTCTCGGCAGCGGCCACTACATGTTGTCTTCACCAGACTCAAGGAGAAAATCGTACGCAAGCTGGAGGGCCCTCAACGGGGTCCATATCCTTATGAAGAGGATAAGAAAGAGAAATAGTACTTGTTCTTCGTATTTGCATGCATTTTGTTTTTTTTTGTCCGGCTTGATAGATACCATATAGTCATGAACGCATTAGTTTAAATATATATATACAACAAGGTCAGTGTAAGGGGATTAATGGGCACTTCGACGTCGCAAAAGCTCCTCAACGCGCTGAATAGACTCTTTGAGTGGCATTGAGCTCTCTTCCAACCGTTTCGCAATCTTCATTCGGCACTCTGAAAGCTTTGAAGTAATCGGCAGCTGGCCATACTCTGCAGAATTGAGCAGCACATCAAACAATTCAACCCATAGGTCTTTTTGCCAGTAGCGCTTAAGCGGGGTTGTTGGCTTATATCTGCCATCAGCGCCCTTCGTTAACAGAATATTCCTCCCGAACAGCAGAAGATGAAGCACCGATGCAATGCCGTGGTAATCTGCCTGATAGGTCCATCTGCGATTCTCCTGCATTTCAACACAATCCAGCTCGTCCATTTCCCAGTTCGCCACGAATTGTACGCCAGGTCGCAGTACAGTCATGTCGATAGCCATGCCGAAATCAATGAGCGCCACACCTTTGTGGGCCCACTTGTTGCTACCGTCTTGACTATAATACTTGCTCCAGGTAGAGTCGTTTGCCACATGCTCGAGCCTCAGCATTACATTATCGGACTTGAGGTCGCAATGAATAATACCCACCTTGTGTAGAGACTCGACCACACGAAGCAGCTCAACTGCCAAAAATAATACAAAACATTCTTCAATTCCTTGAGCGGACGCCATGGGATCTCCTTGGACCATGTTGTACAAATCCAAAACGGTTCCTTGTGGGTGATAATCCAAAATCATGTACACCTCGTCGTCGAACACATACGCCTTTTCGCACCGGATCAGGGAATCGAGATCCCGAGTACCACGGCAACGCGATTCAATGGACTTTAGAATATAAAACTCCCACGGCAAGGCACGGCTCTCAATCTTGAGCGCTTTTGTCCTGCCGTCATATCCGGATTCGGCAAGATATATAACCCCAAAGCCACCTTGACCAAGCATACGTCGTAAACAATACATCTCCTTGTCGGGAAACGTAATACAAGGTAGCTTGTTTGCTCTTACCGATCGCTTAAGGGCATCGCTGCGGCTGGCCCACGACTCAGGCAGCCTAGTATATCCTTGGAAACTGGCGAGGTCAATGCCGCTCAGAATCTTTGACCTCACGCTCTTTTCCTGGGGATTTATTATGCTTTCATCGATAAGACTATTATGCACAATTTTGGGTGTTTGTATAGATCGAACCACCGTTTCAGTCGTCTCAGCAATTGGGGTCATCAATCCAGAGCGGACTGGACTAGGTGTATTCACATCGATTAGGAGCTGTTCGTAAGCCTGTTGTACTTCAACTAAATTTGCTGCATTTTCCCTTTTTCCATCTTTATTACTCGATGCTTGCACTGGTAAAACGATTAGACTGGGTTTGGTCATTAACTTGGCATTTCACTTGGAATCGGAGGAGTACACTTACATTGGTTGTTTGTAAAGTTTGTTTCTGTAACGTCGTAATTGATCGAATATCCAGTCTGGTTGTCATCATCATCGTCGAATCCGTCTTTCAATGGCTGGTTAAACATGCCATAAATCTCATCAGTAGCAGCCTTGGTGTGCATGGTCATTGTAGGCGATCGAGGCACCTTTGGAGACGAGTCTAAATCCCTGTTAGCTATCTCGCAGCAAGAAAAAAAATACCAACCTTTTAGTGGAACAGTCATCATATGTGACTTTGGCGACTCTGGCCGACGCGTAAACGCGTCCACCGTTCGCCGAGCTCGTGTCAAAACTTCCTCAATGCAATAATCCTCTCCATTTTCATCGTACAAAAACTCCAATGCCACTTTAAGACGCTCAGGGCGCTTGCCTGGGACCGCCTGAGGGGGTTGTGGGATACCCGGCTACACCTGTTAGTTAAAACAAAAAAAAAATCCGAATAATTGACTTACCATGTCCCTGAAAACAGACATTTTCGACGACCTTTGAGTTGGAACTTGCTGCTTCAGGGTCTCACCCGCCCATGGACGTGCTTCCATTACATTCTCCTTCCTCCTACTGGCAAGACTGCCAATTGTGTCCCAACCTCCAGAATTCACTGCTGGAGCAGGATCCCCAGAATCCGTGAATACCTGAATCTTCTCACCCCGCTCTCGGCTTGTCGATTCGGACTCAAATGCGTCAGTCCTAGCCTCTTTTTGAGCGAGAGCTTGCCTCACCGCCGGGATGGCTGGAGAAGAGGGTTCGTTTGTGCCGGGTGGATTAGCTTCCAGTCGTTCTAAAAACTCCCTATATCTTCGTTTCAGCCTTTCCAGTGGCCGTGCCTCAAGTTCAATACCCCTTTTGTAAACTTCGTCCGCCTGCAGCTTCCGGCCATTGGCCTCTAGATACGAGGCATACTCTTCATAAAATGTCGACAATTGCTGACCGATATCCTTCCGCGACAAATACGTAAACAGCTCCTTTGGCGCGTCCGAATATTTAACATATGCCATCCACACCCTCAGGTATCGCGGGTCATTCTTATAGTACGAAGTGTCTCTGAACTGAGAGGTGCATCTTTCCAGCAGGGGAATAAGCCCACTTTCCGCGGTATGACCCTGGGGGAACTTGTCATTTACCCATTTGATGTAGTCAAGGTAGGGTTCCAGGGGATCATCCAGTTCATCTGCCTGTGCAATGAGCCCTTCAAAGTGCTCTCTTTCGGCATGCTGTGAGGTCTTCGCTTCTAGAGGCGTGGTCGAAAAAGTCTCGGCCAGGGCAGCCGCTGAGCGGCCCTCTCTCAGCGGAGCAATATTCTCCTTTTGATTCTCTATTTCCTGGATATCTACAGGCATTTACCGCGGTAGCTCGAGGATTATTGCAATATTTATTTTTTGCAGTGTTTACGAAACGCGTATATACCATTGCGCCCGCGACACAGGTCAGCTCCGGAACGCGTTGGAGGACCCCTCCGTTTATCAACGCGGAGTTAGACTTTAGTAAAGATGGCCTTGCGTTTGGGTCTTGAGGGTTGGCTGGACTTGCGTCTAGGTGCGGAGTTGTTTGTTTTAGGCGGGAAAGGACTTTCATTGGAGATGTACTGGTTGATAGAATGCCTAGGTTCGTAGTAGTGTCTCCGATGGACATGTGGATTCAATTCGGCAGAAAGTTTGTTACCCATATCAATTCATGTAATTGGATTTAAGTGGTTTTGGAGGCTCCAATTGAAGGACAAATTGGAAAGCGGTACTGTTTTTTATTCTCTAGCTTGGCTTTTTCATGTTATTGGTATCTACAGCTATTTATATAACCTCCTCAAGATCGAATTATGGTCCTGATCGGCAGTCAAAGTGGATGACGTAGCCGCGTTTAAATACGGTTACTCGAGCACCTAATGCGCCAACTGTAGCCAAACGAATGCCGTCATAGGTTGATTTATCAGTATTCTACAGATAATGGCGGTGTTACAATGCGGTAAATGTCATTGTGGCCTCTGCCGCATACTGTACAGCCCGAAGGTTGGTAAATTGTTGCCAAATTAACTGGCACTAGCTATGCACCATGCGGCTAATATGTTTTAAGTAACACATCAGCCGCACATAGAGTAGCTTATTAGCCGCATTAAATATCTCTTGGTTTAATTGGTCGATAGTATTCTCGAATTATTTTCGCGATTGTTCTGCTATGCTGAAGTGGAGTCTTATAGAATTGCTAAATTGGCAGCGACTTCTCTCGTGATATTAACTGTTTTGGAATCTGCCCGAGTCTTATCACCTTAGATATATCCAACATTATGAGCTAATATCAAACAATGGCACTGGTATTACATATTGAACCTTACAATAAGTGAACCAACCCATGGCCCTACAGCCGGATGCTCGATACACTATCAAATTACTACAACTGGAAGTTTTTCATTGATTAATACATTTAGAATAAAATAACTTACATACACAAATTAAAGGAATGTAATAAGAATATTTTATTTCCGTTTTGTCCTTTTTTTTCAATGTTTTCTCAAGTTTTTTTGGTCCAACATAACAACATCCTCATCATCACCGAGATGTGAGCTCGCCGCCTCGTTACCTCCTTTCGATCCATACCCCAGCGGTAGGGTGTAAGTCTCGTTGGCTGGAAGGGTAACGCCCCTGGGCTTCGTCATCGTGTCGTGACGGTGGTCCTCCGAGTCCAGCTCTGGGTTCATCATCAACGACGAGTCACGAATCTCGTTGGCCCGCAAATGGTACCGAGTCATAGACTCCCGACGCATCACCTGGTTCTTGTCATCCATTGCAGAGGTAAAGATTTTTTATGGGTTTTTCGGGGGGATTCCCTATCCCCTATATACCTTGCAAGACATCTCCAACTCACCGCGGGCAAGGAGCAGGAAATCTCCATGCAAAGGGGTGTATTTATACACGAGCGAGGTGGAGAGCGGCACTACTGAGCCCTTGTCCTCTCATACGATTGGGCCTGTACCCCGTTTATCAAACTTACTCCACTTTTCACCCTAAACCTTTTCTATGATTGATAGGCGTAACGTGATCCTTTGAACTGGACATGCCTTGGGGGCCATTGGTTCAACCACCCTCTCTAGCAGCTCTAGATGGGTTCTGTATTAAATTTAGGTCATCGATGAGCATGCTAGGGCATCTCTGTCGCAGTGCGATTTTTCTCCATCTTCAGACACGACAGAAAATGAATCTGTGGGGTAAATGGACTACCCTGCAGATCCCCACACTCCTATACGCGCAGCGGATCTTCATCCAGGCGTATGCTCACAGAGAAGGTAGCTAATAGCAAACTAGGACTTATACGGATATTATTGTGATTTGGTTTCGTTTAAGAAGAAACAAAGACGGAATGCCAGACCGCTGTAACCCCCAAGCTGTATACAGGCGCCTTCGGAGCCATCGGATAACAGCTGGACCCATGGTGTAACATGATAGGGCAATGAGATCAACAGGAATAGATCATCCCGCAACTGCGGTAACAAATAACGACATTCTAGTGAAGTCGTATGACTAGTATTGTACTGTAAGGGACAACAATATTTAAAAGTGCCTGAGCCGCACGTTCCGCTGGAGCAACACTCAATGGTAGAGGGCCTTGTGAGTCTTTATTTGGTGGAACCTAACGTGGCCGTTAAATTGTAGACTAGCGATAGCTCGAGGAATAGATATGACGTATATAGTAGGTATCGCGATCAGCAATATATGATGAATTATCCAATAGTTCACCACACATAAAAATCAACCTATTAAGTCAAGTAATCACGTTTATGACTGATTTGAAAAATTCACTAGCCGTGCTTGCTAACGAAAGGCCTGCCAGGTTATTATCGATGGACTCGCGAACTGTAGGTATTCTCGGCGGTGGCCAGCTCGGCCGAATGATGGTCGAAGCGGCCCACCGTCTGAATGTCAGGACCCTGGTGCTTGATGCCGCAAACTCTCCGGCAAAGCAGATCAACGCTACTCCGGGCCATGTCGACGGCAAGTTCACTGACGTTGCTGCTGTTGAGAAGCTTGCCGCCCAGAGCGACGTCCTAACCATTGAAATTGAGCATGTGAACGTCGAGGCTCTTGAGGAGGTCCAGAAAAAGTACCCCAAGGTTGAAATCCACCCATCTCCTGCTACTATCCGTCTCATTAAGGACAAATACTTGCAGAAGAAGCACTATATCAAGAATAACATCGCCACTGCCGATGCCCAGGACGTCGAGAGCACTCCTGAGGGGCTCGAGCGAATTGGTTCCGAATTCGGGTACCCATACATGCTCAAGTCTAGAACCGAGGCCTACGACGGCCGAGGAAACTTTGTTGTCGAGTCCAAGGAATCGATCCCAGAGGCTCTCAGGGTGCTTCACGATCGGCCTCTCTACGCTGAGAAGTGGGCTCCATTTGTCAAGGAGCTTGCTGTGATGGTTGTTCGAAGTGTCGACGGTTCCGTGCACTCCTATCCCACTGTAGAGACTATCCACCAGGACAACATCTGCCACCTCGTCTATGCTCCAGCTCGAGTGCCCGAGTCTACCCAGTACAAGGCTCAACTGCTTGCCGAAAGTGCTGTTAGCTCATTTGAGGGCGCCGGTATCTTTGGTGTCGAGATGTTCTTGCTGCCAAACGGTGAGCTTCTTCTCAACGAGATTGCTCCTCGGCCACACAACTCTGGCCACTACACCCAGGATGCCTGTGTGACCTCTCAATTCGAGGCCCACCTGCGAGCGATCCTTGGTCTGCCACTGCCAAAGGGATTCTCCAGTCTCAGCACCACCAACACCAACGCCATTATGCTCAATGTTCTGGGCGGCCCCCAGCCAGATGATGCCAAGAAGCTGTGCTACAAGGCGCTTGAGATTGCTGGCTGCAACGTTCACCTTTATGGCAAGGAGAGCCGTCCAAAGCGAAAGATTGGCCACATCAACATCGTCTCCAGCTGTATGAAAGAGAGTGAAAAGAAGCTTGCGCAGTTGCTCGATACCGCTAGCGAGGATGTGGTTGTGCCTTCTGGGGTTCCAGGCACCTCTGAGCACCCGCTCGTGGGCATTATTATGGGCTCCGACTCTGATTTGCCGGTAATGAGCGTGGGTGCTGCCATCCTCCAGAAGTTTGGCGTTCCTTTCGAGGTCAAGATTGTGTCTGCCCACCGAACGCCTTATGCGATGAACAAGTATGCTACTGAGGCTGCTTCTCGAGGTATCAAGGCAATCATTGCTGGTGCTGGTGGTGCCGCACATCTCCCAGGTATGGTTGCTGCTATGACCTCCCTGCCAGTTATTGGTGTTCCAGTCAAGGGATCTACTCTTGACGGTGTGGACTCTCTCCACTCCATTGTGCAGATGCCTCGTGGTGTTCCAGTCGCGACCGTGGCTATCAACAATTCCACCAACGCTGCGCTGCTGGCGATTAAGATCCTGGGCTCGTTCATGAACACTTACCAGATCAAGCTGGAAGAGTATATGGACAGCATGGAGAAGGAGGTTCTTGCCAAGACCAACAAGCTCATTTCTATTGGCTACGAGGAATATCTTACTCAGATGAAGAAATAATTCACTGCCAATAATAGGTACTAAATGAGGAATGGGCTCATAAGCAACTAATAGTTAAAATAGATTTCCAACTATCATTATTGCTTTTGTCACGCTGCTCATACTAGTAATATCTAAACTGGGATGTGAAGTTTCCAAAAATCAAGGCAATTTGATAGATATCCAAAACTCGAGAAGCCATTGGTGCTGGGCTTTTTATATGGCTGACAACCGTATCAAATTAATAATACAAGACGTAAATCGTTAATCATTAGTAAAGTCTCTAGTCTATAATGGCACACCCTCAATAACCTTCATCCATTTCATGGTCTGCTCCATGAACATCAACGTAAGAATCGTGTGTGGCCCAATACGCATGAGATGGGGCACGAAACCCTTGTACAGCGCAAGTGGACCCTCAATGGACACAGTCTTGATAAGACAGTCAAATGGACCTTTGTAAAGATTGCCCTTCTGGTTATACATTCGGGTCATGAGCACATCCCACGGGTTCATGACAATGCAAACACCTACACCACTGGCAGCACTAGCCATGAGATGCCGCAGCGGGCCATTCTCTGCGAGATCATACTTTTCAATCATGCCCTTGGCCCAGTTGTAGATGGGCAGCTGGACACTGGATCCAGCACCGGTACGCAGGATTGCAGCGTCGACGCCTCGGTAAAGGCCCTTGAATCCTTCCGCCTTCCAGATAGTCGAGAGACCGTGGTATATGCTCTTGTAATGGGTCTGGGCGCCGATCTTGAACACAGGCGAGTAGGACTGCATCCGTGTTTTGACAAGATAGAACGGCGAGCCCACGATTGCACCCATGACGCCCGAGCTGGCTCCGGCAACAATATTAAGATGGTACTGCTGCGATGTAGCGTCATAGCCAAACAGCATGTTGAGACCCTCTCGTACAGGCTCGTAAAATCCTAGTCGGCACCCGTTGAGGCCAATCTGGTAAACGTAAGCGGGGAAGAGACCACGCTGAATGCCTCGGAGGCCCTCGTGTTTGAAGATCGTACCTAGGCCCTGGAACAGACCAGTATACACCTTTTTCACTTCTCCCTTGGCGTGAAGCTCGCCCTGGAGCTGCATTCGCGTCTTGACGAGTTCAATTGGGTTTGTCACTGTCACGGCACCGCAGGCGGCAAGGCCACCTGCCAGAAACCCGCCTGGTTTACTGAGCTGCTTCTTCCTGGGCTGTTCTCCGGACATGCTAGTGCTGAAACGATGGAATGATGCAAAAAAGGACAAATTCTCCCCTCTCCTGTCACCTTTCGGCACTTAAATATCGCTTACGCCGGATCAAACTCGGGGTTCACGGCTCCCCGCCAACACGCCGATATCGGGCAGCCTATTCCGACGACACCACTTCTGCTGCCAGTGAGGACTGCAGGATCCGGTGGAGTGAGAGGAATGGAGCTGTTTCCATTCGCAGACAGGGCGAAGTCATGCAGAAAACGGTGAGTCTGATCTGAGATGCTCATCGCCTATCATTTACTGAAATGGTTGGTGTCTCATTAATTTTGCCCAGTTATATCATCAGTCATATTGTTGAACCTTGTATAGCTCTATCATCCGATTTTCATAACCACACTAGATTTTAGTGGCTCTTACTAGATCTAGCGTAGAGCTCCTATGGAATAGATAAGATTTGGACGGAAGCGAATTTGATGCCTAGGTAATACTGTCGATACGAGAAGATGGCATTGTGAAATAATTTTAAAGCATAGTTGTAGTAAAACAACGAGGAGCTCTCAATTGTGCCAAATATAGGATCTTCAGCGTCCTTCAGCCTTCAAGATCATTGACTAATTAGTCAACATATTGAAATTACTACTGGATGATAAACATTACTCTTGATATTTTGCATAAAGGAGCTTGTGATTTAATAAGCGCATAACTAGACTGGTTCTGCTGATGTATAGTCAGAGCGGATTTTATTCAAAATATTAAAATGCCAATTCAGAAGACTACCATTCTGATATCCAGCACTATTTAGACGAATATAGGTAACTACTCCCTCAGGTTGAATGACCAACATAATTTGCACCGTCATTCCACTTCAGCAATATCATTATTAATATAAATGCCAATGGCCAATAATATCTATCTGCTATAAAATTCTCACTCAATGGTTAGCTTTGCAGTCCAGACGACCCTTTAATCTCACCAATAATTCAAAAACTATCGAATCGAGAAAAAAGTACACACTATCAATGCTATTTTCTACAGCACAATGAGAGACCAGGGTGTTTATATTGGTAAGAATGTCAAGAAATTTTTTGACATTACGATAATTGATCCAGAATACCACATTTGAAATTCTACAAGGCAAGTTAAAAAATAAATAATTTTGTTTGTTCAAATAATCTTCTACCTTAAATACCTTAGTACTCGGACATTGCGTGGACGGAGTGCGGAGGGGATGAAATATTTCATCCCAATATAAGAATCGCGTACTACCAGCACGACACCAGATCAAAGAGAATGCATGTCTACAAGGAGCTGACCCAGCCGACGACGGTGAGCCACTCGCTGGTATGCAACCTTTTGGGCGGGGAGCCTTGCTTGGTCGTTGTCCGAGGGCATTCTTTGCTGCAATTGTATACCTTTAAGAGTGTCACGACCACCGAGGACGTTGCCGGGGAAGTCACTGAGGGCCTGCCTGAGAGCCTAATGGACGGCGGTGACTCGTTCATTGGCACGGAGATGAACCTCGAGACCGTCTCCGAGAAGACCTCGACTAAGCTCGTCCACGTCGCGGAGTGGCCGCTCGATGGATACGTGATGGACATATGCAGCATCAAGACTAACGCGTCAGAGCATGAATGCCTCCTAGTGGCCTACAAGCACGCTAAGATGGCGCTGCTGACATGGGATAAGTATACTCAATCCTTATCGCCTGTCAGTATACATTTTTACGAGAAAGAGCTCTTTGAGTCGCACTTTGTTGATCTCGACTTTCCGGCATATCTCAAGAGAGATCCGAGGGGTGAGGTGGCATGTCTAGTGTATCAGCGTGATCAATTGGTGTTTTTGCCATTTGTTCAGGAAGATTTGCTTGACGAAACGGCCGCATTGTCGGGCAGCGTTTCCCGTAAGCCTGAAGTAACTGCGGTGAGCGGATCAGCTCCAGTAACTCAACCGAGTGTGCTAATCAGCGCTACCAAGTTGGATGAGCGTGTTCAGAACATCGTATCGCTTGAGTTCCTGCACGAGTACAATGAGCCCACGCTCGCAGTCCTATATCAGACCCAGCGAACTTGGACTGGGACGCTTCCTCTGGCCAAGGATACTGTCAATTACCTTGTGCTCTCAGTAGATTTGTCACAAGGTGCAAGTACTGCCATTGTGACTGCTGAAAACTTGCCATATGATACATATGAGATTGTTCCACTGCGCAATCCGATCAAAGGCGCGCTTCTTGTTGGAACTAACCAACTGATTCATGTCGACCCCTCTGGTAAGGCCAGCGGTGTGGCTGTTAATCCAATGGCTCGCCTGGACACGAATCATATTCTAGCCGATCAGAGCGACCTGAATCTCCGACTGGAAGAGTGTAAGATTGTAGATCTCGACTGGTCTACTGGTGAAATGTTGTTAGTTCTGCATTCTGGCGAACTGTACCGTATCAAGTTCCAGATTGAGGGCCGTAAAGTGCATGGTTTTAAGCTCTCAAAAGTAGTGACTCGCGAAACGGTCACAGCGCCAACAGTTGCCGTTCGAATAGACGACCGGAGCGTGTTTGTGGGAAGCAATACTGGCAATGCCAAGGTACTGGGGTGGCTGAGGCAGGGAGATCGAACCTCCACCACTGGAAAAGTAGCTGTGACCACTGAGGATGACATTGATGATATTTATGGCGAGGGAGACAATGAGTCGGACAAACCGGTTGTAATAAGCCGCCACGACGAGCTACCAAACTATGGGCCCATTTCATCATTGGCAGTAGGCAGGCCAAGGAACATGAACTCACATTTAAGTTTCCCAGACCCATCCGTGGCTGGTTATGATATTGTCACAGCCGTGGGTGCCGGTGTAAGCGGTTCTCTGTGCATTTCTCAGCAGACTATTCGCCCCATTGTGACTAGTGACCTGAGGTTATCGCGGAGCGAGAAGATTTGGGCATTGAGTCCAAGGGACCAGATTATGGGCCAAGTTGCGGCGGACGAAGGATCTGCGTTTGACTCGTATCTCATCACCAGTGACTATGAACGAAGTGTGTTATACAAGATTGAGAATAAGCAGATGGTTGATGTGAGCAAGAAAACTTCGTTTGAGCAAGGGTACGAAACGCTGTTCGCCGAATTAGTCCTTGACGGTACGACCGTGGTACAAGTAACCAATGAGAGCGTTATACTCTATGATTCTGAGTTCAACCTGTGCCAACTCTATGACCTTGATAAGCACAATGCTGCGGGTAGGGTTACTAGTATCTCAGTCAAGGATCCTTACGTGTTGCTATCGCTGGAGGGGAACCGCTACATTGCCCTTAAGATTGAAATACGAGAAGACATGCCGTCTTTTGTTGAAATTGAGCTTCCAATTCCATCCAAGGTGTGTTGTGGAGCTCTCACAGCTTCACTGAATAGCACTAGTGTATTCAAGGGTACGAGCCGTGGAACTAAGAGGAAGCGGAATTCAGATCAAGGAATCGAGACGACCAATAATGGAGCTTCTGCCAATGATAATGAAGGTGTGGCGTGTGCGTTTATCGTCGAAGACGGTAAGCACAATGATCTTATTGTAAGTTCTGACATTGGCTTTAATCATTTATGGAAAACTAACAGCTTTAGCTATTTAATATTGAGAATCCGGACTCACAGATAACTCTCAAAGGCATCGACAAGCTCCCCGCGGTGTTAAGCAGCGTCTCGGCGGAAAAAACAGTCCCCCAATATACCCGGGAGTTCAACTTCAAACAAATTGTTGTCACGGAACTCGGCGACGCCATGACTAAAGACGTTTATATCGCTCTATTAACGGACCAGGCCGAAGTCTATTTGTATAAACTATTTGCAGTGGACGGAACTGACATTAGATTCTCCAAGGATCCCAACGTTGTTTCCATTGCACGCCTTAGAGTGGGAGACGATACGGATGAAGGCTATTTGCAGGGAATACATCTTGTGGAGTTATCTAATATCAATGACTACTCGGCGTTGTTTGTCAGCGGTGAGTGCCCGCTCATGGTCCTTAAGAACTCCAAAGCAACAGTCCGGATCCATCGGTTTGGTCCCGGCGCTGTTTCTGGCATTAGCAAGTTCAATACGGAGGAGGTGTCGCGTGGGTTCGCCTATGCAGATGGCGAAGGTGTGGTGAGAATTGGTCATTTGGACTCGAACTTTGATTATGGTCACTCGTGGCCCACCCGGCTTTTGCCTTTTGGCGAGACTATAAACAACATTTGCTACCACGAGGCAGGACAGGTTTATGCCCTTTCTACACTAAAGGAGATACCGTACGACTATGTTGACGAAGATGGGGTACCAATAACCGGACTCATAGAGGACATGCCCAAGGGCACATCTTATAGAAGCTCTCTCAAGCTGCTTTCTGCGCTTACCTGGACTGTCATTGACGAAAAAGAAATGGAGGATAATGAGGTTATCATGACCCTGAAATCTGTGGTGTTAACCCTGTCGGAGAAGGCTAAGCGCAAGAAAGAGTTCCTCAGTTTTGGCACGAGTGTGCTACGTGGAGAGGATCTTGCGGCTAAGGGCACGTTTTACGTCTATGACGCAATTGGTGTTGTCCCCGAGCCAGGCAAACCGGAAACGGATCGAAAGCTCAAAGAGGTCGCCCAAGAGTCCGTCAAGGGAGCTGTCACTGCGCTGTGCGAGGTCGAAGGCCACCTTCTTGTTGCCCAAGGTCAGAAAGTAGTAGTGCGGAACCTGCAGGAAGACAACTCTATTATCCCTGTTGCGTTCCTAGATCTCAACATGTACGTGACAGTTGCAAAGGCCGTCAAAAACTTTTTGATCCTGGGCGATGCCCTGAGAAGTCTGTGGTTAGCCGGGTTTGGTCAGGAGCCATATCGGATGCTCACCATGGGCAAGGACATGCGTAATGTGGAGATTTCCGCCGCAGACTTTTCAATCAACAATGGGCGGCTGTCGCTCATTGTTGCAGACGCCCAGCGGAAGCTCCAACTGCTGGAGTACGACCCTGAGGACCCGAGCTCGCTTTCCGGACAGAAGCTGCTGTGCAAGTCCGAGTTCTTCACGGGCCGCACGACAAATTGTATGGAGCTCGTGCCAATGTTCAACGACGATGCAGAGGTCCTCGCAGTAAAGTCTGACCAGCTGTTCCCGCTGTGCGGCAACGATGATGGCACTCTTTCTGCAGTAATCCCATTGAGCGAGTCGGCGTATAGAACACTCTATGTCCTGCAGCAGCAGATTATTGACAGGGAGGAGCAAGTCTCGTGCCTTAACCCGCGAATGCACCGGGAAACAAACTCTGTAATTGCGTCTCAGTCTGGCCAGTCGTCGCGAGCGGTATTAGATTACGGAATCGTTAGTCGTTTTGCGGCACTGGATGCAGAGAAGCGGTACCTGTACTCGCGGAAAATGGGAAGGCGCGGACTTGAAGAGGCCTGGAGACGGATTAGGTCTATCGAAAACAGTCTAGAGTATATGTAATTTATTAATCCTTGATCAATCCTTAGCCTTGGGCGCTGGGCTTTGATCAAGTTTCCTTTTATCTCGCTGAGTGTAATTATCTGAATGTATATATTTACTGTCCATCGACTATATATCGGCTTGGGCCCATTAAACTTATTGGGATTAGATATCCATAATTCAATTGCAGTATTTTAAACACCCCCAATAGATTAGATATATAAAGCATTTTAAATAGTCCATGCAATGGCCCGGATAGTCCGGAGCTCAGAAATTGATGCTCCCTGGTATTATTGGTCGTACGGCTGGGAGCCGGAAAATACTATTCCCGATGACCAGCAAAGTACCATCGCGAAAAAAATCAACGGTCGCCTTGTTTCGCAGAAATGTCGTCGAAGCGAAAGTCTGCCTCGGTGGCAGAGATCAAGTCGAAGCCACATTTGCGCTCGAGCGCAAGCATGGACGCCTCGAAGCGATTGATTCACAGCTCTGCCTACGCGGTGCTCTTGTTTTCATTCCTCTACCTCATGTTCAAGAGGACTCTGCTGGACGACCCGGCGCGGTCCATGACGGAGGCAATTCCATTCCTGGCGGTGCTTCAGGTGGCATACTGCGTGGGCGCCAAACTCGAAGGTCACTCTTCCCCAGCGTCGTCCAAGAAGACTAAAAAGACCGAATCGGGCATTGGCACCGCTCTTTCGAGCGCAATCCTCGCTGCTGTGCTGAGTCTGATTCTATCGGCGCTGGTATTTGCGCTGCTTATCTTGTTTGGTGCCCCATTGAGTTCCTATGTCATGGAGACTTTCCTCTGCTCTGTACACATCTCGCTGCTTTCTGTCCAGCCACTGGTGTATGTGTACAATTTGGACTCTAATATTTGGCGGGACATTATTTCTGTGAAGCTGCCTCTCAATGGTGTGTACGGCGCTTCGGTGGGCACCTGGTTTGGTGCCTGGCTGGGGGCCATTCCAATCCCGCTTGACTGGGACCGACCGTGGCAGCAGTGGCCAATTACTATTCTATTCGGTGCTTATGCTGGCACTGCCCTTGGTACGGTGGTGGGAGCTGTGTACCGCAAAGTCAAGCAGGATTAAACAGAAACTGATCGGCTGATTTATACTTCCAGCTTAAATCCATCAGACATCACTGTATGATAGAATTACCTATGTAAAATGCATCTAATATCATAATTTATTGGAATGTCCAGCCTTTAATTAGCCATCAAGATACCGGCTATCAATTGGCATTGAAATGACGAATATAAATGTTCTTACTATATGTCCTACAGAAGCGGATTTAGCTGACAGAATTGGGAGGTATCATGTACAGAGATGCAATTCGTTATTTTTGGCATTATTCACTATTAGCTGGTTAGTAGACTATGCAATTGGTGTCCCCGTAGCATGGAGGACAAAGTTAAGACCCGTAGCAGCGGCAAGCGCGAAACAAATGACCATAGGTCCAATCCTGTCATCGTATCGAGTCACCTTCTTGTTTCGAATGTCGCGCACTCGCAGACAGTACATAACAATAGCGTGGGAGATAGTCAGTACTGCAGTAATATAAAAGCCAACCGCAGCCTTGACGGATAGAGAGCCACCAAAGTTGAGCAACCCGCCGGCAATGGCACTAAGCAAAATGCCAATCTCGACCCATGACAAAAACGTTCGCTCATTGGCAAAGTAGACCTTGGGCTCAATACGCACCGGCACGCAAATTTCCTTGCCCGCAGGAACCTCAATGTCGCGGATGAAGACAGTGCCCTCTGGGAGACTGGAAACTGGGGTATTGTCAAAGAAGGCAGTGTGCATCCATGAGCCCAATGCATGCATTGCGTCAATCATGGGCGCTAGAGCCCGGGCCACTGGGCCCCGCTCATAGCGGCTGGCTGAAGGAGAAGCATCGCCATTGCCAAGAAGGCGTGAAGTCTCGTCCGCAAAGGGGCTGCTGTTGGCAAACCGTACCCGCGAGGAACCCACCGCTTCTTCTTCGTCAATTGAGTTTGGATCGCTGTCGTCAAAATCGGAGCTGTTCTGAGGGTGCTCAATGCCATAGTCCTGGATGACGGGCTTCTTAATGTCCACATGCATTTGCGGCAGCCAGAATGGAATGAGTCGAACCTTGTCTGGCACTAGAGTAGCAGTGCCGTGGATAAACTTGGAAAACTTGGGCACAGCTTCCACAAGGTGCGAGGAGACAAGATCCCGCACCCACTGCGGAGGCTCCTGGCCAAGCTGGGTCTGAAGCTTCACCTCAAGAACTGCATATGGGAATCGCTCCGCTTCTCCTGCACTGAGCTGGTTGAACGGCCAATCAACACCAATATCCATTCGCCGCCAGTTCTTGTTGGCACGGTCGAGGCCGTCAAAGTTATCCTCTCGAACCATGGTGAGCTCTGTATCGAGGGAAATTCGCACTCTCGCGTCACCGGGCAGCTGGAAAGCCGTTCGATTGTAGAAGGACCGCGTCACAGGCCGCAGCTTCTTTTTAATCACAGCGTACTGCACCTCGCGGGCCAGCGCCTCGAGGTTCTCAATCTCCTGGAGAGACTTTTTGCCCTCACGGCGCGTCTTCTCAAACAGCTGGTCCACTGTGTACTTGCCCGAGAGGTAATCGTTGACGTGCTTCTCTTTGATGCTGAATCGCGCCTTGACAGACTTTTCACCGGTCCAGTCCTCTCGGTGGGTTTTTCGCTCAACAAAGATCTGGTCCGAGTCCATCCCACCGTACCATCGCAGACGGATCGCCTCAGCACCCTCGCTCTTCTCCAATCGGCCCCGATAGAGGTCAAGGTTAGAGTTGTCAAAGTAGATCGAGGTAATGGCAGAGTCCTCCTTGGCAAACTCCTTGTTGGGGTTGAACACGAGCACTGGCAAGTGCTTGAGAATAATAAGCTTGAGCTCGGTGATATTGTCTGGGTGGACCCAGTACTTTGTCGTCTGCCGCACAAAGTTCTGCTGGGCGCCGCCCGCTGCGCTGTCGCCCTTCACAGGATTGCCCCGCGTTCGCACGAGATCGTAAAGCTTTGAGAGTTTGACAACCAGCGGGTCATAGTTGTCCTTGAAAAAGGGTTTGGCATTGAGCCGCACAGCAAAGATGGGCTTGAGAGTCCACCCAGTGCGCTTATCGTGCTTCTTGATGATTTTCTGGAAAGCAGTGTAGTTGAGACGCGTGAACTTGGCCAGATCGTGCACATCGGCAATTACGTCCGAGAGCTCCTCCTCGAGGTCCTCAAACGCCTGCTCGTCCACATGCTGCTGCGATTCCACCGCCCGGATAACGTGCGAAACCTCTCGCTCCGCATCCTTGATTCGCCGGTTGATCTCATTGGTCTTGACCTTTTGGAAAGTGTACACCTTGTCGAGCTCGTTCTCGAGCTCCTGCACGAATCGTTCCTCGTGCTGCTCACTCCAGCCATCCGAGGTCTTCAATCGTTGCTTGAGGTCGTCGTACGACACATAGTAATAATAGTACCCTTTGATAAGGGATGACTTTAGCTGTTCGCCAAACTTCATCGATCAACAACCGAGAACGTATATAGAGCCTCGAGAAGTTTTTTGGCAGCCCCGGTACATATATATTCTTCCAATATTTCCAGGCTCGCTGTACCACTGATTTCTGCTTGGCCAGTCGAGCACCTTCCAACAATGGATATCATCGATCGTGCCCACGTGCGGTGACCAGCCCCCTAATGCGTGCGCACGCCCTTACTGCGCTGCAACGCCGTACATGCACACTCCCCACCGAGGCTTGGTAGCCAACCACTTGCTCACAGACCTTGAGGGCCATGGATAGCGATTCAATTGGCCGTACCGGATTAAATGCATACTTCACGGAGTTCGACTATGCATTGGCATTACATGCTGTGCCGGTAGACATGCACCCTAAACTAGCCAATATGGAGGTAGGACTCATGTTACAGCCGTACGATAAGATTGTCGAGACACCCGATCGGAAATCTATATCCCATTCGGTCAAAAAAAACTCCAGTTCTCACAGAAGCAGTTTTACCCAAAAAAATTAGTGGATCTGGGACTCTATGGAACCTGGGAGGTTTCTGGGGGCATCAACTGGCTTTATATTGGTAATTTGCAGCGCCGTATGACACGGCCACTGTCGTATAGCGTGTGGTGAGCGGCTCGTGTGGCTGAATCAGCTATGCGCGCGCGCGGGTCAAAGGTGTCTGAGGTTAGTGAAATTTCTTGCGACATTTACTACTGTGTGGATAGAGACTTAGAGCTATAGGCAAAAAAAAAATGGGGGTATTCTTGCCAGTCAAGGCACTCCCGGGACTCAAGAAATACAAGTAAGTAGCCAATGCCATCAAAAATTAGGAGTGTTGTGGGAATCAGTATGCTAAATGGGGTTTTTTTAGGTACGTCGGAGTAGATAAATCACTAGTATCTAGGTATGTCCTCAAGCCATTCTACAACCAATTTGTCAAGCTGTTCCCACGATGGTTTGCGCCAAATTTGATTACCCTTTGCGGGTTCAGTTTCGTCGTGATGAACATTGGGCTCATGCTCTATTATAACCCGACGCTGGACCAGGAATATCCGGCCTGGGTGTACTGGTGCTTTGCGGTGAGTCTGTTCATGTACCAGACGTTTGATGCATGCGACGGCTCTCAGGCGCGAAGAACTGGCCAGAGCGGTCCTTTGGGCGAGCTGTTTGACCACTGTGTCGACGCTTGCAATACTACCCTCGAGGTGCTTATCTTCGCCTCGGTAACCACCCTCGGGTACGGCTGGCCGGTTATAATCTCGCAGTTTGGAACCCTCTTCAATTTCTATCTCACGACCTGGGAGGAATACCACACGGGCGTGTTGTTTTTGTCTGCGTTCTCTGGGCCGGTGGAGGGCATCTTGATCATCATTGCGTGTTATGCCGTTACAGGTATTTATGGCCCGGGCATCTGGCACCTCAAGGTCGTAGACCAGCTTGGAATTGGGCACCTTGTCGGAGAATGTGAGATTTTGCACAAGATGACGTTCAACGACGCTTACCTTGTGTTTGCAGGCGTGGGGTTGCTATTTAACATTGTACACTCGACCTCAAACGTTCTCAAGGCAAGAAAGCGGGCTGGGCTGAGAAAAACCCCCGCGCTGGTACAGACATTGCCATTCCTCGTGTTTTACGCGACTGTGGTTATGTGGATCTACCTCGAGCCAAGGATCTTGCATCACTACGTTCTGCCGCTGACCATTACAATTGGCGCTAGCTTTGCGCTTACTGTTGGCAGAATGATCCTTGCGCATACTTCCAAGCAGCCTTTCCCCGTGTGGAACCCGCTGTTGCTTCTTCCGTCAGCAGGCATTGTGGCTCACTCTGTTGGCGTACTACTAGGATGGGATAGTCTGGTGACTGGCGTCGCGGTCATCTACACTGGATTGGGTCTTTCTGTTGGTATTTATGGCTGCTTCATTGCTGAAGTTGTTAGTGAAATCACAGAATACTTGGACATTTGGTGTCTCTCAATCAAGCATCCTATTGACACTAAAAAGGACGAGTAAAAAAGTGTTATAAAGCGCGTCATTAGCACTACTATAAAACAATAAAAATTAAAAAAGAGCATTAAAAAGGTTAATAGAGCAAACAAATATGAGATGAAAAAGCCGCATTATGAGCGGCCCACCGTGTCAGCCGTGCTGTCCCCCACCGTTTGGCCATCCACAACTAATCTAACCAGCACCGCCAATCAGTGGAACCTGAGGTCATTTTTGGAATTTTGGACCATGAGCTCCTTGTTGCGGTATGCTGTGGCGTCACCCCGAAAGCAGTACCAGGACGGGTTCCAGAAACTTGATCTTGCCTATGTGACGCCACGGATCATCGTTACTTCGATGCCCACCAGCGAGTTCATCAAGACATGGTATCGCACCAACCTCAAAGATCTTCGAGAGTTTCTCGAGCGGAACCACGGCCGTAACTGGCGGATCTACAACTTTAGAGCCGAGTTGACGGGGGCTTATGATGACCAAGAGTTCTACGGCCAGGTGAGCCATTATGGTTTTGTTGACCACAATCCGCCGCCATTCAAACTCATGATAGAGGCTGTCGGGGCAATCGACAAGTACTTGACTATAGATGAACGGAATATAGCGGTGTTGCATTGCAAGGCCGGTCAGGGCCGATCAGGTACCATTGCGTGTGCTTACCTCATTGTCAAGCAAAACCTATCGTGGGACCAGGCAATTGATCTTTTTACTGCCAAGCGAATGCGGCCCGGGTTTGGTCCGGGCGTTTCCATTCTTAGCCAGCGGCGATATCTTCAGTATCTTCAAACTTGGGCAACCACTGGGCGTGTATACGACCCTGATATGATCGTCCAAATAGAGCAGATTAAGGTGTTTGATTGCCAGTACACAGATCTGACCATGTTGTGTTCTACTTTCGATAAGTCTGGCAAAACTATTGAGCAATACTGTTTTGAAGAGAAGGATATAAAGTCTAGAGAGGGTGGGGTGATGGTCATGGAGCCTACCGGAACCCAGTTATACGTGGGGCCCGACGTCCAACTTGCATTTAGTCACGAGAAAAGGTTCTATTTAGTCCACTCGACAGCCCATGTATGGTTCAATGCATTCTTTGAATCACGTGGGGAGACACGCGGCAGCGTCACGGTCTCATGGAATGACATGGATGGATTTATTGGAACGTACAAAAGAGGTACACAAGCGTTCACCGCACTTAAAGTTAATTGGCGTGTTATTTCACGCAGTTAGCCCTCCACATTTGCCATTTATCATTGTGGCTAATTACGAGTGGCATTGACAAGACTAAACCCCGTGAAGAATGACCTCACTCTGAGGGGTATTAAGAATAAACAGGGAGTGGTTAGAGGCAACTGCCAATGCGTTACCCTGTGGGTGGAGAGCAATTGCCCTGACTTCGCTAAGGTTGCATGGAACAGAGATGCCATGCTCACTGGGGGTCTCTAGGTCGTACAAATTGACCTCCTGCGTCGAACCATGAGCAATAAAATCTCCTGCAGTGATATAAACCGAATCATTACCACGGCTCGAAGAAATGATTTGTGCAATATCAGTTGGCGGGGTGTATCCGCATCCTCCGGTCAGCGATGGAATATTATATTTGTTCCACCATCCGTCGCCGACAACTACAAGATCTCCATTATGCACGCCGATTGCCTTGACAGGTTTACCGGGGAATACTGTTAGCAACCAAGTCCCCTTCCGCCAGTCAAGGATGCGTACCTTGCCTCCCTGCTCCAACACGACGAGCCGATCACTGTCACTGTCATCCCAGAACCTCACTGCAAGCCCTGGAGAAGCGAGTCGGAATGAGCGCGGCTGGAGTCCTTCCCACACCAAAACAGTGCGGTCATCACCAACCGATGCGACAAAGCCTTCGGGCGAAATATCCACAGCATTGATGAACGAGTCATGGCCCCTGCTGCCGCCTAGACTCACAATTTCACTAGTATTGAGGTTCAGGTAAGATATAGTATGATCCGGATGCACTGCCGCTATGTGGTCTCCGCGCAGTCGGACATGGTTTACTTCTAGACCCAGATGTTGATACGACTTGGTCTGGTCGTTGGGATTATATACCGTAACGCCCATGCTGTGTCCAATGGCCAGCGTTTCACCGGAATCATTCCAGTCCATGCTTAGGACCTCGGTCTCCATATCATGTCTATAATGTTAGCCTGCAATCTCTATTCCATTGTAGTTACTAACTCTATTAGTGACCGACTCTTTTGCTCCTCTACTGTCATTATTGAAAATTGTTCTTCCGTCGCGAAGAATGTGGTGATGATAGTGATGGTCGATGGGTTTAGTTATGTTATGTTATTAACATGATTTTTCAGCACGGCTAGGTATCATCTCTAAAACAGCCATAATTATGTACAGTACCCGCGTATCGTAATGCCACTTGTAGCTATTCCCAGATTGGAATGGGGTAGAGCACTATAGTCATGCCTTTAATGGACAGAGAATGTATTAAAACGCTATGGTTGGAGATCGATTGAACAGTAAATTCCCCAGAGCCTACTTAGCGTACAAACACGGAAACGTTTTAAGTTTTAATGGTTATTAAATCTCATTCTTAACACGCCTAAAAACGCAGGTTTATTGCAGCACTGGAGCTCCTGCATGGCTTAGACTTATCCCAAAAAGATATCTCAAAAAAATTTAGCTACTGTCTCATTATCTCTTTCTACCACTTATCGAGGGGATAAGCAGTCTTTCGAAATCCCTGAGACGGAGGTATATAAATACGTTGCCACAACAACTCACCCAGGGGAAGACCCCCTGCATGTAAATTCACGTGATCTGCGAGCCGGACGTCGGCATCTGTATATTCCAAGCCTCAGAGCATCGCTTTTTCTATACCATGGAATGGGTATAACTGGCACGCAGAGAAGGGTAAAGGATCATCCATAATAAAAAATTCTTTGTCTATTATATAGATGAAAGATTTATCGTTCGATTCTGTTGGAGATTATATTAGCAGTCGAACTGAGCCAACTGACTTTATTGAATCAATCGTAAAATCAAGTCCCGGCTCGGCCATTTTTGAGTGTTGCACCTGTGCAAAGAAAGATCTCGAGATTGCTGTGTTGGAGCGTGATTTACAGACTGCAGCGACAGTGGGACAGGTGATTCTTCGGGAATACGAGATCAGGGAACACGAAAAACGCGCAATGCAGTCAGAGATTGAAGAGTTGACGCTCAAGCTGCAAGCTCTCAGTGAGGAGAATACAGCGTTGCTTCAAACTAACTCTGATCTACTGCAAGAGTCGTTTGATATCCAACAGGCCCTAGATTTCTCGAATTGCCTCGTGGAGAGCTTGAAGAGAAACCTAGAGAATGTGAGAGTCCAGCTAAGGGAGCTAACCCGAGCATCGTACAAAACTCGGAGGATGGAGGATCAGATATCAATGCTGGAAGCAACGCAGGAGGCGCTCCAGGGTGAGCTTGATGGTTCAATGAAGGATAAACGATTCTTGGAGATCAAGCTGACGAAATCACAGCGGTTAGTCGAGCAACTGACTCTTCAGATGGATGCACTGGAAGCCCAATTGAGTCCCGAGTCAATCTCCTCGCCAATTGCAACGCCATCCGCATTGTCTGTCAAGGGTAATACGAATTCGTCAGCAAAATGGAACATGTCTGTCGAATCGCCCAAGAACTGGGAAAGTGGACGATACAAACTTCCAAGTACGCCTACTCCAGCCAGTTTCTCTGAAGTTTCCATGCTGGATCAGTATTCGTTGCATGCCATAAAGATGGCTGTACCTAAAACGGGTTGTAGTGAAGAACCAATCCTACCTCTGCCAACTCCGCCAAGGGAGAATCTTGCGCCATTGGTGGTATTTAATACGTCAGTGCAGGTAAAGACAACTGCGGCTGCTGTGCATGTACCCACAATCAAGAATAAGGCATCTTCGCGAGATTTATTACTAAAAGCGTCGCGAACCATTTCAAAATGTACTAATGATGAGCTAGACACGGAGCCAGTATGTTATTCGGCAATTAACGAACTTCGGAGAGCGCTAGATACCGCTATATGATGACTTATTTATTTATTTATTACGCAATAGTTTAGATATTGCTTATTTATTTTACGATTTTTTTATACTTTGCTAGCTTTCTCTTGAATTCGCCGTGTGATCGCATACAATTCGATGTAATGAAATGAACAAATTATAAGAAACAAATACAATGCGTTGTAGGGTGCCAATTTCGATTGTTTAACTGGGAAATTGTCGCAATTTACGACCTATCAGCTTGTAATTTAACCACTTCGTAAAGCTTAAATTCATAAACCCCAATTCTAGAAACCCGTAATCAAGAACATATAGTTAGTTTAATAGAGTATTTTTATTTGCAACTGACCCCATTGAAGCAAAATGACTTCTTTAATATAAAGTATACGATATAACCTGAAATACGGACTCAAATGTTTTTCTCTTGCTCAAGTTCTGACAAAGAGGATCTGCCCTAATGTCCTGATATCTACAACTCGCCCTCGGAAGTGCTCTTCAATATATTCCATTGAATGCCGAGATATAGAAGAAAATGATAGATGTAGCACGAGGCCATCTTGCAAAGAGTCCACATTTTCAAGTCGTTGTAGCGTCATGATTAAAAAAGAGTTCATCGTAATGTGCTGATCACGTAGGGTCAAATCCAGTTGCCTTCTCTCATGTAGCACTTAGGTATCTTCCAAAACTTTATAGCCAAAAATATCACCGATATTCAGGGAGAAGTATAACTCCGTATAGAGTCCGGCCGAAATCGTATTCCACATCAAGATTTTTGCATTCGGTAGAATTATCTCTACTGGTGGACCTGAATTGATCCGCCAAATAACTTTGTTGATAAAACCCTGGTATAGGAACATGGAGATGCGGCAAGTAATATGAAAATTTCGCTGCCCTGCTTGCTCTTTGTCTACTTCACTCACAAGAGGGACCCGATAGGCATATTCGGGATATCGTATGCTGCTATATTTGAGCTCCAATGCGGAAAACTCAATCAATATGCCGTCCTGCCAAAATTCTGTTATAGTGATATCGCCAGGGCCTGGGAAAATTGTATTTGGATTAGCGAAATTGTTAATATCCTCGCAAAAGATAGGAAAGCGTTCCTGTTGGCGACCATCCTGCATAATGAATTTAAAGTATGGAAAACCTGTAAAGTATCATCTTTATATACATATACTGATGAACAAATGCCTCCTCATAGATCAACAGTAACAGAAGTTTGATAGTTACATATTTTGGGCAAATTGCATCAATATTTCAATGAGGACATTAGGATGTCGTAGGCATCAAGTTCTCTGATGCAGCAGTTCTGTAACTCTTCCCTAGTGTTTGAGAGAGCCTGTAGTTATTGATAATAAATTGGACCGTACTAGCCTCTTATATGAGGATTTTCTTAGCTATAGCACGTGTAGAATTTGTGCAGTAGCCGTTTTGAATTATAGAGTCAGTAGTTCGTCAGCAATGTAACGCATCCCCAAACCTTAAATGAGGTCAGCCGCCCCATTCATAAATGAGTGTTTTATCACTATAATTATACACCGCTTCTTTGACTAACTAACTACCATATCCACAAATACAAGATGGATGAAGAGCACTTCCAAGTCTTCCGCGATGATATTAAAGGTTTTGCTCAGTCAGACATGAAAGTACCAAATCGTGGGGACAGGGCTTACACAGACTTCTGGAAGGACGGTTTATTGATAGAATATTCAGCCTCAGAATTGAAATACAGTAGCATGCGATATCCTGAGTATGCTTATAGAGTCTCACTCACTCACGAACTTGACAAAGCGCAAGCAGAGAGGAGACATGCCAACATTATTAGCCGCATATTCATGTTCCTGACACTGGGTTTTATCAAACAAGCTACTTGGCGGTTCATTTCAGCTCCACCAATTGTAATTCAACCAGAATACCTTATGAGTACGATGACGATTCTTCACCTTGACTTTGTCGAGGTTGATATTTCTCCTGCAACTAGGGAAATCCCTATTGAAATGCTCAGAATAAATATGATATCCTGGCCATTTAAAAGTATGCGACTGATACTACGCCAGGGAGATATCTCCGGCAATGGTATTGCATTTAAAATCTTGAAAACGATGGGACATGCCTTAGGCTGGACTGATTGGCTCAACCTCCATATCGAAATTGCCAAGATGACAGACCTAGGTCGTGCAAAAATCGAGGAAATGAATTCGGTGATTTCATCTGTGACTATTGATCAATTGAAAGATAAACGATTACTTGATCAGCTCCTTCTGCTTATCCAGAATACGACTAGCCATTTCATGCTTACTATCAACAGCTTTGCCGTGAATGGGAGTACTAATCTCCACCTTCCAAGAGGGAACCTATCTTTGACCATCAAATCCATTTCGAAACAATCCAGTCTCGTATTGAGCTGTGAGGAAGAGCTTTCTTCTCTGACTCTTTCCCAGAACGTCGTGGATAATTTAAGCACTCCAGACCTGCGTACTGGCAAGTTTAAGGTTACAGAGAACGGAAACGAAAGCAAGAACAAACAAAATGGAGACGAGGAGAATAGCGATTTGAGCCCAATGCAACATCCAAGGAAGAAGAGGAAAGTATAATTGCATAAGAGGAATATAGGTATAATGCAATACAGATTATGATTTATTTATAGGTTATTTACTTTCATGTACTTTCCTTGTGCAACGATTTTCTAACTTGCTGCAGAGCTCTATTTTTCCGCTCGTCATATCCTCCTCAAATTTGGATTACTTAATTAGATCTGATATAATGATTGAACGAATTATTATTTTGCGTATGAAGCGAGTACAGCTCCAACCCCCTGATACATCGTAAAGGAATCTTCAATGGAAAAAGGTAATATGGTCATCACGAAAACTCTGTTTTAATTTACGACTTACAACCAATTATTTCGAAATTACCCGCATTAGAAGAAGTGCTTGTTTTCGTAGAGTCTTACACTTGACGCATAGCATCATCATTGGATACAAAACATGAAAGCGCGTTGCAGCTCTCTCTATTAAACGACTCTATTATACAATTTAATCGGATTGTTTCCACATCACTGTAGCAGATTTGTTGTGTGAGAGCTTAATACCGGACGAATAACCCGCCCATTGTTAGTGGATGGTTCACTGGATGGAAGCATTTGCTGAACTGCTATTTTCTAAAGTAAAGGTAGAGAAAGAGCAGAGTGCCTTATATCATGAGCTTCGGACAGTTTGGCAATAAGAGCCAATACGCTATAGTGCTTAAGGGGAAGAGAGTGTTTTATCACACATTTCACTCTGACAAAATATGTGGGCAATAGTCATTTAGGAGATATTTTTTATATAGATGGACAGCCTGAAATGCTCGTTAAGAGGATTCAACTATATCTTTCTTGTCAACTTCTAACAAAAAGAATCTGGCCCAATGTCCTGGTATCTTGAACTCTCTCTCGGAAGTGTTCCTCTATATATTCTAATGAGTGCTGAGATATGGAGGTAAAAGATAGATGTACCACAAATCTTTCTTGAAGAGAGTCCACACATTGTAGCCATTGTAATGTCAAGATTGCAAAAGATGTCATGGTAATGTGCTTATCTCGTAGCGTTAAATCCAGCTGGCTTCTTCGATTCGGAAAAGTGATATCATTTAAAACATTAAAGCCAAAAATATCACCGATATCTAAAGAGAGGGATAGGTCCCTAAAATTCCCGACAGAAAGGATACTCTCCATCATGCGTGTTGCATTTTCAACCATTCCCTCCCCTGATGGAGCTGAGTTGAACCGCAATTTCACTCGGTGGATATAACCAAGAGGCTGAAAAGCGATCTTGTTGGTGCGCTTCCTGCATCGTGGATTGGAACTATGCCAGTACGAATATATCTTGCCAAGTGTCTTCTTTTAAGTAAACATATACGCTTATGCGTCCTCATTGAACAGTATAACCAACAGTACATCTACGAATCTAACGAGGACATCAAGTTTGAGGCTATTGCAGTAAATAGATCCAGTTATACAGGGCGATATTGATTGTCCTACCTGGACTTTAATACACGAGTAGCCACCATCAAAAGTTACGATACTTCAGGAGCTATTTTCCAATTACCGTAGATGTTGACATAAGGTACCAATGGCATTTCGTTAGAGGGAGTTTCTACTGTCCTTTTCAAGAAATTTGTGGACTCTTTTCCACGCTTAATATTGTCTCACATGCAATGCTGAAAGTCCTCCTCTCAATGAAACGCTAGAGCCACCATTCTAATCAGTTGAGGATAATTATAGTAGTTGGTGATACCGTGAAAACACTAATAAGAGAATTCTCGGTGTTCCTGAAGTCCGCAAAACTTTTGCAACTAGCCGGATTCCATACAGCTTGCTGTTCGTCCGCAATGTAACACATCCACAAATCTTAAATGCGGTCAGCTGCCCCATCCATGAACAAGAATTTATCATTATAATAATTCATCTGTCCTTTTGATGACCACCATACCACTACAAGATGAATGAAGAATACTTCCAAGTTATCTACGAAGATATTAAACGTTTTGCTCAGTCAGACATGAAAGTGCCAAATCGTGGGGACAGGGCTTATATGGACTTCTGGGAGGACGGTGTATTGATAGAATATTCAGCCTCAGAATTGAAATACAGCAGCATGCGATATCCTGAGTATGCTTATAGAGTCTCACTCACTCACGAACTTGACAAAGCGCAAGCAGAGAGGAGACATGCCAACATTATTAGCCGCATCTTCATGTTTCTGGCACTGGGTTTTATCAAACGAGCTACTTGGCGGTTCATTTCAGCTCCACCAATTTTAGTCCAACCTGAATTTTTGTTGAGTGCTATGACATTTATTCGTTTGGACTTTGTCGAGATTGATATTTCTCCCGCAACTGGGAAAATCCCACTTGAAATGATTAAAAGAACGATGAGATTGCGATCCTTTGACAGTATGCCCATGATAATACGCCAGAGAGACTTCTCCGGCAATGGTATTGCATTTAAAATCTTGAAGGCATTACTCCGAATCCACGATTGGAGCGATTTCGTCAGCCTCAATATCGAAATTTCCAAGATGACAGACCTAGGACGTACGAAAATCGAGGAAATGAATTTGGTGATTTCATCGGTGACTATTGATCAATTGAAAGATAAACGATTACTTGATCAGCTCCTTCTGCTTATCCAGAATACGACTAGCCATTTCATGCTTACTATCAACAACTTTGCCGTGAGTGGTAGTACCAATCTCCACCTTCCTCGAGGGAACCTATCTTTGACCATCAAATCCATTTCGAAACAATCCAATCTTGTATTGAGCTGTGAGGAGGAGCTTGCTTCTCTAACTCTTTGTCAGAGCGCCGCAGATAATTTAAGCGCTCCAGACCTGCGTACTGGTAAGTTTAAGGTTACAGAGGACGGCAACGAATGCGAGAACAAACGAAATGGAGACGAGTACAACAGTGATATGAACCCAATTCAACACCCAAGGAAGAAGAGGAGGGTATAATCGTATACGCATAATATAAGTATAGTCCAATACAGGAATTATCAGATTTGGGTCGAACTCTTTGGATACTAAGTTTCAACTATCAATTTATTATAGGTATTTAGAACCAAGACACACGAAAAGTAACCTCTATGTAGAGTTCTATAATCAATTGGACTTCCTCTCTGGGAGAGAATATCTTTTGAATATAGTTTAGAGATTCTAGTATTGGTTGCTCATGTTAGCTATATAAAATATAATGTTTTAAGTCACGCAAATTAGAGTGAAAGGGTCACCATCTTCAAAAACACTACAAATTACTTTGAATATCAACGAGGGACCCCAGTCCCATCAATTGCCTGAAACAAGTCAGCTCAAGTGCAAATAGTCTACTAGTATCAAGGAGGGTATCCACCCTAGTTTCTGTTAAAGAGCAACGTGCCCCGCCCGTAGATGTCGAGCAATGCGATATATATATAAATACAAAAATATAACCTATCCCCCCTTCACCTCGCGGGCAATTCTCTGCTGGGCCCCCTGCACAATCTTCTGCACCAGCCCCAGCGCCTGAGAGTTGCCATTGCCCTTGGACTCGATCACCGAACACGTCTCCGGAACATACGGCGGGTCAATGCGGATCTCCTCTACCACCACAATCGACTTGCCTTCCCACTCGCTCGGCAGCGTTTTGTTCACAGCGTTAAACACCATCTGGCCCTCCGGCGACACACCAACACCGGTCGTCCGAATGGCCTCCCGGGCCACCTTGACCGACTCGTGGAGCCGCTTGGACGCAGCATTCAGCGACACATAGCCAATCGGCGGCTCGGCCGCCGCAAACGCCTGCTTAGGGTTGCCTTGCTTGGGTGCCGCCCGCGGCTTGTCCACCACTGCCACGTCCTTCACAAAGGAGGTCTTCACCACCCGGTAATTGGGCCCGCCCTTCACCGCCGAAGGACTCACCGGCGGCGGGTTGATGGACAGCCGGTTCGTCGCCTCTGCCGCGGGCTCCTCGACCAGCGTGACGGTGTTGGTCACCGCATCAAACGCATACACCCGGCCCGTTACGACGTTATCAAGGATCGTTGTCACCTTGACCCTGCACCTGTTAGCCCCCTGATACGCCCCGCAAAGGCTCTACCTACTTTAGGCCGATTACCCAGTCGATCGAGCTCCAGTTACTCATCCTCCCTGGTGGGTTGTCAAAGGTTGGCCCCGACTTCCCAAACCGACCCACACCCACCCACCCCCTGGCACGATGAGCGACGAGAACGGCAAGATAGCGCTTGACGAGGAGCTCGGCGACTCTGTGGTGGACACGGGCGTGCCGCTCGGGGACTACCAGGACGCGGCGGACCAGCAATACCATTTGCAGGACCAGGACCCACTGGCCCACCTTCAGGGCGTGCGGCAGGAGACGATTCACGACGACTCGGTACAGATCAAGCCGAATATCCCGTGTATTGGGTACGAGTACTGCGATACGGACGGGCTAGGCGACGAGCTGAATGAGTGGTTTGACTATGAGGACCCGGAGGAGGTTGTAGTCAACGGGAAGCGCGTGTTTGTCGACACGTATGGGCGGTGGAGCAAGCTAGGTGATAGCGAACGCGATGAGATTGTACGCACATTGATAAGTGGAAGTGGGGAGTTGGAGCAATTGCTTGCGTTGAGCTATGTGTGCATGGGGAGCTTTGGAGATGCGAGTACGGTGGAATCGCATTTGTGGCAGATCAGGGACAATTGCCGCCTCGTGTGGCGAAATGGCGGGCTCAATTGGATATATGGCGTGTGTCTGGACCTGATGGACCGGCGGTGCCCTGCGACGGTGGCAGAAATTGTGTCTCGAGGACTCCACAACGCTAAAGAAGAGGACGAGGCGAGCAGGAAGGAGTATAAAAAGCTCCGGTACGCGCTGACGTGCCTCTATTTCCTGATCGAGTCCTTGAGAGGGGATGCTGAGTTTTCGGCAGACCTGTGGGGGTTGGAGCCTGGTATTCTGCCGACATTAATGTCCGTGACTACGCGGCTCAAGTGGGCCCACGAGTCGGTTTTGCCCTCGAAGCAGCTTCTCCTGCTGGTGTGGAAGTGCATTCTGTGCCTTTTTGGTGACACGGAGCGCTTGAAGGAGGCAAAGCGGTACCAGGAAGCGAAATATCACACTACCCCAAGCGACAGTCCAAGCAATGGACCGCCAAGGAATGGATTAAACGGCAAAAGTGACGAAATTATGAATAACGACCATGATGACCATAGAACTAAACGAAAAGTCGGCGACAAAGACGTGGTGGATCAAGACGAGGGCCTGGTTGCGTCGCCGCTCGACTACCATGCATTCAGAGAGGACCTAGTGTCGCGATACCCTTCGTACATCCCTCCGCCGTCCAAGCTCCCCGAAAGCTACAACAACAACCAGAGCATTACGCATTACATTGAAATTCCGCGGCCGACCCACATGCAGGCCTCCAATGCCTCGCTGCCGCCGCCAACTGTCCACATTGCGACGCCAGCTCCGTCCCCGCCTTCGACCCCTGCCATTGCCTCGGGTCAAAGAGTGCGCAAGTCAGGCTTCATGGCGAACCCCGCCTACCCGTTTATTCACCCGACTGACGGGGATCCTGTTCCGGATAGCATTATCGAAGGAAGCGAGCTGTTTGCGTCGCGGGTGCGCACGAAACCTTCCATGGTGCAAATGTGGCAGGAGCGAGAGCGGTTTATGAAATATGAGCGCGGCTGGTCCGACGAACTGCTTCCTCCGTCCACCGAATCTGACCATGATAGACTCTCGCGCGTAGAGGAGTTTTATCATGTCCACTTCCGCCATCTCGGTGCCTATGTAGATATTGTCCTGCGCATCATGCTTGGCTACATCAACGTTAATGGCAGCGGTGCCGAGTATCTTGGCGTGGAGAAGATGCGGGCCAAAGAGATCACCTTTAAGGCTATCAGCGGCATTCTGCTTCTTCTGTGTCAGTGGCTCAAAGCGTCGCATGTCCTCAAGTACGAGTACTTTTGCACGGTGCTGTTCGATTCGCGGTTCTATCTGCTTGTCTACAAATTCTTGTACACGCAGGACATACTGGAGCGTGTATTGTTCGTGCCAGATATCCCGCGGCTTAATTTCTTGGCCCAGTGTCGTGCCTACAGTGACAATGCGTCTATCGACTACGGTCTGACTATTCGTGACATTGAGATGATTTCGGCGAGTGAGGCTAAACAAAGCGGCAAAGTAGATGTCTTTTCTAAGCGGTACATGTTCGCTCTTATTAACATGCTCCGAGTACTACGCAAGGTCATCAAGGGCAAAACTCAACGGGTGCTAATTGTTGCGGAACTTCCGTCAGACACCCTTAAGCGGGGCCTTGTTATCTACCACCGCGATATCTGGCGTGTTGTGCTTGACGTATTCAAGGCTCAGGTGCCGTTCAACGGTCGCAAGTGGAAGTCAAACAATATGGAACTTGTATCTGCGATTTACCTCCACTGCAAGCCCCGGCTCCGTGACGATTGGCTCTCTGGGACGGACATCAATGCTGAGGTTGACGATGCGTATCCACAGGAGGTCGCCATCCGGTCTCTCGTGCGGTTCTACAACGAGACGAGGTACGAGGAGCATAAGGCGCCGTCAGAAAAATCTTGTTTCTTTGCCCAGGAAGTTGATGCGCTCTCTACTTCTCTCTTCCAAAAGATTTAACTATTACCTTGAATATATCTCTTCAATTGCGCTTAAATCCCCTATAACAGTTGTAACAAATTTATCTGTCACACGTGAGTACTAGATAGGTCGGTGTTCAACTATCGAGTTCCTGTTACTGGAGGAAAAACCCAGGCTCTTGGGCGGTCAAAAAACAGTTGTTACGGCACTCCCAACGCCGTAACTAAACTTGTTACAGCCGTATTGATAACATCTTCCTGAACCCCCCAAAACATGGATAGTCTATTCGAGGACTAAACAATTTGCTTCCATAATTTGCTCCTAATCATAATACAGAGTACAACTATAATCCTTAGAGTGTTCACAAATTTCGCATTGCAATCAGAGGGAGGGAGTCCGTCGGGGTTATCACGAAAATCAACCACACAACTACGGACCACTACGAAGGTTTATGAGCGAGAAAAAGATCCTTGATCTGCTGGGACGGCTCGTGGACCAGATCGTCTCGCCAGATTTATCTCCGAATGACCGAGAGTTCTTGGCCGAAAGCTGCTACGAGCTTATCGCCAATGATAATGAGAGCGCTCGGTCGCGTCGGAGCACTGACTATAGTGACCTGCAACACGCGACAAACGTGATTCTTGAGCGGCTTGGCCAGACCGATGCAACTCGGCTCTCGGGGCTTGTGTCCCGGCTCAACGACCTGTATGGCCAGGGGGTGCTGCGGAAGCCTGGAGAGGCAGTGAGCTTTCTGAACCTCGTGTCACGGTCGAATGAAGAACTCATGACCGAACGGTTTAAACAGCTGAGCCTGCAAAAGAGCCCAGAGGGTATTTATGGTGAAGATGCCGAGGACATCAATATTGGCGACATTATTCGCCGGTTACATGAGGGCCAGACGCCTAAAGACAGTGACCTGACCCATGATGTGCCTTATACTCTACAGGGACTGCGCACAGCGAACTTTAAATGGGTCGCCCAAGACGGCGGGTATGCATTGGAGCTACCGCGGACAATTCCGTGGCCATTAGTGGGGTTGCTGAACCAATTGTTAGAGCCTGCTTTGCTCTATCGTCATTTAAAGGACGTTGTAGACAGGCCCGGACCCGAGAGCCTCGTGAAGCAGAGCCTTATGAGCTCTATAAACACAGAACTCCAGAGTTACCTATCGTTGGTGGGTGTGATTGAGAACCAAATACGGAGGAATAAGAGCGATACGACCATTACGTTGCGGAGATGTGTCATCCTCCTTCAGGAGGCCACTTTGGGGCTCCGGCTGCTATATACAATTGCTCAGGAGAGCGAATCCGTGAGTGGAGGGGGCCCGGTATTGTCGCTGCTGAACAAATACGTGTACCATGGCGATGAATTCGTATCGGATTTTGCCAAGCGGTTGCTGGAGGCGGTCTCCAAGCCGTTCTACGCCATGCTCAACCATTGGGTGACTAGCGGCGCGTTAGTAGATCCGCACAATGAGTTTTTTGTGTACATTGCCGACCCAACGTCGACATGGGAGGGCAGGTTTGGCTGCGACATGGAAAAAGTGCCCGCCTACATGTCGGATCATGTGGCCAATGAGGTATTCGAGACGGGCAAGACGCTCTACTTTATCCGAGCTGCGTGCGATGATACAGCGTGGTTGGATGCCAGAAGGGCGGCGACGACAAAGCCAATAGGCGACTATGAAGCGCTGCAAGAGGTGATGAGCAAAGGATACGCGGAGGTCGTCGAGCACCTCAATCGGGTGCTGAAGGAAAAGTTCCATTTAGACTTGCATCTCCAGGCATTGAAAGACTACCTGTTACTGGGCAAGGGTGACTTTGTCCAGGTACTCGTTGAGACCGCGGCACCTATTCTCGACAAGCCTGCCAATCGGTTACTACGCCATCACCTGACGTCAACCTTGGAGACGGCGATCCGGACATCCAACGCACAATATGATTCGCCTGAAGTGCTGAAGAGCCTTGATGCACGAATGCTCGAGTTGGGTCACGGAGATATAGGCTGGGATGTGTTCACACTGGACTACCGGGTAGACCGGCCGCTAGATGTGGTCCTGTTGAACCGCCAGTCGATGACGGAGTATCTGCGGGTGTTCAACTTTTTGTGGCGGATTAAGCGTGTGTCGTATTCGTTGTACACTGGCTGGCGCAAAATGGCCACTGGTGAGCGGAGTGGGTTATTGCGTGGAGAAGCTCAGCAATGGAACATGGTGCGTCAGGTGTACCAAGAAATGGTCCATTTCATAAACGAGATGCAGTATTATATCAATTATGAAGTGGTAGAGCTCGCTTGGACGGCGTTGAAGAAAGACCTCGAGGCGGATGGGCTGACCGTGGACGAGATCATGGCGTCCCATCGCAAGTACCTTGAGCAGATCACATTTAAGGGACTCTTAGGAGGTGAAGATGCATTGATGGGCGAGCTGCACGAGATTCTCAAACGCATGTTGCTGTTCAAGGAGAGCGTTGACGGGCTATTTGATGTTGTTCTTCGCCTGAGAACGGCCAGCGACCAAGCCCTGCTAGACCGGTTCAACTCCATATGCGACTACATTCTCACAATTAAAACACAGTTCGAGAAGAACGTGACGCGGCTAGTCTACGAACTCAGCAAACAAGACGACGCGGAAATGAGATTCTTGGGCGTCCGCCTAGACTTTAACGGATTCTACTCCTCACAGTAATATCCTGTAGTATAATGACGACACGACTTTTCACCCAACCAGTGGATATATAAGCGCGCAAGGCAGTATCGGACATGAATGATGTGAAATTTTATTTAGCGAACGAAAGACGTCACGTTGCTAACGCAATCTATAAATTAAGGCTCTTGAAGAACATGTGGGCGACCTCGACGCCGAGGAAAGTAGCGGCGTTGGCAGGGAAGGATCGCAGCAGCGCTGGCCCAAGACCCGGGAAGAAGGCCTTAAAACCGCCGTTTCGGTAAATGCTCTTGGTGACCTGGCCAATGGACTGCGGAGTCTGCGAGGACTGCAGGTTAGACTTGATGGTGTCAATCGGGAACACGGGCACCCACATGGCGACACCGGCCATACCACCAGCGAAAGTGATAGCGCCCAGCGAGAGCTCAGAGTTCTCTGGAGTCAGCTTCTTCTTGAGGATCTCATAGGTAGCAAAGTACAGCGCAGAGCCTGGACCGTCTCGGCACAGGGTAGCGACCGAGCCCTTGAACACAGATCGCACACCGCCCTCCTTGTAAAGGTGCTTGACGACATCAAATGCACCATTGAACTGCTTGCCAGTCTTGCCCTGGCCCTGGAGCTGAAGAATGACCTTGACTCGCTCAAACGGCGCAGCCACGGCGGTCGTTGGAATGGCCGACAAGAAGCCCGCGGCCGAGGTCTGGGCCACAGAGAGGTGGGAGCCCTCTACAGTGGATACAGACCGCACAATTCGCTGACCAATGTCGTAGCCCCAGAATGAGATGGCGAACATCGGGGTAACGCCGGCCAGTGGAGCGGCAACGCCTCGGTAGAGGCCCTTTGCGCCGTCTTTAGCAAGGGTCTTCTTGACGACGTCAACAGTGCCCGAATACTGGCCCGGCTGCGAAGTCTGGAGCCGCACCTTGATGAGATCAAAGGGATGGCCGACCAGAACTGCGCACACACCACCAAATCCGCCGGCGAGGAAGGACTTGGTCTGGCCCCAAATTGGGTTTTCCTTGACCGAGATGGCCTCTACTGCTTCCACTTGCAATGCTTCGTCGGACATTTTTTTTACTCTCTCCTCTTGTGGGGGTTAGAAATAATCCGGTCGTGCGACTTCTTTTATATATGGAGTGTGGCCTGCAGATAAGGCTGGGCAGCATGTCGCGGTGTCGCCTCGGTTATAACCGTCCACCGAGCGTGGGAGGTCCTGTCCCGTGTCAGCCCCGGACTAATGGATAGACACCCTCTGGTCCAGAACTCATAGCCGCATGGGTTGACGACGTGATCTGCTCTGGATATCCTAAGTAGTGCTCATTTTTTGGGACTTGGGTTTCGAGGGTGTTTGCTCGATGACTTTGACAGATAATCCGACAAGTGTGATGGTGGTTCAAAGCGGGGTACCAAGATACCTCGGGCCTCGAAACCTCGAGCCGAAAGGTGAGCCGCACGCGATTGAGGACTTATGCTATGGTCGCCGTACCTCCGAGGAGACTACGGTCATAAGGAGATGCAGGGTCTGGGCATTAGATGATATACATTATGTAATGAGCACCGGGTTCCCCAGAAGCCGGGGCTATATACAATCGCACTAGCAGTGCATGTGGGGGAAATGCAGAATAGTTTTTCAAGGCGATACGTTGCGGACGTTTGGATTCTCGTATAGCTCGAGCATACGCCGGCCCTTGCGCAGCAGATGCTCAATGGTTGCAAATTCTTTTTTGGGCAAGTTTCGGTGGCGATAGAACTGGTTCCGAGCTAGCTTGCGGAAGTTGTCCTGTGAATCTTTTGGTTTTTTGTAGACAGTGCGAATGCACTGTCGATATAAATGGAGGACTATTAGTTAGTCTTTTTTTTCAAGATTATCATCCAGCTGCTTCAACGAAAAGTTGATCTCCATGCCGCAATTGACAATGACCAATCATATTACAATATCAATCGTAGTCTACGATACATCCAGATCAACTACTGGTAAAAAAACAATATAATGATCATACTACGAGATGGCAGATGATTATGGAGAGTACAACTTACCGTCTTTCTGAAGCCCGCTTAACCTGGCCATGTTTTATTGCTCACTCTACAGTTAGTAGTCGACCTTGGCCCTGGTGATGGTGATTGATTCTGCTGGTCGGTCGTCCTGGTCGGTTTTCACCTGGGCAATGCGCCGCACCGATCGGAGCCCCGAGCTGACGCGGCCAAAGATGGAGCCAATGGACGAGTCGTCGTCGAGCCAAGGCGTCGGGGCGAGGGTGATGTAGAACTGGGCAGATGTGGGGGACGCCATGGCGATGACCCCGGCTCCGGTATGACGGAGGTTGGTGGAGTCATCTTTGGTGTATGGGGTTGTATCGGTCGGAGTGGCACCGGCCTGTACGACGAACCCGGGGATGATCCGGGAGACACTGCTGCCGTCGTAGTGGCCCCTCTGTACAAGCTGCTTGAACTTGGCGCATGTCTGCGGCGCGTGGTTTTCGTAGAGCTCGATCGTGATGGGGCCTAGACTTGTCTCCAGTGTCACATACATTTTCAATTCAATGTGCAATACTTGATAGCAGGTGGTACAATTGTTGGCAATATATGCGAGTGCTCCAACACTCCTATGCTAGGTATTGCGAATATTTTATTATTCAATCAATGTGAATATTGAAAGTCTGTTTCAATACACTTGGCTGCGAATATAGAATGCCAAAGGAGAATAATAATTTTTCAATGACAAAAGGAGATAGCTAAACCAAATAAATAAAGGAAAGAGCAATAGTGAAGATAATAAAAGAGACCCCCTTTATACTCTAGTATCTATTTTCATGTAAATAGTATATTGTAGAGATCTCACGGGTTCCCTCCGGTGGAGGGTGTCGCTGAAAATCAAAATTTCACCACAACCGACCCTCGTATAGCTTACTAGGGTAAAATATACCTATAATAACCCGGTAAAAAGCCGACATTTTAAACATGGGTATCTTGGAAAAGATCACACAGATTCAGGAAGAGCTGGCCCGGACCCAGAAGAACAAAGCTACCGAGTACCATATCGGTCTGCTCAAGGGCAAACTGGCGCGGTACCGACAACAGCTGTTGGAACCCCCGCCAGGGTCCTCATCCTCTCCCGGGCAGGGCTTTGAAGTATCAAAGTCGGGTGACGCCCGTGTAGCTCTCATTGGCTTCCCTTCTGTGGGTAAGTCATCGCTTCTCTCGAAAATCACCAAGACCAAATCGGAGATTGCCCATTACTCGTTCACCACGTTGACGTCCGTCCCTGGTGTGCTTGAATTCAACGGTGCAGAGATCCAGATCCTCGATCTGCCTGGTATCATCCAGGGTGCCGCAGAAGGCAAGGGTCGTGGCCGTCAGGTCGTTGCTACGGCCAAGACCGCTGACCTTATTCTCATGGTGCTGGATGCGACCAAGCCGGACGACCAGCGACAGATTCTCGAGCGGGAGTTGGAAGCGGTGGGGATTCGGCTCAACCGACAGCCGCCTAATGTGTACTTTAAGATTAAGAAGGCAGGTGGCCTCAAGTTCAACGCCACTTCGCCGCCAAAGTACCTCGATGAGAAAATGGTTGCCAACATTCTTCGCGATTACAAGATCCACAATGCCGAGGTGCTGATCCGGGATGATGAAGTCACTGTAGAGGACTTTATTGACGTGATTAATTCGACGCACCGTTCTTATATCCCATGTCTCTACTGCTACAACAAGATTGATGCTGTATCGCTGGAGGAGACTGATAGGCTGGCACGACAGCCGAATTCTGTGGTGATCTCGGTGAACATGGATCTGGGCATTCAGGATTTGCTCGACCGCATTTGGGCGGACCTGTCGCTACTACGCATCTATACCAAACGAAAAGGGGTGGAGCCTAACTTTTCTGAACCCATGGTAGTTCGAAAGGCTCACAACTCAGTAGAGGATGTTTGTGACTCTATTCACAGGGACTTTAAGAGCAAGTTCCGTTACGCATTGGTGTGGGGTGTATCCGCCAAGCACAGTCCGCAAAAGTGCGGCCTTCAGCATCAGGTCGCCGAAGGAGATGTCATCTCCATTGTCACGAAATAACCACCCTCATACTTATTAGCGCCTATGGGTAAAGCGGGATGTTAATGATCTAATAAAACTACGTTAAACCGTGATATTTGTAGTCTTGGAATGCTCTATAAGTTAGCTGACAATCAAGAGAACTCAGAGCCATGCTTGTCTAGTATGAGAGCACGCACTCCAATAATGTGATTCTTCTAAAAGAAAGACAACTGTTAGAGATCAAAGTTACAAACGGGACAGTGGAGGGATCATGTTTTATTAAGACGTGATGGTTATTAGTATTCATGTCATGCGAAGTATTTACAAGTAGAAACATAAAAGAGCTTATTTCAGGCCGCCCCGCTTCTCGAGGATATCCTTGGCCTCGTTCACCTTGGTGGCCAAGTACGGCGACCCGCCTCTATCAGGGTGGTTAAGAATCATAATCTTTCGATGGGTTTCCTTCAGCTTATTCTTCGTCAGCGTCGATTCCCGGAGGTTAAGAATCTTGAGTGCCTCCTTAGGGGTCATCTTCTGCTCGAACCCGCCAGTGTAGAACGTTCGACCACCCACGCCTGGCCCTGGCTTCTTCAGCATCGATTTAATGGCCAGACCGGCAGCGACAGCACCCACAGCGGAAACAACTGGATGCTCTGAGACAAAGGCCTCCACTTTGTCATAAACCTGCTCGCCGAAGCTCTTCTCTTGCGACATGGCGCCCGTGTGTGAAATTTATGCGTTGGTGGGGGATTGTGAAATATTTTCGGGAGTAAATCACTTAAAACCCAAATCCGACGACACTCCGACCTCCCCAAACGCCCACCAGCTACGGAGATACTACACCTCAGAACAACTAAACGAGGAAATTTATAGCAGCTAGAAAGAAAAGGATGAAGTAAACATACATTAATAAAAAACAATGCAGAGTAAATTGTCACATGTAAGCTATAGAACGTATCGGAAGTTCTGATTCTCGCGGTCAGTCATGTCATGGGAAAGTCCTTCGATAATAACAGGAGGACCATATAGTCTATCGCGCTTCTTGTTCTCGCGTTGTAACCACAGACGGGACCCAGCAGCTAGAATGAGACACACGATAGTGAAAACGGCGCTACTCAAGAAACTGGCAGAGAATCGGGGCCCTGGAGAGGCACTAACCAACAGCGCGCCGACAATGCTACCTAAACAAGTTCCAATAAATGCCGCTGTTCCGACGACGTATTTCTTGGTATGGCCACCGACATTGCTGCTGACAAGCGAAACCACCATGCCTATAGAGGCAGTAACGCATGGGAACAGCAGCAGCCCAACATATCGCCCGGCCCTGTAAGTTAAAGGTAGCTGCCAGATAATAAGAGCTCCAAGAAGTTCGACCAAAAGTAGGAAGATAGTGAGATAGTACCTCAAGTTTTCGAATCTTCGAGCAATGAAGGATGCGGTCAACAAGGACGTGACCGTCATTGCGCCGAGAGGACATGATAAGAGCAGCGCTTCATCGCTGCTGAAGCCCATTGACTGGATAACATATGGTGCAAAGTTGGACAGAGCAGCTGAAGGAGAGTTGGCTAAAGTAGAGAAAATCAATACAAACCAGAACATGTGACTTTTAAAGGCTTCTTTCACCTGGTAGAACTGGAGCTTTGTCTCATCACTGTGTGTCTGGTCATCCTTGAGGCGCTGTGCACAGATCTCTTTCTGCCTCTCGCTTAGCCACCAAGTGTTGGAGGGCTTGTCTGGCATGAAGACAAGGAGAATCAGTCCCCAGCCCAATGATATGGCGTTGAGAATGTAGAACATGTACTTCCATGGGTGCAAAGGTCCTTGGATCTTCGCTGTTCCCCACCCGAGTACGGGGCCAATTACTGCACCAGCTCCGCCAGCACAGTACCAGAACCCAGAGCTAGTGACCTGTTCCTTTCTATTCCACCAGTAAGTGATATAAACTGTAAAAATTGGTCCAACGCCGGATTCAAGCAACCCCAGGAATACACGATTGACCAAGATTCCGGTATATGATGTGCAAGAAGGCGTTGTGAGGCCTACCATAGACCAAAGTATACAGGCCACGGCAATGACCTTGCCAGTTGGCAGCTTCTGCGCCAATACTGACCATGGATAAGCGCCACAGAAGTACCCAACATAGTAAATGAGCGTGGCAGTCGAGTATCGCGTGGTGTCAGTCAAAACCACACCGTTCTGAACCCCAATTATCTTGATGAGTTCAAGGTCTTCCAACATGCCGTAGAGCGCTGCTGCACCAAATACAGCCTTGTCAAGAAAATCGAGACCATAAGTGACCATCATCATGGGGATGATTATGAGATTTAGCTTACGCATTAGCCTTCTCTCCTCTTGCTCTGTATAAGCCACGTCAGTGTCCTCATCTTTGACGTCCACAACAATTCCTTGCTCTTTGTCAATGGTAGCGTTAGTATGGCACCGGGTAGCCTCTTCTTTCTCAGGTTCCATGTCCCTGTTAAAATGCAAATTCAATTGCAAATACTGGCGGTTGTCTAGGGCGAAGATTCATTCTTAAGTACCACCATAAACTTGTTTGTCTCCGCTTTACCAAACTAAGTGATCAGCCTTGCAACGGCATAAGGATATGTCCCCACGTAAATATAGAAGATAATGCATGATTGTGTAAATCATTGCATAAAGGGCCATTCTGTACGCGTCGACCCCACAAACGCCATGTATCTAGCTCCTGGTCTCGGACATAGGTGTGGGGAGAGCTCGGCTTGTAACATCCCCCTATTCTTCTAACCTGCACTCTGACATCAAAGAACTCATGAAACTTTATTGTGATGCCTAATTTCTACCGATGCTACTTGGTGTGAGTCCAAAATAAATGCCAGTATATTAGTACATCCTTTTTCCTAGTCTCTTTATCTCCAATTTTTCTTTGACTCGATCTACACTTTCCACGCAAAAGCGTCTTCCAGACCTCACTGCTCCTCCACCTAGTGCCCCTCAATCCCGTTCCCGATACACAATGTCAGCCGTACCTACGGGCCGCATGCCGACGAGATTCCCGATAACCTTGCATACCGATAGCTGCCAGGACCGTATTCACCATGATAATCATCCACTTAAAATATATCTAGTCTTTTCGACTTCTGTATATTAGGTTCTAGCGCCATACTCAGGGATCATTTTTAATTCCTACTTCATTGTCTTCTGTTGCCATTCGGCACCGAATACTATGCGGGGTGACGATCAGGGGCGAATAAACGCCATAATAATTTGACTGGACCGTCTCTTGCGCTTTTCATTGTCATTATCCACACTTTTCCTCCTAAATTGGTTTTTGAGCCGCATGGCAAAGCTAGGTTTCTCCTCCTTGTGGAGCATGAGATCCATCCAGGGCCCTTCTGAGTCTAGATGGGCAGGACCCGTATAACCCCGCCTGAGATACATTCTCCTGAGCATACGCACCTGCATATCCGAAAAGTATACGACCACGTTGTGTGTATCCACAGCCCATATGCCATCGTAGAAAAATAATTGGCGCCTCCGCCTCTTGGCATTGCTTTGGTGGCCGCCCATACGATACTTCTCATTATAGTGGTACTTCATAGCCTGTACAGGGTCAAGTTCATCAACTGGAACAGCATATGCAAGGATATTCCCCGTGAAAAGGCTGAGGACTACAAGCCCCACTCCTGCTTCGTGATTTGCAGTTAGAAGCACAGAATCATCTGTGTGATCCAACCTGCAGGCGTTCCAGACAGTATTTCGTCCGCCAATTGATCCAATATTGATGTGTAAAACTGGACTCCATTTGCTATTATGCCCATCTACGATTTGGTTTAGGGGGCAGGCGTATAATGTCCTTTTCCCTGGACTGAAATAAACCAAATGGTACAGTGTTAGCTGGTAGTCTCCGCTGCGACTGCACGGATCCCAAGCATCGCCGTCGCTTAATGGATTGGCCACAGTGTTTTCTATGTCGCCGATTAGCTCTCCAGTTGCGGACTCATAAAGTTCTACTGTATCTGGTGACACAATAACAAAGTAGGGATGATCGGGCTTGGTAACTAGCTGAGATAGTCTTGGGATTTTTGACTTTACTACCCACTTTATCCCAGACTCCGTGGCACAGATTATACTTAGTAGCTCGTCCCGGCAAGTCTCGTGAAAGACCATTAGCTCGCCATTGTTCGGCCCGCTTAGGCGCATCTTGGTATCTTGTTCTGTGCGGGAATCTCCATCTGCAGTAATCTCTGAAATTAGGCTGTGTGGCAGTGTCCATTGCCTCACTACCTCCGGTTCATCGGGCTTCGTTAGGGTCATTACAATTGCGTCTACCGTGTAATTTACTTGAACAGGGAACTCGGTAGTCTCAATGAACTCAAACTTCCGTTCGTTAAAGTCTAAGATACAGACACCCTCTTCCCGCTTTCCTCGATAATTAAAATCACTCGGGGTCTTCCATTGACGCAAATACATCTTTCCACTGTCGTCATTGAGACCGTCTATTCGTTTTCCGTTATGAATATTGATCTCCTTTACATCAAACTCAGGGGGTATAGTGTTGAAAAACGGTCTACATATCGTGTTATCGTTAACCACTTGGGGTTCTTCTGGGCTCAATGTCCTTTTCTCCCGAATATACTTTATTCCAGACGTTAGCCAGTTCCGTGGTGATTTAATTACAGAGTTAGTGTGTAGGACCAGTGACTTGATGAGATTTTCATCGCTCGCCTTCACGGCCTGATTCCACTCTCGGCACACCAGGGAACAGCGCCAAATATCCTCAAGATCGCCATTGTACTGGAAAATCAATTTTAGGATTGATATTGGCAATTCAGGGGAGTATAATGTCGTTGCCACACTTGAGAGCGTTGGCTGTGACTGAGACGACACAAACGAAAATGGAGCAGACAAGCGATTCGCCATACTTTTAAACTACAATGTAAGGAGGAGAAATACATGACTTATAGCTTGCCAGATTACAACAGTTATAGTGCAATTACCCATGGCTTAGATCTCTTCCAGGGGGGGTCACACGCAGCGATCATCTTCATCATCGGACCAAATTCCGTTTCCATTACCGCCCTGTTCAGCCTTATATAAATGATAAAACAAAATGGCCGCATATTCGATATTGCACGAACCCTAACATGATAAATAAAACATAGGTAATTCATTTTTATGTGGAATTTATTGACTACGAGGATATCTTCATAGTATTCGTGCTTGGTCTATGCTAATGCGGTGACTGGGGGAATATGCACTGCGCTTGCAAGGTAGGGACACATGGAGATGACGCGCCTGTAAATGTGGTTGTTATGCGCTAGGTAGATCATTAGTCTGCAAGTTGCAGGGTTTAGTGTTGCTATAATAAACGAGTCCCTGGACAAATTTACCCTCAAAAGAGTACCCGTCGTTGCAATAGACTATTGAATTTTTGAGCGAATATAAAGGGAACCCCTGAGTATTGCTGCAGTCGCTTACAACAAGCTCTGGCGGAGAGGGTGTACCAATTAGACGATTATTCAAGGCCCCTTGGATATACTCTGTCGAAACTTGAGCAGCCATTACGCGGTGCTCCATCACCTCATTAGCAAGGTTTTTGGTTAGTTCGAACAGGCTTGCATTGGTAGACGGATCTTTAATGAGGACTACTAGCAATCCATTGTATTGAGGTGGTGCCTGATGAGCTCCCCATGGTTCTTCGATGAAAATTCCGTCTGCGGTAAACTGCGTCACCAGGGGTCCGCTTGGAGAGTAGACACGCAAGCGGAAAGAAGACTTTCCATTGTTGACTAGGCGTCGATTAGCTGACACCGACAGACCAATAAGTTCATGTTTGGCGGCCAATAATCCTGACTTTTCGTAAATGGTTAGCACTGGAACTCCTAGTTCAATTGCCCATTCAACAGCCCGAGCAGCTTTGTCTACTAAAGCATTCTCTGATTGAGAAGACTCAGATATGGCCAAGATGACAGCTATGTGCTTTGGTGGAGTGATCCTTCGCGCCACTTCAGAGATACTTCGCCACGGGTAGTATTCATTGATCCAATTCACAAAATCTGCCGGGATCTCTGATGACGATATAGGTAGAATTCCGTGTGAGCTCATCGAGTTTGGTACTTCAGTTGTGCTAGGCAGGTCCTCAATCGCAAAAGGGGGGAAGACGATATGCGGTGCCCGGAGCCCAAACAATGCCAGTAGTTTAGCGGTATATCGTTCTACTATTATATAATACACTTTTCCCATGAAAGAGACCACTTTTGATGCTGCCAATGACCTCCACCTTATTGCAGTGCTTTCAGGATAGCCGAGCTCCATCATAACAGTTTGTGGCACTGTGGTTACATAATTGACCAAATTGGCCAGCTGCATATAGTAAAGCGTGGCAGTTGTCTGGGACACGTTCATGCTGCCGGAGGTCACTATCCACAAGAATCTTATTATGGCAGCTAGTGAATTTTGAATACCTTGGATATGTGCGACTGCAAGCGGTGTTATCCATGCGACGATAGTAGAGTTGAATGACACCGCATCTGCAATATCATTCCAATTACGCCTGAAGGTAGCCGGACTAGCTACAATGCATAAAAGCTCTTTAAAGTGGCGAATGATCTCAATAATCAACCAGTATCTCTCATATTTGGATGTCCGGTCGTCTATGAGCCTTTCGATGCGGTCGGCCAGGCTATGTACAGCGGTCTTCAGATCTATCCACTGGACAAACGTACCGGCCAGATATTTGCCATTCTGATTAACAATTAATGGAACCTTGCTAAAAATGGCCACCAGAAAAGGAATTGTTTTTAAGGTGATATCCAAGGCTGCGTCGAGGAAAACAGCTCCTTCTTCTCTATACCGCTCAATAAAAGCACTCAGCATCATGAGCAGCTGGTACACAAGCTGCGCAGCCTGTAACATCGCGCCAGAAGGCACTTCTACTTGCTCCTTTGACTCCCACTTCTCTCCCGGCATTTCGCTGTGGCATGTTTATCACAACAAATGCAAGGAAGAGAGCCGCACATATGTTTAAAGATCTGCGCCGCACCATGCACGGCTGACCCCAATCGTGCGCACGCACAGGGGGTAGGGCGAAAAATTTCGAAACCTCCGATAAAAAAAAAAATTGATCTCTGATCTAAGTGCATCCAAGACTAATCCGCGATGAGAATTTACAACTGCCACTTCTGCTCCTCGCCGATATACGTAAGTTATTTGATTACATGATTTTTGATATGCTGCTAACGAATATAGCCCGGCCATGGTATCATGTTCGTGCGAAACGATGCCAAAGAGTTCCGGTTCTGTCGGTCCAAGTGCCATAAGAACTTCAAGATGAAGCGAAACCCACGAAAGCTTCGATGGACTAAGGCCTTCCGAAAGGCTGCTGGAAAGGAGATGGTTGTCGACTCCACTCTTACCTTTGCCCAGCGACGACATGTTCCAGTGCGATACGATAGAAACCTTGTTGCCGAAACGCTGCGGGCCATGTCGCGAATCGAAGAGATTAGAAAGCGACGGGAGCGACAGTTCTACAAGAGCAGAATGCGTGGCAACGCTGAGAGACAGAAGGCTGAGGACAGGAAGCTGGTGGAGGCCAACCCGGCTCTGCTTAAGATGCGAGAGGTTGAGCTTCGACGACAGCAGGAGGCTGCTGCAAGCGACGAAGAGATGGATATGGACGAAATGGTTGTCAGTGAAGAAGAGGAGGAGCAGGAGCAGCCAGAAAAGGTGGCTATCAAGGTCAAGAACAAGCAGAAGAAAAAGGCTCGAGCTACCGGTGGCATGGATCTGGACTAACTTATTTTTTATGACCTCGATATTACAATAGATATGCATGTTTTTTTCTTAGTTTGTACAAATTCAATTGGTTTAATATTTACATAATGTTAATCCTTGTCATTTGCATCGCGAGCTCAACCAGCACGACATATGGCACTAGTTGCTAGGGAAAAGTTGCGGGGTATCTGTATATTGTTGCTTTGATATTGGCCTTTGCAGCGGTTAACAAAACGGAACAATATGTGGTACTGCTTACTATGGTAAGCAATTGACGGCATCCATTGTCATCTACAGTAAAATTAGATAGCTCTATAACCAAGAATAGTACAGATACTGAAGAATCATCTCATACTTTGCGATAAAACCACACTACCGCCGAACCTATATTTTTGTACAGCGCATTCTACTCAATGAGCCACGTGCTTCAATGAAATAATTGTTTCCCAGTATAAACTACGTTGTTTCGCCCAAACCCGTTAGAGTTACGGAAAAAAGCGATTAAATTATGACATTGGTAGATGGCAGCTAGTATCATGGAGCACAAACAAAATCTCGGAGATATCCAACTGCCCGCACAACATGCATATAAATAAAACGGCCGCTGCATATTAATACGGCGAGATGTGGAGGTAAATTAGATCAATTCTGTGGAATCAACTCGATTAGTGCATAGTCATTGACTAGTCGGGGAGTCATTTAAGCTACCCCCTGGTCCAAGTCCTTTCGGAGCTACCCTGGTAGTTCGGCTTTCCCCCATATTAAATACCATCTACATTGCACGTCTACAAAAAGGTCAAATACATGGTCATCAAAATAACTTAAAAGGTAATATACAGATCGTGATTACCACCGTGAGCCAAGGGTGTCCATTGACGCACTCCCACTACCCGAATTCTGACCACCGCCTGAGCCTCCCTGTGGGGCAAAGAACTGGTCCCAAATAGGGGCCAATGGTATCTCATTCATGATATCATAAATCTTTTGTTGGTCAATTCGATCGTGGTGGCTGGAGTGATTATTGTGGTTCCACCGCTCGCCAGACACCGACTCCCCGCCTTCAGGCTCACTGCTCTGATACCAGCTAGTGTTTTCAGGCGAATGACTGGTACCTCCAGTGCGCATTGAGTCTGGTGAGATGCCCTCCAGCTGTGCAGCCTCTTGGAAGAAGAATTCCAGGTCATCCGGCATGGGCCACGACATTTCATGCTGTGGGGGAGGAACAACTTCTTCAAGGGGCGTTTCGCCATCAGGGTTGACACTGTTTGAACCAGGAGTCGAGATGTCGACAGTTCCCGCCGGAACGGTTTGTGGAGGCGCACTGGCTATTGCTTGGGATTGTTGTTGTACCAGAGCCTGCTGATGCTGATGTTGCTGCTGGTGCTGCTGCCTGAGGTTCATGACAATGCCAGCCTTCTCATTGTAACAGAGTTTCATAATAGCCGCTGTGAGAAGTTCAAAAGAATCTCGGCACCCGGCCGCCGCATCGCATCGGTCAGTCATGGAACTCAACACATGGATACACGCAAGGGTGTTGAAATCAATCTCCTCCAAGGTTGTCCCAGCCCTCACCTCTGGAGAGTGATACAGCGCATACAAATACGAGGTACCAGACATGAATAGGTTGTGCACTGCGACCCATGTGTAGTTGATGTTGCGCTTGCGGTGGAGTTCGTGATACTTTTTGATTATCTTCTCTCCAGCATCGGCAATGATAAGGTAGGACTCGACAGTGGGGGCCGTGTTTCCGGGGCTAAGTCCGTACAACAACAGCCGTGTCTGGTGGTAGTTGAGCTCGAAAAAGGCGAGGTTGAAATTGCAGTTCATTTTGCGGTTGGACTTGGGGCACTGGTTATGCCAATCCTCAAGCTTTCGCGCCATGGCGTGTTTCCATTCGTCAAGCGACTTGTATTTCCGCGGCAAGTCGGCGCAGTCATACAATATGCGCTGTATCTCCGACTGAATGAGCCGAATCTTTATGAAGCTCAGCGACACTGTTTTGTAGCTGGGTGAGGTCGAAGACTCCTTGCTAAAGTCAGTTACACGCGAGAGCGCTTCGCGGTTAATCATTGAATCGTCGAGCTCAGACGGGAAAGGGACTTTGATTGCTTCATCCGAGATGCTGAACGGACGGCCCAGATAGACGCACACTTGGCGGTCAAGCGCATAAGTGCACCAGAACAGCCGCCGCCGCATGTCTACAGTCACTGGGTCGAATTCGGAGATACCAGTTGCCGCATGGAGGTCAGAACGATGGTTGTTGTGGTGCTTAGACCAAGACTTGAGCCCGCCTTCGTAATGAAGCCCGAGGTCAATACATAGTCGCATGCAAGATCCCAGGACATACCACACACCGGGCACCGCAGGTCGCATAATCGAGTAGAGCGCCAGCAGGAGCAGCCCCTGGAGACTCTCGAGACGATTTGAGGTGGCGAATACTGCATCAAAGTGGTGCGCTGCGGCCAGGCGATAACTCTCGGAGATGTGGGCTGGATACTGCTGCTGGTGGATGGATGTTGCTATGCCAAACACCATGTTGAGGAAGTAGAGGGCCGAGTTTGGGGACCCCAGCGTGCTCTCGTCGTCATCCACCTGCTCAGGGACGTTGTAGCAGTACTTGTAGTAGTAGCAGTTCATGTCCACTTCATCGGAGAGCTCTGCGTTGATAGTTGTGTAGTCGGAGGCTAGGGAGACCTTGGTCGAGAGCCGCCCGTAGACAGGCTCAAAGTAGTTTTTGAGGAAATCCTCGCGGTGAAGGATGGGTAATTGCGCGTTCGCCTGGGAAAAGTAGGCTGAGAGCAGAGACTCTGCGACCTCTTTGGTGGGCAGCCGCGCCGGCTTGACCTTTGGCTTTGGCGGCTCTGGCGGCGCCGAGGACTCTGCATTGCTGTTAGTACTGTTACCGTTATTGTTGGTGGTAGAGGTATTGTTGTTGGAATTGTTAGTATGGTTCGGGGTCGAGGACCCTGCGGAGCTCATGCCTTCCTGCTGGTTCCGCATTTTGACAGCCGTGAAGAGGATTCGGGCGAACGAGAGCCCTGAGGACTGCCCCAGGAAAGTGCCGAGTTTCTGCTTTGGCGGGCGGTCGTTGACGAGCCGCACCGAGCTCATAATGTCGGTTACCTTGGACGCCGGCGCTGCTGTGGACCCGCTGGGGGCCGGGGGCTCGTCCTTCTTCTTTGGGTTCTTGGACTGCGCTGTTACAGCGTCGGTTACGGGGTCCTTTGGGGTTGTCGTTACCTTGCCAAGCCCGTTGGGCTTGGAGTCAATGTCGATTCCGGAAGACTGGAGCCGCGATTCAAGGAACGCGACTCTTTCTTCAAGATGCGATACGTAGGACCGCGGGATCTCGCGGCCAGTGGCTGCATCGATGCCGACACACTCGACGTTGGCCTTGAGGCAGGCAGTACAGGATGGGAACTTTTGGTCGCACCGTGTTTTGCGGTTTCGACACCGCTGGCAAGCCGAGATCGATCTCGTCACGCCGATTACCGACGACCGCGTGGCCGACGGGATCGCCTGTTGGGCCGGCTGTTGGAGCGACTTTGCCTTCTGCTTCCGTCGCTTGGGCGTAGGTTCAGCTACGTCGCTGCTCTTGTGCTTCATACCAGAAGAAGGACTGTCCGGCATATAATATAATACAGTAGTGTACAAAGGTTGGTGTGCCGGAGAAAAATGTCTGAGCTCTTCCGAGGTATCTCTGGGAGTGCAATATATATATAGGAGGAAGAGAGATTTATAGGGTAGCTGCGCAGTAACACAGATTAGCCTACGCTAAGTTGGGGGAGGGAACTCGATCGCCGTTGTATCCGTACCGACGGAGAATTGCAGCAAGTGAGAGTGCTTAAAAGTCCAATGAAACCCCTCTTTGGATGCAATTCAGAGCAAAGAGACCTCTTTTTTGCGAATAAAAGGGTTGGGGGCTTTCCAGGTGCTGTTCGTAATCCTTAAAGTTCCGAAAAGGAGGAATTCTCGCACGTACCAGTAGCGGGTGGGCTACCGCAGCCTCTGTAGAAAAATCTTCGTATATCTCCGAAGGTTTGTACCACCGTTAGGGCCCCTCGCCTTCCTGGCTGAGTTTGTGTGGGGGAGCTTGGCCTGGGTAACGCGCGCCACCGTTCGACAGCCCACCAACCTCTCACTACAGGGCAAATGGGGCAACCTTAGCAGTAGTTACCCCTTGCCAGCTGCAGTAGTCAAATCTTCTTAGCTGTTAATTGTTCAGATAAAAAGGACCCGTTTGTTTTTTTCTTCCTTTATTAATTTTGTCAGTTAATTTCAGGTGGTCATTTGGAGCCGGAATTGGTTTGGTAGCCGCCCCCGCCTACCCCGCCTGGCCCGAGTAATGTTTCAACTGAGTTTTAATGCGATGGGTGAAAAATTGCGGGGGCGGTTCCGTATCGTACTAATACGAGGAAGGGAGTAATAGGTATTGTAGTTCAATCGATTGGTACTCCCCAGTTTGCAGGTTATCATGGATCAATTATGCTTTAGAGGTCGACTTGCTGCAAGATAGAGAGTTGTTTCGGCATTCCGGCACCCCCCATCTCTGATGGGTACATATTTCAGGCACCAGATATGCAATATAGCTCATCGGTAGTGACACAATACCTGGTGCCCCATTGCTCTCCCTCCCATAATCAAATCATTGCTATATCCATAGCCCATTGAAGTGGCAACTGGCAGTGTTGGATGATAAAAGGCTGCCATAGGGCGTAGATGGTGATGTGTGTTGATTTTGATGTAGGATGGAACCGTGCTGCCAAGCAGGCATGCATCAAACAATGTCCTAATAGCAGCTCCAAGCGACCCGACGGTTGCACGGCTCTTGATAGGAGAGAGAGAAACATGAAGCGTGGTATCTGTACCTAAGCATGAGGCCTGATACGCATCAGGGGGAAGAAGATGGGCGGATCACATCAACTCCCCATCTATACAGCTGATCCGATCCACGCATTTTCGATCCAGCTACTATTACTACTCCTTCTACTACTACCACTCCTTTATAATGCCAAAGAATGTAATGGGTACAACACACAAGGTAAAAGCCACCGAAAATCATGTCATTGCGCCACGATGAGTGGCTAACCGGCACACCAGGCTCGCGGAGGCTGACGTGCCGGACTCCGGGCCGTCCGGAATATATCTTCATCCACATCCATTATAGTGGACTTCAAATTCTGGATCTCACGGGCTCCACTGAGTGGACGAGCCAAATCCCAAAAGCGAGCTAGCGCTTCTGTTTGTTATACATGATTGTCTTGTTATTCCTACTGACACAAGTGGCGTCTGCCGCCACGTACACTGATGAATCGACAGACCACTACTTAGTTACAAAGCTCGTCGCGCTAGCATTCCTTGTGCTCTACTTTGTGGTCCTTGCCCACGTAGTCACTGGAACGGTCACCATTAGCAAGAAATACGCGTCTACACACCTCCCCAAGGCTCCGCCTTCGGGCGCAGAAGGCGTATCAATCCTGCGACCGCTTAAAGGCATCGACACCGAAATGGAGTCGTGCCTTCTCAGCGCATTCCACCAAGACTACCCCAATTTTGAGATCCTTTTCTGCGTCGAGTCCGAGCAGGATCCTGCAGTGCATGTAGTCCGGGCGCTCATTGATCGGTACCCCAATGTTAATGCCCGTCTACTAATAGGATCCGACCACTATGGCCCCAACCCCAAGATCAACAACCTGGCCAAGGCGTTCCAGCAGGCGAAACACGACATTGTGTGGGTACTTGACTCCAATGTGTGGGTCTCCCCCGGGACTCTGGCACGCTCTGTAGAAGAATTCAATAAGAACCCGCAGGTCAAGCTTGTCCACCACCTGCCATTGGTGACCGATATAGATTCCCAGACGCTCGAGAGCGTACCAGGCTCAATGCTTGACGAGATGTTCATGCTCACCTCACATGCGAAGTTCTATACTGCAATCAATACCATGGCGCTGGCCCCTTGCGTCATGGGCAAGTCGAACCTGTACCGCCGGTCCGACATTGACCGGGTCACAAACTCTCCGCCCGGCGAGGGCATCCGCCATTTTGCCAATTATATCGCCGAAGATAATATGATCGCCCAGGCTTTGTGGGATGCCGGCGGACGTACCGCAATGACCGGCGACAGTGTCATCCAACCGCAAAAAGACTTTTCCTTCCATCAATACATGGCTCGGCGCGTACGATGGCTCCGTGTGCGACGTTACATGGTCCTTGCGGCAACGATGATCGAGCCGTTCACCGAGTCGCTGGTGGCAGGTGTGTATGGCTCGTTTGCAATGACTGTGTGTGTCATTGGCGGTACCTGGTCCCTGTCATATTTTTTGTTCCACATGATCGCGTGGTGCATGGTCGACTTTTACCAGTTCCATGCCCTGGCGGCCTACCGCAACGTCGAACATCAGTACGGCTTGACGCCGTACTTTGTGCGCCCCGGCTACGCAAGACGGTCACTGCTTTTGTGGTTTAAAGGATGGGCAATTCGCGAGTTCATAGCGCTCTTCATCTGGATCAAGGCCATGTCAGGGCACATTATCATCTGGCGCTCTCGCCCATTTAGAATCAACAAGGATCTCACTGCTGAGGAAGTCGGCGCTGGCCACCGTATCCCTTTTCTCTCGCAGCAATCTCAAATCCACTAGAGGTGTATTAGAACTGGGCTCTTCTTAGACTCAATCTGTTTATCTATATTATGAATCCTCGCCACTAACTTCCCATAGGGCTCAATTGACTAAATTTTTACATAGAGGGTACAGGTTTACAGCCGTTTCTTTACGCTGTTGGAGCTAGTTGATTCTTGAATTACGGGTTGTGGGGTATATCTTATTGCATCGCTATTGAACCTGTGCCAATAGTATCTAGTGTGCCAAGAAGTCATGGAGAATTCATAACGATTTACATATCTCGTAGTGTCCAGCATAATTGAAATAGGCATGTTAGGGTGCTCCACAGCCTTAGATGCCTCATTTTCAAATCATAAAAGAATTCATCCCCAAATCTGATAATACTTGTATTGGATTATAGCCTATATTAAAAATTATTTGTGCGGTAATACCCTCCTCTTCTTCCGTGAGTGTCGCATTGGACCCAAATCCCTGTTCTCTTCGCCTTCCATTCGATTATTCTCGCATCCACTTCCGTACTCCGTAACCTTGAATTTACCAGTACGCAGATCTGGAGTGCTTAAATGATCTGCGACACTCTGGGAAAGAGTCAGAGAAGCAAGCTCCTCTTCACAGCTCAATACAAGATTGGATTGTTTCGAGATGGATTTGATGGTCAAAGATAGGTTCCCTCTTGGAAGATGGATATTGGTACTACCATCCACGGCAAAGTTGTTGATAATAAGCATGAAATTGCTAGTCGTATTCTGGATAAGCAGAAGAAGCCGATCGAGTGATTGATTATCCTTCAACTGATCAATAGTCACCGATGAAATTGCCGAATTCATCCCCTCAATTTTCGCACGTCCTAGGTCTGTCATCTTGGCAATTTCGATATGGAGACTGAGCCGATCAGTCCAGCCTGGGTTTTGGCCAAACGTCTTCAAGATTTCATATGCAATTCCTTTGCCGGAGAAATCCCCCTGGCGTAATATCATTCGCATACTTCCCAGTCGCTCAAATAGCCTGGTTCTTCTGATCGTATCAAGAGGGAGTTTCCTAGCATCAGGAGCGATATCGATCTCGACAAAGTCAATGCTATGAAATGTCATGCTCTCCAGCAATAGTGCCGCTGGCCTTGCGTCAACCGGTGGAGTTGAAATAAAACGCCAAATAGCCTTTTTAATAAAACTCATGGTTACAAACATAGAGACGCGGAGAATAATATCTGAATTGCGCATTCTCGCCTTGGTTTGGTCTTCTTCACTCACAAGTGGGACCCTATACGCATATTCAGGATAACGAATACTACCATATTTGAACTCTGTGGCTGAGTACTCAACTAGTACACCATCTCCCCAGAAGTCAAAAAAAGTTTCATCGTTATATTTTGGTGGCTCGGTGAATGACTGAGCAAAACTATTCATATCATCGCGAAAGATTTGGAACCGTTCTTCATTCATTTTGAGGTGGTGGATGTGGTGGTTATTCATGTATAATGAAACGATAGATAACGAATTTATAGATGGGGCAGGTGGCCACATTTAAGATTTGTGGATTGGTCACATTACAGTCAAACTCTATGTTTTTATTGAAGTGATTACTTTGCAAATTTCAGTGGACTACATGTAAGGACGCCGAAAATCCTCATACATGAGGGGATGTTGACTTACCTCAAATAGTTAGTAGCTGTTGACTTGTGGTGGGACGTATCGATTAAGTACACTGTAACAGAGCTCAAATATGGAAGTGTACGTTATCCCGACTATACTTATAGAGTCCCACTTGTGAGCGAAGAAGATATAGACCAAGCAGTCAAGAGAAATCAAGATATTACTACCCGTTTTATCAATTTTATATGCTGGGGCTATGTTAGTACATGGAGGTTTATTTCAGGTCCACCACTTGTGTACGATGAGGCAAAACACTGGATAAAATGTATCTTCTTTTATCGGAAATGAAGCAATTGTATTGCTCATTGGACATCAGCCATGTACTCGGTTATGAAGTTTTGGAATTTGCTAATATGTCACTTGACATAATTCAACTGAATTTGACAATACGAGATCCGTACATTACATTGTATTCTTTCGTGATCTTGATACTAAAGAAGTTAAAATACGTGAATTAACTTCCAGCAGACTTCAGAATAAATCTAGATTATACCGCCATGACATGGAGTGCAGCTACCTATATATAATTTAACAGGAGGAAGCGGGTTCGAAGTCTCACCACACTGGGAGAAACCTTTACGCGATAGGGAGAGGAAGGGAGATGTGTCTAGCAGATTGTCAATCCGAGTTATCATGATAATATAGCAGAATGGTATAATTAAACTTCTATGAGGGAAATGTCAGTAAAGTAGATTACATTCGTCTGGAATCGACCCAAGAGAACTGCAGGAGTTAGTGAGGAAAGAGTAGACGTGAGTTATTAATGACAACTCCAGTACGTAATATAGTCAGCTCATATTTGGAGCTAGTTTGGCATTAAAGTGCATGATCCAAACTGGAACGAGCTTGAACAATATTGGCCGATCCATATTTTCGAATCCGCGCAGACAATTTGTGAATTAGTAACCTGTGCTTTATAAACACGCTAATTGAAGTTGAATTTGGTGTCCATCATTTGGAGAATTGTTACAACCTGGTAAGTTACATAGGGTTACTGGAGGTCGCTACGAGGGCCGAAGAGTATTGACAAAAAGGTAATCATGATACAATAAATACAAGCAAGGCGCGTTACTTCTGGTTGGACGGATAGAGTACGTCGTTGATGCCAACAAAGTTCTCCTTGATGTTTCGGATGGAGACAAATCGTGACAGAATGTTGCCAGAGCCGGCCTTGTCGTTGGTGCCGGACATTCTGGCGCCACCAAACCACTGCTGGGCGACTACAGCACCAGTGCACTTGTCGTTGATGTAGAAGTTACCGGCGGCGTGTCGCAGCTTCTCCTGCGCGGTTCGTACAGCGGCTCGGTCCTGAGCGAAAACAGCGCCCGTGAGGCCATACTTAGTGCCCTGGTCAATGGCGTCAAGAATGGACTCGTACTCGCCGTCCTTGTAGACGTAGACGGTAACGAGTGGGCCGAAGAACTCGGTGGTCATGTTAGAGTGGTCAATCTTCTTAGTCTCAAACACGGTTGGCGAGACGTAGTAGCCAGTAGACTTGTCGGTCTTGCCACCAACGACGAGCTCGAGCTCAGGGTCCTTGAGGTTCTCGGCAATCTTGTTAGCAAGCTTGTCGAAAGACTGCTCGTGGATGACTGGGCCACTAAAGTTGTGGATGCCCTCGGGAGTAGTCGCATCGCCCATTTCGAGCGCCTCGACCTCAGCAACCAATTCCTTCTTGAACTGAGGCCAAATCGATTCTGGGACGAACACTCGCGAGGTGGCAGAGCACTTCTGGCCCTGGAACTCGAATGCGCCACGCACAGTGTTCTTTACTGCGTTGGAAACATCGGCAGACTTGTGGATAACATGGAAGTTCTTACCGCCAGTCTCGCCGACAATTCGCGGGTACGACTTGTAGTTGTCGAGGTTGCTAGCAATCTGCTTGTACAGGTGCTTGAAAACGTCGGTGGAGCCGGTAAAGTGCAGCGAAGCAAAGTCCTTATCAGCAATGGCAGTGCCCACCACGGTCTCTGGGTTACCAGGGACAAAGTTAACGACACCATCTGGCACACCAGCCTCAGCAAGGACCTTGTAAAGCAGGTAGTTGGAGAGAACGGCAGTGTTGGATGGCTTCCACACCACAGTGTTGCCCATGAGAGCCGGGGCACCTACAAGGTTACCGGCAATGGCGGTGAAGTTGAATGGCGTCACCGCAAGCACAAAGCCCTCAAGAGCTCGGTACTCAGCTCGGTTCCACACCCCAGGAAGGGTCTCGCAGGGCTGCTGCGAATAGAGCTCCTCCGCGTACTTGACGTTGAACCGCAAAAAGTCAATGAGCTCGCAGGTGCAATCAATCTCCGCCTGGTACGGGTTCTTTCCCTGGCCGACCATAGTCGCCGCAAGCATATCGTATCGATACTTGCCAGCGATAAGATCAGCAGCCTTGAGGAAGACTGAGGCTCGGTCGGCCCATGGCGCGTTCTCCCAGTCCCGCTTAGCCTCGGCAGCGGCTTTGATGGCGTTCTTGACATCCTGGGCAGACGCAGAGGAGACATTGGCAATTGGCACCTTGTGGTTGTATGGCGACACCTGGTCGAACTTGTCTTGGGTAAACACCTCCTTGCCGCCGATGACAAGAGGAATCTGCTCGGTGGTCGACTTGACCCGCTTGAGCGCTTCGAGCAGCTGGGCCCGGTCAGCAGTGCCTGGAGCAAAGGACCTCACGGGCTCATTGTGGATCTCAGGGATCTTGAACGCGCCAACCTGGGCCGTCGACGCATATCGCTTGCCCAGATTCAATGCGCCTCTCTTCACAGATAGCATAGTGATTTTAATCTAGTCCCCGTAATATGCTAGGATACCAAAACTGGATAATATTCAATTGAATATGCTGAGATATTGCAATTGGTATATAATTGGAGATGGAGAAGAAAAAATCAGATCGGCGGGCCTTAAATAGCCACAAGGAGGCGCCATTTGCGGGGGCCGAAATTTATTTGTTCCGGCCAAATCGACCCGTGTACTGTATGTCGCGCTGCACAAACAGAGATTCCCCAGCTCTCGCCGTCCTGCAGATGTTTGGACACTTTTCGCGTCGCCGTTAAATGCCTTTAAAACTTGATTATCCTACTGCATACCATTGGTATCTTATCTTTCAATCCAATTTTTCAATCCTCCTTGATACCCTAATTTTCCCGCTTTTTTTTTATTTTTTTTCGGCTCTCCACACCGTCTCGCTTGGGTTGCCCTCAATGCAGCTTGCGCAGGGCCCGTCATGCGATGAGATGGTGTTACGTTAATTAACCTGATAACTCCACATTGCGGTACATGATTCGTTACAGTTAGATCTGTTAAATCTACTTCCTGGACTTTTATGGATGACAATGGAATGCAACTATGTATCGTCTGAATTTGGCCGCACCTTGACTGGAACTGAACCACCGCTCCCGTTCTATAGCGTGGCAGTATTTGCTATCGTTACCGGGTGTGTTGGGAGTTCGTTACGCTGTAACGGTGTGTCTGGGGAGATAGAGGGTTGGACCTCGAATGAACTTTATTATACGAAAACAATTAGTAGGCAAGTAGTTACTGGCGCGGCTCTTTTACATAAAGACTGAGATAATAGGCGACAATGGTGGCAAGGCCTCCAAATCGGTAGACCCAGCCAAGACTGTCGTTCTCATCAACGGGAGAATCGGAGGCAAAGAGCTTGAAGAGCAGTGAGGCCATGAGAGACGACAGGATCTGGGGCGCCGACACAAAGATGTTCATCACCCCCAAAATAATGCCTGGTTCGTGCTCGTAAGTCAAAATATTCGGATCAGTTTCGTGGTCAGTATGTACTGCTTCGGCCTTGAGCACCTTGATCTGCGAAATCTCCTCAGAGATAATTGTGAACGGCGACCATTGTGAGACTGCCCACACAATGCCCAGTACTGATACCCACACAGTCGCGTTGCGGTCATTGGTCAGCCAAAAGGTCGCCAGCATGCACGCAATGAACAGCAGATGGGAGTAAGTCCAGATCCGCCGCACCGTGAGACCGGGGATTCGGATCTTATATAACAAATAAAACATGGCGTATTTGAGCTTGGAGGCAATTGAAGCGTCCTGGCGGTACTGGTCGGCCTCGCGGAATGTCTCTAGCTCTTCCTCAGAGGTGTAGGATGGCTGAGCGATGTAGGGGAGAAGGAAGTTTGCTGCGACGGATGTAAATGAGTAGAACACCATGGCTTGGGTGCCTCGCCGTGTCGCCTCTTCGTGGAGTGCAGCCCATTCGCCGTCAGAGAAGGGCGGCGCGTCAACTGGGCGGTCACGAAGCACTTGCCTGAGGTAGAGCTCCCCAATGTAGGTGGTTGTATAGAACAAGAGCGGGAAGTACCCTACCCAGGCAAAGAACTGAACGGCGCACACGAGCTTAGTCTGGGGTGATAAGTGATTCTTTACCGTGTCAATGGTCTGATTGAGGATGTTGGCGAGCTTGTCAGAACCCGGCCGCGGGTCCTTGATGACGGTCGGGTCGTGGTTGGGGTCTCGCTCTTTGACGGCCAGACACGCAGGTAGAACAGCTAGCACGAGACCGATGGAGGCACAGGCGCTCAGGACTTTGAACTGGGTGTTCCCAAGGAAGGGGAACAGCTGCGTAAGCTTGAGGGAACCGAGGATGAAGCCGACAATGTTTCCAAGGCCGATCATTCGCGCCGCCCAGGCGTTGGCGAGTTGCTGCTGGTGCGTCGGAACATTATCGACAATAAACGCACGAGCCGACGCCTGGATTACCTGAATGGAAAAGTCGAGGATGTAAACGAACGTCACGGCGATTGGGATCGTTCGGCGTTTGAGCTCTGCTTCGTCGAGCCCAGCTGGCTGGAAAAGTCCGACAATGTCTTTGGACCAGCTGAGAACGAGAAGACTGACGATTGTGGCAAAGGCGCCGGCAATGATGAAAGGCCGTCTGCGGCCAAAGCTTAGCCGGCAGTCGTCACTAAGGGCGCCAACAATAGGCTGGCCTATGGTACCAGAAAGGGGGCCCGCGATCCATACCAAGGACATGAGCGTTTTGCTCATGCCTAGAGAGAGAAGATACGGTGTGCCATTGGAGAATTCGGCGCTCCACGACAGCTGGAGGCCCCCGATTATCACGGTGAGAAGCAGGATATACGAGACAGTCCTCGTAGGGACAACCCAATTATTCAGCAAGGGGGTTCCTTCGTTCATAGTATTATAGGTTAACTCTTCTAGTATTACCTCTGTACCGTAGGTATTCTCTTTAAGTATTACCGGGTATTATCTCTAAAGAGTCTATCAACTCTATCGTCTATGTGACAAAATTCGAGAGAGAAAGTAAAGAGAGACGGTCTTACTTGAATAGGCACTTTCTACTTCAAATGCAGTAACTTTGACGACTTGCACTTCTCCAGTTTATACTCCTCTATTTCATGCAATGCAGAGGCGGGTATTATGTGGAGGGAATGGCGCAAAATGCCAGTACTAATACGGAAAAGACAAGCCTTGGCTCTAAAAACTCGGCAAGGGTATTTTAACAAAATCTACAAATCTAATGTTCAAAAAAAAGCCCTGGTTACGGTTCTATTCTCTCTCACACACTCTCTTGCCTGCTATCGCCTTTTACTTTGATAGGTTGTAATATCGCACTGGAGTGGGTCAAGGTAGACGGCCCGCCTTGTCAAAACCGCTCCGCCCCTCACCCACACCCCCTTCCAACACACCACCAACGCCAATGACATACGAGAAAGTGGTCAAGGTAAGTCTACGCACAGCTACAGCGGCCAGAACTAACTGAAAATGATGTCTAGGGCGCCACTAAGATCAAGGTAGGCATAATCCGGAGCGAATAGCGTGTAATTGGCTAACAGAACAGCTGGCGGCCCCCAAGCCCAAGTATATTGAACCCATCCTCCAGACAACGTACAACGAGTATGACAACGATGTGCGGTCAGTAATGAACGCCTTGAGTGCCCGGCTCAAGGACTCGGCGTGGACAATTGTGTACAAGGCCCTCCTCGTGCTGCACTACATGATCCGAGACGGTGCAAAGGACGTGGCTCTTGAGTACCTGTCGCAGAACACACACATGCTCGAGATCCGGGCACCTGGGAACCCGCAGGCCATATCGATGGCACGATATGCGCAGTATTTGCATGTGAGAGCGGTCCAGTTCCGCAAGACCCAGGTGGATTACGTCCGGTACAAGACTCCGGCAGGCGACGGCCGGCTCAAGGAATTGAGCGTGGAAAAGGGTCTCCTCAGGGAGTGCCGCAGTGTATACAAGCAGATTGACGCGTTGCTCAAGTGCAAGTTCCTCGAGGAAGACGTGAACAACGACATTGTGCTTACGGCGTTCCGTCTTTTGGTCAACGATTTGCTGTCGTTGTACCAGGTGTTCAATGAGGGAGTGATCAATCTGCTCGAGCACTACTTTGAAATGTCAAAGATCGACGCTACATATGCATTGGATATATACGAGGGATTTACGAAGCAGACCTCCAACGTGGTTGCGTTCCTCAAGATTGCCAAGCATCTCGAATCGGCGACTAAGTTGCGGGTGCCCAACATTCGCCACGCGCCAACGTCGCTGACGCAATCGCTCAAGGACTATTTGAATGACCCGGACTTTGAGATCAACCACCGGCAGTATTTGGCTGAGAAAGAGGCGCAAAAGAACTTGTCTAGCCGCGCGGCGGCCAAGCCGCCAGCGAAGCCATCACGGCCGAATGCGCAGGCAGCCGAATCTAAACCGCCTGCGGACCTCATTGACTTCTTTAGCGGCGGCAATGTGACTATGCAGGAAGCGGTGTTTGATCCTAACCAAGCGCAGCAGGCACAAGTAGCGGCCCCTTCGACCCAGTACAATCCGTTCCTCCAGCCACAAACACAACCACAGCAGATGCAGCAGCCGCAGCAAATGCAGCAGTTTGCACAGGCCCAGCAATTCGCTCAGCCGCAGCTTCAGCAAATGAACTATACTGGCCAGCCCATGGTGCAGCAGCCGCAAATGACTGGGCAAATGATGCAGCCTCAAGTCACGGGACCAGCCCAAATGCAGCAATATACTGGACAGACCATGTTCAACACTAACCAGCCTCAGTTCTCGCAGCCCACTGGGCAGCAAATCACGGGCCAGCAATATACGGGCCAGCAAATGCAGCCTCAATTCACTGCCCAAATTAACCAACAAACAAACAGCCAGCCGACCCAGCTAAGAAGAGCAAACACGGGCGTGGGAAACCCCTTCAGACAGTCCATGCTCGCGACCCCCACGGGGAACCCGTTCAAGCGTGCCTCAACGCTGCCTAGCCTAACCGAAAACCAACAAACGCATGTCCAACAACAGCAGCAACAGCCCCAGCAGCAACAGGCCCAGCCCCAGCCGCAGCCGCAGTTGCAACGATCCATGTCTCTCCAGCGAACAGGTACAAACCCCTTTGCGCGGCAGCAGCCCCAAGCATTAAACCCTCAGTCCACTGGCGCGAACCCGTTCCGCAAGTCCATGTTCGCCATGCCCAACACCAATCCCAACGCGTCTACATACCAGCCCACATTTGGCGGGCTGGAGTCCCTTCCGACCGTTTCGGTCTTCCCTCAGACCCAGCAGCAACAGCAGCAACAGCAGTTCCAGCCAAACCTGATCTGAATCATGTAATTTATATAGACCACGCTTTTTTGTTCACTTTTGGTACATTCCGTCCCTGTTCATATTGAAGGGGCTAGCCCCCTCAAAACCCTTCGGTCTTTGACAAGTCAATAGAAATAGATTACAGTTAGTCTAACAAATGCAGTTGAGGCACTTCACAACGTTGCCTCGGTAGGTGGAGCAGTACACACAAACAACATGCTCACACAAAATGCAGGTTCTCTCGTCGTACGGATCGAGCTGTCTATCACAGTCGTAACACAGATTAGTTGACTGCGGCGGCACTGGTTTCTTAGCCAGATCTAGCTGAGCCTGCCGTAGCCTTTCAAGCGTAAGCGCTTGCAAATGGGACGCGACACCGTGGCAGACGTGTTTCGTGGGCTCCTCAAGCTCCTCAAGCTGTCTCTTGCGACTCAGCATGATGGCTAACGCGTATTACGCGTTTGGGAAATCTATTAGACTGCCCAAAACCGACGCGTCGTCGGCATTCCGGAATTACCTCGGAATTAGTAATGGGCTCGCGCTGGGATTACAAAGCCTCACTACCAGCGGATTAACCTCTTTTATTTCCACCCCGACCAGCCATTGGCACTCAGCAAGAACGCCTATTCGACGCGTAGCCGAGAGCACAGTAGTGGCTTACCCCAGTCTGTAATTGACCGAATACGCAAGAGCCTGGAGCGCAGCAAAAAGACTGAGTAGTTTGCGAGCCGCATCTGGAAAAAAGCTTTTTGCTGACACCATCCCCCAAGAAAAAAGTGGTAATAAATTACATAACCCATGGAGACCAACAACCAGTACTGGTCTGGCGAGAACGCCAAAGTCGAGATGAGCGAGAACGGCGCGACCATCGACCCCCAGTTCGACACACAGAATCAGCAGGACAGTTTCGACGAAATAAGGGTCGCGCAGGCCGCCGCTGCGGCCGCCGTTGTAGCAGACAAGGCTGCTCTCAAGGGCGATTCCATCAGCCCTGACGCCGAGAGCAAAGAGAGTGAGATGGTGAGCCGGCAGGGGCGCCTGTTGTCCCAGTCCAAGCGCGCCAAACAGAACCGTGCCGCCCAACGGGCGTTCCGCCAGCGCAAGGAGGTGTACATTAAGGATCTAGAGGCCAAGGTGCAGGAGCTTCAGCAGTCCAAGGCGGTTATTGAGGCCCTGGAAAAGGAGAACAGAGAGCTGCGGGACTACATTATGGCGCTGCAGTCAAAGCTTCTGGAGCACCCGGCGACCAGCGGTGACGGGGTGCCTACTCCTCCGGCCGTGTACCAGCGTGCCCAGGCGTTGGAGGGAAAGGTCGACAAGTCCCTCGAGGGCAAGTAATTTATTTTTTGTAGTTGTTAACCACCATTTGACATTAGTAGGTCTATTGGTTTTTAGAGGGCCAGCCCTCAAGCTTTCGTGGCGGGTGGCGGGCCCGCTACAAACTTGGTTACAGCGTAACTGACTGTCCCAATAGTGTTACAAATATTTGTTACAGAATTGAATTTCGAATTGAGGAGCCGAGGGGCCAAGAGGGGCGAAGAGGGCTCACCTCAGCCACAGGCAATAACCACAGTGTGTGTCTGAAATTTAGGGAGCAATCTTAGAGTCGTTGGCATGCGGGCGGTATAAAAAGTGGGACAAGGGCGGAGAGCCTCGATCCATCTTGACGATCGCAATCTACCTCACAAATATAACCAATGGTGAATCCAATAACCTATTTTGCGTCCAAGTACGCGTCTGGAAAGGTAGCTGGGGCCTTAGCTGCCGAGGACCCTTATTATGAGACGGTAAGCGATAGACGATATGTGTGGGGCGGTGAAATTGGCGGTGGTTACTGACTCCCCGTAGATTGAGATTGATGATAAAGGAAAGAAATCGCACAAACAGATCAAACGCCAGCTTCCCGCGGGGCTCTCGAAGAACGATGAAAAAGTGCTGAAAAAAGTCCGGCGCAAGGCTTGGTGGTTGGATCTGTGCTTCCAGCTGTGCGGTTGTCGAGCTGGATGGGCCGCTGTCATTGGCTTTATCCCATTGTAAGTTCTCCCCCAAGTCTTCTTAGAGCCAATTGCTAATGGAAATAGAATTGGCGATGTCATTAACTTGTACCTTGGAATGCGTCTTATCAAGGCGTGTGAGAAGATCGATGGCGGTCTTCCGTCGATCGTGCGGTCTCAAATGGTGCTCAACGTCATGATAGACTTTGGCCTCGGATTCACGCCGGTGCTGGGGTCGATTGCCGGCGCTGTATACAAGTCTAACTCGCGTAATTATATGATTCTCGAGCGCCATCTGCGTCAAAAGGCGGCGGCCCACCCGGTACCTGCCAGCCAAGGTGGAAGCACAGGAGGCATTATGGTGGGCAAGAAGCACTATGCCCCAGGAGAAGAGCCGGCCACTGCCAGTGGTTCGAAATCCAAAGTTCAAAGCCCTGCGCCGGTTCGTACCGCCGCAGAGTCTGCGGCGCCTCCCCCCGTCCCAGCTCGCGACCCGTCGCCCCAGCAACAGGGCACTTACTAAACTCCCAACGCGTGCGCAACAACACTAAAAATGGCGACCTGCCATTGCAAAATTGCCACCACCTACGTTTAGCAGACTGGTCTTAGCTATTGCTCTCGTAAACTATTAACATCATAATAAATGGACGCTGCGACCGTTCTCGAGCAATATGTATCGGACTGTATGTATTTTTTTAAGTGAATAGTGGTCAAAGTTAACCTTTGTAGTGGTGAACCTGCCCTCCGAACTAGCTCACATATTGGAGGAAATCGGCGACCGCGACGTCAAGTTCTACGAAACAAGGAAACGTATCCAACAGCGCGATAACCAGATTCACAAGTTCATTCGTGCTCATGGCTCACTGGCAGAAAACCCCAAAGAGGCACCTGCGTACCCTAAAATACGCGCCGACTTTGATAAGGCCATGCTGCTCCAGCAGCAAAAGTGTGATCTGTCAAATACCGGGCTGTACATTATTTCCAAGCACCTCAAACGGCTAGACGATGATATCAACAAGCTGCAGAATGAGAATATGCTCGCGCCGCCGCCTCCAGAGCCGGAATCGTCCCCGGAGCCTGAGGTGACTCGTTCTCGACACAGCTCGGCGGCGCGGTCTAGGGCTCAGTCCATATCGTCTGCAGCTGCAGGCGAGAAAAGAAGCTCTCCGGCGCCATCGCGGAGTGGTACACCGTCAGCTCGGCCGGCAAAGCGGCAGAAGACCTCTTCTGCCATGCGAGAAAGCACACTATCAGACTCGGAAGCAGAGTCTCCTGCGCTCGTGAGAAATAGGAACCAGCTGCATCTAGATCAATTGCAGCTGCCACAATTTGGCGAGGAGGAAGAAACGCTCTATTGTACCTGTCAGCAGGTTTCATTTGGGAACATGGTTGCATGCGACAATCCAGATTGTCAGTACGAATGGTTCCACTATGCGTGTGTGGGACTCACGGCTCCACCCTCGGGTACCTGGTACTGTCCTACTTGTACGAAAGAACGAAAGGAGCGTGATTTCAAGGAGACCAAGCGTCGAAAGTGATTATTTATTTTCTAATTTATTGTACACAATTAACTACTAATGAGTTCATATCATTTTTTTCCGGCACATCTGTTTAGTTTCCATAGCTTGGTATCGCTGTAAGTGATATCCCATTCATTCCTGCGACAGAGAACAATAATTGAGATTCTCCTGTAAAAGATTGATAAACAATTTGTACATTTAATAAATCAGTGCGGCGCACCTGCTATTCCACCAGGGGTAGTTGGTTGGTCATCGGAAGAGGGTCACTCCGACATCACCAAACTACCAACGCTTTGCTCGAGGACTGAAAATGGAGCTGATTACAGCGATAAAAGAGGCGAAATATAATGAGATAAACCTGCTAGATTTTGAAAATAACTTTGATGACAAAACTTTCCGCCTTATTGTCGAAAACGACCCTCATTTAAAAAGCCTGACATGGATCCAAGGCAACGGCAGTAACACCTTGAAAGAAAAGGTTCTTAATTCGACACTGACATACATGCGGGGGAAATACAAGGAAGGACAGTATGATTCTGGAAGTTATGGTTTCGCTGTCGTGATTAAGTATCTTACTGCAATCACCGACCTGAGTAATGTGACCTGCGAACGAGTTGTTACCATTTCATGTCTGTACATTGATCCCAAGGCCCAGTCGACTTCTGAGGCTGTTATTTCCATTGCCCGATGCATTGAATTGAATGCTAGTACTGCTCAACTAACCCTCGTGTCGACAGTGGAGTCCCTTCTTCTTGAAGATACTAAAGATTCGCTGATCAATGCCTTCGCCGTGATTTCGACTCTCTTCCACCTTAACCCCGACATGGGCCGTGTTGTGTTCTCAATCGAGCCAATCCAGCAAAAGCAGTTTAATGAAGCTCTGTTTGTATCCGAAGAAGTTGTCGTAGCGGCGTTGGAGGCACTGTCGTCGGCGTGCGTCGATAAAGAGTGCCGGGCAGCTGTCGCCGCGAATTACGGGTCGATTGTCAGCGACACTCTCAATGTCGATAGACCCTCGGTCAAGCTGCTGGCGGCTTCGATTCTTGTCAAGACAAAGGCTACAGAGGCTACGACTAAAAAGGGAGAAAATACGAATGAAATTGCTGAGCTATCAGAGATATTTGAGTCATTCATTGCCAATTATGACGCGAAAAGCGACGGTTTGGAGAAGTATTATACAGTGGCCCTCGAAGGATTGGCCTACACTTCGCTCATTACCGTCGTAAAGAAACGGGTCATCTCCCGCCCGTCTATCGTTTCAAACTTGGTGGACATTGTGAAAAACCATTTTGAGCAGTCTCCATGGGTGTACTGTGCAGTAGTTGTCCTGGCTAACGTGACCGAATATCCACCCAAACTATCACCTGAGCAGGCTAAGATTCGCGAGCTCAAGGGTCATGCCGGCAAGTCGGGACTGGATAATGCTGTTTTGGAGGACAGTAAAATTGTGGCGGCAAGGAACAAAACTGTTCTCGACACAGGGGTGGTCGGTGCAATTTCGCAGAACACACCGCGATTCACCCAGTCAAGTCGCAGGACTGTTGCCATACTACTGCGCAACTTGGCAACTGAAAAGGCCCATCGTGCAACTATAGCACAACAGGGTGGACTAGCTGTGCTTCTCTATTTGATTGTGCAGTCTTCTTCTGCAGACTCCAAGTTCACTTTGGATGCAGTCTCACAGACTGTCACCGCTAGCGCAATAGCCAAAATCCTCATTTCTGTGGATCCCAGTGTTGCATTGAGTGGCAAGGTTTCGCCGCTTGCCACTATTCCTCCATTGATCAAACAACTGTCGACTGAATCCTCAGAAGTTCCTCTCCTCGACATATTTGAAGCGCTGCTTGCGCTGACAAATCTTGCAGCAGTCGACGACGGGTGCCGTGACAAGATTGTCCGGGAGGGATTCACCCAAATCGATACGCTGCTTACCAATGCAAACCAGTTGGTGCAGCGGGCGAGTGTCGAGCTCGTATGCAATCTGGCAATGTCTCCACTTTGCGCAGAAAAGTTCCTCGATGGAAGTAGCCCAGCCCGGAGCCGTTTGGAAATTGTCAGCCTTCTTACAGACGTAGATGATCGGCCAACACGACTAGCTGCTGCAGGTGCTTTGGCAGTCCTGGGCGAGTGGGGAAGTGTCGCCGCTGAGGAAATGATCAAAGTAGACCGTCTATGGCAGAAAGTCTTTCAATTGCTCCAAGAATCCGATAGAGAGTTGCTTCTGCGGGGCGTGGTCATCATTCAAAACGCAATTGAAGGTGGACAAGCGTCGGCTCTCAAGTCCAAAGGTGCACATGATGTCCTTCGTCAGCTGGTACAATCGTGCAGAGACTCTGAAGTTGTTTCCATTGCTATGGACAGCTACAAGAAGCTCCAGTAACTATGCCTCGAACCGATTACAACCCTAGGGCTACTATGATTGAACATATCTATTATTTCATAGTGCAGATCTGCTTCATATTGCCCCGCATAGATTAAACACGGTTCAATTAATCTCCACGGTCCAGAATGTGAGAAAATTTCCACATAAAACGGACCCTGAATATGTCGCCATACACTTGCAACTACTTCGAAATTGATTGAAATGGGCGAGGCGATTAGATTTGAAACGGTAGATATAGCGTGGTTTCTCCGGAGAACAAGGCTCCTAGCCCCGCCTGCAGGGCATCGCATAACGTGGGTCGGAAACAACGTAACATTGACCCCCAGTACCACCTTATATATCCCCCATAACCCACCTGTACGCGACTATACGACTAACGAAAAAAAAATGGGGAAGACTGAATTCACTTTGCGATGGGGCATTCTCGCCACGGGCGGAATTGCCCGGACATTCTCCAAGGACTTGCTGGCGGTGCCAGCGGCCCGGGGCGTGACGGACGTGAAGCACGAAATTGTAGCCATTGCCTCGTCGACTTCGGCCGAGAGGGCACGTCAGTTCGCCCAGGATGTGGGCGCTGGAGCCAATGTTGAGTGCTATGGCACCTATGAGGAGCTTGTGGCCAACAAGGACGTGGACATCATCTACGTAGCCACTCCGCATGGCATGCACTACGAAAACTGCAAGCTGTGCCTTGAGGCCGGTAAGAACGTGCTCTGCGAAAAAGCCTTCACCATCAATGAGCCCCAGGCTCGACACCTCATTGAGATTGCTCGGGCAAAGAAGGTGTTCCTCATGGAGGCCGTGTGGACGCGATTCTTCCCGCTGACGCGGGAGCTCCAGCGATTGCTCTTTGAGGAGAGAATTCTGGGCAAGTTGTACCGGGTGATCAGCGACTGTTCGCTTGCGTTTGACCCGGAATTGTCTACACAGCACCGATTGTTGAACCCTGACCTTGGAGGCGGCGCTCTGCTTGATTTGGGCATCTATGCGCTCACCTGGGTGTTTTTGACCGCGTACAATGACCCGGAGAACAAGCGCCAGGCGCCTCAAGTCGCTTCTTTGATGACCAAGCACCGATACACCCACGTGGACGAGACGACGGGCATTACGTTGCGGTTCCCGGGCTCCGGCGTCATTGCGACTGCCACCACTTCTATCGTTGCGCGGACTCCTGAGGATTGCGTGTGCCGAATTTCGGGTGAGAAGGGTGAGATTACAGTGCAGTGGTCTCCGTTCCGTCCAGAGTCCTTCACTATCTACAAGAAGGAGAGCGTTCGGACAGACGATGTTGTGCCAAGCAAGCCCCCCGCTGGCGAGGTACGGGAGTTTAAGCTGCCGGGCCAGGGCATGTTCTATGAGGCTGACGAGTGTGCGCGGTGCATTCGAGATGGCAAGCTTGAGAGTGATATTATGCCTCTTGAGGAATCGCGGGTCATCATGCAGGTTATGGATACGGTGCGAAAGCAGAATGACTTTACCTACCCAGTTGATCTCGAGCGGGTTTATCGATAAACCAATTTACTCATTTGGCTTTTATGTATTGCCTTTTAACTTTACTTACTGCTATTTTCTACGGCCGACAGCCTGACACACCAAACCATATGTAGTTGTCAATTGCTCTACCAAAGCGTAGTACTGTGACTTCATCGCCAAGATGTAATGAGTAAATTTCACCTTGTTAGGCACTATGGGGAAATCTTTGGTATTTTCAAAAGATAGTTATAAACTTACTCTTTTCTTTTGTGGTACGTCGTGGAATGGCTTTGGTATTTGCCGAATGGATTGATAATTAGAAGCCGCTGCATTTTGTGAGACGTTCTATATTATTATACATTACCTGCCTTTAATGCGAACTGCTTATCCACCATGCCTTTTATGTCAGATAAAAAAACCAGCATTTCCACAGCTTTAATCAATATCCAATTAATTCCGCGTTATATCACCAAATTGTACATGTAGAACAAACCTAATAATATTAACGAGATTTCAAAACCATATATATCAAGGATCTCATGTCTCAACGGTTATAGATGTGGCTGAGATGGCCATGTTCGGATATCCGACGTCAAAATGAAAAGCTCAGCCTCAGGGTCTAACCGCCATTAGTTAACCATTCAAACGAGAGACCACCTTTTCGTCGCATTACAAATTCTCCTCAATTTTAGCTGAAAAATGGGGGAAGAAAGCTCCACCGAATCTGAGGGAACGGCCTCTGGTATGCCGCCACAGGCCGTGAGCAAGCCCACCGAACCTCAGGTTTCAACTGCTTCTGTAAGCGCAGATGCCTTTTCGGCGCCGCCTAAACAAGCTGAACAGTCTCAGCTCGTCAAGGCATGCCAGGCTGGTGATCTCGCTCAGATCAAGCAGCTGTTTGCAGACGGCGATGCGACTGCTCAAACAGTCGAGCCGGACGGAACGACAGCACTTCACTGGGCCGCCATCAATAACCATCTCTCCGTGTGCAAGTACCTTATCGAGTGTGGTGCAGAGATTGATGCCAAAGGAGGTGAGCTCGAAGCAACTCCTCTGCACTGGGCGTGTCGCAATGGGCTTGTCTACATTGCGCACCTTCTCATCCAGCATGGCGCCGATCCGCTTCGCTCTGATGCTCAAGGATTCAACGGGCTCCATTTGGGCGTCCACTCATCGAACGTACTCATAGTGATCTATCTGCTCCATCAGGGTCTCCCGGTGGATACTGTGGACCCGGCCGGGCGTACGGCGCTCCATTGGGCAGCGTACCAGGGAGACGCCCTGACCGTAGACTGCTTGCTCAATTGGGGGGCCAGTACTAAAATCAGCGACTCGCTAGGTTTCACTCCATTGCACTGGTCAATTGTGCGTGGGAACCGTGTTTGCATACGCCGGCTCATTGAGGAAGGCTCCGATATTTACGCCAAGAATAACGACGGCAAGAGCCCCCGGGTCATGGCTGAGGAGATGAAGACTACGGCCACTTGGCTGGCGGCACTAAATGAAGCTGGAAGACTCCCTAATGGCTCTCCGCGGCCCCAGCGACTGTCAAAGAAGCAGGTAGACCTTGTAGCATTCTTTCTACCCTTCGCCGTCCTGGGGCTTGTAATGGCTACTCTACAAGCTCTTCCTTTTTATTTTGGCATCCCAGCAGCTCTGGTGGAGGTGTGGGCTAGCATCAGTGGTCTCAAACGCATAATCCTTCCAAATGCTTATTGGGGACACGGAGTACTAATGCAGTCTCCCATGTTGTCTGGCATATTTGCTGGGTCGTGCTTTTGGGTGCTCGTTGGATACCTTCTCGAGGTTCTCCCCGCTACGTTTGGACGAGCTCCTATACTCAACGCTTTGTTCATAATGACATTTGCTACTGTGATCTACACGTTCTTCCGAGCCATGCTCATGGATCCTGGCTACGTCCCTAAGCTCTCTGGGGTCACCGAACAGCGGGAGGTCATTGAGGAGCTCATTGATCGTGGAGAGTATGATACCCGCCACTTCTGCATAATGACCCTTACCCGAAAGCCACTGAGGTCCAAGTACGACCGAAGTTCAAAGAAAGTGGTGGCTAAGTTCGACCACTATTGCCCGTGGGTCAACAACGTCATTGGCGCTCGCAACCACCGCATCTTCCTTATTTATGTCGTGTCGTTAATGTGCGGGATCCCAATGATTTTGTACCTCTACTTTGGCGTGTTTGTGGACACCATCCCCCAAACAGACGAGGAAGACTGTCCTTTTGCCCCTGGCTTCCTGTGTACTCCGCTGAATTACAACTCTTTCATGACCCAAGCAATGATTTGGGCAGCTTTCCAGCTGTCCTGGGTCATCTTCCTGGTATTTGTGCAGCTTGTTCAGGTGGCCAAGGGCATGACGACTAGTGAGGCGGCGAACCTGCACCGATTCGGGTTTATGGGCGCAGATGACTTTTCGTCTCTCCCTATGGATCACAAGTCGGTTACTGCTGCTGGCCCTGGCGCGGTGGAAGCATTCAAGCACGCGCGGAAAAAGCGCTGGTACTCGAGCATTCTCAAGGTCCTTGGAATTGATCAGTTCCTAAGCACAGCACAAGACACGTTTGGAAGGGGCCCTCACCATGGCCGACCCTCAAACCCCGTCGACTACGGCGTCGTCCGAAACTGTCTCGATTTTTGGGTCCCGACTGGCGGCGGCTGCAATATCTTTAAGGTTGGCAAAAGTGGTGAAGGGAGGCTAAATGGAGAGCCAATTGACTACTATACCCTGTGGGAGTTCCCATCAAAGACACGACGACAAAGATCGCCGACCAGCGCGGCAGATCACGAGTATGAAATGGTCAATCAGGTTTAAACGCAGTTTTTTTTTGTCTAGAATACTGCGGGGTCTACCCGAGAGTTGATATATATGACTGTGAAGGAGGAAAAAGGACTTTTAGAGCTTTTAGGCCATGGGTATATAAGTATTGGGGTCATCCCTTCGTTGCCTAATACAGTACGATATTTTGTCGGTTGTGCTCTGGTTGGTCTAATAGCGCAATTGCAATGAACTTAAAGTGCTCTCCAGAGTTGCACCGGGGAGATATAGCTTCTCATGTTAAATTATCTGTTATAAAGTTGATCTGTTTATGCACGAGGCGGATTGGATCATGTATTGCAACAAATGTTGAGTGTTCGTTTTTACAATGGACTGTCGCTCTTGAATGCCACCATAATGACTGCATTGCTATTAGTTGTAAGAAAAGGGGTACTGATAAACAAAACTGTTCTGAAAACTGAAACGCCTAGTCTATTTGGCCGAATCGATATATTCTCAGCACACACTCGTGACAGTAGCATAATATTTATTTGATGTGTGACACATACACGAAGAACCGCCTGAATATATTTGAAATGTATCCCTTTCGCCCATCATACTTCTATGGCTTTCGTTAATAGACAATTAAAGTTGTTCATCCCATATAGATGAAACTGTCTTTTTCTATGGTCAGAGTACCTCCTGCAAACACAAATAGTCTCTGGGATGTGTTTCAATTCACAGCCCTTTATAATTGTATCTAAACACGTACGCCCCCAAACCTCTAGTATTTGACATGGAAAATCATTTTCTGTGCCTGTAGACCCCAATGGGATACTTGGCGTAGCCAACGCGCTGGATCTTTAGAGTAGCTCTAAAGCCTTTACTAGCTAAGGTTATATATATATTTTTCAAGGGCAATTTTGGTGTTATTTTGAGCCATAAATATTCCATGCGTTTTGAACTTTGATCTCATCTTTTATGGCCAGATTTTGTACTACTTCCTACTACCCTTTAACAATATTACTCGTCTTAACATCACCCCTGATAAATAAAAGCTTAATTTTCAATTGCAAAGACAAAATTACCCAGGCGTCTTAGTTGAGAAGTGTTACCTAGGCATCTCTGTAAAGGCGCATTCTTGCAGAGAGAATCAGTAGACAAAGTAGCTATTGTAAATCCTTAAAGAAGGTGTAACTGAGTGGGTCCAATCTGTATATCTTGGTATTCGGCGCTTATGGGCCTTCCCCAGTCTACCCAGTTACTTTTTTCATGTCAGTACCCTGGTGATGCATGTCTTCAGAAATGTATGAGGTGGTCTAACTACCAGTACGAAGCTTGTCGATTGGGTTGCTTGCCATTTCGAGTGTAGTATTTAACCAGAGGGATATCCTCATTTGTCCAATCCTCTAACGAGGTGAGTTCTCCCCTGCTTCGTGTACCAGGTTCTTCTCTCACATACATGTCGCTTCGAGTCGTCACTTGCTTCGCGCTGGCATTGCTGTCATTCAAACCAGGCACTTTGGCTGCACCATCCGAATCGTGTACTATTGCTGATAATGCTGGTGTCGCAGTGGACACCCTTGTCAATAAGTACTATAATAACGACACGGGGCTCTGGGATCAGGACCTAGGCAGTGGGTCCGAGTGGTGGACGTCTGCAAACACCCTTACCGTAATTGCCAACTACGTTGAGCAAATGCCGAACATGCAAAACAAGTACAGATGGGTATTCGAAAATACTTACACCAAGGCGCAACAGCAAACTCTACAGGACAGTAACAGAGAGGGGAGTCTCAATTACCTCAATTCCAAGCAACCATCTCCATATGTTGAGAATGGGTTTGTTCGGCAGTTTACTTACTATGACGACAATGCCTGGTGGGCATTGGCTTGGGTCAAGGTCTTCGACGTGACCCACGAAGACAGGTTTTTGCAATCTGCAGCCAATCTCTTTGAGGTCATTGCTGCTACTTGGGATAACACGTGTGGGGGTGGTGTATACTGGAACCAGCGCAAGAGTGGAAAGAATGCTATTCCAAACGTGCTTCTTTTGGACCTAGCCGCTAAGCTTGCCAGCCGGACTGGCAATCAGCAAAAGTACAGCAGTTGGGCAAAAAAGACGTACAATTGGATTAAAAACTCTGGTATGATCAATTCTCAGAGCCTTATTGTCGATGGGCTGGACAAGTATACTTGCAAGTCTAACAATGGTCCCATCTGGACCTATAATCAGGGCGAATTGATTGGGGGCCTCGCAGAGCTATATTCGATTGAGAGTAACGAAGAATACCTTGATTTGGCCAAGAAAGTTGCAGATAGTTCTTTGGAGCATTTGACTATCAATGGTATTTTGAAAGAACGATGCGATCCAGACTGTTGGAGCCAAGGCGACGCACCAATTTTTAAAGGCATATTCATGAGGAACCTGAAGCGGCTAGCCGAAATTTCTGGTGATTCCAAGTACAAGGATTTTTTGACAACCAATGCTAAAACGATTTGGAACAGTGATCGAACTACTGATAACAGGTTTGGAGAAACGTGGTGGCAACCATCATCCCAGGTGAATGCACTGACTGATTCTTCTGCAGTTGATGCCCTTGTTGCTGCCCTAGCAGTCAGTGGATGCTCTCAGCAGAGCAATAACTATTTTACTGATCTTTTTGACAAAATGTCCAGCTAATTCAATTGGATAAATCTGTCCATAGGTTGCGTGAAACGTTAGTGTTGTGGCTGCTATTTCAGGAAAATTCGAGGTTTAAAATGAATATTTCAAAGGTTACTGGCCCAAGGTATCTTGGTATCTCCCTTAATGAGCGTTCAAATAAAGTAACTTGATAGATGACGGAATGAGCTAGTGCTTAATTGAGGAATTAAACTAACTCAAGAGAGTGCGAGAAGATGAAATAACAGGAACAAAATGATCCTCATTTAGTATCCTGCAGATTTTATTAACGTTACAGCGATAACAGACATGATGGCATTTCTCGTAAGTGGAGGAGGGATTCCTCATAAATAAGCTACTTTCCGCGGCATGTGTAAAAAAGGTCAGCCTGAAGCACTTTTAGCCCGCTTGGTAGACAATGCGTCATGATTTGCCGCAGAGCGCTCTTCACGACGGCGTTTTTTTAGCCACACGCTCAGTCGCCGAGGACGTTTAGACTTTTTAGGCTCGTCAACCACTGCCGGCAGGGGGACCCATTTTTGCTTTGGAACTTCTCGTTTGCGGTACTTGCGTTTCGGCTTGGGCTGGTTCTCCTCTTCTTCATCTGCTAGCTTTGGCGGCCGCTCGAGTATCGGGTCGTAGTAGAGCTCAATGGACTCCTCTTGCCTCTTAGGGCTGGGCCAGAGGGCATGGTAGATCATAAAGTGGCGGTGGCAGCGAGGGCAGTACTTGCGGAGCAGCCGCTGCATTGTGATTTTTTTGTCTTCGGTAACCGGCAAGAACATTACATGACAGTTCCAGCAAGTCTGGGCGCTGCTTTCATGCTGCGGTTCGTATGGGGTGCGGAAGTATGTCTTGTGGAATTTAGAAACTTGCCTCATGATGGCGTCGTGGCTCATTTCCGGGACGACCACAAGCTTGCGCTTTATCATTGTACTGAGCTTGTAGCTTCCATTTGGTGGTCCCACGCTGCGTCTAGGCCGTAGCGAGCGTCGTTGCTTTTCTTCCGGCTCTTCGGTCTCTGGCTCAATAGAGGTGCTAGGAGACGGAACGCTGGACACTTGCCGACTGCTGAGCAGCGAGTCACTCATTTTCGAGCTCACCGACTCGTCGTCATCATCGTCGTCACCGTCGGGTTGGTTATTGTTGACGAGTGTTTGCAATTTTTGCAATTCTTGCGCCACCAATCTGCTATCCTCTATTAATGCGCTATTGTTCTCGTTAGTATCCTTGTTAGTAGAATTGATCGCATCCCCGTCAACGTTAATAGGATTAGTAGAACTACCAGAGATGGCAGTCGCCGAGGGGGAATCAATAGAACTGGCAACAGGGGTCGTTGAGGTGGAAATGGAGGTGGTGGTTATAGTAGTTGAGGCGGGAGTGGAATTGGTGGTAACAGAGGTTGAGAAAGTAGTAAAAGAAGAATTGGCAGCAGTATTGACGACAGAGCGCTTTTTAGTCCGACGCAGGTTTGTAATTTCCACTTCGTCATCGCTACTGTCCGACTCTTCCTCTGGTTTGTTGGCGTCAAAGCCGTTGATCCCCTTTGCCTCACAAGTCGCACACAAACACTCTCGATTCCGCTTGCCAAAATAGTTCTGCGAATACTCGACGGTAATCTCCTCGCCAATGGAGATTTTTCGCTTGGCAAATATGGCCATGCATCGTCCCGACGACGAGAATCGCGCATTGGCATCACAGTCATGGTTCACAAACCGAGCCGGCCCCAGCATCATGCAATTCACCCCGCGCCGGCTCGAGTTGATGATCGAAAAGTCCTTGCCATTGGATTTGTTCAACTGCTCCTCATCGTCATCCGTCAAATGAGCCAGAAATCCCACCAAATGCTTCACCTCTTCCCCCGGCTGGTACACTCGTCGCGCCACAACACAAGCCTCGACCATCTTCGACCGTGGCACATAGCGATCCGTCACCTCTACGGAAAAGCCACAATCGGGCACGTAGATGGAGACGTACCGCTTAACATGCCGCTCAAACTCGTTCCTCACCGTCGCATCTTGGAACCGCCCAAGAAAGTTTCGCACCGAGGGAACGCCGACAAACCGCTCCACTGCCACGTTCACTGCCGGAGTCTTTTGAGCAACATTCTCTCGGATGATGTCCATCAGCAGGTCCTGGGGGACGCCGCGGATCGGCTTGTATTCGCGCACTTTGCGCGTCGTTGCCCAGTAATGGATCCGGTCGACGAAACAGTCGACCAGCAGGTCGTCAAAGTACGCCAGGTCAATGTACGTCAACATGGCCTAATCGCCGGCACGCACGGGGCTCAAATCGCGATCTTCTCAGGCACACCAGTCGCGCAAAGAGTGGTGGGAAAGGTGATCAAAATTTAAGAGTTTCGGGGCGGGGGCCATCCCAACCCACTACAGGGGGAATGGACGACAAGAAGCCACGAGTGTTTGGCAAGAAGACACCCGTGTCGCTGTCGTCGGCACGGCAGGAGTCGCCGCTAAGCGATTCGTCGGACGAGGGCGTGTCAGCGACGCTGGCGTGCCCTATTTGTGGCGAATCGATGGTGACGCTCCTGCAGCTTAACCGGCACCTTGATGACGAGCACTCAGGGGTTGACAAGGCCGAGAACGAGCAGATCAAGAGCTGGTTTATGAAGAAGGTTGAGAAGGCGCGGCAGCTGCAGTCCGTGACCTCGGTATTCCACAATGGGTTCTCGTTTGACGGGCTAGACGACGACCGGCGGTCAGAGTCCCCGGCCCCCGTCGAGGAGATCACACGCAAGCATTGGCAGAAGCCCTCAGGGGGCGACCGGTGCGCAGACATCCTGTGCGACAAGATTCTGAACAGCCGCAATGGCTCGGTGAACTGCCGGCAGTGCGGCAAGCTGTTCTGTGCGATGCACACAAAGTACCGCATGAAGCTGTCGCGCAAGGCAAAGCACGACCCGGTCGGCGGCTCGTGGAGCAGGGTGTGCGAGACGTGCTACAAGAGCAGGCGTGGGTACAATGACCACATTGGGCCAATTCGCGACGACACGGTAGAGTTTGCAAAGCTGCGCCAGAAGGAGGTGGACGTGCGGGAGTTGGAGGTGAACCGGCTCGAGAAGCGGCTTTCGACGCTCATTGACACGCTCTCGCGGTTTGGCGACGAGTCCGGATTGCTCAATTACACCCGTGTGCAGCAGCGCCGTAGGGCAGAGCGATCTGTGGCGAGCTGGCAGGCCGACGACACGGTGGACGAATGCCCCATTTGCAAGCAAAAGTTTGGGTTCACGCTGCGGAAACACCACTGTCGTGTGTGTGGAAAAGTTGTGTGTGCTGACCATGGTACGGGCTGTTCAAGGCTTGTACAACTCAGTATTCTCTCGGAAAAACTGGAAAAAGGAGTGGCCAAGGTTCCAAAGACGAGCGATCTCAGTATCCGCATGTGTCGCGACTGTCGCGACACCGTGTTCGCCAAAAAGAACTTTGAAATGGACCTCAAAAGCCCCAAGTCCGCGTTACTGGGCCACTACGACACGCTAAAACGGCTCAAGAAGGCCATCGAGCTCTCGCTGCCAAAGTTCCAGGTCATGCTGCAGACTCTCAACGATCCCGACAACCCCCCTCCCCACGAGACTCTCACTGAGGCCACAGCTGTGCGTAAAAAGCTGCTTGAGTCTTTTTTCCAGTACGAAAAGGCTGCGCGCAAGGTGCTCATGTACCAACCAGAGTCAGAGAGCGAGAAGCGGCTGCAACAGCAGATATATTCTGTCGCAGCTCAATTCCTTCAGGACCACTTGCTGCCGTTAAAGTCGCTGCCGAGGGCACTTCGACATAAAAACGGGTCATCAACCCCAAGCTCTAGCTCCTCTCCACCACCATCAACGCCTCCGCCACCGGCGCCTCCTGCGGAGACTATGGAGCTCGTAGCGGCCCTGGACGACGGCGCTACGAGGGAAATACGGAATCTCCAAAACAAGGTGGTTGTGCTTGAGGAGCAAAAATTCATGGTGGAACAGATGGTTAGCGACGCCAAATCACGACGCAAGTTTGATGAAGTTACAGCTCTAGAGCAAAACCTGGGCGACCTAACTGGCGAAATTGAAGCTCTCCGCAAGAAACTTGGACAGTACGACATTTCTTAGCCTCTTGATACTATGAGCTTTTTAAACGTATCGAGCTGACTACATGAGTTGGGATGGCAATTGATATTTACTCACTTCATAGACCAGTTTGTCAACTTCTCCTGTCTCGTGGCCATCTTTGATAAAATTTTATTATGGAGATGGTTATTACAGTGCTCAATGTTGCAATTAAATCACAATACTAATGTAGTATTGATAAGGATGCCAATGATTGTTGCTGGTTTGACATGAAATATCTGTATCTACTCTTTGGAACTTGTTGAAAGGAGTTTAACATGCAGTACCGCTGTAATGTGCTTTGCCAATATTTACAATTCCCTAATTAGATAGTGGCCCAGTATCAGTCCTGGGCGTGATGTTGGATGAGTGATCAAAGGAAAAGAAAATTCCGATCTGGTCATACTATCTTTCTCAGTCATTATATATTACTCGTTCCATTGGGCAGCTAGGCAGGGATCAATTGATCTTTCATAGATCGTAGCAACTCCAACATATTGGTGGTGACTGCTATGGCAACTATATCATGGGACACACGCTCTCCAGGTTTCTATACCTATATCATATTTCCTGTTAGCGGTAAGGAAAATCACAATCTACCATATCCCAGCCCTATATATCAATCCAATTAATCAATTGCTTCAGTTTAGCATATAACACAATATAATATCTATAGCAGCGTGTGTAATATAGCGTGATGGGACTGAAATTTTTGGCGCGCGTCTTGCTCCCAGAGAAACCCCACCGTCTTGAACGTTCTACTGTGAAAGAGGCGGAGAGAAAAACGTCAACGTCGGGTTCCACCAGGTCCAGGACACCATGGAGGTGAGTTTAGTCAATCCGAGTAACCAGAGCTAACAGCGGTAGCCGCAGGAAGATAAAAACAGCAACGGGGAAGAGAAGAAGAAGCCCGTCGAGGTCCCTCCGAGCACGGTCCCGCGTAACCAGCGGCGCAAGGAGCTGCGGGATCTGAACCTGGAGGTGTGGGACGGCAAACAGGATGCCATTGACCTGATCGAGCCGCTCGATTCGAGCTTTAAGAAGAATACTGCGTTTATAAAACGGTGCCGAGTGGGTCTTGTCGATGGCAAGGCGGACGAACTGGTCAAGGAAGTACGGTCACTGTCGCTGGAAAAGTATCTTTCCGAGATCATCGCCGACGTTAGCGAGGGCCTGTACAAATGCAAGACTCTGGGGGACCTGTTCACCGGTGTAGAGGTTGTGTCAGCGCTGCATCAGCGGTTCGGATCAAGCTTCTCGGCGCCGCTGCTGTCCAACTTTTTGCATGGCATTAAGAACCCTAGCAAACGAGAGTTGCAGGCCCTTACTGCTGAGGCACGGGCTCGGGAGGAGGGTGCAGCGCTGGAGCGACACCGTACCATCATTAGAGTGCTGATAGAGTTGTGGCTGGTGGGGGTATTTCGACAGACCTCGGACGTTATTGCGGCAAACCACCCTGTTCCTGAATACGCCACGAAGAAGTCGTCGAGCGGTCAAATGGTGCCTATTCCACTGGCGGCGTTAAAAGAGGTGCTCAATTACGACACTACTGACTTTAAAACGCATCCAGTAGCGTCGATGGTACTCAAGAACTATGCTTCACTGTTGATTTACAATGAGCGGCGGGCTCAGGATGATTCTGAGGAAGTATTTTTAGGCGGCCTGGTGCGCAGAGATATTAGATTGAGCTTCGCCAACATGTTCACGCAGTACGTGCTGGCGTTCCAGAGAAGAGTGCAAGATTTGGCACGGCACACCAGGCGCCTCGAGCGACGGAATGAAAATAGCTACTTGAAGCGCGGCGAGATTTCTCAGGAGCAAAAGACTGAGTATGCAGAGAGCTTTGAAAATACCGAGCGACTGGTGGGGGTCTGTGAGAATCTGAGCAAGTATATGGAACTACGGATGCCGGATTTGCGTCTAGTCAACGAGACGGAGGAAGAGCAGCTCCGCAGGAAAGGTGGTACTGTCATTCCTGACTCGGATAGAGGTATCTGGGAGCACGACGAACAGCGCAAGTTTTATGAGGACGTTGTGGATCTGACAGTACTGCTCAAAAAGCAGGAAGAAGAAAAGCTGCAGCAGCAACTAGAAAAACAACGGCAAGAAGAAGGAGAAGGATCATCTGTCGACGGAACAGCTCTGCCTGCAAACAATATATCCGAACAAAATAGCGAAAATGTCAGTCGTGGTGGCAAGCCCAGCAGTAGTGCTGAAGGATCAGAAGATGACTTTGCCAGCGACGAAGAAGAAGAAGAGGGCGATGAAGAGATGAACGAAATTGATGAGATGACCAAGTCCAAGAAACAAGAATTGGAAGGTGCTCTAGAGGATGAAACAAATGATTCCGATGATGCTGACTTCAAGTACAAAATTGAGGAAGGTGAAATAGAAGACGATGGTGGTGAAGAGGTGCGAACGGCCGGCACCGTCGTCACCGAGTTGCTTGACAAGCTCGCTAAAGAGCCCTCGCGAGACAATATTGACGGAATTGCACTGGAGTTTGTTTCTCTCAACAACAGGGCTACTCGACGGCGTCTAATTGAGTTCCTTACCGAAGTCCCAGTCGGTAACCAGTACAAGTTGCCTTTTTATTGCCGACTGCTGGCGACTCTGGACCCTCTTTTCCACGATGTGACCCAGGCGGTGTTTAGCTATCTCAACAACTTTTTCTTTTACCTCCTGCGGAAGCGGAAGATTAAGAAGCTCATTTCGCGACAGCAGTTTGTCATTCAGTACATTTGCGAACTTGTCAAGTTTGGGCTCTATCCAAAGCTCGACACGTTCAGCAAGTTTAAGCTCATGATTGACTTTTTGGATGAGAATCTTGTGCTCTCGATGTGCTACCTGCTAGACGGCTGTGGCAGATATCTGCTGCGAAAGCCCGATACCAACGTTCTCATGACGAAGATGCTTACCATGTTGGAGGACAAGATGAAGAAGAAGTATTTCACTATAGACCTCGAGTCGATGATGAAGAATGCCATTGAAGGGGTGCGGCCCGATTATGCCGATGGCTCTGAGGCCAAGGGCAAGACCCGCCCCATTATAGAGCAGTACCTGCGCCATTTGGTGTACACGGAGCTTGACGAGACGAACCAGCAAAAAATCCTCGATGAAATGAGACGCCTCGACTGGGGCGATGAAGAGACTTTGAGCGCGATGCGCAAGCTATTCAGCAAGATCCACAAGGTGCGGTATGCGAATATAGCGCAAATGGCGTCCATGCTCAAGAGCTTGTCGGAGCACCACAAGGGCTTTACTGCAATGATTATTGACAACGTTATGGAGGATATACGACGCGGGCTAGAAATTGCATCGTTCAAAATGAACCAGCAGCGGCTGGCGCAGGTGAGGTACCTGGGAGAGCTCTATGTTCAAGGCATGCTCACGGACACCATGGCGTTTGAGACTCTGTACCACATTCTTACGTTTGGGTACCCCAATGGGAAGCCGAGCTCCAAGTACCACTGCGAGATTGACCTGCCCAACGATTTCTTCCGGATCAGGCTCGTGTGCATGTTTTTGGAGACCCCTGGGCTAGCGGAGAGCCTCGACCAAGGGGAGAGCAAGAAGAAGCTCGACATGTTTTTGACGTTTTTGCAGTACTACATATTCACCAAGGATCGCATGTCTATGGACATTGAGTTCCAGGTGAAGGACACGTTCAATCTGCTTCGGCCGGGCCAGGAGCTCTATCAGTCTGCGCAGGAAGCGACTGCGGCTCTTAATCGGGCGATTGCCGTGGCCAACGGAGCCAAGGCGGTTGAGACTGACAATGGGCCACAACCGCAGCAGACTGAGCAGCAGCAGCAGCCCGAGCAGCCCGAGGAGACTGAGGAGGAGCGGCTGGCCCGAGAGAAGCAGCAAGCGGAGCGTCGGGAGCGGGCGAAGCGAATCCATGCTCAGAAGCAGGACGTCAAGGCGATGGAGGACTTTGAGCGAGACTTTAGCAAGCTCATGACAGACCGGTGGCAAAAGAGCTCTGCGCTCACGGCGAGCACCAAGTCGGCGGCGGCGACGCGGCAGTTTGACGAGGCTGTGCCGTCGCAAAAGAGCCTCAGCGTGTCCCACCGGGTCAACGACACGACCGGGCGTACTGTGGGGTACACTTTCCTGACCAAGAAGGGAGGGAAGCAGCAGGCGACGACCATGTCGGTCCCGCGGGAGGCCAAGTTCGCCATCTCAGTCATGAAGGAAAAGGACCGGCTTCAAAAGGAGCAGGATAGAGTGCGAGAGATTGTCATGCAGTATTCCTCTGTCGAGGACTCAGAGAGTGCGGGCATTAGGCGAATAGTCCAACCGGATGTTCCATCGTTCAGATACTCGAGGAAGAAGCGAGAAAAGAAGGCGGAGAACTTTTAATCGCCATACTATCGAGAAGGGCCCCTGGGGTGGATCCTCGCAAGGCATTTATTTATTTACGTACTTGAACTACTTTTCCGTTGCTCTCCATGGTTTAGAGCTTTCAGGTACAAAAATATAATACAATTCATTACTCGTCAGACTAAATAAAATAATAAAAATGCTTTAATGCCTAAGATTGGGCGCTCTGCACCAGCAGCACCACCACGGTGACATCGTCGGGCTTGCCCCCGTACGCCGTGATGGAGTGAATGCGCTTGAGTTCCTGCGAAAACGGCGAGGACCGCCGCGAGTCGACCGACATGACCGTCGCATGCTTGACCAGCGACGAGGCCAGCTCTGCTCCGCCAGTCATGGCCTTGCCCGGCACAATCTCGTCGTCGTGCTTGACCCACGACCCGTTGCGGATCATTGTCTCCGTCACCTGCTTGAGGATCTCATGGGCAAACAGGTTGTCGGTCAGGCCGTCTGTCGCAAACACCACCACGTCGCCGTGCTGCAGCTCGTGCACCGACACCTCTGCGTCGGAAGGGTCGTCGGCGATCTGCTGCCGGCGGTCCACCATCCAGCTCTCCGGCACGACGGCCATCTGGTACGGGGTGTTGAAGGTGTGCACCTGCGGCTTGGACTGGCGCAGCAGGCGGCCCTCTCTAAAGATCAAGAACCCCGAGTCGCCGAGGTTGGCAACGTGCAATTCGCCGCTGTGCGGCGACACGACGCCGACACAGGCGGTCGAGGAGCCGGCCACGACCTTCTTCTCCGACTTGATCTCGGAGAAGGCGCGCTCCAGCAGCACGGTGGGCGCAATTGCGCTGCCCGAGTAGAGCGTGGCGTCCGTGTCCTCGGTCGAGCGCGACTCGGCGCTGCTGGCGCTCGACTCGACGATGCTGGGCGCCTTCTCGAGCGCCTTGAAGCGGGCGTGCATCTTCTCGCACAGCGAGTGGCTGAAGTCGCTGGGGTCGATGCCGACCTCAGCCCACCCGCCTACGCCGTCGGCGACCGCAAACCCCACGGTGCCTTTGAACGGCCCCGACTCGATGCACCCGCAAAAGAAGCTGTCCTCGCCCGTGTTGGGCCGCGAGAGCTGCGGCGCGCGTTTCGGCGCCGCCAGCACGTCGCGCATTTTGGGCGAGTACGCCTCGGCGAGCTGGAAGGTGAACTTGTCGCCGGGGCCGGCGCCCAGCGGCGGGTACTCTTTGGCCGCGAAAAACGGCACGATATGGGTCGAGAACTTGGCCTGGGTGTAGACCGTGGCCGGCGCGCGGGAGCTGAGCCCGCGGCGCACGACCGACAGAGTCCTTTGGAGGCGGAAGAGCCCTCCGGTTCGCGTCGGCATGGTTTTCGAGGGCTGGACACTAACGGGGCTCGCAGAGGGCGGTGAAATTTTGTCGCTCCGGGGTGCGCGGGCGATGACGGTTTGCAGGGACTGGGGGAGGGAGGACCCTCCGCTCAAATACTGCCCGGCAACGGACATTTCTCTCGCCAGTGGTCGCGATATGATAAAAGCTATGTGAACCTGGCCGGGGAATGAATCAAACGGGCTGGTGGTGGAAGGGAAACCTGCTGGCCCGCTTGAACCCTATGTCTCCTTACGTAGGCTCTGGCCCTACCGGCTTGGCCTGTCCCAAAGTGGAAAACGCGACATTTAATTTTCGCTCACACGTGGGGTTTCAGCCGCACAGCGTGCGGCGGATCGTCCGACACAAAATGAAGTCATACATGGCCGACTTTTTGCCTAAAAGCGGAGAGGGATTCTGCTAAGTTCGAACAGTTGTTGAATAAGCCGTTGAACGGCCCGTTGAATGACCTGTTGAAGTGTATTATTTGTTTGGCGGGCCAAAAAGTGACAAGTGGAAAAATGGACCAGTTATTCACTTTATGGGCTATTACATATGATCCCCGGGACGCAGGCGTTCGTTGTCACCTCAAACATAATGAGATTTGGCGCATAATCTAGCGTGCTATACATGCCGTGAAGGACGGTTTACAAAAAGCTCGTGAGGCGATAAAATTGCCGCAAAACACTCCAATGGGCGAAAATAGCATGCAGACTAGCATTTGCAAAGATATAAAAGTGACAAGCAGCAACAATCAACCAATCAACAATAGGTTACTTCAATTGGATTGATAAACAGCGGTTCGGCCATTGTATATCGTCCCGCTGAAGGTTGAGTTTTTCGCCATACCGCCATGTAGTTTGCAATGGCGCCGTTCCGTAGGGAAAGTACATCACCAACGCTGTTCGCCATAGTAATTTTACGCACTCCACAATTAGTTCGTCAGCAATTTCGCCCATTGAGCATACATTAATACCACGCCTGACCGTACTTTAATAACATGGTGTGGCTAAAAATTTGAACAATTGACTCGTTAATTGGAGGGTAGCATGTAGATAGTGAGAATAAATAGCGTAGTATACATAATAAATAACGAAGAGCTACTCCTCTCTCTTCCTGCCCCTGCGTCGAGGGGCCGGGGCGTCGTCGCCGCTATGGTCGTCCACTGGGGCGCTAACTGGATCAGGGTACTTTGCTACCGAGTCGGCCAAAAAGTCAAAGTGCTCCGTCGTCATGACCGCCTGCTTGAGGTGCGACGGGGTAACCCGCTTGGAGTTTCGCATACGCGCCTGCTCGCACGATGCGTCTACTAGTGAAATCATAAACAGCTCAAGCGCCTTGGCGACAACGATAGGCGTGGCCTGCGCGACTTTGCCAATATCGTCGTCGCTCTGCATCAGCCGTTTGATTCTCGCCTATTCCGTTAGACTCTACATGGCCATGAGAGTAGGGGGAGGACATACGACCGGGAACCGCGTTTTAATCTCGCGAGTGGGCGGTGGTGCTGCGTTGTGGTTCTGATCAGATTGTGACATGTCGCGTTGAGAAAAAAATGGGAGAAGAAAATATCGCGATACCTTCCCCTTTTAATACTAGGTATGGCACTTTCAGCACCGTACATATAATATGCCAAACCAGGCTGGCGATAATAATGCTAGCTTTGTCATAGTTGAGTGAGCAATAGTATGGTAATTTGAGAGTTAGTGATCGCATGTAGTGATGCAGGGCTATCGGTTATTCTACGGTCTTATCAGCTGTGATTGAAATATGAGACAAGCTCTTTTGCAAACGTAACCAATCCTCAATAATGAAACCCCATTGGCATACCGAGTTTGACAAAGTTGAATCTGGTAAAGTATACTCTCGTTGGAATTCGTAACAAAATATTGTTAGACCGTAATTTGTTGACAGCCGCACGCGACTTTACATATGCACTCGACAGCCTTTTTGCTATGATTCAATTGCATGGGTTTCACAAGTGTGGTATATTTACAAAATGCTATAGAGATAAATGCTACAACGGGATGTGGCGCTTGAAAATGAGGGAAGCATTCGTACCGCCAAATCCAAAGCTATTGGTCAATGCATAATCTACCTGCTTGGCCTGGGCCTTTAGCGGCACGTAGTTCAAGTCTTCAAATCCATGCTCAATCTCCTGGAGGTTCAAAGTCGGCGGCAGCACGCCATGGTGGAGCGCCAACACTGTGAAAACCGCTTCAAGTGACCCTGCTCCACCCAGCAAGTGGCCAGTCGCACCTTTAGTGGAGGACACCGCTACCGACTTGCCAAATAATCGCGATATAGCGCTGGTCTCAGCAGCATCGCCGAGCTTTGTCGACGTCGCGTGGGCATTGATATACCCCACCTGCGAAGGCTCAACCCCACAACTCTTGAGAGCCGCTTCCATAGACCGGAACGCCCCTTCGCCATCGTCTCTTGGGGCAGTAATATGGTGTGCGTCCCCTGAAAGTCCGTACCCCACTACCTCTGCGTATATGCGGCGTCCCCTTGCAATAGCATGGTCGAGGGACTCAAGAACCATGATCGCGGCACCCTCGCCAATGACAAACCCGCTCCTATCTTTGTCAAACGGCCTCGACGCCTGCTCTGGGGCATCATTGTAGCTCGTCGAAAGCGACTTGGCCCTGGCAAAGCCCGAAATCGCCAGCGGATGAATTGGCGCCTCAGTCGACCCCGCAACCATGACATCCGCCATCCCCAGCCTGATAAAGTTGAACGCATCGCCAATTGCATGGGCTCCTGTGGTACAGGCGGTGGACACCGAGTGGTTAGGACCTTTTAGGCCGTTGATAATGGAAATATGCCCAGCGGCCATGTTGTTCAGCAGGCTCGGAACAAACAGCGGAGACACCTTGCGGTATCCGCCTGTTTCGTAAGCCACCACGTTGTCGTACAAAGCGTCGAATCCACCAATTCCCGAGCCCACCGCGACGCCAGTCGCACACTTTTGCGCTTCGGTTTTGGGCTCCCATTGGGCGTCGTCGAGTGCCTGGCGGGCCGCAGCGACCGCGTACTGGCCAAACAGCGGCACGCGCCGCAGCGACGTGCGGTCGACCCACTCCGTGGCGTCCCATTTGCCATCAGAATAAGCGCCTCGCGGAACGACTCCGGCCACTCTGCTCGGCAGCTTTGCATACCGCTCATCGCTCAGGGCCACAACACCGCTCCTGGCGGCTACAAGATTCCCCCACGCCGGCTGGCAGCCGACCCCGAGAGGGCTGACGATCCCTAAGCCTGTAACGACGACTCTCCGCATCTCAGCTCTCCGTTCTCGGCTATAGTGCTAACGGTCAGGAATTTTAAGATTTGGACACCGCACGGCTGTGCGGCCTCCGCATGCGACATCTCAAATCGGTGCACCGCACTTGCATGACGGCAACTGGGAGCGAACGTATATAAGAAGGGCCAAAGCCAGTGGATTCGCGTTTAGCAAAGTATAAAAAGGTGATCTCTCCTCGATAAGAGCGTGCATAATCTCACGTTACCGGCTGTTGAAAAAATGGGGTTGAACGAAGCGAGCTTTGACAAGAACAACAAGACCAAGGACCCGTACCAGGGCATTGCCATGGGCAACAGCGCACCATACCCGATCCCAGTGATCACAGATCCATACGCCAAGCGACAGTGGCTCCTGGAGCACATGGCCGGCGCGTTCCGAGTCTTTGCACGAAAGGGATATACTGAGGGCACGGCAGGGCACATTTCGGTGCGAGACCCTGTCGACCCGAATACTTTCTGGATCAATCCTTTTGGAGTGCATTTTGGCATGCTCACTGCCTCGGACATGGTCCACGTAGACGAAAACGGCAAGATCATTGGCGGCTCGAAGAAGGCTGTTAACGTTGCCGGATTCAAGATCCACTCTGCCATTCACAAGGCCCGTCCAGACGTCCATGCCGCCTGCCACACGCATTCCATCTACGGCAAGGCCTACTCGGCGCTGGGCGCTCCGCTTGAAATGATTAACCAGGACGCGTGTGTTTTTTATAACGCGCATGCCGTGTATACCAACTTTGGCGGCATTGTGCTTGAGGCTGAAGAAGGAGAGAACATTGCCCGGGCTCTGGGCGAAAAGAACAAGGCCGTCATTCTCCAGAACCACGGTCTCTTGACGGTTGGTGGCACCGTAGACGAAGCGGCGTACCTGTTTACTTTGATGGAGCGATCATGTCAGGCGCAGTTGTTGGCTGATGCGGCCGAGGCCAGTGGCAAGAAGAAGGTTATCATTGGCGATAAGGAGGCCCAGTTCACGTTCGACAACACTGCTGATCCGGACTCGCTCTACACGGAGTTCCAGCCGGATTATGAGTATGAGCTCAAAGTGTCCGGTGCCGAATTCAAGTGGTAGGTCGTATATTTAAATTATTTATCCGCATTTGCACTACTCATTATTTATAGCCGATTTGGTACATCTCAAAAGGTAGAATTTGCGCTATTCGGTGTAGCTATTGACTCTGTGAAGCTTTTAGTCTCTCGATAATAATAGTTGACTCGTTGCCTAATAAGAACTGTTAAGATTTTTAATTTCTAGCGCAATTGTGTCTAATAATTTTGCATTCATATTCCATTCCCCAATACTGGAGCTATACCAAAAAATCAACCATTCTGGTAGATGCCGATAAAGGTTTTCTATTCTGTCGGGCTTTTGCAGAGAATTACGGAAGTTATTCTAAACCTCCGAAAACTTTAACTCATCATAGATAAAGCTGGGGCATTGAATCCCAGCTCATTGTAACGCTTCGGGTAATATTCTCAGCATTTGAATTGAGTAGTATAAAGCGGTGAATGTATCAGCTTGATGAGTATTTCCTTTTTTGCGCTAGCGTATGCACTCCATAGTGTGGACACATTATTTTCATTTTGATTACAGGTAATTCGAAAGGAATAGGTCTCTATGATAATAACATTTTGGTTTATTTCTTTTTAAGCAAACTAAAATTAAAGAGTTTATTCAAACATTCTGCGATGATACAAAATGTCAGCTCAATATGCGACCTCAAATATGATAGAAATTATGTGTCCTACTCGTGAGTAATCAGACGGCGAACTGTAATATTGCCTATCGCTTAATTGAGCTATTTTTGGTCTATTTCACCAATTTTAGTGTAACCAGAATATAAAAATTTATATATAGCATTACTTCTCTGAATCCAGTTATCTGATATATTGTTTCATTGAGGGGCTCCTGTTTGAAATGACTATTAAAAATATTGAAGTAACTATGAAATCTCCAAGACGTCTGCTCTAGAGAATAATCCGATAGATCTCCTCAGGCTAAATATCAGCCTTACTGTGTGTGTGTGTGTGTGTGTGTGTGTGTGTGTGTGTGTGTGTGTGTGTGTGTGTGTGTGTGTGTGTGTGTGGTGTTGGGGGGGGGGGCTAACCACCTTCCAAGACCTGTCCCTCAAATCATGTCGAGGCAATCAATTTGCACTGAATTATTCACTCAATTTTTTTAAGAGTAACGGACTGCTCAAGCAGCAAACTGTCTAGTTGTTAATCCCGGGCTACATAATTGAATTCGAACACAAACACATATGAGAAGGAAGTATCAGTGGTACTCCCCTTCTTGAAACTATGTTACGACTTTAGAATTAAATGATTTATTAAGCACTGGTTTTCTCTTCAACAAGTCCTAGGAATCCACATTTTCAATTATGGCCACGACTCAGGCGATTCAGTTAACTTAATGTTCGTACAAAATGTTATAAAGTTTATTCAACGGGTTGTTTAGATGTTTAATGTACCGTTAGAAGTTTTCACAGGCTTAAATATAGACATATTCTTTTCCGTAATCCATTGTTGAAGTAAGAAAAAGCACAAGGTGTTTGAACACATTGTCAATATGTGTTTGATGCCGCGATATTAAATGGCAAGCTTTTGAATGCAGTGTTTCGTTCTAGTCGTTTAATCCATTGCCGGATAACTAGAGCTGTAGAACACAGTGTCTTAGACCTGCAAAACTAGTTGTATACACCCCGCTTTGAAGAATCCTCCTCAAAATTGTATTTCACTCTGTTTGGGCCCAGGAGCTCCACCTTTCTGTTACCGTGCCATGATCGTATTCACCAACGCTCAGTATCCCACATGGGCAGTGGCCAATTTATGAAATAGAAAGATAAATTGGGACCGTATAAGGGAGCCAGTCTTTCTTGGCCATATTATAAATATCCCATACTCCTTGTGCAAGGCACAAAGTCCAATGCTTTTCAATTACTCATCTAAATGAAAGTACAACAAGTGCTCATGGAAAAACAGCTCTCTCTGAATCTCACATGTTTCACTTATCAATTTGAATAGCATCTCTTATCAAATGAAAATGCCAATAAACTACCGGGTAATTCTAATCAGTGGGTCCGTTACCTCCCCTAAAGGCGGCTTTGATAACTGCACTCCCTGCATAAAGAGCCCAATTCACATGAAGTGTCCAAACCTAACTCACGGTCTAGCCAACCCCCGTAAGTTTATCATCTCACTTGCTTGAAATTTCACAACGGTTCTTTCGGGTCTGTCCGAGAGAAACTTCATTTGTTCTTTGCCAAAGATGGGGAATCGGCAGATTAAAATACTACACTTGGAAACGACCCACCCCCATCTATGTAGTGATGGTAATACAAAAAGAGGGGACGAACGTCACATGTACAATGACACAGCTTCTAGTACTTGGCCAAATCGGGATGCGAGAGACAGGATAATAAATAGAATATCATATCACTGGCTGTCCACCGGATCCACTGTGGGCTATATAGAGTTCCTCTCGTTACTATGCTAACTGGACCCATGGCAGAGCCGGCGCCATTGGTTTTCCGTTGGGCAAACGCCGAGCCGACGGCTACCCGGCGGAACTCGTGATTGATACCGCCAAAAAATAGCAGCGAAAGCCCGGACAAACAGCTTTTCATGAGTGAACGACGTCAGGGTTGCCTGAATGCATTCCTCTCCACAAATTCCACCCTTCCCCAGCTCTTAGGGTCCATATGGTCCATTTCGCTGTCGTATTCACTTCGGGCTTCTCCCCCCTTTTCCCCAAGCTCATCGCGATGCCCTTGTATGTGTGACTGTTTTTTTTTTACTCCGGTTGCGCCCGTGTATACGAGCGCCGAGGCTTAAAATGAAACGATTTTATTGGCACAAGTGATTGCTACGCACTGCAGGAACCCAACGGTGTCCGCGTAAGGCGGTCTGGGATGTACGCGGAGAGGGTGGGCGTACCTGTGGGCACTACGCCGCACAAAGCTCTGCGGGTGGACGACGATCGCGAAAAAGCAACGATTGATCTGACTCGGAGGGTCCATCGGTTAGCCAGCTGCTCAACCCCAGGCTGGAGTGCGATGAAGCCGGGGGTGCTGCAAAGTTCCAAAGGAAGGGCGAGTGGCTATTTGTATATAAAGACAGGGTTGAGAATCATATTATCCTCCCCTGTTTATTTGATTGAGTTGATTTTGCCATGTCGCAACTTGATATTGAGAAGCAGATATCACCCACGGCGGATAAGTTCTCGGACTCGGGCTCTAACATCAAGACAGAGGTTAGAGAAATTCAGCCTGCTCTGGCCAAGTTCCAAAAAGTTGCCCAGTATCTCAACGCTGAGGTCAGAGGTATCGAGCGGGTCCCCGAGGAAGAAAAGACAGATGGTTCAGTATGGACGGCCGCCTCCATGTGGATGGGCGGCAATATGGTCATTGCCACCTTTGCACTTGGCGCACTGGGAGTATCAACTTTTGGTCTTAATTTCTGGGACTCTGTCCTGACCATTATTTTCTTCAATGCTTTGGGCGCGTTCCCGGTTGCCTACTACTCCACTTTTGGCCCACCATTTGGGTTGCGACAAATGGTACTCTCTCGCTACTGGTTTGGAAATATTGGTATCAGAGTGATCGCCATTCTCAATTGCGTCTGTGCCATTGGTTGGAACGCTGTCAACACAATGGTCTCTGCTCAGATGCTCCATACTATCAACGGTGGAGTTCTTCCCTCCTGGGCAGGCGTAATCATCATCTCTCTCATGACATTCGTCGTGTCCTTTTTCGGGTACAACATTGTCCACACTTTTGAAAAGTACACTTGGATTCCGACGCTTATCATCTACATCATCACCGCAGTGAGAATGGGCAAGTCTCATGCATTCACCTCGCTACCAATGGGCACGGGTCGGACTGAAGCTGCCGCCGTGCTCTCTTTTGGCTCTGCCATTTTCGGGTTTGCCACTGGCTGGTCCCCGTACGCAGCCGATTACACTGTGTATATGAGGTCCGATTCCAATAGACTCAAGACCTTCTTTGCTGTTTACGCAGGTTTGCTCTTCCCTTGCAACTTCAGCATGATTCTCGGTGCTGCTTGCATGACTGGTATCCTCTCTGACCCAGTGTTCAAGTCCCATTACGAGCAGGACAGTATTGGTGGTCTTTTCTACGCAATCCTCGTCCAAAAGTCACTTCATGGCTTTGGAGAGTTCTGCATTGTTATCATGGCCCTCTCCACTGTCGCCAATAACATCCCCAACATGTACTCTCTGGGACTTTCCGCGCAGGCTGTGTGGTCTGGTTTCCAGAAGGTACCAAGAGCAATCTGGACAGCAATTGGAACCGGAGTTAGTATCGCCATTGCGATCCCGGCTTATATGCACTTTGCTTCCTTCATGCATAACTTTATGAACTTGATCGGGTACTGGCTGGCCACATACTCGGGCATTGTATTGTGTGATCATTGGGTGTTTAAAAAGAGCCTCTATGCTTATGACCCAGAAAAATACGAAGACTACAGCTACCTTCCTCTTGGCGTGGCTGCGACTTTCGCGTTCTGCTGTGGCATTGCTGGTGTGGTAATTGGTATGGCCCAGGTCTGGTGGGTTGGCCCAGTTGCCCTAGCTATCAGCAAACCATTTGGCGGCGACGTTGGCTTCCCATTGGGCTTTGGCTTTGCCTTTTTGGTGTATCTAATTACCCGGCCAATTGAGCGAAAGTACATTGGGCGTTAAGCATCTTCTATTCTTATTATAATTGTTGTCATGCCTGTGACTAGCAGTGACGACGCTAGGTTCCGATGTTCGCAGGCAAATAAATTTTGAAGTTATTCTCAATAATATATCTCTCTATGATCTCCTAGTTCAAACGTGTTTATAAGACATTGCCGGGATCGATTCGCTTGGTTCCGTGTATTACCCATAGCTATGGTAACTGCACTTCAGCCATACAATTGCGGTGATGAGCTGCACCGTTTAGATACGATAGAAATTGACCACAAGCGGAGGAAGGAGATAAACCGACGTACAGACACACCTCCAGATAGGTCAGTAGTCCGAAGCAGTACGTAGCGCGGAAGATAAGGTATTATGCGTCTGCGTCAAACGACGCTGATTGGAGACAGATCTCCGTTCTGGAAGATACGCGGAAGAAAACGGTTGAAAATTTATGCGTGCACTTATCAGAATGCACAGCCGTGTGGGATTTCCTATTATGGTAGCGATTGACGAGACGCACTTGCAAAAAGTAACACCGAAAAAAAAAAGATTTCATTATCGCATTTATATTGACTGGTGATTCCTGTTTCTTTCTTCTTTTCTCACCACCAACCCTCTTTGCTTCTCGAAGCTCCTTAAATCCCTCTTTCTGCCTGAATCTTCACCACTGGGCGCCTCTCCAGCACCGGCACGTGAGATTCTTACCAGCAAACTTTCTAGTTTACTTCACCCTGCTTCTAAAATGAACGCTGATCTTGAGAAGCAGCAGTCCCCTGAGGGCTTCGCAGCCTTTGAGACCGATTCCAATCAGATCTCTGTCGAGGAGCGGCCAACCAATAAGCTCTACAAGATTTTGTCCTACCTTAATGCCGAGGTTCGAGGCATTGAGCGAGTGCCCGAGTCTGAGAAGACTGATGGCTCTGTATGGACTGCCGCGTCCATGTGGATGGGCGGCAATATGGTCGTTGCTACGTTTGCCCTGGGTGCCTTGGGAATCTCCACGTTCGGCCTCAACTTTTGGGATTCAGTGCTGACCATTATTTTCTTCAATGCGCTTGGCGCGTTCCCAGTTGCCTACTACTCTACTTTTGGTCCCGAGTTTGGTCTCCGACAGATGGTACTCTCTCGATATTGGTTCGGTTACGTTGGCATCCGAGTCATTGCCCTTTTGAATTGCGTCTGTTGCATTGGCTGGAATGCTGTTAATACTATGGTTTCTGCCCAGATGCTCCATACAATCAATGGCGGTGTCTTGCCTTCGTGGGCTGGTGTCATCATTATTGCGCTGCTTACATTTATTGTATCCTTCTTCGGTTACAAGACTGTGCACGCGTTCGAGAAGTACACCTGGATCCCTACCTTTATTATCTTTATTATTACAGCTGTAAGAATGGGCATGTCTCATACTTTCACGTCGCTTCCAATGGGCACTGGTCGAACTGAAGCTGCCTCAGTACTCTCCTTTGGCTCTGCTGTTTTCGGGTTTGCCACTGGCTGGTCTCCATATGCAGCTGACTACACAGTTTACATGCGACGAAGCTGCAACAAAATCAAGACTTTTGTGTGCGTCTACGCTGGTCTGCTCTTCCCTTGCAATTTTGGCATGATTCTCGGTGCTGCTTGCATGACTGGTATCCTCTCTGACCCAGTGTTCAAGTCCCATTATGAGCAGGACAGTATTGGTGGTCTTTTCTACGCCATCCTCGTCCAGAATTCGCTCCACGGCTTTGGCCAATTCTGTATTGTTATCATGGCCCTCTCCACTGTCGCCAATAACATCCCCAACATGTATTCCCTGGGTCTCTCCGCTCAGGCAATGTGGTCCGGGTTCCAGAAGGTGCCACGGGCAATTTGGAGTTTGATCGGTACTGGTGTAAGTATCGCCATTGCTATCCCAGCCTACATGTCATTTGCTTCTTTTATGGAGAACTTTATGAACTTGATCGGGTACTGGCTGGCCACATACTCGGGCATTGTATTGTGTGATCATTGGGTGTTCAAGAGAGGTAAATTGAGTGCTTACAACCCGGATAAATACCAGGACTGGAGCTATCTTCCAGTGGGCCTTGCTGCACTCTTTTCTTTCTGTTGTGGCATTGCCGGTGTCGTTATCGGCATGTCCCAGGTTTGGTGGACTGGTCCAGTTGCGCTTGCCATTAGCAAGCCGATTGGTGGTGATGTTGGCTTCCCACTTGGTTTCGGGTTCGCCTTTGTGATGTACATTGTTACCAGGCCACTCGAGAAGCGCTTCATTGGGCGATAATTTTTATTAGAGAGGAAGGCGAAGAGGGTATTGCAGAGTATCCATCTTTTTTTCTGCGACTAGTCAAAGTGGTGAAGACTAGGTTACGATGTTCGCAGAAAGCTGGGTATTCTGGGGGATGTTTTAATTTCTGTATTCTGTCTGTGACTAGCTGATGTGGTGATAGCTAGGTTCCGATGTTCGCAGACGGCTCTATTTTATTATTAGCATATATTTGACTCTTTTTATTTTAATTTATAGAGACGAAATCATAGCGCTCTGTTGTACTCATACCCATCATACCCATTTACACATCTAACACCCCTACCCACTTCCACTACCCAGCATATATCACAGTAGATACCCACATCTCCGCTAGTCGGAGGTCCTACCATACGCCAAGTAATATAAAGTAATTGGCAAAAAGGTTACAGGCAAAGAGTGAATTATTTTCGATAGATAACACTGCTGTACATATCTAGATTAGTTATTTTACATACAGTTCATAATCCTGAATAGCAGCTCCGCTTTCAATGAGCTTTGCAGTATCGTTTTCAAGATGTGCCTTAACAAGATCGGCCATGGCCTCGATGAACATAGGATCACCATTCAAGCTCTCTGCCCGTTTAAGGAAATCCCTATTCTTAAGAGCGTCCCGCATCTCAATGTCTACCTCATGAAGGGTTTCAATGTGATCGCTGGTGAACGCAACCGGAACTACGATCGCGCCTTTGGCCCCTTGCTTCTCAAGCTGAACAACTGTCTTCTGCGTCTGGGCGCCCAGCCAAGGCTTGGGACCCACCTGCGACTGCCACACAAGCCTATAAGGGTTGCTGAATCTCAGCTGCTGCATAATTGCATACACCGTAGCGCTTACCTCGGCTACGTACGGGTCCGCCTGGTTTACAATTTCCATCGGGAGAGAGTGTGCTGAGAAAAGCAGTACAACCTTGGACCGGTCTGCCTCTGGATATTGCTCCAGCTGGGCCTGGATATGGGCAGTAAATGTCTTGATCAGGCCCGGGTGGGTCGGCCACCGGTTGATGAAGCTCCACTCAATTCTCTTTTCCGGATCAAACCGCTGCTGGCATCGCTTCAGCTCGTTTATAGAGGAGCGCGTAGTCGAGTAGCTGAACTGCGGGTACTGGCTGAATGCAACGGCTCGGGTAATCCCATCCTCCATAAGCCGCTCATACGTATGGTCCGTTAATGGATTCGCGTACCGGAATGCCACGTACGGTTTGTGTGGTCCCGTCTGGGGGCTGATCTTGTCAAGAATCTTGCATGCCTCCTGGGCCTGGAATTCACTCCAACGTCGAATTGGGGACCCCCCGCCAATTTCACGGTAGTGCTCAGCGATCGTTGGCGTCCGTCGCTTCGCAATAAACTTGGCCGCGTACTTCTGGAACGGCAAAGGAATAATATCCTTATCACTGAACAGTCTTAGCAGGAAATCGTAAGTCTCGTCAATGGTCGACGGTCCCCCCATGTTGAACAGTACCACCGCCTAATTCCGTTAGTTCTGCAATTCAATCAGACCCCCACTTACTGTGCCGCCCCCAGGGGCTTTGGCAGTCGAGTATAGCCTAGCGAGCCGGCTGTAGGGCCTCCATATTTGCGGTCGTGCCAACATTGTCGATGGCCATTTGTGACCTGATTCTAGGCCTTTATAAAAGGTCTCTCGGAGCTGAAAAATTCCGAGTCGGAGTTCCGCGACGGCTACCCGTAACGCTCGTTCGGAACTGCCCTGCATTATATTCTAGACCTTAGCAATTAGTCGTATTAACTGATTGGTAATCGTAGCAATTGGTCATAGGCAACAGTATCTCTTGTAGAGTGAGTAAAACTTGGCCCAACAATTGCGGAGTTTTGCCAACGAGTCTGGATTGAACTGCCGAGATGCAGGGTTTATCGGTTTGAATGTGACTGCGGGGGGGTTGTCTGCCATTTTGGTTTGGTTCATAGAGCACTATTCCACCTTCAATGAAGTAACACTATTTACCAAACTACGAGGAATAGGGAGCTGGGCCCTAGCTAGTGCTCCTCTCAAGAACTTTGATGCGGGTGCGTACAGTGTGTCGAAGATGATTGATTTGGAACCTGGTTACAGTGTTACAAAACCGCCCCGCGAATCGCGGTTAGGGGTTGCTAATGAGAGGAAGCGTTACAGCCGCGCATATGCTGTTACAATATTAGTTACGAGTGGCCAGGCGGAACTCCGACAAATGAAGTCCCCTCTAGCAGGAGAATTCACCTCGACATGACTGAACGAGCAACATGGACGCGTGGATTAATTCTACAGCGGAGAGCGTGGGTCTCCCACCAGACCTGCTGCGGATGGCAATGTGTCTTCTCGGCTCGTACCCACTGGCGGCCGTGCTGAAGCGATTGCCAGACTCGCAGCGGGTACTCAAAGACTTGTACATTGTAGGTGTGTCAGTGTTCTACCTGCTCGGGGTGTTCAACATGTGGAGTGGGCTCCGCACGTTGCTAATTTCGACGCTCGGCACGTACTTCATCACGAAGACGCTGCGAACTTCACCGTTTATGCCGTGGATCAACTTTTTGTTCGTCATGGGCCACTTGTTTATCCAGCACATCCACATGCAGATGCACGACGGCAAATACGATGTCAATGAAATAGATATCACAGGCGCACAGATGGTGTTGTGCATGAAGATGACGGCCTTTGCATGGAATGTGTACGATGGACTCGCTCCGCCAGCTTCATTGACGGAGTTCCAGCGGTCCCATGCCATCAAGCAGCATCCGCCATTGCTTGACTTTCTGGCGTACGCACTCTTCTTCCCGGCACTTTTTACGGGACCCTCGTGCGACTACGCTGATTTTGCGCGGTGGGTGGACCTATCTATGTTTGATGTGACCAAGAACGACCCCAAGCGTGGCAGGGCTGCCCATCGGCGGATCCCCCGGTCTGGGAGGGTTGCGGCGCTCAAGGCAGCTGAGGGAATTGCGTGGATTGCGCTGTGGACCAAGCTAGGTGACTACATCTCGACGGATACAATTGAGTCGGATGAGTTCCTGGGACGGGCTAATTTTGTTACCAAGGTGTTTTACATGTATGCCGTCGGGTTCCTTTTCAGGCTCAAGTACTATGGGGCGTGGAGCATCTCGGAAGGCGCATGTATTCTCTCTGGCCTTGGATTCAATGGCAAGACCAAGGCCGGAAAGTACCGGTGGGATGGCCTCAAGAACATCAACCCACTCGGGTTCGAGATGGGCCAGAACACGTATAGCTGTCTCGAGTCGTGGAACATGAACACCAACAAATGGCTCAAGAACTATATATACTTGCGCGTTACCCCCAAGGGCAAGAAACCTGGGTTTCGGTCGACGCTGGCGACTTTCTTTACCTCGGCTGCGTGGCATGGCACGCGGCCTGGGTACTATTTGATGTTCCTGACTGGTGCGTTCTTTCAAAGCTTGGGCAAGGATTTCCGCCGACATATTCGACCTATATTTATGGAACCCGATGGAGTTACTCCAGGACCCAATAAGCGATACTATGACATTGTCTCGTGGGTGGTCACCCAGCTATCATTTGGGTATCTGGTCCAGCCGTTTGTGCTTCTTGATATGAAGCCCTCGATGAAGGTGTGGAGCTCTGTGTTTTTCTACATCCACATTCTGATTGTTATCCTCTCGGTGCTGTTCCACGGCCCTCCGAAGAAGGCTGTTCTTTCCTATCTCAAATCACTCCAGCCAGCGCCCATGAAGCAGTCTGACAAGATCAAGCAGGATACTGCCCGGCTCCGAGCCATGCGGCAAGAGCTAGAGCTCCTCCCTAGCCTGGGTATCCCGCAGCCAGACTTTGACACGATAGACGATGACATGAAAGAAGCGCTTCAGGAGTTTGAAGAGCTTAAACAAGACATTGCTAGGGAGCTCCAGTCCTTTAAAGAGCGGCGAAACAGCACGTCGAAATCAAAATAACCAAAAGAATATGTTTAAAATACGTGTATTTATTACATATAATTAATCTAATTACCATCGACTTGTCTATATTGGAGAGTAATCAAGCATTGCTACCCGGAGGCATGTTGTTAGTTACAGTGTAACAACCCCTCCCAACGGCGTTACAAAACCTTTGCTACGCAAGCATGGACACAAAAGTGCCTCCTCAGAGTTGAGTTCCTCTCCCCCAATATATACTGTAAGTGTCCCTAAACAGCTAAATTTCAGACCCAATGGCTGTCCTGCTGGGGTGGGAGGGGGTGTCCCCTCCAATTACAGCGGAGTTTCAATTAGGGGGATGGTGATAGTTTTGTGGGAGGTTTGGTTTCCAACACACCACGCAACCAGATCTGCAATGTCGACCAAGCTTCAAAAAACCATAGAGCGAACGCGGGAGAAGATCGAGAGCAAGCAGTTCTACGAGGCTCACCAGGCTGTGCGGACCATTGCCGCAAGATATATCCGCCAGAAAGCGTACAATGATGCTATCGAGGTGCTCTACACGGCCGCCAAACAGCTGCTTGAGGCTGGCCAGCCCGGCAGTGGCAGCGATCTCCTCCTCTACCTGATCTCAGTCTACCAGACTGCGGAGACTCCTGTTGACAATGAGAGCCGGGCGCGGGTGTCGCAGCTTGTGCAGATGTTCGATCCAGAGGAACCCACGCTCACCAAGATTGCCCAGGAGGCCACTCTATGGAGCGCTAAGTTTGGGGACAGCAAATACGGTGACAGCCGGTTGCATCATGTGTTTGGCCAGGTGTTTGCCAAAGCCGGCGATGCGAACGAAACTGAAAAGCATCTTCTCCTGGGCACGTCAGACAGCATTAAGGTACTGGCAGGTTTTGAGTATGAGTGGTTCCTTGAAAACAGCGATCGAAGCAGTGCCAGCCAGTACATTGGACGCGCTGTTTTGGGGTATCTCAGCACGGGCAATGTCGGCTCGGCTGAAGGAGTGCTAGCGGCATTTCTCGATAAGTTCAACGCCGATAGCTCGTGCCCAAATCCTACAGAAGTGCTCAATGGCTCTGTTTATGTATATGACGGTGTCCCGCTACTTGACTTTTTCCAATTGCTTGTTCTGGCGAGCCGCAAGGGCGATAAGAACCTGTTTATCAAGCTCGTCACTAAGTACGAGCCACAGATCCGGCAGGTTCAGCCGTTTGGGCAGGGCATTGAGCAGGTTGCGCAGGTAATCTTTGGCATCCAGCCGCGCCGACAGACTAATATCCTGCAAGAGATGATGGGCAGCTTATTCTCATAGTCCCCCAGATTACTAACATAGAGCATTTTCTGTAGCTGGGAGTAGTAACTAATTATGTTGTTACAGGTTACACATTTGCCGCCTATTTTGGTATTCGAGGGCCAGCCCTCGAGCTCCCGTAGCTGTCTCTACCTATGGCTGAGCCCACTTGTAGTGTTTATTAGTCGCGCTTGATAGAAGACCTGCTAATTGCCTCAGCCAGCTCCGGGCGATTGTGCCGCAACATCTCTGCCCTGGCCTTCGTGTACCCCATCCATTCTCTTTTACGGGTCTTTGCTTCTGGGAAATCCGCTTCCAGTCGCTCGATCTCCATCTCAAAAAAGTGGAACTCCGACCTTGGGGGCCAGGTCGAGTTGGCGCCGTGCACAGTGTCGGCCTTCCACGTCTTGGGCGGCCGGCTGTCCTCAATAACGCCAAGGCTACGGACAATCTTGCCAATGGCGCCGGCCTCTTCCCATGTTTCTCGCAGGGCACTCACCTCGGGGCTCGCCTCGTCGTTCTCAATGCCTCCTTTGGGCAGAACCCAGCAGTCTGGGCGTGCCGCCGAGCTGACCAATAGTACCTTGTCCTTATGCTGATTTAGAACAACTGTCCCGGCAACCAATCTTGCTCCGGTCTTCTCAGAGTACACTACAAATACGAGGCGTGTTAAAATATAGATCTACGTACCCCGGCGTACTTACCCTGGCGGTCCCTTCCGACTCGGGCGGTCATTGAACGACCCTGTTCTGGCATTGTTTATTTCGCCAAACTGCCGGTTTGGCTTGTTCAAATGGTCCTATGGTCGATTTTTTTTAATTTACACCGCGCGGCTGAACTTAACTTGGAAGCACGTGGTTATGATTGCAGACGGCGCTGGTCCAGCGGCTGATATCAAACCATTTTACACGATAACGCACAGGAAAATTATATGGTAGGGTGCGCAAGGCGCCAGGGGCATCGGTAACGCAGGCAGATTGTCGCAATTGTGGTTATTAAGCTATTACTCAGCAAGGAAGGGTACTAACGTCATTTGATCGATCGAAACTCTGACTTGAACCAATCTCGTGAATTATCCTATAAAATGAGCAGTGTAGTGGCGTCTCCTTCTCCTAAGGATGAGGTAAACCACGCCCACCTTAACGAACTATCGCATGATGGCAACAACTCAGAGAGTCCGGGCGGGCGTTCCTCTCACGAAATGCATGACTATGTTGAAGGAGACCCATCATCTGACAATGGGCCCGAAGACGATCAACCCGTGCCATACACGGATGACCGCGACATTGAAGAAACCGGAGGGGATTTTGATGTTGGCGTGACGGACGACGACGCGCTGCAGTCATCAGTCACCAAGCCGGCTCAGTCGCTTAATCTTTACGGCGTCTCAGATTGGCAGTTTTTTATGGCAAAGCCCACCTACACGGATGTAATCTATGAGAACAATACCTCGGAAGCCAGGGATTTGGATGCTGCAGAGCGCAATTTCTTATCTATGCTGCGCACTTCTATGTACATTGGTCTAGCCGGAATGGTGGTGCTATTCAATTACAGACTCGATTCCGACTCTGATTCTGATACCAGGGATCCCCCAAAGTTGGACAGCAGGGTGCTTTCGCTGACCCTGGGGTCGATCTTCCTCGTGCTTTGCCTAGGGAGTCTTGTGGCCACACTGGGCTATGTACATGTAGTTACGGGCTATGCAAAGCAGAGGTCGCTCGTACACAACAGCTCACATACCCTCATCATTGTCATTTTCAGTGCGCTAGCCGTACTTGTCGCTAACATTCTCTACTACATCCAAGACTGATTTATCTATTTATACCCTTATCACGGCGTATTCAACCAGTCTGTTTTTTTTTTTAAGGGATACCCCTGTTTTATTTTTTCCATGTGATGGGTATGCATGAACCTCATCGAGCTCTGGAATAATTTATCCGCATATTTTCTCTGTGTCCCCACTTTTCGTCTTTTCTCTGTGACCCTTCCTGCAACCCAATGGTGGACTTCATTACGCGCGAAGATTTGGTGGGTTTGTATGAGCGCTGCTGGGGCAGCGGTAGGGTCACAGACCCGGGAGCCCCTACCTCAGAGTTTGAGCGGCTCTACGAAGCCCTGGCACATAGCGCATCCAGGGATCTCATTGTAAAGTGCCCATCAGGCAGCTCACTGGCTGTGTTTATCCTCGTTCAGAGGTTGGCCGAAAAGAGCCCTGCGATTATCCAGCTTTTGCATGGCTCTCAGCAAGGGAGATGCTACCTTCTAGACCGCAAGGGGGTCCAGTACTTGCCAATTGATAAGGCCCGCCGCGTATCGGGGTTTGATCTCCTGCGGTCGGAGTCCATTCGTCGCATCGCTCACAAGGCTCATATCTGGGCGATCCTGCGTGACCCAATGCCGGGTTACAACTCCTCTGGGCTAGCATGGAAGATGCTGCATATCCAAGAAGGTGAGAGATATGAAATCGGCCCATTGAATTAGTAAAAGCTTTACTACAGTGAATTGGCCGCTTTTTTTCTTATGAAATCAGTCATCTACGCTATCTGCCATGATATTATATGATATTTTGCTATTTCCATGGATAGAATCCCTCTACTGGGTTTCAAGGTATTATTATATACAAAATGTTTTTTAAATAAATAGCCGTAGGGTTCCATCAATACCCCACGAAGCAAGGACACCAGTGTTGATCCACTCCGTGTCTGGGCCAGTAGTACTAGTCCCACGGACGTAGAGCTGGCCCTTTCGTGATGCCGCATCGTACTCGCCATGGTCTTTGAGTTTCGCTTCAAGGCAAGGCAGCAAAGCGCCATAGTTAATCATAGAGTCGGCGTCCCGTGCTCTATAGTCGTAGATGTTAGTCTCGGCAATCGGACTGGCGCTAATCGGAGCGGTCAGAGCATGCACGACCCTTGTACCGGTAAGCGCCCGGATAGTGTTGGCTTGGTGCGTCGTCAGCGGCTCCTCGCTGTTGGCATCAACTGCCGTGTGAATGAGTCGCACCGAAGAGAAAATGGACCCCAGAGCAGCAGAGTACTTGGGGATCTGACCCCGCGATAGGCTGGCATTGGAAATTTGCAGACGCAGCATTGACAACAGCTTAAGTCGCTCTGATCTTGAAGCAAGCGATGCACTAGTCCTATCGTCACTGATGATGATAGTCGGCTTGATGGCCTTTACTAAGTTAAACAGGTCAATTGGCATGTTGAGCTGCGGGAAGATCAAAGTCGAGCCAGCCACTAGTGCACTAAGGTGAAGAACTAGCTCAAATAGAGACGTATAAGAAGAGCAGGAGAAAACACTGTCCTGTGACGACCATTGGTCCTTCCGTGGGAGAGCCTGGATCTGAGCGGCAATTGCAGCCACAATATTGTCCATTGTGAACCGGGCAATTTCAATCGTAGACTTGTCGCCCCCAACATAAACATGGGAAAATGGGTATTGGGTCTTAGAAGGGTCGTATACCCCAGCGTCAAGAGGTGTAGAAGAAGATTCCGCCAGAGAGGCGAACGTGATACCACTTCGGCCCTTGAGTGATACCAGAGTCACTTCTCCAGCAATGCCAAGCTCCTCCACAATCTCTTGTGTTGAAAGAACTACTTTCGGCGCATATTTCTGCACCGCAGTGACAATCTGAGGCTCCTCGAGAGTCAGCGGGATAATTATAACCGGAACGTTGAACATCATGGCCGCCACGCAGCAAATAAACGTCTCTAAGCAGTTCGGGGCCATAATGGCAAGAGTGCCCGACTCACACATCTTTGCAAGCTGAGACCCAACGGCCTGTACCAAAGAGCTGGCCTCGTTGGCAGACGTCTTCTCAAGGCCGTAGGCACAGTTCTCCGGAGAGTAAGCAGCAATAGCAAGCGCGCTATTATTCTGCTGGAACACTTTCCAAATGTCAGCAATGTCGCCATTACGGGTGCCGTTGCTATCCTGAATACCCAGTCCTTTAATCAGCTCACCCAATTGCCCGACGAGCATACTACGGTACACTGCCGTCTCACCAGGATTGCGCATTGGCGCGACTGAGGCCTGGGTATCTAGTAAAGCTGGCGCCGCATCAGGATATTCTGGGAAAAGATACACATATGCAGCAATTATCGCAACCGCTACGCAGAGCACCTGGAAAAGTGCTTCTTGATCCATCTTCCTCGGGTATTTTTTTTTCTCCGGGAAATAATATATGTTGATACACGTCAACACTAACTTTCCACTTTTATCTGTCAATTGAGAACCCTTCCAGGATATTTGCAAATTTTCTAAAGTGAGTATCCCCAAAGGGTGATGGTTGAGAGTAAATCAGATAAGACGATTTTTGGATTCCCAACAGATTTTGCCGACCACCAGCCAGAGTGAACTGCCCACAGGTACGAATCCAGACTGTTATCTAAAGAACAAAAGCTCGGATCAAATTGTCGACATAGATCTAACCAAGGATAAATTATGGACCAGTTGCCTTTGCAATTCGGAAAACAATCGGCCGTATTCGATCCGGAGCCAAGATTCAGGAAAGCCGCACGCCAGGAGTATCTCGATAGACTGAAACAGAAGGAAGAGCAGGAAAGTGAAAGCGATGAAAGTGAAGATGAACTTGACGACCTACCAACGACACATGAATACTCGCTGAGCCCCCATGACTCTAAAGTCACTAGCTTATCAGCAGATCCCACAGGGAATCGTATAGTGACTTCCTCGCTAGACACGACAATTCGATTTTGGGATTTCAATGGCATGGACTCAAGTACTCTCAGGCCATTCAAGCAGGTCTGTCCTAACGAAGATGCTAAAACTACTGTGACGCAATCGCTTTTTTCGCCCTCCGGATCGGTTGTCCTGGCAGTACTAAACACGCCAAAGCCCAAGCTGTACTCGAGGGACGGCGAAGAATTAGGAGCATTCGCGGCTGGTGATATGTACTTGATGGATATGAAAAACACCAGGGGGCATGTCAGTGCCGTCACTGGGGCCTCATGGAACCCTGGTAATGACAACCTGTTCCTTACATATGGTGAGGACTCTACAGTCCGCATATGGGACGCCGAGAATTTCAAATCGCAAAAGTCTGTGATATTCGCCAAGGAAAAGGGTAAAAAGTATAAAATATCTGCGGCTCAGTGGTACGATGCTACGACCATTGTTTCGGTATCTGAGAACAACACCCTGGCACTGTGGGACACTAAAACCCCGCTGTTGAGACCCAAATTGTCGGTTGAGAACATGTTTGACGAAGAGACCTACACGTCTTGTGTGCTCTGCTCGAGCCTGACGAATATGATAATCACCCGAAATTCTTCTGGCATCAAGCAATGGGACGCTCGAAAGCTCAAAGAGCCAGTCCTACAACGTCTAAGTGGAATCAGTACCGAGTCGCGATATTCGAACATTGAATATTCGCCTGATGCCCAATACTTGGTCACCACTTCTTCTTCTGGGCTACACATCCTTGACGCGGGAGATCTTTCAGATGTCCAACTACTAACATTCAATTCCGCTCCGGAATCAGTTTCATGGGTTAAACACACTAATCAAATTATAACCGGCATGGCCAGTGGTGATGTCAAGTGCCTCTTTAATCGAGAGACATCATCCAAGGGCATTATGCAAGTGATTACCAGAGCACCCAAGGTTCGCCATGTGGAGGACGTTATGAACACTACAAATATTACTTTGAACGCTGTAGATTTTGAGGACCTCTCGACTTCCCGCAAGAGGAAGCGTGACATAATCAAGCCGAGTGTTCCTCAAACGGTGGGACACAGCTGGGGTGCTCCAGACGTAGAATACCTCGAGGCGACAGGCATTGATACTGAAGATCCACGAGAGGCCCTGCTGAAATATGCAAAGAAGACTAACGAGAAGAAAGAACAGAACGAAAATAGCAGCTAATTACAGGTTACTTTCATTGAAGGTACGGCTACATACAGCCGCCACTTGGCGTGTTTTAGAGTATAAAGTTGAAGGCAAACAAAGTCAATTCGCTATTTAGTTGGTTAGTCAATTAGCGTCTGTCGCATTTATTAATACAAAAATAGGTCAAAAAAGAGGAAATCACAAGAAAAAACAGAAACAGTGACAGAAATATTACACTCATCGCCTACCGACGTTTCCCATTTCTTCAAACAGGTTGGCTGGAGGGACGGTCTCAGTCATATCCACTTCGGAGACACGACTTGGGGCGGGCCTGTATCCCTGCTTTCGCTTCTTGATATAAGAAACAAGAAGACCCAATGCAACGAGTAACAAAATTAGCCCAAGAGCAATCGCTAGAGAAATTAGCACAACAAAGCCCTTTGCAAGATGCGAGTGGTTGAACAGAGACTGGAAAGTCTGATCACTTTGCGAAAATACCGAATTCACCACGCCGCTGGAGGAATCTCGTGCAGTGAGGAAAAGCGGTTGCCAATTGGCTCCGTCATACATAATGCTCGAGACGTTACCGAAGTCCTTCAGCACAATGTTACCAGAAACCAACAACAGTCCGTCTTCTGGCAGGATGTCATTTTCTTTATGCGATTTCTTGAGTCCGAGGAGCTTCAGATCAGTAATAACAGTTCCCTTTTCAAAGTTGTCATCAAGCTTCTTCCAAGACTCTGTGTTCCAGTATTGGAGATAAGCTTCGTTGGTAGACGAGTCGGTTCCGCTAGCAAAAATGTTCTTTCCCTCGTCACCGCTCAATACAAAGGAATTGACGGGACCTGGCAGGTCCTTGGAGATTGACCCATATGAAGTGTACACGCTGGTGTCAAAGTTGTACTGAGCAAAGTATGACTTGGTACCATTCAGCTTCATGTCACCTGCAAAGAAAATCTTTCCAGTATCAATAAAGACGCCAGATGATACGAGGCCAGAGAGGCCACCACCGCTAGGCGTGTTCCATCGCCGATCATTCGTGTTATAAACGCAGAAAGAGCTGCAACCAAGACTACCGGCCTGTTCGAAAGATCCCATGACAATAAGATCGTCAGAGTCGGGTCGCGTCATAAGCGTGGTAACAATTCCCTCGCCACCGCTGAGAGCTGGAGGTTGGTCGCTACTCACATCTTGGTTTTTAAGGTCATAAAACAAAAGCCCACCAACGTCACCGCTCTTGTCTTGGAGCTTACCGCCAATGTAGAGATTGTTGCCGGAGGTTAGCAAAGCGTACACAATTGAGTCATCATCAAGCGCGTCATTTGGGAGCCCAAATATGTGGCCATCGTTGTTGATAATGAGATTGTGAAGGATATTTCCATTCTCATCCTTGGCAGTGAAATGGCCACCTACAATGGAGGTCGATTCATTCGCAAAGGTGCCGACATTAATGGTGTTACCAACCACACTCTGTATGACGCCCGATCGCTTGGATTTTGTCGAGTTTGAGGTCGAAGCTCCATCCACGAGATCAAAGTTCATAGACGTCAATTTAAGCTTGTCGGAAAGGAGAGAGCCACTAGGAGATCGATTCTCCATGGTTTGCAAGGACCCAAAGTAGATGTAGGTCTTCTTGACACTTGCAGACGCAGAGAGATGACCCGAAATATATCGGTCCTTAAGTTTGGACTCGCTAATCCATTTTTGCTCGTCGTTGATCCAAATCGCCATTGAATCGCTGTCATAACTCAAGCCCACAGAACTCGTGCCATTGACTTGGAGCGGTACGACAGCGCTCACAGATGATGTTGGGGCATCGCTACTATTGCTGGCAGAGATCCATTTGCCGTTCTTGGCATCGTAGAAGCCATATTTGTCAAGCTTTGTCTTACCATCCTGGGATGAGCCAAAGTTGCCAGTGACAACGAGAGTGGAGTCATCACCAGCAGCGGCGACAATATCTACGCTATCTCCAACGCCACTACCATCTACCTTGCCAGGGTTTGACTTGTCGTCAAATTGTAGCAAGTTGTCGCCATAATTGTCGGTAGAGAACTTTCCACCAACGAAGAGCTTTCCCGCCAGGTTAACCAGAGAGGTGACCTCGACATTAGAGATGTTAGAAAACAGCGTGTTGATAGGAGTCTTTCCCACAGGCAAATGTTCCTTGGTAATCTTCGTGAAGTTATCCTTGTTAAACTCGAAAAGGCCATTGAGCTTAACAGAGCTGGTAGAGTTACTACTGCTGTCGTCAAAGTCAGAACCATCATCATTGCCATCATTGTCGTCGCTGTCGTTTCCATCACCACTTCCCTGGAAAATAATCTGAGCTTGCTGGGAAACGAACGTGAGGGGCACGTTTTGGTCTGCCAAGGGCGTTAGCTCGATTCGCGGGCGGAAGTCGCCATCGATTGGATCAACCATTCCAGTATACAAAGAATCGTACTTTTCATTGTAGTTGGTCTGGTAAATGGTCTTGGTAACAGGGTCCTTGCCGTTAGCGTAGTATACCTTGGCAGTAATTCCACCACGGGTGGCACAGGTACCGTCCGCCACACATCCTGGGGTATACAATTGGAAAGTATAGTTTCCAGAGACGGTGATGTTGGGCTCGAGAATAGAGGAGACTTGAGTGAGCTGCGAAGCATCAGTGATGGTGTTCGACATGTAGTTTTGCTGTTCCACCAATTGGCTAGACCAGCCGTCGCCCTTGGTGGACGAAGATCCACCGGCGGAAGACTGGCTGTTACTACACTTTTGGGGCTCGTTAAGTTCGTTATTTGCAAAAGCCACCAAATCTACATTGTTAGTATTATTACTCCGAGTTTGGGGGGGTTAAAGGACATACCTGAGCTGAAGATTTCAACTCCACTGAGACCGGCTGCCTGGCCGTAGTAATCGTTCAACGCAATCTGGAACGAGTTCATGCTAATGGGGTTGACGAAGAAAAAGTCCATGTACTCTGCCTTGCTCGACTGGGCCAGCGGGCACTTTTGGTCGCAATACTTAGTCTGCTTGGTGTCCGGGTCGACGTAAGAAAAGTTCATGATGCCGTTGATTGGAAAGGAGATGAGCTGCCATTCCTTGAGCCCATTGTCGCTGTTCTGAAGGTTGTAGAGCCTCAGTCGCGTCGGAGAGAAAAAGAATGGCCAATCTGCTCGCCAAACACCGGCCCGGTTGTCAGTGAGCGACCACCCGCTGCCGCCAGGGCAGGTGATTGAGGAGGCCGTGCTGTCGTCTACACCACCCTCGCCGGTAATCGTTGCTGAGTTGAAGCTGACGACTTGCCGACGTGCAATGGAGGAAAAATTGCTCGCCGTGTGATTGCTCGTGAAGGACGAGTTAGCCAATCCTGTAAAGTTGCCGCCAAACACGAGGCTGTCGCCAAAGTCTGCGATAGAGTTGACGACGGATGAGTTTTTGAACCCGCCAAAGAGCGGAGAGTGCCATTGGCTCTTATCCACATCCCACACGGCCACACCGGCTGTTTTGTTAAACGCAAAGGACCCGCCCGCGTAGACAAGTCCGTCCGAAGAGTCGCAGTATAGCGTCTTGACGTCGCTCCCCTTTGGTGCATCATTTTTGCTTAATGAGGCAACCTCTCCCGAAGTCGCATTTATGCTGGCTATCCCGTCTGTATCCAGACCGCCTACTTTACTAAAGTCGCCGGCAAAGTAGACAATGTCGTTTATCTTGCAAGTGGTTGCGACCGACCCGTCTATCGCTGCCTGTGGTAGCAGGTAATTCCCGTCCGCCTGGGCAATTATGTGGTCCGACCCATCTCCGACTGTGGAATTCTGCTGGCCCTGGTACGTGTAGGTCGAGATGCCGTCGAACTGGCCGACTATGCCAATGCTGCCCATCTCACTAAGATCGAGACTGGGCACGACGACCGTCTCTACCGATATTGCGGCCACGGCGCCCTTCGCCCACAGCGCTGCCAGCAATGCTGTGACTAGTCGCTTCATTGGGGTACAAATATCAAACTCTGGGCCTGTAACAGTATCGTGTAGGAAGATAAAGTCGTTGGTGGTGGTTTTGTCCCCTTTTTTTTCGCGGCTGCTCCCCCTGTAGCTTTTTTGGGATTTGAAACACGCGCACTGGGAATGTTGATTGGTAACCCAATCCAGACAGTGCATAGTGCCTGCGCTGGCGGCATTCACACCACCAATATCGACAATGGAGGCATTTAATCATTAAACGATAGGGTAGACTACAGTGGAGAGTGATAATATAAGCTTTGAGTGGTTGGAAGACAGCATTTCGAAGCTCAGGCTCAGACTTTGTCTCTAACAACAGAAACAACAAGCGGCAAGGCCGGTTAGAGTTTACAGAGGCAATTCGTGTAGACAGTTGTGCGACGTAGTGCGTACATAGGGTGGCCAAGCACAGTAGTATCAAAGATGCAGGCTTCAAACGACTCTGCAGTACGCACGGCCACACAATACGTAAGATTAAGGGGGACAGCGGTCCATTGATAGAAAACGCTTGTTTCAAGAGAAAATATTTCCCTGTCACTTTTACATTTATTGGCTGTTATTGGAGTTATTTGATTCTTGTTCGATATAGTAGGCTTCACATGTCGGAATAAAGTACGTCATGTATTGTGTGGGGATTGTCGAGGGAAGGGGCGAAGTTGGAGGCATTCAGGGGGGATATACGGCAGGATCGTTACACCCGTGTTTATCATTCATGAATACTCAACGCAGAGAGATATTTATCCAATCGCTCATCGATATAGTCATTCATTGACAAGAGTTAGTTTTGAAAATAAAAATATTAAATTGGCTCTTTTATTTGGAACCGTCTGCAGATTAAAGTTAATGTCTGAACGCGGAAGTCCCACTGCTGTGTGATGACAACCATTATTTCCTCTTTGGGGCTCATCGGAATCTCACACGATCTCAGCACCGATCCTTGCACGCTCCAACATGTATTGGCTAGTGGCAAAAGATTCCGAAATAAATACGATCGAGGAAGAGATATTTTTCTTACACGTACGATAACATACTTAATAGCATATTTTTCTTCCGCAATTTTGTCCTATTCTATAAACACAACTAGTAATATTAAAGGATCAATTGTCTCAGCCGCACGCGCCGCAAACATCTTCATATTGAAATTCTCTTTTGATTATACCGCCCTTGTCTGGTAATTAAAAAATGAATGGCAATACACTCTTCAGTAAACAAACGCTTCGTCCGCTGCTCCTATTAAGTTATTGATAAACAAACACGACAACAGTTAGGGAAGCTTGGGGTAGTAGCTAGTTTCGTCCCCGAAAGTATGTGTATATTGTATTGTGTCTAAGCTATATGTGGCTGTAGGTCTACTACAGCTTATTGTCGAGGAACTTCTGGTGGAGCTGTTGTTGCGCCTTGTACTCCTTCTCCAGCTTCTTTCGCATGCTCTTGGTAATCTCCTGGCCCTCCTTGTCCTTGGTTGGGATGCCCTTATCATCCCACTCAGTGTAGAGCGGATTACTCTTGAACAAGTCCTGAGGAGGTACCTTGGCCTTCTCAATTTTCTTCTGGCGTTCTTCCTCAGCCTTTCGTGCATTCTCAGCCTTCTTGGCCAGTCGCTCCTTTTCCTTTGCCTCGAGAAGCGCCTTCTCCTTGAGCCGTGCCTCCTTCTCCTCGGCATCCAAGAACTTTACCAACGCTGGCTGGCCCTTGCCCCGGTCGTCTAGCAGCACACCAAACTGCTGCAGCAGATCGTCCCGAAGCTTGTCTGTCAGCTTGAGGAACTCCTTGCTGTCGCTGTTGTCAATGGCGCCAGTACGCACATCGTCCCGGAACTGACTCAATAGCTTAACAAATGGCCGCGCAATGTCCTCAGTCGAACCGCCCTCTACCGAGGCAGACGACTTCCAACCAATCTCAGACGCAGTCTCGAATCCAAGAATGCGCAGAATCTTGGTGATCCACCGCCCAATCTCCACAAGTGGTTCCATCATAGCAGACTCGTCTTTGGCCACGATATAGGCATTGGCAGCCTGTACCAAGTCACCAATGTGGCCCAGGGCCACTGGAGTCGACAAGTTGTTGCGGAACGCAGCATCCACTTCCCTCTCAGCCTTTCGCAGAGCATCGTAGAGTACTAACTCGTCGGTGTTTGGCTTTCGTGGGACGATAGTGCCCTCTGCCAGCTTGTGATTCTCTTCCTCAACACGGGCCTTGATGTTGTTGAAAAAGTTGCTCAGGGTAGCCTCAAATGCCTTGACCTCACTCAGCTGCGGCTTGAAGTCAAACTGATTGTTCCATTGCTGCATCGCGAAAGCCAGTCGCAGCTGTCGCGGCGAATAAGTTTTTAGCGCATCCTTAATTGAAATGAAATTCTTTAGACTCTTGGACATCTTGGACCCTTCAATATGGAGGTGGCCCGTGTGCATAAAGTAGTTGACCCACTGGTCGTTGTTGTGGAATGCCTCGCTCTGAGCCAGCTCATTGTCATGATGCGGGAAAGCCAAGTCAATCCCACCACTATGAATGTCCATCTGCTTGCCGAGAATCGCACTGGCCATTACAGAGCACTCAATGTGCCAGCCCGGTCGGCCCTTACCCCACGGCGAGTCCCAGAAAGGCTCGCCTGGCTTGGAGCCCTTCCAAAGAGCAAAATCGTTCGAATTCTTCTTCTCACGCGTGGAACCAACCAGGGCCCCCTCTCCTTCGGCAATGAGGTCATTGCGGCCCTTGTGCCACGGCTGAAGCTTGGCGTAGTCGTGGCCACCCTTTTCAAAGGCAGCCGTGTCAAAGTAAACGGACCCGCCAGACTCGTAGGCGTACCCATTCTTAACAATTCCCTCAATAAACTCTACAATCTCGGGCACATACTCACTCACCCGGGTCGTCACCGACGCCGGAAGGACATTGAGCTTGGCCATATCCCGGTTGAAGTCGTTTTCCCAGTACGAGCTCAGGTCTCGGAAGATCTTGTGGTCCGTCACCGTGTGGCCCTCCTGCTTATCTAGGGCAAACAAGAGTACCGACTTTCCCAGAGCCAAAAACTCCTCCACGGAGATGGTCTCCGCAGAGGCGATTGCCTTGTGGGCGCTCCGGATCGCGGCCAGATGCATTTTAAACTTGGCACCCTCACGAGTCTCCTCAGGCAGTAGATCTACCCATGAGTCAAGCTCCTCGCCCTTCTCGGGGCCATCGATATTCTCTACGGTGTAGAGTTTCGCCGCTTCCCTAAGTCGCTCGACAAGCTTGTCATCGACCTTATCACCGACCTGCTTCTGGAACTGCTCAAACAAGTATCCCTGTCGGGCGCGGATGATGATCTTATCGTCAATGTCGGTCACATTCTGTACGAACATGATGTCGTAGCCAAAGTAGTCCTGCAAAATACGCCGGTTGATGTCGATGGTCACGTAATTTCGCGCATGGCCCATGTGGGCCGCGTCGTAGACAGTTGGACCGCACGAGTACCACGAAAGGCGGCCAGGCTCGAGCGGTATGACCTCGGACTTTTCACGGTTCAGTGTGTTGAACACTTTGAGCGCCGGGGACGGCTGCGCAGTGGGCTTGTGCCACGGCGGCTGGGTGATCTTGGCTTCCATTGATATCAGTCGCTTTGTATGAATCGAAACAAGTCTCGCAAATGCTCGGGGCTTGATCATCAACTGTTCAGCCCTTTATTCCGAGTAGCCAAAGAGTCTAAAAGTTCGTGGATACGAGATCGGGGTGATGGTGAAATTTTATGATGAGGTCACGGCGGACCGTAGAGTCACGGATCGCAACGAGAAGACTTACTGGATCGACTCACCAAAAGACCAGCGACAAAGGCGTTATTTACGGGGTGACCAGGGGCATCGGAATGTACGTATGACTAATTTTAAGTGGTATTTGATAGCGCTAACCAATGACAGGTCGTCCATTCATAAGGTAAGGCTATGCTGGTTGCTTGATCATAGGCTAATTATATAGCTCTCGATCCTGGGTATCAGGTCGTTTGACAATAAAGAGAACCAGTACATCCAATTCAGCTCGCCGCTGACGCTGATTGTGGGCCAGAATGGTACTGGGAAAACGACGATCATCGAGTGCCTGAGATACTCGACCACAGGCGATTTGCCCCCTAACTCCAAAGGTGGGGCATTCATCCACGACCCCAAAATCTCGGGAGAGCGGGAGGTGCTGGCCCAGGTGAAGCTGTCGTTTGAAAGCGTGAACCATCGCAAGATGATTTGCACGCGGTCGATGCAATTGACCACGAAACGCACATCGCGGACCTTCAAGACACTCGAAGGGCAATTGCTCACCAAAGGCGATGACGGCAAGAAAACCACCCTCAACACGCGCTGTGCGGATTTAGATGCCCAGATGCCGGCGCTGCTGGGTGTGTCGAAAGCTGTGCTCGATTATGTCATATTCTGCCACCAGGAGGACTCGTGGTGGCCATTGGCAGAGCCGTCGCTGGTTAAGAAGCGGTTCGATGAAATCTTTGAGGCAACAAAGTTTACCAAAGCGCTGGATAATATCAAAACGCTGCGGAAAGAGTATGCGGCGGACATTAAACTGCAGGAAAAGGACCGGCAGCACTTGAAATCCGACAAGGAGAGGGCTGACAAGGCGCAGCGCAAGGCGGACCAGCTAGTGGCAGACCTCGAAACGTACAAGGAGGAGATCCGCGAGCTCCAATTGGAGATGGATCAAACTACCGCACAGCTCAATGACCTCTTCCAGTCTAAGCAGGAGTTCCAGAAAGTGCTATATAAGCTAGAGCAGCTCCGCCACTCGAAAAAATCATACGAAGAAAGCATTGAGCGTCTATCTAACTCCGTGGTTGAGCTTCCGGAGTCGACTGAGGAACTTCAGAATAAGCTAGACAACTTTTCATTTCAGACAGATTCCCGGCGGCAAGCCAAGCTAGATATGGAAAACAGTCTTGGCGATGTAAAGGCCGACCTAGAAAACGTTCGCAAAAGGTATAATGCCAAAATTGTCCAGGAGGGCCAGCTATCTGCGGCAAAGGAAGCCTACGAAGCCAAGGTCTCCCATCGGAAGAAGGTCATTAAAGACGCCGTTGATGAGTTAGGACTCGACAAGTCCAGCTCAAGAGAGATTGGCAAGTTCAAATCTACACTTGATACAAGACTACAGGAGCTCAAGGCTGAAATCGACGAAATGCGCCGCCAAAATGCTGTTCAAGAAGATGCAGTAAATGCTGAGGTTTCGGAACTCACAACAAAGCGGATACGCGAACAGGAGAGAGAAGGATCTCTCAGGAAGACTATCCAGCAGAACCAAACTGAAATCTCGCGACTGCAAGATCAGATAGATAGCATGTATGCCGACGAGGCGTCGCTTGAATACGACCGAGGTGTGCTTACCACGCTCAATGAAAAACTTCAAGCTCAGCAGAAAGCTATGGATGGCTCCACCGTCGAAAACGAGATTCGCGCTGAGCAGCGTAAGCAAACCGACCTTGAAGGGGAGCTTGATCATTGGAACAAACAACTCCAGCAAGCCGGTAAGGTTTCTGACTCACGGGCTCGACTCAAGGTTCTTGAAGATGATCTTCAGCGGCGAGAATTAACTCTCAGCAAGCTTAAGGAGACCCACATCCCAATATTCGAATCGGTAATTGGCAAGGAATTCTCAGTGGAATCTCTGGAGGATGACTTACGGACTGCATTGACAGAAGCAGAAAATGCGCTGGCCACTTCAGCCAAGGAATTGGACCGGCTTTCTGCAAACAAGTCTAAATACGGTACTCTCTCACAGGTGCTTGATGACAAACTGGAGCAGATGGAGAAGGAGGTAGACGACCTTTCAAGTGAGATAAGACTTGTATTGCCTGACATATCGAAGTCTGCATATGAGGAGGCTGTGAAGAAGGCAAAAAAGGACGTCTCAATTGCCACCGCCAATGTCGAGCAGTTTGTATTTTTCCAGAACTTTTACCAGCGCGCTGTCAAGTTTGCAGATGATTCGCATGGCTGTATCCTCTGCGAGAGAAACTATGACAATGACGAGGAGCTACATAAGTTCAGGGAATCCATTGAGGAAAAAGCCTCGGAGGCCCCCAAATTGAAGAGCCAGTATGAAGACGAACTGGAGGCTCAAAAAAACTACTTAGATGAGCTTTATGATATTGCTCATCGAGTGGAAAAGCTAAATTCGCTTCAGCAAAATGAAGTCCCGTCAGTCGAGGCTGAAATCACTGCAAACACTGAACGCTACGATGCTGCTGCCGCAGCTTTGGAGGAAGAGACGTCTAAGCTGAAACGATTAGAAGAAAAGGTAGAGAGCATCAAGGCCCTCAAGCGATCTGTGGCTGATATTTCGCGATCGTCAGGGGAGATTGATGCGCTTAGGAGTAAGATTTCGAACCTCCAGAGTGAACTCAAATCGTCTGGATTTGACGTTTCGACAACCGATATCTATGATAAGTTGTCAAAGCTCAATGACGAGTCTAAGGCGGTATCGAAAAATATTTACAAGCTGACAGAGCAGAAAAATGAGATCCACAATAATCTTCAGACTCTCAAAAATGAGATTTCGACGAAGCAACTTGAAATTTCGCGCGCAGAAAACCAGTTAATGGAGCGTAAGAACAAACAGGATCAAATTGCAGCCCTAAAAGAAAAGATCACAACTGCCGAATCTGAAATTGAGAGTGCCAAAGCAGTCCTAGACGAACTTGCGCCGCAGATAAAACTGCTTGAGGGCAAGCTGCGTGAGCTGAAATTGGCCAACGAGGAGCGGGTATCTCTGGTTAACGAGTCATATGTCTCTCATAGCAAAGCTCTCCATGAATTCAACACTCTTAGTACTGAAATCAACCAATATGCGGGCGATGAAGAGCTGGAGAGATGCAGGGTTGAGGTCAAGCGTATTGGCGAAAAAATGAAGGACTTGGAGCTCCAGATTAATGAGTTCTCTACCAAGATTGCTGAAGAAGAAAAGATCCTAGTTGACATGAAGAGCCACGAGCGAGGACTGCGCGACAATCTTGATCTCCGACGCCTCAGGGCCGAATTACAATCGGCTGAAAATGAAATACAGCAGCTACAGAAAAAGAATGCCGAGCAGGAGAAGCTAGCATATGATAGGGAAACAAAGCGGTTGCAGGACAGATATACCCAGCTGACATCTGACCACTCAGGTAAGATGGGCGAGATGCGGCAGATGGATGACCAACTCAAGGTTCTTAACGAAGAACTTCAGTCTGAATTCCTTGATATCCACCAAGAATATCGAAAAGCGGTGCTCAAGTTGGCTGCTACAACACATGCTAATGAGGACCTTGCAACATATTCCAAGGCTCTCGATAGTGCGATCATGAAGTACCACGCCATGAAGATGGAAGAGATCAACCGAATTGTTGATGAACTGTGGAAGAGGACTTATACCGGAACTGATATTGACACCATCATGATTCGATCTGATAACGAAAATGCAAAGGGAAATCGCGCCTACAATTACCGTGTGGTGATGGTGAAGCAAGATATCGAGCTTGATATGCGAGGTCGATGCAGTGCTGGTCAGAAAGTGCTCGCCAGCATTATCATCCGATTGGCACTCGCAGAGTGTTTCGGTGTCAATTGCGGCCTCATTGCCCTAGATGAACCCACTACGAACCTCGATGCTGATAATATCCGCCAGCTAGCCAAAAGTCTTGATGCCATTATATCTCTACGACAGAAACAAAAGAATTTCCAGCTCATAGTCATTACCCATGACGAACATTTCTTGCAATCCATGAATGCTGCGCAGTATACGGATCACTTCTACAAGGTCAGCCGGAACACCAATTTACTGTCTGAAATTAAGACGATTCCGATCTACATGGTTACCGGTGGGTAAAAAAAGGCAAGAATTGCGTCATCTTGCAATTCGGTGATAAGGCGCTACCTGTCACACGCATATTTCTGTCGTGGTAGAGATGTATATCTACCGAGGAAGGGACTACTCAAAGGATTCATGGCGGGAGGTTGTCTGAGAAAAGTTTCATTGGTGAGTGCTCCTCCATACCTTAATTATGTGGATACAGTTTCGAAAAATATCATCCAAAGTAGGAATGTGGTTAAATGTATGCAGCTTTCTCCCCTCAATAGTTACCGTTGCGACTCGTCAACTACATGCAATATATAAAAGGATGATGACTCCCAGAGATTGTGCCTCAAAAACAGTGTCACGTCGCAGAACCATAATGCCAACTAATCCGATTCCGATTCCATGGCCAGAGCCAAAACCAAATCATCCTCATCCCCAAAATACACCTCCAAAGTATTAACTACGCTAATATGGCACGCTCCAGTTTCATATCGGGCAAGGACGGAAGAACTGCTGGTTACCAATGTATGTTTAGTGGCCAACTGGATTACTACTTGGGTTATATTGTATCGTAAACATGTACTGGAATGTCATTCAATTTATTATATCACGTACTACCAAGGTATTTTGTTCTCTCAATCAGATTTGGGGGGTTTGCGCGGAATCCCATGTGAATTGGCTATAGACAGAATTTGTATTCTTGTCAGTTTGAAACAAGCATAACCATATATAATCGATAAATAATAATTAGCACTAAATAAGAAGGTAAGCTGAAGTTTAAACCGTATATGCAGGACTGTGACAGTATGTTTCGATGGTATATCCCTTCTTAACTCAGGGGTAGTCAAGTTAAGAACGGCACTCAAAGAGCTGTTAACTGTATTACAAGAGTCCTGTTCAAGAACAGGTTTTATATAATAATTCCAAAGGCGGAAGAGGTCCAATTTACTCCTCAATCCCCAATGCCTTGTTGACCTGGGCCCGGTACTTTTGCTGTCGTTCGGCCTGGTCTAGGAAAATCTCATATTTTGCGTGGAGCAGCTTAAAATCGATGTCTTCTGGCTTGTGAGGATACACCACAGAGCCCTCACTACTCAATTCAGACATGATCTCCCACAGATTGCCTTCATCACCAATGGCCGCCTTGGCTCCGAGCATGGCTGTGCCAAGAACAACGCTAGCATCAATATATTTTGGCATGATTACGGGCATGTTGCAAGCAGTCGCCATGAGCTTTGTTAGTAGCGCGTTTCGGCATTGTCCACCGCTCAAATAGATCTGATCGACTTTGTGGCCAGACCCGTTGAGAGCCTCAATAATGTGTCGTGTTTGTTGGCCAATGAACTCTACGGCCGCAAGATACTCCAGGCACAGCGCGTCCAGCGAAACATCCATGCTCTGGCCAACAATGTCACCACGCATCGAACTGTTAGCGATAGGAGACCGGTTCCCGTATAGATCTCCATAGAAGAACAAGTGGCGTGCTAGATATGCGACTGACGGTGCGTTCTGTTCCTTCCGCATCTCCTCCAGTCGAGAGTTGAGGATCTCGAACTTGGAGACCCCCTTGGCGGCAGCCAATTCAGCAAGCTTGCCTGAAGACGGATGCGTGGTAATAACGTGGTGCAGAAGCTGGCCAGTAGTAGACTGACCACCCTCAGCCATCCACTTTCCTGGTAGCAGAACGTCTCTGTATGGGCCCCAAACTCCCGGAACAAATACTGGGTCGTCCGACATGACCAAATGGCAGGTCGAAGTGCCGGCAACAGCTGCCAGACGATGAGTGACCGACTCTATCGACGTGTCACGGCCACTTGCATCGGTCTTAGCTGCCACAGTACCAATCCACCCTGAATATGCGTCAATTACGCCGCTGCCTACTGCACAGTCGGTAGTAAGGCCCAGCTCAGCAGCCGCTTGTGGAGTGAGGTTCCCAACACGCTGGCCGGCGGAGAGATAGGAACCATTTTCATTGAGAACGCCGCCAATTCGCCGAAAGTTATCCTCTACAAGCTCCGGAAGGCCAATGGTATTAAGGAACTCCTCAGACCATCCCTTAACGGAGCCATCTACGCCGACTGGTACGTAGCCCTGCTTACACACGACCGAGCAGAAGGATCTTGTCTCGGACCCGGTGGCCTTATGAGTCAGATAATCAGCCAGATCGTAGAACTTGCACTGGTTGAACAGGTCCTTTGGCATGTTTTCCTTGAGCCACTTTACCTTTGGAATCTCCATTTCGAGCGACATCTGGCCGCCAACATACTTAAGGCAGTAGTGGCCCGTGTCGTTGATCTCCTTGGTCTGCTTTGGGGCCCGGTGATCCATCCACAGGATGATGTTCTGGTACGAGTCGCCAAAGTCTGGCCCCACTCCAACTGGAGAATCATCCGCTTCTTTGAGCACGACGAGTGAACAGGTCGCATCGAAGCCAATTCCCTTAACCTTGGCAGGCTCAATCTTAGACTCTGCCATGATCTTCTTGACGCACCAGCAGATGTTCTCCCAGATCTCCTGAGAAGACTGGTTGAAGAAGTCCTGCTTTGGTTCCCACTTGGTGATGTCCTTGGCAGCAAGCCCCAAGATCTCTCCCCGGGAGTCAATGATGCAGGCTCGTGCGGAGCCAGTGCCCACATCGACACCGATATAGTACCCATCAAGTTTTACAGTCATTTCTCCGATTACACGTGGTGGTAGCGTAGAGAGGAGAGAGAGAAAAAGTGGGCGAAGAGGTTCTTTTCTACCTGGGCTGCACCCGTCCGGATATTTTGGGTGGGGAAAATTCCTGGGCACCGTGCGCCATCTTTTCCGGTTTGAGCCGTTGATGCGCACGGGAGAGTGCAATGGTGGGGCATTGTCGGAGGAAATCGTGGGCATCCAACCGAAAAAGGTGACGAATTCTACTTATAAGGGTATACGCAGGCTGCCCATGTTTGAGAAATACAGTCTCCGTTATTCCTGAGCTTTTCCGTTTTATTCGTTGTGGATTCCCCTCTTGCGAGGGCGATAGAATGGGTGGATGTGGGCCGTCGAAGTCTGGGGTACGCAAGGGTCCCTGTTCCGCGTAATATATCCGGCAGGTTCCTTTTCTGTTGCCAGTAGCAAAATACAAGAGTAGTTGTAGCAAAGGGCATGAGGAGCAATCCAGAGCCCCGAGGATATATGAATTAGGTCATCTTTTATTGCTGCTTTAAAGCTGCTTTATATCGTTAGTTAAATCGGGGGTTATCTAATATGGTTACAGGAAATTGTTAGTAAAAGGCTATAACTATAAGCTGGTTGCAGGTGCTCAATGCGGTTGATCTTTGAAGACTTAGAGGCGCTAAGAAGATTGCTTAACCTTCCGTAGCATTTCCTACCATTTTTTGGTAAATCGCCCATGCTGGTATTTTCTCGGCACGGCTGTAACCCATCGGCTATGCCAAAACTGCAGGGAGGAGGCCCAACCTTGTCTCACGAACATCTACTGTGTGGATGTTTCTACTCAGCGGACAATAGATTGTATTCCAAGATTGTTAAATATGCCTTTCAGTGGGAATCCATTGACACCAATCGCTACCAGCGAGCCGCTAGGCGTGTTCAAAAGGCGTGAGCACCAGTTGCGGCCGGCAGAGACCTCCACAGCCCGCACTCCAATCCCTACTAATAAGTTCTACACGAATATGCTCCTCGGAGAGCGGAACTTGCCGACGTTCCCCCATCCATACGTCGTGTGGCTCTCCAAGATTGACGGTCTCGTGGGGCTGGCGGTTTCTCATACCCGCGCCGAGCAGCGTGTTTTCGGCCCTGAGCCTAATGGCGACCCGGTGCAGTACTTTTTCAACCCAGCAGGGATCCAGTCAGCCAACTTCAGCGCCGTGGAGCTCGGTAATTCGCCGCAGCTGCACCTGGAGGGGTCTACACACTTGTCGACGACCGCCGTCATCACGCCTAACCACGGGAATGGACGCATCGTTGTCCCCATGGTCAATGGAATGGGCTTTGTTACTGCCATTTTCCAAGGGTTGACACCAATTGTGCAGTCCCAAGTAGGTTTCCAGGCGGTGGAGCCGCGGCAGAGCCCCGGAAATGGAGTTAGCAAACATTCTCTTAGGCTCTTCGACGGGACTGAGTGGTTGTTGTACACCCAGGGGGATGCCTGCTCCTTCTCTCTGCGCGACAATAACCACCTTGTCGCAGACCGTCCGGTGTCACAACTGGTAGTACAGATTGGCGAATGTCCTGCTGGGGGCGAGTGCTACTACGACTCTGCGGCGGGATGCTACGCAGTTGCTGCAGAGCTGAAAGCGAATATCACCGATAACGGCGGTACTGCAACTTATTCCATTAACTATCAACTCGAGGGACGCAGCCAGAGTGGCAAGTCGCTGTTCTACGCCCTGCCGCACCACGTTGCGTCGTTTTCACCGGCCACCAAGACGACTGCAGTCAATGTTCACTTGGATTCTACTGCAATGGGGGTCATGACCGGCTGCATTACCGACAAGCTGGAGATGCAAGAGCCGCTTCCAAACAAGATCGGATTCATGCCGTGGGCACAGTTTGCAGACAAATCTGATGAGCAATTTGATCTGTCAGTGTATTCACAGGACCAGCTAGCGCTTTTGGCGCAAGTAGCAGCTTCTGAGGCCTCTCAAGACATAAATTCGCAGTCCAATCTTGACTCAATGTACTTCAGCGGTAAAGGCCTCGACAAGTTTGCGTTCATCCTTTTTGTGCTCAAGTATATTGTAAGGGACGAAGGCAGGGCCCAAGAGCTACTCGGGCGATTAAAAAGCGCTTTTGCCGTGTTTGCCCAAAATTCGCAGCAGAACCCGCTGTGCTATGACATTACGTGGAAAGGACTGATCTCAGTTGCTGGCATCGATGGAGATCCTAACGCAGACTTTGGCAACTCTTACTACAATGACCACCACTTCCACTATAGCTATTTTATCCACACTGCAGCAATAATTGCCAAAGTTGACCGCGACTTTGGCGGCAATTGGCTCGCCGAAAATAAGGAATTTGTCAATAACCTGCTCCGTGATGTGGCCAACCCTGCTCTAGATGACCCACATTTCCCGCAATTCCGTTCTTTCGATTGGTATAATGGACACTCCTGGGCCAAGGGCCTTTTCCTGTCTGGTGATGGAAAAGACGAGGAATCTTCCTCTGAAGACTACCATTTCGCTTATGCTATGAAGTTGTGGGGACGAGTCATTGGCGATGGCGCGATGGAAAGCAGAGGAGATCTCATGCTTGCCATTCTCAGACGTTCCTGCAACATGTACATGCTCTACAGCGATGGAAACTCTATCGTTCCGCCACAATTCTTCAAGAATCGCGTGAGTGGGATTCTGTTTGAAAACAAGATTGACCATGCAACATACTTTGGACTCAACCCTGAATATATTCATGGAATCCATATGATCCCGGTCACACCGATTTCTTCGTGGGTGCGGAGCCCAGAATTTGTCAAACAGGAATGGGACTCACGAGTCCGTGGATTCATCGACTCGGTCGACAGCGGTTGGAAAGGTATCCTCAAAATCAATCAGGCCCTGTACGACCCTAATGAGAGTGCCAAATTCTTTTATGATCCAAACTTCCAACCCAAATGGCTTGATGGAGGAATGTCTCGAACGTGGTGTCTCGCTTTCACGGGAGGGATAAAATAACGTAGAATTATTGAAAGCTCTAAAAAGATAAAAACTTCTAGAAAACTAAAAATGCAATAGACTAAACTGCAAATCTGCTTTTGGCTCGAAGAGTCCTGCCATACTTAAAGAGCATGAACCCAGAAGGGCAGAGGGCAATGGAGATGAAGCCAATTAGCGAAATTGCCCAGTGGTATCCCATGCCAGAGAGCATCTGAGAGCCGACTAAAGGCAGAATACAAGCTACCACACCACGTAGCAGAACATTCGCGGCCATGGCACTTGCAGCTACTGGTTGGTATGCCTCCACTATATAGTTCATAATCCCAGTAAATGTCCAGTTGCACCCGAGCCCGAATACTCCACTAGCAATAATGGGGGCAATCCAGTGCACAGTCGGAAAAATTGTCCATGCGAAGATAAAGAGCCCTATGGGAACAACCATACCTCCAATACACATTTGAGGGAGCCTCATTTCAGGTTCAGCAACGCCATTGTTATTTGCTTTAGCACGAGCGTGCATTTTTAACCAAATTGGCGCAGTGGCGGGAGCCAGTAGCATGCCAATTGTGAGGCCCAAAAAAGAGAGACCTACCTGGTGAATTTCAAACTTGTAAACGTTTTTGAACACAATCGGGAATGCAACAAAGAAAAAGTAGACAATTGCAAGGAGGAATGCTGTGTAAAAACAGAGGAGTAATACCATTGGTTCCCGAGTTAGTAACAAAAAAGGACGGGTGCAATTACCTCTAATTGCGCTAATAATTCGTTTGTCTGCCCTATCAAACGGCGCATAGTATCGATTGTCGCCTGTTTCTTTTCTGATTCGTTTTGCCTTTCTAGCTTTGAGAATTTGAGGGAATGTTTCAGGCACAATTGTCAATATCAAAACTGCCAGTACACCCGAGTATATGAGGAACACATAGAAGACCCATCTGAATCCGGCGTATTGGTCAATATATCCTCCAATCACTGGGCCAATTCCAGGCCCAACGAATGGTCCAATTGTATAAATGGTCGTTGGAATTGAAAGTTCATGGTTTTCGAATAGGTCTGCAATTGATCCCGGCACATTAGATAGAAAAACACTCCCGAATAGCCCACTGAAAAATCTTCCAATGACCAAGGTCTCGATATTTTTGCCAAACGCTGTCATTATCTGGGACAGTAAGTACCCCGCATAAGCAAACGCATATACTGGCTTTCTACCATAAAACTCGGACAGAGGTGCAATAAATAATGGTCCAATGGAGAAAGAAAGCACAAATAAGGATATTCCCAAAACCGCTTTTTCATGTGAGGTCTCGAAATGAGATTGAATCGAGTCACTCGCTGTGCTCCAAACCGAGCTCAGCATTGATAGGTTGAATGCTGCACATGTCAAGAGGATCGTATACACCCACCGCCGAAGTTTTGACGACTTTTTGATATCTTCCTTATCGTCTATTCCATTCCAATCGATCAGATAAGGGTCTATAAATTTCCCGTCTGTTTTACTCTGGAACTCTGGCTCCTCTATCTGTGGGTTCCTATCCAGGGAGCTAACAGTCACTACAGCGTCGTTTGCCGAGAACGAGCAGTCGCTTTTGGTCTGGCTATTCATGTCCAGTCGGAATAAAAATACGTTCTGCGCATTAATACTAGGCGCGGGGTATAAGTCTTACCTTTACCCTATGGGGCCTGTGTCCGAAGCGTGGGATGCTTTTGGACCTCAGATTAACTTCAAATATTGTTTAGTCTCCACTAATGCAAAATCAACCCCTTTTAAATTGAAACTGCCTTCTAACAACTGCAATTCTTAGTTAGGAGTACCCTCGCTGCATATTTTATTCAGCACAGTTTATGTAAGTTAAAGACATTTACCGATGCCCCAATTTTACAGTACAGCCCATACACTTGCTTGAATCAAATACAACTGGAGAGCTCAGGCTGTATTCTCTATGAAATCACTCGTCTTAATATACATTTGCCTCGCATAAGTCGTACAAAAGTATCTGACTTGCATTCGGACACCGATTTATTTCGGGCAAGTCCTCCCAGACGGAAGGGGAAAGCCGAGCAACAGTATCGGTAAATCGACAACAGATAGTAGATAGAATACCGTATTAAATGCCCGCTGCCACTTGTAACTCAGTTAGGCATTTATATGATTACATCAACATATTTGTCCGCTTGGCAGACGTTTCAACATATTATAACAATTCAATGAAGTTCAATAACATTAAGTCGATGGGGCCGATTTCCCCGGTGCTATTGCGCCGGTGACACGAGGGGAAACCTTTTCTCTTAGAGTGAGAATGTACGAAGCCTTGGTATGAGCACCAATGCTGTTGTGCCCGCAATGAATTGTTATAATATGTTGAAACGTCTGCCAAGCGGACCAATATGTTGATGTAACCATATAAATGCCTAACTCAGTCACAAGTGGCAACGGGCATATAATACAGAAATCTATCTATCTTTCTATCTACAGAAATTTATCCTATTCTATGGCACAGTTGCAGGACTGTAATTGATTAATTCATTCTTTTTTAGCGTATGCGGATGCTGTTAACGGGATTCGTACTCGTAACTTTTGGAGTTCGGTCTGATGCGTTATCCACTATGCCATATGGGGCGGCTCTCTCTTCCCAGAAGTCGTACGACACGTGCGGCTCATGAGGCTCCTGCGGCTCCTGCGGCTCATGAAGTTTATTAATGAATAACAGGTAATTATGGTACCGGATTCTGATAATACAACAATCAGGGGTTCAGTGGTGTAACGGTTATCACATCTCGTTCACATTGTGTGAGCTTAAATCCGAGGAGGCTCCGAGTTCGATTCTCGGCTGAATCAAATTCCACTCCACAACACAAGAAGTTGTGGATCCTGATTATTTTTTGCGCGCGCTATATAAACTTAATTACTTAATTAAGTTTATTGATATCTTAATTATATAAATTCGTATTGAGTCTCTCACCTTACTATACTAACTATTTGTGCTTGTTGTATTATATTTGTACGGGAGAAATATACGCTGTAAATATACTGCAATCTTTAATACAACACGTCAATGTTACTTACGAGAGCCCACATGTATTGTGCAAAAGGAGAGAGGGTCACTCAGGTCCAAACCCATTGATCATTTGATAAAAAGCCGTTCAATTAATGGATCTGCAAATTGTTGCCACTCTCTTAGATACTCTCGGACCTTCCCCGCCAAAGTGGCGCTGGAATGGACGGTCCCATTTATCGGTAGCTAGAGCTATGCTACTGATGTATGTCAAGTTTTCCCGCCAACGGATTGACAAAGAGGTTTAACAATTGAAATATACTTAGGTCGGTTCCCGGCGGAGTTTGCTCTGGAACCGAAACCTATAACGGGACAATGCATGGGTAAAAAGCTGTTGGGGGAATCCACTATCTATTTGATTGTAAAGCTATCGTAAAGTGCCAGATGGGGAGAAATAAATTCTGCCAGTGAAGATTGTGGCCATATTTCTAATTACGAGGGATCTGGACTGGTTAGAGTGAAGAGATTTGTAAGTGTTCCCCGCCCAGCAAAAAGTGACATGATGATCCGAAGTGAGACATTGCTTGCACTTGGAAGGATACAAGTCCAAAAGACCATTTGTAGCTTAGACGTATACTCGGGATTGTATTTCGAACGGAAAAGCATGAATACGTCAATGAGCAGATATTATGGGTTTTTGGTACATACAATGGAGAGTAATTGAGCTCTTTCTTCTTAGTTGCCTCGGAGCTTAGAATAGGATACGCAGCATAGGATGCCCTAAGTCAAACAAGACAACCATTTTGGCCATCAACGTACAACGATTAATAACGTTGCTGGATCTAGAATTATAGCCAATAAGGCAATTGATTACCCTTGTTACCTTTCCCCGTGGAATGTATAAATACAGGTAAAATCATCCATAAATTGGTATTTTTTCTATCGACACTATTATAAGCAGAATGTCGGAACAAGATAAGACTTATACTCTCTCCAATGGCGCACCAGTGCAAGATCCATACAGCACGCAGAAGATTGGCAAGGTAGGGCCAGTGTTGCTCCAAGACATTCAATTCATGGAGACTATGGCTCATTTCGACAGAGAGCGAATTCCTGAACGAGTTGTTCATGCCAATGGTGGAGGTGCTTTTGGATACTTTGAGTGCACTGACGATGTGACAGACCTAACCTGCGCAAGCTTTTTGAGCGAGGTTGGTAAGAGGACTAAGGCAGTGACTCGATTTTCCACCGTCGGCGAAGCTCGCCAGAGTGCTGACACTGTTCGAGATCCTCGGGGATTCGCAACGAAATTGTATACCGATGAAGGCATTCTTGATTTGGTTTACAACAATACACCAGTATTTTTCATCCGAGATCCGATCAAGTTTGTGTACTTTATCCATAGTCAGAAACGGAATCCAAAGACCGACCTGCGTGATAGGGACATGTTCTGGGATTATCTCTGCGACAATGTCGAGAGCTTGCACCAGGTCATGACGCTGATGTCTGATCGAGGAACCCCTGCCAGCTGGAGAAATATGCATGGCTACTCCGGGCACACTTATAAATGGGTAAGAGCCGATGGGTCGTTCAATTATGTTCAGATTCACGTGAAATCCGATCAGGGCATCAAGACCCTTACCAATGATGAAGCTGAAAAGATCGCTGGCGAAAACACCGATTATAACCTGCAGGACTTGAACGATGCCATTGAGAGAGGGGATTATCCTTCGTGGACTTGCTATGTTCAGGTTATGTCTCCAGACGATGCTGAAAAGCAGCCGTTCAGCATTTTCGACCTGACTAAGGTTTGGCCGCAGAAGCAGTTCCCACTCCGACGGTTTGGCAAACTGGTACTGAACAAGAACCCAGACAATTACTTTGCCCAAATCGAGCAGGCCGCTTTTTCCCCAAGCAATCTAGTTCCAGGAATTGAAGCGTCTGCTGACCCAGTTCTTCAGGCACGGTTGTTTTCCTACGACGATACACACCGACATCGTCTAGGTACCAACTACAAGCAGATTCCAGTTAATTGTCCACTCAAGGCGTTCACTCCATTTATGCGAGATGGACCGATGGCTAGAGAGAACTTTGGACCTTCAATGAATTATCCAGGTCCAAAGAGTGATGCCAAATACAAAACAACTAGTTTTATGAGTGCGAAGCATGAAAAGTGGGTGGGCTATGTTGAGAAGTATCACTGGCAGGATTTCACTGAGATTGACTTTGAGCAGCCACGAAATCTCTGGAAGGTCCTTGGCAAGCAGCCTGGACAGCAGGACAACTTTATTTACAATGTGGCTACTCATGCTCTTCCATGCAAGCCAGAAAACCGCAAGAGGGTAGTGGAATACTTCTCTTTGATTACACCAGAGCTAGGTAAGGCAATTGAAGCCAAGATGACTGAGCTTCTAGAAAAGCAGAAGTCTGCCTAATATTCCTAGTTAGAGTTAATCAGATCATACATCGCATTTGTCATAATTTTTGAATACATGGGGGCCGAATATAATATGTTATTATCTAAGATTCACTAGCCCAGATACTGTTTATAGGTCTACTGTTAGACGTTCAATACGACTGCAAAACGACGGCCAATTCGTCACGAAGCAGCTGTTTTCGTTGTTCGTCTATCCAACTCCCTTCAATGCCTGCTAGGCACACCTGACTCCAGATATCAGCAGTCCAGTTGCAGACAGCCTGTACTTGGAGGTAGTTGTGCAAACAGTACCCTCCAAAGTATGCAGGGTCATCTGAATTAATACTGAATGGTACTCCATGATTCAGGAACTTGGCAAATGGGATATCAGCTACAGAGTTGACGACACGGAGCTTGACATTTGAAACCGGACAGAGAGTAAGAAGTGTTTTCGTCTGGGCCAGATGAGCCAGCAGCTCTGCATCGTGATGGGAGTTGATACCATGGTCAATACGCTCCACTTTCAACTCCTTCAGGGCCTCCCATACGTATTCGGCGGGGCCCTCCTCACCGGCATGCGCAGTATATCGAATTGGCGCCCCACAAGCCCTCGCCGCCGCGAAAATGGGGCTAAACTTGAGTGGATTCATATTTTTCTCAGACGAATCCAGGCCAATCCCTGCAATCTCACCAGATTTGAAGTGGCACTGGGCCGCATTGACCATCTCCACGCCCGATTCGACCGAGAGGTGTCTAAGGAGACACATGATGAGTTTAGAAGTGATCCCCAGCTCTTGTTCGGCACGAGTAATTGCACGAGTGAATCCCTTTACCAGCGTGTCTAGCGAGATGCCACGGTCCACATGGCCCTGGGGATCAAAGAAAACCTCCGCATGACGCACTCCGTCGCTTTGACACTTGAGGAAGTACTCCCATGCCAGATTCTCAAAATCCTTTTCAGTAATCAGGACTTTCATGCCGATATAGTAGAACTGTAGGAAGTCATCCAGGCCAGTAAACCGGTCATATCTTGCGTGAAGGTCCGCAGGCGTGCTCGGGAAGTCGTCTGGAAGAGCGACATTGTTACTCTTTGCAAGTTGGAATAGCAGTTCTGGGCTCAGCGTGCCTTCAAGATGAACATGATGCTCACACTTTGGCAGCCGCCGTAAAAACTCTTCATTTACTTGAGCCATCTTTTTATTTCTATTTGACAAACTAACACCGGGCGTGAAGGCGTTTTATATAAGATTTTTGTTATCAACCACCGGAGTGGCCGTCGGGCCCATTTGATCTACGGCAGCAAGATAAGTGGGGAATAGATCCTCTAGTATGAATCGACAAGATGAAATGTCCAAATGCTACGGTATTAATGGCAGATGTGTAGCTTAGCCTTTTGAAATCTATATCAGAGTAAAACTTTTATTTTATTTTATTTTTTTGCGTATTGAGTTTATATAGTAAGGAATCCTACAATTTGGATAGGATATAGGCAGCTTCACGTTTACCGCTTCGATATGCGCCATGCGCAAAGGTGGCGCCGTTCGGGATGGTATGCTCGCCTGCAAATCTGATGCGGTCGCTGCCTGCTTCAAACGCAGCGATAGAAGGCGCTCGGTAGTTCCCGACGGTGAAAGTCGAGTAGGAGCCACGAGAGTACGGCGATGTAGTCCAGCTCGATGCAGTGATCTTCTTTGGCTGGGGCAAGGGCTCGTCCTTATTGACCTGAAGCGCCTTGAACACAGGGGTGAAGAACTCGAATGCCTTGGAAGGGTCTGATTCAAATCGGTTAGTGTGAGGAGGAGGCATCAAGAGCGCTAGGCCTGGATATTTCTTCGAGCCATTGAACTTGTACCAGTTACTGAGGAGGAGTGGGTAGGACAGGGCGCCATTCTCGCCAGCATCTGGGTCAGCCGAGATGATGAACTTGTCAGTATCTTTATTCCAAAAGGCCGATTCGAATTCAAAGTAGATCTTGCCGACGTGAGCCGCGTCTGAAGTATTAATGGCCTTGGTAAGGTCCTCTGAAAGTGGGGGGTTGAATTCGACGTCACCATGCTTGAGAACAGCAATTGGAACGGTCACTACAACATAAGCCGCTTCGAACTTTTCGCCAGAAGTAGTGGTAACAGTGACTTTGGACGGGTCAGAGGAGTCAATTGACTTGACGACCGTGCTGAGCTTGATCTGAGAGTCGGCCAGACTACCCCGGACCGCGTCGAACACCTTATCGTAGCCACCCACGACCATGAGATCGCGGCCCTTATTTGGCGCAGATTGCTTGGTCGAGACCTTGGACCAATCAACGCCGTTGCCGAGCTGGGGCAGTCGCAGAAGGGGTGGGAGAGCCTTTTTCTGGTCCTCGGTGAGTTTCGGGTGAGATGCAATGAACTTTTCTACAAGATCCTTGAGCGAGACGTCGTTCTCAGAGGCGTGGCTCTCCCAGTACAGGGCGGCGAACGCGCTGAACTCATTCATGGCTTGGCCGAGCTCTCGTGCCGGGTCAATTGGGCCATTCTTGTCGTAGATGGCAATGTCGCGGTCGTCATATTGCACCTCCACGCCGTTCTTGATGGCAATTTCCAACAACGGGTTGTCGAGCGACTCATGAATCCAACTGCATCCAAGCTCATAAGGAGCCGATCCACTGGACCGATCAGTGAAGAGCCTCCCACCTAGCCGGTCGCGAGCTTCAAGTACTACGACCTCCTTGCCGCTAGCGGCGAGCTCAGCCGCGGCAGCAATGCCGCTCATGCCAGCTCCAATTACAATAGCGTCCTTCATCTATTCGTTTAATTTCAATTACAAGCGGTATCAGTTACAAATGTTGGTTGGTCGGGTAAATAGAAGCGCAGCGGATCCGGAGTACATTGTACCGCCAACGTGCGTCGACCGGACACACTCCTGCGGGGATTAGTGATCGAACCGGAACACCTCTGGGAGGGGCTGCCACCAACCCTTGGGGTCACTGCTTCCGGTCGAAGATTCAACTAGGGTCTCTTGCATCCCGTCGGTGAGCTTCCACCACTCCTGGTTGGCGGGCTCCTGACGCATTTTCTCCGAGTCGGCCTCGAGGTCCTCTCCCAGGTACTTGAAGGTGGCAATGAGGAGACTGAACTGCTCCGAGTAGTGGATGGAGTAGTCTTCGATGTGGTATTTGCTCAGCAGCTCCAGTACCGGCGAGGGCACTTTTTCGTGGACCTTAATGTACTCCTCGACCTTTTCTGGGCGGACTTTGACGATCTGACAGATTCGACGGCCTTCGTACTTGGACATTTTACTCTTTTAATATTACCAAAATGTTTTACGTATCAGCTATAGTATTTATATACGCTCAAGCGTCCCCCGCATTATCCCGCTTCAACGCATCTTCAAACACCTGCTCCGTGTGCTGCCACACCTTGTCCTGCAGCTCCTCGGTGAGATATTCCTCCTTCGGGGTAACTTCGTCGAGAGACGCGTTAATCAGATGCGCGCCCTTGTCGAACTCCTCGCCGCTATAACCCACGTAGAAGAACTTTTCAGCAGAGTCCTCCTGAGAGGTCATAAATGGCATAATCAACTTTGCCGGGTACCGGACCCATGCCGGTAGCTCCCTTAAAATCTGGGTTTTGACAACCCCCGGGTAGGCGTGCACGAAAGACATGTCGGGGTAGAGCTTGGCGAATCTTTTGACGGCGAGAGAGTTGAAGGTCACAAAGTGGCGATTGACATTGATCATACTGTACGTCTTCTTGAGGGCAAGATCGTCCACGTTGATTTTGCCCTCGGTCCCGGCAGCCAGCACCGACACGAGCCGGGCCTGTTCTCCAGCGGCTCGGGCAGTTTCTAGCAGAGGCAAGAGGTTCTGCGCGATGCGCCATCGCCCATAGTAGTTGACGCCCATTTTGCCGTCAATGCCCTCAGCGTTTTCACTGCGCCCAGCAATGTTGAGGTACCCGCTGGACAAGAACAACAAGTTCACCTTCTTTTCATTGGAGGCGATCTCCTTACACAATTGGTCGCACTCCTTGATGAGCGTGATATCGTGCTTCATAAAGTAGAACCGGCTCTGCGGGTCTGGATTGATTTCCTTGAGTCGGTCCAAAATGCTCTTGCCGGCCGTCTCATTGCGGCCAACAATATAAATTGTGGGGGCCTTGGTGTACTGGGCAAACTTGTACGCGGTGTGTTCGCCAATGCCAGAGGTTGCTCCAACAAAGACTCCTACGGGGTTGGCAATTTCCACGCGGTTACGCGAAGACTCGTTTACCGACTTGACCTTGGCTAGTGAGTGGTCTACCATATTTAATAATTGCAAATCAGGTATCAACAATTATTATATATGAAAATTCAATTGGAGTTGCTAGAAAGAGCCCAAATAGGGAGCAATTTGTAGATTAACAAGCGAATTTTGTCGGGGTCCCGATGCCTTATCGCCGCTTAAAGACAACCGTCAACTGCAGTTCTATTGCTGTACGTAATGTTACGATGGGTGATGGGCGAATGCAGACCGGCTCGTATTCTTACCCGTAATGTTGAAATATTTTGGTTATATAAGCCGTTACGAGCGTTTCCAGCCCACCAGTGTGTTTAGTCAGACGATGGTCAGCACAGCAACGACATTTTACCAAAGTTCATCCCACTGTTTAAATTGTTTACCCTGAAATGATAATTGGCTGAGTGGAATGTTCTACTTTTTAATTAGAATAAATTAGAACTATTGCTTAGGTAAAAATACAGGTCCCTCCCCCAAGTACCAGCGAGCAACGTGTAACTAAATAGTTTTGCGGTGGTGTCGGGAGTTTCTAACTCACGCAAGTGCTAACGACCGACTTGCCCCCTTTAAAACGACACATTGCCCTTAGAGAGCCATGGTTCTGTCTACATTTATAAACCGAATCCACGATGGTGAGTTAGTCAATGTAACAAGATCCAACTAACACGTGTAGGTCTGCCATTGTCGGCGTCGGTTGACGACGAACAGGACGACAAGCTCAACGAGCAGAAGAAACAGGTCAAAGTTATCATGCGCAAGATCAGCAGCAATTCTGAGCCTAGGGCGAGCATTGAAAGCGGAGAGTATACAATCCAGTATGTATTACGGGGTATTCAAGGTTTGACCCGCCTGGAGCTAACTGTCGTCTAGTTACCTCATGTCAGAGGGAATCATCTATTTGTGCATTTGCGAGCACTCATACCCGCGAAAACTAGCATTTTCCTACCTCGAGGAGATTGACAAGGAGTTCAACAAGAGTTTTGGCCAGCAGGCACTGCGTCCAGGGATGCGGCCCTACGCATTTGTCGAATTTGACAACTTTATGCAAAAGACCCGCCGCGTGTACCAGGATTCGAGGGCCACGGCGAACTTGGACAAGCTCAATGCCGAGTTGCAGGATGTGACAAAAGTGATGACGAAAAACATTGAAGACCTGTTGTACCGTGGAGACTCGCTGGACAAGATGCAGGACCTGTCGTCGTCACTGCGAACCCAGTCCCAGCGGTACCGGAAGGCGGCGAGGCGGATAAATCTGGAAGCATTGATCAAGCAGTATGTTCCTGTGGTTGGAGTGTCACTAGTCTTCCTATTCCTTATCTGGTGGATGTTCTTGCGATAGACTATTTATTCCCGCTTTTATTTTTCCTCGCGTTGTTGTTAATATTGGTAATTGGTGAATTGCTGATGAATAGTATATTCTTGTCTGCCATTGTATATGGTATTTTTCTTCCATTTTATGTTTGGCATTTATGATTTTTAGACATGGAATGTGTTCAAGGTACCATTCGTAATATAGCCTTCATCTGAATATTACGTCAAATGTCAGTTCTTTTTTTGATCTTGATACATTGGAAAAGCCACTCGGGTATGCTATATTAGACGGTCCACATATAACTACATATATTATCTCTTGCCTCGTTCGGAAATCTAACTCGCAAGGTCTGTAATAATTAAAAAAACTCTGCTAGACACGATACACTCAATGCTGAAACACAATGGCTGGTTCGAAAAGGTAAACCAACTTTTCTAGATACCTCTCGGTTGTAAAATTACCTCATAGAAAGCAGCCACAAATTGCAGGGGGCTATGTAATGTGGGGACTGCTTGTATTTGCAAAAGTATTACGATTAGTTTATGCAAGAATTAATACCAACCTAGTGTTCAGATTTGAACCCCCGCTAGTATTACTACATTCGTTTGAATTACTAGCCTAGTCCAGATTTGAACCCCCGCCAGAGTTATTGCTCCCGAGGTAATAATAATAATAATAAAAGAAAGAAAAGAAAAGAAAAGAAGAAAAAATAAAAAGGCTTTTATTAAAGTGTTTTATCAAAGATTGTGCGGGGCAGTTGACAGTGGTAATTCCCTAAATGCGACGATTCCATTTATTATCTTTGACTTCAAGTCCCAGTATTGCCCAAGTCGTCCATGGGCATGATGATCATATAACTCCGGATATGTGCGTGCCAGACACACTTTAATATCACCTGTCCCCTATAGCTTACGTAGGATTGGTTCACATAAAGCAAGGTACGTATAAGCACATCGAATATTCGAGTCCTTTTTAATACTGTTTGTGGCTAGTGGGACGCAAGCTCATGTGTAATAGGTGTCCCTGCTGAGGTTTCATCTGTACGACCAACAGTTCTATCTATACTTTATATCCGTCTGCTGCATATTTTTTACTTCACTCTCATAGCAGTTCATGATATTATAGGATTTGTAGCAGACCCTGTACACGGACCAACCAATGCACCATTTTCATTAAATTTCATAAATTTGTTCCACTCCATCGTAGTACAGGTCCTTATATATACAGTTCTGGCTAACTACAGTATAATATAAGATGTTTACAATAAGGACCCGTTGCAGAATCTAATCTCGTGCGGCTTTTTAAGGTGTGTATATTTCAGAACCAACAGCGAGTATTTGTGAGACCGACATTTAGATTGTCTACGAAGGTGAAATTTTCAACGGCAAGCAGCAGCACTAACATATAAAGATGATTCGACAGAGCATGGCATTGTCGCGTTCGGCGAGGGCATTCTCGACCTCTGCGAGCCGGGCCGATCTATTCGACTTTTTGCGACGGCGGTCGATCAAGCCCGAGGAACCCAAGGTGCCCCAGAAATCAACCAAGGAAGTCATGAAGAGCGTTGAGTCTGGCGAGGCCGACAAGACTGCCCAGGAAAAGCAGGTGCTACGAGTCATCGGCGGTCCGCAGCGAGATACTCGGTGGTCCGAGGAGTCGAGAAAGTTCGCCTTCCGGGCGTGGCCCGTGAAGTACGTTGACCCGTCGCTGACGGAGGAGACGGTAGTAAATGCATTGAAGGCCGTGTACGAGAAGGCCATTGCGCCAGAAGCGCCTTCAGACTGGCTGAGCACACCGCTGACAGACCTTCGCCAGCGATTCGAGTACACGAAGCAGGTACAGTACTCCCTGCGGGTCTCGATCCCGGACTCGGTACTGACCTCGCTGCAGACAGTGGGGGATATTAAGGACTACTATGTGGGCAAGGTCGCGGGTGTCAAGCTCAACGAGAAAGAGCCGGATGCTGTGTACCTGACGCAGGAGCAGTTTAATGACCTGGGCAATGTCAAGGTCGTGGATGTGGTTGAAGAGCGCAAGGCGCAGCAGGAGCGGTGGAAGCAGGTCGTGCGGGAAGCCAAGGAGGCCGAGAAGAAGAAGGCCGACGAGCTGCTCAAGTCTGCCATGGAGTAGCCTCTCTTCCCTTTTTCTCATGTAATATAACGCTCATACCTGTATATAATGACTTGACTTACTTATACGTTCAAAAGCATGGAGATTCAAAATTCGTTTGTCATACTCGGCTTTCTACCATGCTGAGATATTGTATTCGAACTCCCGTATCAGGATGGTACGAAATCGTAACAAGAATTTGTCAAAGGTTCTTTTTATTCTCTACAATATATGCAATTAATTCCGTCTAAGCGAAAACACAAGCACAATGCTCACGGCAAGAGTGACAATGGCACCAGGCAACAACAAATCATTGGGCACGCCCGGGATGAGCTCGTCGGGCTTTGCAGCCTCCACCGGCGGCTGCGCCTTGGGCTGGGCCCTGGGCGCCTGCTGGGCCTCCACCTGCTCGTCTGGATGGTTCACGTACAAGTCTGCCTTGTCCAAGCCGCACCGCCGCGAAATGGTAATGGCATCCACCAAGTCTTGCGAGGTTGTGATCGCCACAGCGTCTCCTTCGTCGTCAATGTAGGACACAGCAAACCCAACCTCGACTAGCTTGTCGCCCTCCACTACACCTTCGCCACCCAGCGTAGCCACTTCGGCCGCCGAGAGCTTCTCAATGATGCTCTGCCGCAGCTCGCCAATGCCATTGTCCACCGCCAAGGTGATGCGGTGGATGCGGCCCGAAGGGCTCTTGAACTTGAATGGGAACGGCGTGCTAGCAAGCTCCGAGGCAGTCTCCTGCACATGCGCCCGGTGGTACCCCTGTCGCGACACCGAGTCATTGGGGGAAATGTCGCCAATGCTGAACTGCGCGAGCTCGGCCTGCGACACGTCCGGCGGCGACACGGGGGTCTCGAGCTCGGGCACCCCAGGGGTGCGCCGCTCCGACTGCGGCGTATGCGGACGCAGCGAGTCCGAGTGCACCGACTCCGAGTCGTTATCCAGCGACATCCAGAACTTGTTCCACGCCGGGCCCTCTGTCGAGTCGTTGTTCATGGCATTGATCTGCTCCAGCGTCGCGTACGTCAGCCGCAGCACGTCGACAATGCCCACCACCTCGTTCTCGTCTCCCATGACTGGCAGATTGAGGTAGTGCCCGTCGTGCATCTTGCGCAGGGCATGCTGGATCGACATGGACTTGGGCGCAAAGTCGGGCTGCGGCGTCATCACCCGCACCACAGAGCAGTTCCGCGGGTCCAGCCCGGCCGCAATGACCCGCAGAACAACGTCCTTGGACGTGAAAATGCCACTAATGTTGTCCTGGTCCGTCACCAGCACCGCCGTCGTCCGATTCTCCTTCATGAGCGCCGCAGCCTCCGACACTGGCGTCCTTACATCTACAAACACCGGTGGGCGCCCGTCCAGCACAGACTCGAGATCAGGACCCTCCGTCTGCTGCCGCAATGCCTCGACATACTGAATGATCTGCGCCGGCTGCGACGACCCAAGCTCGCTCTGGACACCTTCCAGCGCGTCGTGCAGCTTCCGGCTCGACTGGTACGCCCTCTCGAGCTTCTGCATCGCCTCGAAAAAGCACTTGGTAATGTCCAGTACGCCCGCAATGTTCTGGTCCTCGTCCATGACGGGCAGGTGCCGGAACCCCTTGGATACCATGAGGTTGAGTGCCTCGGTCGCAGACGTATCCGTACGCGCACACAGGGGGTCCCGCGTCATGATACTGGCAATGGTCATGTCCTTGCCATCGAGGCCGGACCCGACGATCTTGAACGCAAGGTCCTTGGCGGTGAAGATGCCGCAGATGGACTCGTCCTCGTCAAGCACCAGCACGCAGTTCTCACGCTTCGCGGACATGAACTGCGCCGCCTCGTGGATTGTCGTCGTCACCTTCATGGTAAGCGGTGGCGACGGTCGTAGCGACAGCACCGACCCTGGTGGGGGGCGCCGTACCTGCTTGGTCTTACCGACCTGGTTACGCCGTTTCGAGAGCTCGCTCTCGAGTTTCTTACGGATCTGCTCGTCACGCTTGTGCTGCCGCTTGCGCCCGTCGCTGATCGGGCTCTCGTACCCGGAGCCCGTGCTCACCACAGACCCCTGCTTTGCACTCTTTCGCCCTGTCGTCGACATACTGCCGTGTGGGTTTTTGGCGTGTTGGTGATTTGGTCCAGGGGGTCCCAACTGAGACCGGTCGGTGATTGGCGAGTGGGCCACCCCAGCGAGCCATGGTTCGAGGGCCAGCCCTCGGGCTCCCGTAGCTGGGGGAAAACTCCTCAGGCTCCCTGGCGTATGTTGCGGAGGGTCAATTGAGCGCCAATTGGCTCTGTTTGACTGGTTGCAGGGGCTCTGTGTAAACAAAACCAAATTAACGTTAATTCATCAAGAGTTATCCGTATACGTAGACTGACGAGCTTGAATGGCTGGTGAGAATGCAATTGAGCCGTGTAGGGGTTGCCCCCTTCCCTCAGCTACAGAGAGTTTGAGGGGCGAGCCCCCCAAAGTACAAAGAGATAGAGAAAGAGACGAGGGTCGCTCTGCGGAACAAAGAGGTAGGGAATGCATGTATTAACGTAGATGAATAATTTATTAGTTCGGGGAGGAGGATGTGGAGAGGGGAGATGCATTGTCGTCTAATTGCGTGAACTTTTCGCGGCAGGCGGAAGGGGAAAACCGGTTCCCGAGCTTCTGGGCGATTACAGTCCAGCGGTCCTCCTCGTACTCCTGAAGAGCCCGTTTCAATGCAGAGAGGTCCTTCTCGGACCACGAGTTGTTGCGCGACTTGAGTTTGGTGCAGTACCTGACCTGCAAAGCGCCGGCGGTCCGGCCGTCGAAGTGCTCGGCGATCTGCCGCCAAGTCATCTTGCGATTCTCTTTGAGCTCTATTAGTAGATTGTCATCCTCAGGCGAGAACTTTGGTTTAGGCGCGACCTTGGGCCGCGATGTGACGGATGGCGATCTCGCTGGGGCGGCCGGGGCTGATGGGAAATGCGTCGAGGTCGGCGATGCCTGCGGCACGACGGAGGAGTATGCCAGGTAATTGGCCCCCATTGTGGGCGCTGCCGTCGTTGAGGGCAGCTGCGTGAGCATATCAGTGGCGACATGTGGGTGATTCTGGGTTGGCCCCCCGCCTTGTGTTGTTAATGGCGGCGGCAGCTCTAAGCTAGTGTGGGAATGCAATTGCGGCTGGTAGTGGTGGAACTCGGGGTGTGATGGGCGGTGGAGCATCGACAGGGTCGTGTCCTGATGCTGGTGTTGGTGCGGATTGCCGTGGAAGGACTGATGCGAAGCGTCCTGAGTCGTCGCCACGAATACATCGTCGGGTGTCCCGAACAGCGATTGCTGGATATCATAGGTCGCAGAAGGAGTGTTGTAATTGTTCATGGCTTCTCCCCCTCCCACTGTTCTCTTTCACTGACCAAGTTTGTTCCGATTATGTACGGCTTTTGACGGTAGTAGCAATAATCACGTTGACGACAATGACGGCGTTCAACAATGTAAAACTATAATCGCGGTAATAGGCGAGGATTATTGCAGCTAGACCTAATAATAAAGGTAGACCAATAATAGCACCGGTGAAAACGTTAACGCCGACAACTGTATGTAGGTGTGGGTGTGCACTCAAGTGACAAAAGTTGGTCGACAAAGCTCCCTGTGGGTATAGTAGCGATGAGAGTGAGAAAGAGAGGGAAAAAGATTATTCGACGAAACTTGGTCCTCCGGATCCAGCGACGCATAAATATACCATCAGGCTCAATCTTCAAAGTCGACCAATTCATCTTCCATCCTGGGACCCATGTTTTATTTTTCCTAGGTCCTCGAAATGGACTCCAAAACACAGGTAAGTATCGTCCCCGACGACATGCAAGGCAAAGACCCTTTTCAGGGCTTGTTTCTTTTTCAGACGTCGCATTCCTGTTGATTGAGAACAAGCCTGGAGGGGTTCTGCCTAAAACAGAGGTACATAACCGACACTGGCTCGCCTCGAGAGGTCATCCAGCCTGCCGCTGCCCACAGCATCTTTATTATTAGTATTTTTTTTTTTTGGCTGTATCGTGCTGCTGTGTTGAGCTTCCATGCCCTTTGAGCATACTGCCTAAATTTCCACTTTTGTTATTGCCGAACTTCCACCCGACATCAGGGCGAGTTATGTCTATAACCTGTCATTGTTCCACATATTCATTTAGGTCTCCCACTTGTTGGTCCACAAGTCGATTAGTCCCAGCGATCGTTACTTTTCTCGGTATAAGAACGCCCATCACCTCCTTCCATTGGTACCAGAAGTCCACCTTACCTCATTCGACTTCTTCTCCTTCTTTCCTCGTTCCTTTGGTGTACTCCATCGGCCCGGCTGCCGAAGATCATGCAGGAATTGGCAACAACTATACCGGTAAACCCGAAGATCACATCCGTTTGCCCATTAAATTCATTTCATAGCCACAATAGGCGTATTAGATGAGATTTCCCTTTATCCGTATATTTTTTTTCATTTATTCATTCATTCACTCTGCCACATCGGGGTGTCATTTTTTGCGCAGGTGTATATTTCGGTAAATTATTTGTCCCCTCGCCCGCGGAGTTACGTAGTGGGGCCCTGCCCACTCGCTGTTCTTGGCTGTGATCTGGTGGAGCGCCTTTTGGGACCAAAATATGGCATTTTAGTGAGACCCCCCCAGTCAAGGTGCGTGGTCGTGAGGTCCGTGCATTTTTTTTTTGTCGAACAGCCGCCAGTGGTGTACCACAAATGGTCTCGTTGGCTGATAATTTACTTGTTCGGCAATTGGAACCTGTGCGGCTGATACGGACTTAATGCAATGCGCTCGGAATAGGGCTAGCCCGATGATGGAGTCACTCTATCTTGTGCTCCTTCGCCGATTGAGCATCATTTATAGAGTTAGCGGCCCGCTTTTCATGGCCCATGCGCTTACGTGCACGTCGTGTAATATGGAACTGATAAAAGATCGCATCATACGGCTCAAAATGCCGTAGTCTCCTACCTCATGTCCGGCATGCTCCTTCTAGGCTTGGCAATATCGGATTGTAGAAGCCTTACACCAAACCTGCCACGATTGGCCCTTGATATCGTGCGCATCTTCTCGTGGCACCGAGGTACGCTGCAGGTGGCCACATTAACAAGCCCCGTAGCCACGTTCACGGTTTTGAAACGAAGATAAAAAACCTCCCCCTCCAAAAAAAAAAAAAAAAAATACCTCTATCTGGGAGGCAATTCGCTTGGCGGTAGAATCAGACATGCGTCACAATTTGGTAAGGACAATAGCAATACAATACCTCATCTCAGGCACACGCAGCATACCCGACAGATGGGAATGAAGATAGAGGGCTTATTTCTGACTGCCATTGTCGCGGGGACAGCCAGCGTAATGCACAAAAGAAAAGTCAATTTTTCACACATGTCTGAGAATTGAGTCTATGCTCATGATCAGCACAAACTACAGTATAGAAGGATCCTCGTGAAAAAAGGCCATCTGACATGTAAATGGATACTGGACCACCGGGACACGTAAAAAAGGGAGGGGTAAACTATGTTATTCTTGTAGAACAGTTGTGGGTCAATCAGAAGGACCCTCTTCTCCACCATCCAAAACATAGACAATGGCCTAGAAGCCCAGAAGTGTCATTACATGAACACAGCACATCACTCAAGCCCCCCCTCAGCATAGAATTTCGACTCAGATAACGAAAATACGTGGAACACCCTCGGATAATTCGCCCGTGCCATTGTGAGGCGGCCACTGCGTATCCGTTTTAGGATAATCATCTCCCGCACGGAGACTTAATCCCGTCCTCGGTTGCAGCACAAATGCATGTCAAGCGCAGCCATCCATGCTCATGTAAGATCCACAGCAAGGGGTGGAGAGGCAGTCAGTGGGTGGAGAGGCACAGTGGGCGCACAAGTGATCTGCTCTCCTGCAGACGGATCGGAAACACAAATAAGCACATGGGCACAAAGTCCAGGGGGCTTGCGTCACTTAGTACCGTACCTGGCCTAGAACCTAATAGCTTATCCGATACCAGCAGTTAATTAATCGAATGCAGGAATTCATACACTGCGCTCCAGTAGCCCGGCTGAGACACCGTGTCATTGTGATGGCCCTTCTCGAAGCTTTGGAGCTGTTTTCTCTTGCTGGGCGCTGACTCGTAGAGGGCTTTCATGTGCGGAGGCGGGACAAGCTCATCTTGCGCACCGCTCAAAAACAGCATTGGTACGCGTTCATCGATCTTCATCACGAGCCGCTCAGACTCCCATTTCTCCGTGCACAAAAATGTCAGCGGCGCCAGCACCGGAAGAACCGTTGGTACCAATTTGGGGATGGACAAAAACGTGTTCTCGAGAACGATCCCTTTCAGCCGAACGCCTTCTTCACTGTCGGTAAACAGCGTCGACGCCATGTATATTCCCACCGCCCCGCCGAGACTCCGCCCATACAATACAACGTCCTGCACGCAGGCATGTTCGGAAAGGAACCGAATCACGGCTCGGCAATCGGTCTTGATGCCCGCCTCAGTCGCGTTTCCCGTAGATAGTCCATATCCCCGATACGAGAATACGAAGACATTGTATCCTTTTTTCCAAAACTGCAGTCCCAGCGGAAGGCTGTGACCGATATTGCCCGCATTGGGGCACAGCATGATGACCGTCTTTTGGTGCTGGGGCTCTTTTTCTTGCTAAATCATTTTGGTTAGTGATTCTACGGGGTCCGAGGAAGTGACCAAGGGATGGCCCCTAGATAAATTCACTTACCAGCATCAAAAATGCCTTGAGTTTTTCGCCGTCAGCGGTGTCTATTGTCACGTCCTCGTAAGGCATGCCGTATTCATCAGGGGTATCCACGTCAGTTCGGCTCCCTTCCGGGAAATCGGACGGGTAGATAAGCTTGGTCTGGAACTTGTACACTCCGTAGGTGAACAGTGTCGCCGCAATTGGAATTATTGTTGCAGCCATCTTTAACGCGTCCATTCCCACCATTGTGAAGTTTTCCCTGTATTCACTTTCAAAATAAGTTATTATATATATATTCGAGGAGAGAGGGTCTCCCTTTTAAAATGCGCCTCTCTGGCCCGAATTTGATCTCCACTGTCGCGCAGTTTTGGGTTTTTCCTTTCCTCCCAACAGCGCGTGCGCTAGCTTCCAATTGTATTTTTGTAAACTTGTGCGGCTGTTTGGTGCGGCTTATGCGGCTGCACTCCTCCCATGAGAAATACTGTTTGCACAAAACAAAAAACATTTTGGCGGAAACTCCCACATATTTCTGAAGACGCAGTTAACCACACGCTTATACCTCGTTTTTGAATTCTTCTCGGTTAGTGTAGGTAGCCGCATTCGCCTCAAGGCTGTAAGAAAGGCTCATGAAAGTGCAACAACTATGGGCAGTGTGCGGTGTGTACGTATGTGTCTGAACTCCCAACCACCACCGTAGTGGGGGATCGAGAAAAAATTTAAGTGTAGCAAAGCACCACCTTTTCAACACCAAACAAACCAAAAGATGGCTGAGGTAGAAAACCGAGTGAATGAGGATGCTGTGGCGAAGCAGATCGAGGATATGAGTCTGGGGGACAGCAGTGAGGTCAGCCCGACCGTGTTCAAGAGCGCGGAGGAATTTTCTGTGGTGCATCCACTGACGCATAAGTGGGCCTTGTGGTACACGCGGCCGGCCATGTCGCCAAAGGAGGACTGGTCTGCTCTGCTCAAGGAGATTGTCACAGTGACCACGGTGGAGGAGTTTTGGGGGGTGTTTAATTCGATTCCAAAGATCCAGGAACTGCAGCTCAAGTCGGACTGCTCGTTCTTCAAGAAGGGCATCAGACCAGAGTGGGAGGACCCACAGAACTCCAAGGGCGGCAAACTGACGTACATGGTACCTAAGCGGGCGGGCGCTGCGAGCGACGAGCTGTGGATGAAGCTGCTGCTGGGCATTATTGGCGGCACTCTGGACAACGAGGAGGAGGAGATCATCAGCGGCGCATTCATTAACGTGCGACGAGGCGGCAACCGAATTAACATTTGGACCACGACGAAAGACAAGGCCAAGGTCAACCCGCTTGGCCTACGAATGAAAAAGCTCTTGGGCCTGAGCGAGAATGACGATATTGAATTCAGCCCTCATGACGAATCCCTGGTTAAGACTCACAAGTTTTACGTTTCCCGATAGAAGTACTGTGATATTCTGTTATTTTTTATTATTAATATTTGCTGTCCCTTTGGGTGGTGCTTGAAAAAAATCTGGAGGTGTATTAATGTTACGGCGGTAGGGGTAGATAGATATGGTAAAATGATATTCAAACAATACGACCAAGCCGTTTTTTTTTCAATCATTTGCAACCTTGATTACCATCAATACCTGCAATCTTTATGTTTCTCAATGCTATATTTGAGTGAGTGCTTCATCGCAGTGTGGCGTAACGTCTTACGAATCGGTCACATTGCCCATTCCCATACTCTTGGGTCATATCTTGAATAAAAAACGTTACAGCGATCACGATGATCATTAACGTTCACACACATGTTAATACATTAAAATCAACTACTCCTCGTAGCATCGGCTATATTAAAACTCTCCGGACTGCATTATTTATATAACCGACATGCGGAGTTATGTCATCTAATGAAGGGCCTGGAACGCTGATCGGCACTCAAATACGAGCCCGTATAGCCATCCCACCGTTCCTTATGCATAAACGGCAACGCCTTTTTTTGGATGTCAGATGCTGCACTCTTTATCCTCACCAAGTGACAACCCCCTAATCTTTCGCCAAGCCTTAATCTGTTCTTCTTCGCACAGCTGAGATGGAAAAGAACAAGGTAGACGCTGGGGAAGAAGACGGGGAGCTCATGGTCAGACGTACCGGCTCCCGCGAGACTCACAATAGCCTGTCTCTAACGAATGTCGACTGTGTAGAGGTGAATGTGAGGCAGTTGGGCGTAACTGTAGACGTCCCTCCTTCCATTGCGACTGTTGGCGGGTGGAAGCACCTTGCAGCCAAGGCAGTGGGCCGGGGGAAAGCCGTTAACCGAACCCAGATCCTGGGTAATATCAATTTGGACGTACCCTCTGGGTCACTGATGGCTATCATAGGCGGGTCCGGCTCCGGAAAGACGTCACTGCTAAACATTATGGCTGAGCGCATGTCGTCGAGTAGCCTGGAGGTCGAAGGTGAGGTCCTTTATAACAGGAAACCGGGACTCCATGGTGTTCGGAACGCCTACGTACTACAGCAGGACATTCTCCAGCCCAGACTCACCTGTAGAGAGACCTTGCACTATGCCGCAGAACTTCGTTTGCCCTCGTCGACTTCGACTGAGCAGCGCAGACAAATCGTCGAAGAGATCATCTTGGAGTTGGGGCTCAAGGAATGCGCCGACGGAATGGTCGGCGATGCAGAGCACAGAGGACTGTCTGGGGGAGAGAAAAGACGGCTAAGTATTGGTATCCAGCTTCTGGCGAACCCATCAGTATTGTTTTTGGATGAACCTACTACTGGACTGGACGCCCATTCTGCATACCTGCTCGTGAAGACGTGCAAACAGCTGGCCAAACGAGGTCGAACCCTAATAATGAGCATCCACCAGCCACGGTCTGACATCTTCTTCCTGTTTGACTCGGTGACTGTGCTCTCCCGCGGCAATTGCGTCTATTCGGGCGGGGTGCAGCAATCACTGCAATACTTTGAGAACTTAGGGTTCCAGTTCTCCGAGAGATCGAATCCTGCTGACACAATTATAGACATTGCTGCAATTGACACTAGGACGCCCGAGCAGGAGGAAGAATCTACTGCTAGAGTGAAACGGCTTGTCGATAAGTGGACAGAGTTGGAGCGGTACGATCCCATAGAGAAAGACCAATCGACGCCGCCGTCTCATGTGTCGGATATACAGGCCAATTCAAAAGCACCCTTGTCAAGGGAAATATATATCCTTACCCGTCGGTCTGTCCTGCTTTCCATTCGAGATCCAATGGGGTTGCTGGGCCTATTTGTCGAATGCGTCATGATGGGTATCATTTGCGGGTGGATTTTTTACAAGCTAGACGGCTCCCTAGCTGGAATTCGCTCAACACAGGCCATGATCTATACTGCGTGTTCCGCTCAGGGTTATCTGCTTCTGCTCTACGAGACTTATCGGCTCTGCGGTCCGGACCTACGGGTATTTGACCGGGAACACAATGAAGGCTGTGTCAGCGTGTTTGGATATCTCATGTCACGGAGATTGGCGAAATTCTGGTCTGAAGACTTATATGTACCATTGATTTTCTCGGTAAGTCGTAGATCCACTGACGGCTTTTCCACTAACAGTTCTAGGCAATTATTTACTACATGGCTGGTCTCCGACATGATAGTCCAAAGTATTTTTTCATTTTTTTTGCCAACAACCTCATTAATCACTACATTTCGATTTCGTTCGCAACTCTTTCCGCGAGTATTTCCCGCGACTTCACAAATGCGTCCTTGGTTGGTAATCTTGGATATACATTGCAGTCAATGGCATGTGGATTCTTCGTCAATGCTAAATACATGCCAGTGTACGTGAGATGGACTAAATGGATTGCTTACGTATACTACAGTTTTGGGGCTGCCATGTCGAACCAGTTCACTGGATTCATTGGCGATTGCCCCAATCCCATTGGCAGCGCTGAATGTCTTCCTTATAGAGGGGATTTCATTCTTGAAACGCTAGGGTTTCCTACAAATTGGATATCGGTTCCCCTAGGAGTCAACGTTGCATGGGCTGTCGGCTTCTATTTACTCGCTGGTCTTCTGTTGCGTTACTTGAGAGTCACGGTGTCTTTTTCTAGAACTCACAATTCTAAGCGTGATAACAGCCTGGAGGTTGCAAAGTCTCTTACCCAAAATTCGCCTACTTGCATGCCCATTACTGTCGACCTCAAGTCTATCAATCTTGGGGTCTATAAGCGAAAACTATTAAGCCTGAAAAAACAATGCATGTGCAAGAAACAAACTAGAATCCTGCGTGGTGTTACTGCTACATTTAAACCAGGGTCTATCAATGCAATTCTTGGACCCAGTGGTTCGGGGAAGAGCTCTCTGTTAAATTTGATCGCAGGTCGACTCAACGCAACTGCCACTCAGAATTATACATATTCGGGCGACATTGTATTCAACAATAAGATCCCATCGCAATCTGTGGTCCAGTCCATTTGTTCCTTTGTAACACAGGAAGACGATGGTCTACTACCAACTCTCACTGTGAGAGAAACCTTGTATTACTCGGCATATCTTCGGTTACCAAATCACATGTCTAGAGCCCAAAAACGAGCAAAAGCAGATGAAATCATACTGAAAATGGGATTAAAGGACTGCGCCGATACAATGATTGGTGATGAGTTCCTGAAAGGTATTTCCGGAGGTGAGAAGAGACGTGTTACTATTTGCATACAACTGTTAAACGATCCTAAAATTTTGTTGCTAGATGAACCTACTTCTGGATTGGATAGCTTTACTGCTGCTTCGATTCTCCAGGTTCTGTCTGCTCTAGCGGCTGAAGGTAGAACGGTCATTTGTACAATCCATCAGCCGCGATCTGATCTCTACGAGCACTTTGGTAATATTCTACTCCTTGCTAAAGGGGGAATGGTTGCCTATAATGGCAAGGGGTCTGAAATGCTCAGCTATTTTGCTTCATTGGATTTCCCTTGTCCTCCGCTAACTAACCCATCCGATCATGTATTGGATCTTGTATCGATAAACCTACAAGATGATGCGAAGGAATTTCACTCTCGCTTAAGAGTTGAGTGTCTCCTTAAAAGCTGGGCAGCTGTCCAGAGTGAGCGCTCTGCTGCGATGGAGGCCCCATTAGAAGCAGCACTCCCCGCTGAGTTTAATGCCTATTCGCGGAAGCAAGCTCCTACGCTCCAAGCATACTATATTTTGCTAAGCAGAGGTGCGTTGGGCTTTTTCAGAAGCCCTCACATGATTGTTTCTCGAATCATGCAAGTTGTCGGTATTGGTATCATCTTTTGCTTATACTTTGCTCCGCTTAAAAATGATGCTACGATTGGTGTATCCAACCGGCTTGGTCTCGTTCAACAAACCACAGCGCTTTACTTTGTTGGTATGCTCGTAAACATGGCGGTGTACCCCAGTAATAGGGCGGTGTTCTATCGAGAATATGATGACAATGTATATGGTGTTCTTGCATTCTTCGCCATGTACACTACCCTCGAGGTTCCCTTTGAAATTGTGACATCGTTGATATTCTCTCTCTTTTTGACAATAATTACTGGTGTAAGGAGGACGCCAGAAATGTTTTTCGGGACTGCATATGCGGCATTTGCAACTGTCAATTGCGGTGAATCGATTGGCATCATTTTCAACACATTATTCCTTCATGAGGGATTTGCTGTTAATGTCATATCAGTGATTCTCTCAATTGGCTGCTTAATGGCGGGTATTATGTCCTTGCAAATGCCAGGATTCTTAAAGGGTATCAATTGGATCAGTCCTCTAAAATATAGTGTTATTGCACTTATTAACCTTACGTTTGAAGGCATGACTTTTGAATGTGGTGGCCAACCGATCCAAGATGATGGCAGTTGCCAGTTTGGCACCGGCGAAAAGGTATTGGAAAGCTATGGCCTGACTGCGAGTGTCCCAAAATACTTTGGTGCACTAGTAGCGACGGTGATTATCTACCGGTTTATTGCATACGTCGTTTTGAAGTTGAACCGACTTAAACTTGGTATCAATACTTTACATTCTCATTGATGATTGCATTTACACTGACGTACAGATATAAAGATGAATTAATTCGCTACTCCACTATAGCCTGGGACCTAACATAAATCAGGGTTAGCTAATGACAATGGTATCTTCGAGCTCGAGATTACGGCTACTAGACCCAACATAGATCTTGTATTCGCCCCTCTGGACTACCCAAGAGGCCGTTTCAACATCCCATACTGTTAAATCTCGATGTTTAATATCGAATGTGACATCCTCTGCCTGGCCCGGCTGCAGGAATACTTTATCGAAACCTCGCAACTGTCGTGGAGCAGAGGGGAACTTGTCGCTTTCTGGATACCCCACATACAGTTGAGGAACATAACCGCCATAGGAAGACCCGGTATTCTTCACATTGACCCGGACCTGGTATACCACCTCCCAAAGAGCTGGGTTACCACCCGAGGCTCCACCCGCAAGAGATGAGGTATTTTTCTGGAGAGTGTTATAGCCATCTGGGTATGGGAAATCGACATCTTTCTTAATCCAGTCTGTAGAGTTGAGGTACGGATAGACATGCTCTGGGATTTTTTCAAATCCATCTGGGAAGAGCATTTCAGCAGGAGCAGGTACTTCTGAATTGTAGTTGTGACCCACTTTCAGTGGTTCAGGTGCTGGCAAATGCTCTGGTGGAGTCTTGAGAGTTCGAATTTGCATCTGGGATAGCTCGAATTGAGAGTAGGAGAGCCCGTAGCCAAATTCGTAACGGGGCGTGATATCGTTTTTGTCAAAGTACCTATAATCAATGTATAATGATCGGGTAAAGTCGTCCTGTGGATGACCATTGGCGGCAACATCATTTCCGTGATTGATCGGATCATAGTCGTTGATGTCTTTGGCAATAGTGAAAGGTAGCCGCCCTGATGGATTTTGGTCGCCGAATAACAAATCTGCAATAGCGGTTCCTGCCTCTTGACCACCAGGAGTGGTAAGTAAGACTGCAGTGATGTTGGGATGCTCGATCCATTTCTCCATATCGACGGGGCCCACAGTAGAAATTACGACCACGTTATTAGCATTGACAGATGCTGCGCTCAAGATAATTTCATCAGCATTGAGTTCGAGAGTATAGTTCGCTCGGTCGCTGCCTTCACCGCCATCAGACATTGCAAATATGATATTGACATCGGAGTAGGTAGCGGCATCAAAAAAGGATGTGGTGTTACCAGAGGTCCCTAGATTATATTTGACCATGGAATTCTCCTTTTTTCCACGGGCATTTATTGCCTCCAGGGGGGACACAAAGCTGGGCATGAGCACTCCTCCAGAGCCTGATCCAATGCCAAACGCACCGTCCACGCCATTCGCACAGAATCCTGCTCCACCTTCGCAATCTGGACCATCAGGACTAGGGGCTGCAGCCTTGCCGAGGACACTAATTCGCCTTGGGGCTCTCTTTGAGCCAGAGATTAGAGGGAGGGTGTTATTCTCGTTTTTCAATAATACAGCACCTTCGACAGCGGTATCATAGGCGACCTGGTTGGATAAACTAGTTCGAACATCGACATGCTCATTGACCGTGACAATTGGGCCCAATGGCTGCGGAGAGTAAAGATAATCGGTGTCGGCTTTAGTATGGGCGGAAAAGTTAGGGGGGCCTCTCCTTTCCCTGGCCTCATCGACTTTGCACATGTAGAACGCAGCCATTATGCGGGTGACCATGTCATCGAGACGGTCGATGGGAATAGTACCATTGAGGACACCGATGGTGATGTTTCCGTTAAAGTAGGAACTACCACCTTGAATGGTTCCAGGCATATCCATGTCTTCTCCGCTGACAATAGCCTTTACACCGCTATGAGTGGCGCCCCAGTCACTCATGACGAACCCTTGGAATCCAAGCTCATCTTTCAGCACTTTGTTGAGGGTATAGGAGTTTTCACAGGAATAGGTATTGTTAATAAGGTTGTACGAGCACATGACGGATCCTACGCCGGCCTTGATGGCATCTGCAAATGGCCAGACGTAGAGCTCGTGCAAGGACCGGTCATCGATGTTGCTACTGATCTCAGTCCGGTTGGACTCTTGCTCATTGCCAACAAAGTGTTTGATTGTTGCAATTACACCTTCTTCCTGACTCCCTCGGACAATATGGTAGGCGGTCACGCCAGAAAGATAAGGATCAGCTGCACCACCTTCCCAGTTACGGCCACTCAGAGCCCGAGAGCCCAGTGGGCCAACGACTGGGCCCAACCATGCATCTACGCCCTTGCTGCTGAACTCTTGTCCAATTGCTTTACCACGTTGATACATGAGGCGTCTATTGAATGTAGCACTGGTGGTTATTCCGGCAGGGAAACCAGTGACAAAATCGGCCGGGCGGACTCCAGCTGGTCCATCTTCTAGGCAAAGGCCCCAGAAATTCTTATCGGGCAAGTCATTTGTCGTACCGACGCATCTGCCGAAACTCCCCTGCCCACTTGTGATATTCACCTTCTCTGCAAGGGTCAATTGGGACACAAAGGCATATGCCTTGTCGTAGGCGTCGGCCCAGTCGTTGTCGACCGTCCTGCCGCCTAATGGCGAGGGGAAATAGCCTGGGCTAGTTGCCATATTGGTGTCATCGGCAATTACACCCTGAAAGGAAGCAGCCAATGTCGACAGAGCGCTAGTCAATTGCAGAATGTGCATTTTGCTTGTAGTAAAATATCAGGACCAATTGAGCTGTTTTATAGCCATATTTACTCCTTCAATTCTCCCGAGTTAATTCAACCGGTCGCCATAATTTTAAAGTGGGAACTCTGGTGATTGACAGTGCATTCAGCCCGGATGGCAACTGTATAGTCGGTCAACTGCAAACTACATGGTTCTGCGTATTCCATTAATTTTACAGCGGATAAGTCAGCAGCGGCGATTCGGCATCCGGATTATTATAACAGCGGTATAAAGTGTTTGGCGGGGGATGGTGCACCCCGACGATCGACACATGAGCCGTACAATGCGTGACAGCGGATCCTGTTTGAATAAGGATTTTGCTAATCGTCCCCTGATTAATAATAAATAGTAAAGTGGAGAGCATTGCAGCAACATGAGGGGGGAATCAGGTACAGGTATCTGGTTCATCCGGGCTACAGATGCTATAGAAAGTCACGAGTGAAAATGACTGGACGATGCAATTGGATAAAATAGCTAAGAATGAAAAGCCATGAGGGAATCGGTCTACTCAGCCAGCTGTTTCGGGAGCAGATACAGTGTAGCCAGAGCTTCGACATTGGTCGCAGTAAACTGATCAAGCAGCTCAATAGCAAGATCAGGAAGGCCCGAGCTGTCGTCCAATTCGGGGAAACTGTCCTCGCTGGTAGGCGGGGCAAGGCCATGGGCATTGAACCGCCCGGCATTGATATCATATGGACCAAACACCGGGCCAGCGAACTCCGACATTCCAATTATTGCGAATGCATGTTTGATGCAGCGATTTACAGAGAATCCGTTTCCCATTTCGTAGGCGATTCTGTGGAACCGCGTCTCCCAGTCTCTCTTGAGGCACACCATGAACCGGTTGCACTCTTCCGCGGTTAGCATCTGGTTACGGTTCTTGAGGGTTCGCAGATATCGCATCTGGACCGCCTGCCACGAGTGGCGGTTGTCGATAAAGTCAGCAATGCGCCGCCATGGGAAGTCATACGCCTCTTTGAGCACGGAAATGATGTAGTCATCGCGTTCGCACCATCTGTTGCCCTTTGGCGGAGGCAGCGGAGTCCACGGGGCTGATAGTGTGACCTTGCGTTTGCTAATCGACGGCTTGGCCACTCGGAAGCGCGGGGAGCTCGCCCTGCTTGACAGCGCCGAGTAATTGCGGCTGGCGGGGTCCGAGAAATGAAGAGGGCCGTTATACTCGAGGGCCAACTCGTCCTCAAAGTTGGCCTCGCCTTTTATCTCTGGTGCCTCGGCTGGAGAGGTGGGTGGAGTGGAGCCAATGGCCAATCCGGTACCCTGATCCTCAATTTTGATGACGCCATTGAAAAGCGTACGCTTTGGCGTAATGCAAAGAGTGGTTTCGAGGGAAGTGTCGGCCATGCTGATATTCCGCTTCATTCCAGCGATGGGGGTCTGTGGAGGAGACGACGGGAGCTCTGGATGCATTTTGCTCCTCGGATGTAGTTGATGCGCCGATTATTGCTGCCAACAAGGAATGCAATGGAAACGAGGATAAAAATGCAAATGGTAATTGGTGAACTGGGGAATGAAGCTAGATAGATGGCCAGCGTACGAACAAGAAGTGTTGTGTTGGAATGGACTGAGAAAGGAAATACATGGGTATATATACTTGTGTCTAGTGTAATCACAGCAGTCGTGTAGTGAGTTGGATTGTGGCTACGAATGAGCTATCACCTATCAGAGTGGGCTTTTACAGTTAGGTCTGCATATGCAGGACGATACCCGGACAACCTCTATCGGTTCTCGTTGAATATTATATACCAATGGGAAATTAATTGTCATTATACCTCACAAGCATTTGCGAGTATACTCCGTGCGTAGAGGGCGTGTGGCTTGTATTGTGTGATGGGTGTTGGAAAATGTGACCGGGCAAGCATATCATCAATCACCTGCGATAAGACGGTTGGCTCAGTAACTCTCCTGTACCCGCACTCAATGGTGCAGAAGGGAGAGGGGGTCTGGGGGGGTCTCCCCCAGCTTCGGGAGCTCGAGGGCTGGCCCTCGAATACACTAGTTAAAAATCGTCATCATCATTAAAAATTAATACTCGGTTACGGTGAGAATCCGCTCTGGCCGTGGAGTCCCCACTGAGCCCTTGATAGTCCCCAGGCCAATGGTGCCTTTGGAAGGTGTATACAGCGACGAGTACGAATTGAACTGCTGTTTGTAGTTTGTATGGATAACCTGGACGGCGCCCCCGACCGTGGTCGTGTAATCGACCGGTGTAGGCGTCACTGGGTAGGTCGTAGTGGATTCTGGCGCCTTTGGAGTCTGGGTGATCCGGTCAATAGCGCCTTACACGTTAGTTAAAACCCTCTCCAACTCCACGAAAGTAAAATAAACATACCCTCTACCCCTAACACGGCCACGACCAGCATAGAAAACAGCCATCGAACGATCATCTTCAGCTATAAAGTATAGACAAACCCACGACGTATCGATGGAAAGGAAGGAAAAAGTGCAGTGCCAAGTTTATATATCTTGAAAAATGTGGATCATTTCTTTCCCAAAATGCAACCACCTTCCCCTTCCACACACACACCGCCGTTTTGGCTGAAACGATCTAAAACTATGGGGTGCGACAACCCAGATCCATACGTACCTTGCAGCATCTCGGCATAACAGTGCCTCCCCTTATACAGGTATAGCAATGTAGTGTACGGGAAACACGCGCCCTATAGACTAAATACGGGCCGGCTTCAACCCACTGCCCTGGCGCAAACGAGGGCGTGGCGATGTTGATACTATATTTATGCACCCCTGTCGCCCATCTACGGTGTCTCTCGCGGACTTTTAATTTGGCGCGCTCGGGCCACTTTTTCCCAGTATTGTTTACAAACAACAATACGACACCTAGGGAGCCCAATGACGTGTGTAAAAACACTTCTTTTTTATTTATAATTTCCTCATCGCTGGCCTCATAGCCCGCATAGGCCAAGGAAGTGCATATATGTAGCAATACGCTGCTTATTCCTGCTGTCTGGGTCCAGATGCCTGTGACGCTGTATAATGCGCGCGCGCGCATTATGTAGGAGTTGGCCGCAAGCCGCACCAGCTGAACCAGCCGGATTCTCTGTGGTTAATTGGCCCGTGAGTAGACATCCGGGTTGGATTCTCAACTTTTGAACCACCAACGCGCCCCCAAGATGTGCTGCTTATAATGACGGTCTGTCATTGCTGACCCGTCGTCAACTAACCCCAGTGTGAATAAACAACTAGGCTTGAATTCCACCGCCAGGTAGCGCGGATCACGCTAATGCAGTAGCATTTAACCAGTGGATCGCGCTAAATCAGCGTCGATTAACGAACCCTTTATTATGGGCCCTGCGTTGGCTGCCCGGTACGAAAAGCCAACAGCCCTCTGCAATGTACGCCAGCCACTGTGCCGATTGATCATGTCATGTGTAATGCCATTGCCGGGGGCTGATCGATGGTGCAGGGTTATCTTACAAACAAAAGGGGCGCTCTCCCACATCACCAAACACACCCAACCACCCTTAAGAACGACAATCAAAGAAGACTTTGGAGACAAAGCCACCACCATTCCCAGACCAGACCCGACTAGACCCTGGACAGCTTTTTGCAAAACAGGTTGTAATGTCTGAGCACCGTCAGTCGCAGAGGAAGCGCGGGCCGGCCGCAGGGCTACCGTCAAGTACAAACCTGGCAGCGACTAGCACTTCGTCGTCGCCAGGGGCCCGCCCGCCGCTGCGGTGGCGGCCCAGCGAGCGCGCAGGGCGGTTTCAATTCTCTACGGACGACTACGAGGAGGAGATCGAGGCCGATCTCGAGCGCGAGTATTTTGAGGGCTATTCGGACGGCCTCAAGGAAGGCAAGCGGCGCCGGGCGCGGGCCAAGGGCTCCCCAGCCTCTCCAGCGCCACAGGACCCGCAGCAGCTGCGGCATCGGCGCAGCGAGCTGATCAATGAGCTAATTGAGGACGACAATGCCGGCGGCGACACGCTGGACGCGGCGCTTGAGCTCGAACGGGAGGTTGAGGAGGAGCGCCGTGAAGAGCGCCACGAGGAGCGAAGAGAGAGCCGGCAGGAGCCGCAGGAGCGCGAGGAAGAGGGCGAGGACAATAGCGATGCGCAGTCCACGACAAGCGTGGAAACGTTCACGCTGCGGGAGCGTCAGGACGCCATCAACACGACGCATCCGTTCGGTATCAAGGTGTGGAAGCCTGCCGTGTACAAGAAGATCCGATCCGTGCAGCGGATTGCGGAGGGCGACATCCATTCGACCCCTGGCAAGGCGGTTACCTGGACTGTAATGCTTGGTAATGTGCTGTGGACCATTGTATTTGGCACGCTGCTGCTGGCGGTTTGCACCGTGGCCTCTGCGAGCTGCATGGTGTTGTTTTGGAGCCCCTCGGCGCAGGTGTATGGGCGCAAGCTGTTTTCTTTGGGCACGTACCTGTGGTTCCCGTTTGGCAAGTTCATCGAGCTGGTCCAGGACGAAGACTACCTGCATGAGGACCTCGGTGAGGGCCGCAGCCTGGCGGAGTACGAGCGGTGGCAGGCGGGCGACGTGGAGTATGGCCGGCTGTTTTTCGAGCCGACCCGCAAACCGGCCCCCAACTCGCACGACGAGGCGGGCAACGCCAATGGCAGCGAGCATGAGCACGAGGGCGATGCTTCTGCCCCCGGCGAAAGCCAGCCGTTGCTCGACGAGAGCCCGAGCGATTTCCGAAGAAAGCGGCGGCTGTTTGGCCGTGGCAAGTGGACCGTCGGGCGGATCATGTTCTTCATTTGGTACTACGCCGCGATTGCGCCGCTCATGTATCTCATTTCGCTCGTGTGCTGGCTCGGGGTGTTTTCGATCCCCATGGCCAAGGTGACGTCGATTCTCGCGGACCAGCTGCGGCGCCACCCGCTGGCGCTCAAGTTCAAGCCGGCCAAGTCGTACGCGCTGCTGCCAGCGCCCGAGTCCTCGTCGGTGCTCTTGTGCACGTACCGGGCGCTCGGGTGGAACTACTACAAGTACACGGTCGACGGCACTAACATCTTCTTCATCAATCTCATGTTCGCCGTGGTGTTTGTCATCTTCGACTACTTTGTGCTCTACGAGACGTTCCACATTGGCGGGTTCATCACGTCCCCTGCCACGGCGTTCACGCTGAGCCTGCTCTCGGTCATCCCGCTGGCGTACTTCATTGGCCAGGCCGTGGCGTCCATCTCGGCCCAGTCCTCCATGGGCATGGGCGCCGCGATCAATGCATTCTTCTCTACCATTGTAGAGGTCTTCCTCTATGCCGTGGCGCTGAGCCAGGGCAAGGGGGATCTTGTCGAGGGAGCCATTGTCGGCAGCATCCTCGCCGGTGTGCTCCTCATGCCGGGCCTCTCCATGTGCGCCGGAGCCATTAAGCGTAAGACGCAGCGATATAACCCTCGATCCGCAGGTGTCTCGTCTACTATGCTTATCTTTGCGGTCATTGGCGCGTTCGCCCCGACCATTTTCTACCAAATCTACGGCACGTATGAGCTGCGTTGCCGCCCGTGCCAGGACTTGTCCGAGTCGTGCAAGCGGTGCCAGCTGTTCCAGGTGCCGCTCGAGGCGGACACGCTCTACACGAAGATCATCCAGCCGTTCTCGTACATCTGTGCGATTCTGTTGTTTGTGTCGTACATTGTCGGTCTCTGGTTCACGCTCAGAACCCACGCGGCCATGATCTGGACTACTCCGACCGCCCACGAGCTGGTGCCGGCGCCGCCGTCAGGCGCGGTAACCGCGACCTCGACCGCGGTCGCTCGTCCCGCGCATTCGACCGCCAACTCGTCCACCGCGCAGACCCCCGTCCTGCCGCCGACCCACCCCGTTCTCAACGCGTCGGGCGAGGCGCACCAGCAGAGCAAGCACGTTACGATCCAAGAGGCCCCCAAGCACGAGGAAGAGTCGAGCGGGGGCCACGACGCGCCGAACTGGAGCCGACGAAAGTCGACGATCATTTTGCTCGGCGCGACATGGCTCTACGCCGTCATTGCCGAGATCCTCGTCGACACGGTGGACGTGGTGCTGCAGAACTTTAGCATCAGCCCCAAGTTGCTCGGTATCACTGTGTTTGCGCTCGTGCCCAACACGACCGAGTTCCTCAACGCCATCTCTTTTGCCGTCAACGGCAACATTGCGCTGAGCATGGAGATTGGTTCGGCGTACGCGCTCCAGGTGTGCCTGCTACAGATCCCAGGGCTCGTGCTGTACTCGATCTGGACCTCCCCGACCATCAGCGGCCCCATCCACGACTTTATGTTCACGCTCGTGTTCCCGCGGTGGGACCTGTTCATGGTCATTCTCTGCGTGTTCCTGTTCAGCTACATTTACGCGGAGGGCAAGAGCAACTATTTCAAGGGCTCCATCCTCATTCTCGCGTACCTGGTTGCCATGCTGGGCTTTGTCATGTCCGACCTCAGCGCAGAGCTCCTACCGGATGCCGGCAGCCTTTCCATCAAAGTCCAGAGCGGGCCGTTGTAATTAGTAATATATCGTGCACATATTAATATCCAAACACGGAGGGGTCTATGTCCACTGGGGGCCAGCCCCCAAACCGTCCTCCCTGAGAGCAGGTTGTTACTAGAAAAGTTCGTGAAATATTTACAGATCGTACACAATTAGAACCACGGCGTGGTCTGGGCCTTCTTCTTCTCCAACCTTCGCCGGTATGCAGCGCCCCTGGCGGCCATGATGATCTCGTCCGCCCGGGCAATGGCGTCGTCAACCTCCGCCTTTCTCGCCTCCTTGGTGCGCTCGCCCTTGGTGAGCTTGAACTGCTGCGAGCCACGCACCGGCGTCTTGTTCGCGTGCTTGTCCTCGTAGAACCGCTTGCCGTTGCCCAGCTTGGGCAGCAGGTGCGTAATGCCATATCGGTATGCAGCTTTGTAGAGGTCGGACTGGCGCCGCAGCGAGTACTTTGGCGCACTCCATCGCTTCGTCACCGGGTGCCGGTTCGGCAGGAACGGGTTGGCGTCTTCGGCGTTCGTCAGCGTCGGCTTGTCTGCATAGCTTCTGTATGGAGGAGGAGGGTATTTGCGGAAGAAGGACTGCAGCGTCGGCGGCAGCGACGCAAAGAACGGGTTCACAATGTCGGACGGGGCGCCCTCTACGGAGGCAATGCGCTCCTTGACGATCTCCACGGACCGGAGCACCTCCGCAGCCAATGGCTTGGCCTTGGATCGCGCGAGCAGCTGCATCGACGGCTTCATCTTGGGCTCTCTGTCGGGTGTCGGTTGATCTTGAAAAATTGAAGTTTCGTGAGCCTCGACGGTCGGAGCTCCGCGGGAGGTCGGGTTAAGCAGTTATGCTAGTCAAGTTTTCCGGCCGACTTGAGAATGACTAAATGGAACGGCCTGCAGGCATGAAATTTCAGAGCCGGTTGTCATAGATTATGAGTCTTTAGACTTTAATATATATCTTTTTCGGTGCCAACGTTACCTTCTTTTTTTAAGGTTCCCCGGATTCAAAATTTAAACGATGATTCGACAGAGGGTTTGCACTGGGTCAAAGCGACTGGTGAGTGGGTGCCGTTGATCTGAGTGCTAAGCTAACAAGTGATATAAGTATTCGTCGGTCGCAAATCAGCAGTATGCTGCTACCACATATGCCCGGCCGCCAATTGTGTTCACCAAGGGCCAGGGATCGCGACTGTGGGATAGCACGGGCAAGGAGTATATTGATTTCTCCGCCGGCATCGCGGTAAATGGCCTCGGCCACTGTCATCCAGGTGTGGCCGAGATTCTTGCCGACCAGAGCAAACAGCTTGTACATGCGTCCAACCTGTTCTACAACGAGTGGACGTTGAAGCTCTCGCAAAACCTCGTGGAGACCACCAAGGCTCATGGCGGCATGAAGGACGCCTCCAAGGTGTTTGTCTGCAACAGTGGCACCGAGGCCAACGAGGCTGCGCTCAAGTTCGCGCGAAAGTATGGACGGCTGCAGAGCGAGGACAAGATCGAGCTCGTGTCGTTCGCCAGTGGGTTCCACGGGCGAACCATGGGCGCTCTCAGCGTGACCGCCAACCCCAAGTATCAAGAACCTTTTGCACCACTGGTGCCGGGCACTAAAGTCGGTCAGATAAACGACATTGCCAGCATAGACGCCCTCGTCACCGACAAGACCTGTGGTGTCATTGTAGAGCCCATCCAGGGCGAGGGCGGCGTCAATGTGTCTTCGCCAGAGTTCCTGGTCGCCCTCAAGAAGCGGTGCGAGCAGGTAGGCGCTGTGCTTATCTACGACGAGATCCAGTGTGGCCTCGGCCGAACCGGCAAGCTGTGGGCCCACCAGTGGCTGCCCCAGGAGGCCCATCCCGACATTGTCACCATGGCCAAGGCCCTGGGCAATGGGTTCCCGATTGGCGCCACGATGATTTCCGAAAAGGTCAATGACGCGCTCAAGGTCGGCGACCACGGAACCACATACGGCGGCAACCCTCTTGGCTGCCGAGTCGGCGACTACGTGCTCAACCAGCTGGCCTCTCCGGAGCTGCTCAAAGGTGTCGAGGAGCGACACCGCCTGGTGGTAGACCGGCTCAACCGAATCAAGGCGAGCCACCCAAGCACTGTCACAGAGATCAGAGGCAAGGGCCTGCTGCTCGGTCTCCAGCTGACCACCGACCCGGCCCCCATTGTCCAGAAGAGTCTTGAGAACGGCCTGATTGTCATCACCTGTGGCGTCAACACCCTGCGATTTATCCCATCTCTCAACATTCCTCTTGAGGATATTAGCGAGGGTTTCGACAAGCTCGAGAGCGCTTTTTAAAAAGTTTAGAACCAATACGTTACAGCCCTCGAGCGACTCCAATCTCTCTTATGGAGACAATTACTCAAATATTAGGTCCCCAAAGGCCAATACATTCCCGCGGCGTTTCGCGTTGGCGCTGCAAGTAGAAAGATGTTAAGATGTTCATTAGAAATTATAAATTAAGTCATGCAAGTTACCAATTAGCCCGACTGGCCTTGAGTCTACTCTTGAACCGACTGTCCTTCTGGGCCATGTCCGGCTGGAACGAGTTCGACCGTGGCAGTCCCATTGTCGGCTGTTCTGGCGCCCTGCCATAAGTCTGCAGCGGTGCTGGATGCGACTGCACAGGCTGCTGCTGCCTTCTGGCATAGATATCTTGAAGTGCTGAAGACCCCTTGGTGCCCGTGCGCATGGCCGGAACCGACGAGGTGCTCGAGTTTGCGCTCCTGCTATACGGGGACCTGAAATTCTGGTTACCAGCCGGACCCAGCCATTCGGGAGTGCCACCGTCCCGATTCATGTAGAACCGGGCCAATGCGTTATGGATCACGGTATCAGACTCGCTGTCGCCGTCGTGTTCGTGGGACGAAATGTTCAGCTGTGAGAGCGCGGCAGATGCGTTGCCATATTGATGCCTGATTCGTGTCCAAATGCCCTGTTTCTTCTCCATTTGTTTGGTGTCCTTACGGGGAGGGGGGAGTGTGTGGGACTAAAGGGGGGATCGGGGTATGATGCGATGCGCCATTTCGATCTCCGGATACATAATATTCATTAGGCCGTTAAAAACCGGTAGGGCGAGTACTATTATCGGATATAAATTGTTGTGGAGACTAGTAGAGAGGTGGCAGATATGTCAAACTTCGTAGTCGACCGGGGCATGGTCGAAGGTGCATCATCTGTCCACCAGATCAACCCGGCCCAGCTGATTGAAAAGATTGTCCGGGAACGGATATTTGAGTCTCGGTACTGGAAGGAGCAGTGCTTTGGCCTGGATGCCGCCACTCTATGTGATCGTGCGGTTGATTTGAACTACGTAGGAGGACATTATGGCTCGAATATCAAAGTAACTCCGTTCCTGTGTCTCGTCTTCAAGCTCATCGAACTCCAGCCGGAGCGTGAGATCATTTTGGAGTACCTAAACCAGACGGAGTTTAAGTATCTCAGGGCTATAGCTGCATTCTATGTGCGTCTTTTTTTCAAGCCTGTGGAGGTGTATACGTTGCTGGAGCCGCTTCTTACAGACTATCGCAAGCTTCGTCTGCGGAGCCCTGCGGGCGTGGTGTTGATCCACATGGATGAGTTTGTAGACTCGTTATTAACCGAGGCAAGGGTGTGTGAGACGACTCTGCCGCGGCTACCGTCTCGGGTGCGACTGGAGGACATGGAATTGCTGGAGCCACGGGAAAGTCCTCTTCTCAGCGAGCTCGAAGACGACTGATTATATTCCTGCAGTACAAATTTCTGCACAATCTGTATTCGTGGAGTTATATTTGTCCGATGAGAGGCAGCATGTCTTTGGGTTGCCTATTTTTGACTGGTTATCACTCATTGAAGAATCATCCGTAACGAGGGCCACACCATTACTTTGCCTAGCTGTATACTGGACACCACTATGGTGTTTGCAACAACGCTTAGCGCTATTCACGGGAGTAATATGGCTTTACAGTTCAGGCAATGTGCTAATTAAAAGTGATTCATGTTATACCACTAGCGGAAAACGTGTTATTTGGCACGAATACTGCACTCGACGCTGTACAATATCGCGCCTTCATAAATATGAAATAAAGTAGCGTAAAAACAGAAGAATTCGATGTTTGTGTGAACTGGAAATATTAAATGGAACGGGTCGAAGATAAGTCTTTCACAGTCAAGAAAAAAGATTGGAATCTTTTTAATCATACATCTAATGTATAGTAGTTATTGTTTAGCCAATTCGCAATATAAAACATTCAGAGAATGAATAGCAAACAGAAGATAAATGTAATGCCATTACACAATAGACCTTGGCGAATAAACCGATTTAATAATATTTACTATTGGCGTGGAAAGTAGAATCTGGTTTAAAAAATAATTGTTTCGAGCATAGATACGAATAATATGTTTAGCCAACAACCTTCTCCTTCATCTCAATGCCGTACTCCTCCTTGAGCTGCTTGATCAATGGGTAGGCAAACTCTGGAGTAACTGGGGCATGGACACCTGGAGTCTTGATAGTTCCGTTGAGCACCTGCTTGACGGCAACGGCACATGGGATACCAACCAGCTTGGCCATCGCAGAGTAGCCCTTTGGATCACCGTTCTCGACCAAAGTAGAAGTTCGGATCTCCTTGGAACCGTCGGCCCACTCAATGCCAAACTTGTGCTGGAGCATGACCAGATCCTTCTCACCCTCAGCAAACTGCATCTTCTCCTCAAGAGTAGCACACAAGGTATCGAGTGGGTTGCCTCGTGGAGTGATCTTCTTGTCGGAGAAGAGGTCGAGCCAAGCGAAACCAGCCATGATTCGCTGCTTGTCCTCCTCGCTCTTGAACTTGGTCTTGGCCGAGATGGCGTCGATCAAAGCCTGCTTCTCGGTAGAAGAAGAGCCGACGAGCTTGGCAAGAGCCTCCTTCCAGGCAATTGGCTCGTTGAGGTAGTCAACTGGCTCATCAGAGAGGAAGCCAACATCAACAAAGGTCTTAATGAACTCTGGGAAGCCCTGGAATCGCAGAGTGCCTCGAATAAGATCCTGCGCCTCTGGGATGTTGTATCGCTCCCGGTATGGGGTCGAGTCTCGGTTAGGATACGCGACAAAGGCGTAGCCTGGGAAGATGAAGTATGGCTTGGCCCACTGCATCAGATCCTCGCCAGTAACGTCGACGATCTTGCCGTCCTGGTAGAACTTGGCCGCGTTTCGCAGAGCAAGAAGCACACCTCGGGAAGACCACGAGAACTTGTAGCCCAGTGGGTTGTCAGAGTCCTCAGCGGCTGGGAGACCACCGCAGTACGAGAGGAAAGAAACAATCTTGCCGCCCTGCTGGTGCACCTCGTCAATGGTCTTGACGGCGTAGAGGTGGTCAATGCCCGGGTCGAGACCGATCTCGTTGAACACGACAATGCCGGCGTCCTTGACCTGCTGCTCGAGCTCGAGCATCTGTGGGTTGGTGTACGAGGTGGTGACGACGTGCTTCTTGTTTCGAATCGCAGACTTGATCACAGTCGCGTGGTAGATGTATGGAATCAGCGAGATGACCAGGTCGTTCTGCGCAACAGCAGCGTCCAGTGACGCGTCGTCGGTTACGTCCACACTAGCAGCCTTGGCTCGGCCGCCGGCGAGCTCCTGGGCCTTGGCCAAGGTTCGGCACGCAACAGTAAGCTCAATGTCCTTGTCGGCGGTGAGCACGTCGACAGTTGGCTTCGCAACGAAACCGGACCCGAGGAGGAGAATCTTCTTAACCATTTTTTTGCTCTTGTTCCTTGGTATGCCTTGGAATTGAGGATGGTGTGTTCAAGGAACTGCCCCAGCCCGCTTAAGAGTCATTGAAATTTCACTTACGTCATGCGTGATTGGATGTACGCATTGTTGCACTGGTCGCTTTGCCTAATGCGGGCGCAGACCGGACACCGCCGCCCGCCGCGCGGCACCAAATCATTCCCTGCAACAGACTTTGTTACGCTGTAACCGTCCGTGTATTGCTCCGAATGAATGCGTAACAAAGTTCTCCCAACGGTGTAACAGATTTAAATACGTGGCACACTACGGACAATTGCGACTTCCACGAGCAGCATACAGATCAATTGGACTGGGGCCCGGGGGCTGGTCCCCTGCTACGGTGGGGTCTGGAAGCGCTCTTGAAGTGGTGAGCATTAACATCAATAAATAAAATACATGACAATTACAGTCCTCGGCGAGGTCTATTGCTTCCTCCTCGCGAACGCGCGCCTCCACGGCCGCCACGGGCGCTTCCACGGCCCGCGCGAGGAGTTTTAGCTTTTGGTTTAGGCGTGTCGTCAATTAGCAGGGTATCCAGCGGCAGCGAGTCGGGGAGAATGTAGAACCGAATGTTGTTGCCCCTAAGGTTGATGTACTCCATGGTGATTGGTTCCCGATCCTTTATAACCATCTTGACATTACGCATAGTCGTATTCATATTCGGTGATACGGACACAATTGTGCCAGACACGACCGTCCCTAGTCTGTTAGCAGGTCCCTCTCCGTATATGCTAGTACTTACCATTTTTCAGCTCGATCTGAACCGACTCGGAGGTCAGTTTCATCAAGAATCTACAAACATTAGCCAGGTCCGCTTACGCTAAAGCCAATACCACTCACCGAACGAGTTTCATGGTGGAAATTCGTCGTATCAATAGATCGAGGGGGTGTCTTTTTTTATTTTTTTTTGGTGATGATGAACTCCCAATTGACACCGGAGCTCCGGTGCCTGGAACCCCCGAATTCCTACCGCGTAGACGGTTGCTCGGTAAAACTGTTCAACTCTTTCGGACTGCTCATTTCGACTGTTCAATTCAACCAGGCAGTTCTTTTGTGCAGGATGGTTTTGCTGAAATTGAAGGCTAAAGGTGGCAAGATTGCCAAGTTGGCAAAGGAGGTCGACATCGAGGGAACCATGCCCGTGGACACGTTGGTTACCCTCATTGCCGACGATACGGGCAAGTCGGTTCACAGACTACGGCTGACGGTGCCAAACTCCGAGGCCAAGCCCGCCGACAAGAAGAAGAAGGACACTGTGCTTGTTGCGGACAAGCTAATTGAGTCTTACGGTCTCCGAGATGGGGACATTGTGCTGGTCAAGGACCTCGGACCACAGATCAGCTGGAGAACCGTGTTCATCATTGAGTATTTGGGGCCCCTGCTCATTCATCCGGTGTTTTATTTCCTGCAGAAGCAGATCTACGGTGTGGAATTTGCGCACTCGCGGGACCAGCAGCTTGTGTTCGTGTTTGTTCTGCTGCACTTCCTCAAGCGAGAGTACGAGACAGTGTTCGTGCACAAGTTCTCTCTGGCCACCATGCCTTTGTTCAACCTGTTCAAGAACTCGGGCCACTATTGGATTCTGTCCGGCTTTTTCCTGGCTTACTTCAACTATGCGCCGGCGAACTACTTTACGCCAAATCAGAACGCCATTATGCGGTTCCTTTTCTCAAGGCAGTGTGTCCGGCTCGGTGATAACGCACTGTACGGCCTCTCTTTCCTGTGGCTTTTTTCCGAGCTGTCCAACTTTTGGGTACACCTCAATCTGTCCTCCCTGCGGACGGGCGATTCTACGGAGCGAAAGATTCCTTATGGCTATGGGTTCAATTGGGTCTCTGTACCCAACTATTTCTTTGAGTCTCTCGCTTGGACCGCTGTTGCACTGATTTCGCAGAATTGGAGCTCGTGGTTCTTCTTGGTTGTTGCTACTGCGCAGATGTACATCTGGGCGGTCAAGAAGCACAAGCGATACCTCCGGGAGTTCCCAGACTATCCTAAGAACCGTAAGATCTACGTTCCATTCATTCACTAAGTGGGATTTCTTATACACCGTAGAATGAAAAGCACGAAATTAAAATTACTGAACGCATTATATTAAATATACTAATCATCTGTAGGTTCTACCAATGATACTCTCTATTTAACCGCTCGCGGATATTTTTACCTCGATCTGAGCGCACAAACCTATACGTGAGCAGTTGATATATTCCAGCGTTACTTTGTACTGTGACATCATTTTCCTATTGGGCAATCTATGGAGTATTCACAGTAATTCCAAGTAATAGCAAAGTAATTTAACGCATTAAACAACGTACTTCTCAATATAAGTGTAGATGTCGTAGCCTTTCACACGATGGGACTGGCAGTTATGGGCGACATGGTCAACTAGGCCGCCAGGACCGCAACCAAGCACTGCGAGAGACTCGCTCCGCTTATTCAGTCTCAAAACCTCTTCTGCTAGGATGCCTGCAGCATCAGGCTTGCCAAAAGTAACGATTGAGGTCGGATCAAACTCAGTGTTTGAGGAGTCAACTTCACAGCATTTTTCCATGACCTCGACTGCCTTGGACTCTTCTACTACAGGAGAGTCTCGTGTAATGTAACATTCAACAGTAATATCCATGTTCCTGGAGTAGTTTTGGAACTCCTGCAGTGTATCCTTGTACCAAACGAGGTGTTCCTTTTTGGCAACGTACCATACAATACGTATCCTGCAGTGACTCGGTCTGTGGGCAAAGTCGTTAGCCTGATTACGATTCGAAATCCTTTTAATCAGGTCAAGAGCCACAGGGAACGTAAACGACGACCCAGTACCTCCTGAGAAGAAGATCAATGATTCGAAGCTCATGAGGGGCAGGTGCTTCGCGCCATAAGGTCCGTGCATCATGGCCTTCATTTGGACGGTTTTAGTCGACTCCGCCTGTTGCAACTCAGAAATCTTCTTCCCTAGGGCTCTAGTAAATCCAGTATATGCCCTGATTACCAGGCGGACCTCCCCGGTTTCAGAGAGGCTAGAAATGGTAAAAGGATGCCATTGAACTTTTCGAACACTTGCGACCCGAAGGTACCCGTGCTGGCCAGCCTTCCACGTACCAAATCGCGGCACCCACCATCGCTGATAAGTGATTTCTGTCAGCGGGAGTCGAACTTCAACTGTGCCTTCGGAGTCCAGGATAGTAAAGTCGGCCATCCCTTTTGTTGGCGAGAGGTACTTGTTTATGCCTGCTCTGGCGAAGGAGATGACTCTGTCCAACACCACAGTGTGAATTGCCAAAATAACATGGGCTTTGGCTGCTGGATTGTGGAATAAGGCGAATAGCATCATGACGCCAGCACAAAGCCCGTGGTTGAACAGGAAGAACTCATAGTTGAGTCTTCTAATAATTCGCGGAGAGGCAAGGTTGAGGACACACATGCATCCAAAAGCGATCATGCCAAATATTTGAGGAGGAATCTCCACCATAATCTTAAAGTCCATATCCAGCCAGTATTTGATTGCAATGACAAGATGTGCTATGATCATTGAGAAAATTGTTCGCCCAATCCACCGATGAATGAAATTAAGTTTGTCATGAGGAATGCCCGTGATGAAAGTAATTGTATCGTTTTTCGTTGCAAAGAGGTAGAGAATTGGCAAGCTGCCGGTAGCTACTTTACCTATCCGCTTGCCAACGATATAGCGGTGGGGCTGATAATCCAGGTCGTCGGTCTCTGCAAAGCAAAATGCAACGTTTATGCCAATGAATACAAGCACATATAACAACAGGCTGGGCTGGAAGTATATGTGAGCCTTTTTACCGGGTAATGGAACTTTTATTGATCCATTTAGCACGGCCCATGTACGTTGGATTGCAAAGTATGCCCTGACCCGTTTACGGGTGTGCCTCAGAAAGTACTGTAGCCAGAAGAATAAAATGCCATATATAATTAATGAAAGGATGGACAATCCAAATGCAAGCCAGGCGTACTTGTTATTCCTTTCCTTCTCATGGAAGTACTGTTCATTATATGGAATGGCCATTTTACTAATTATCTTTGTACTGGTCTACTTCACCTTATTATTGAAATGGGTAGCGGAAGTGGGAAACCTTTTATTATGGTCAATTGATCGGTTTACTCTTTTCAGCGACTACTTTCTTTTCTGCGGGAAAAACCGTTTGCCAAGTAGGTCACTACTTTTCAGAACCTCAAGTGAATGTCGACTCAGCTGTCCATGCCCAGACATTTTTAAAGTGGTTTAACATTCGTTTTTCGTTTAGGGGCGGTAGCCTGTCGGCTCCAATCTGATAAATTCACAATAGGCAGGTTACAGCTTCCTACCTGCATTGTTTCAGTTGTGGGAACTGACACTATACGACGAGTACCAGAAGTGAATGAAAGCCGTGGGCGCAATTGCGTCTCCCGCATAGGTATATCTCTCCTCCTCCTCCTCCTCCTCCTCCCCCAGGAATTGCCTCCTTTCAAAGTTCACTTCCAGTACAACTATTTTCTTCCAATACTGTTTCCAGGAATTGGGTACTCAAAACAGTTAGTTAATTTGTCGACTGCATATATGTTTATTTCTATATAGAATATGTGGCTTACTTCCTCGTGCCCAAGCCGGCAAGGTTCCGATCAGATAAAAGTTAAAACAACCCACTCACCGTTTGCTTTTTATTATCAATCAGTGGGATCATTCCCCCAAAATGGAAAAGCACTTCGTCACTATTGCGGGTGGGCAGAATAAATACTTTTCCCTGCAAATTAATGTGACAATCGTGTATTTTATCCTTCGTGGTTGACCATATATTTATACCTGATTCCTGTTTTTCATTCTCGGTATACTTAAGTTTTTCATAACTAACCTAAGCTTCATTTAAATATTCACGCCCCATCATTGATCCCCAAGAATGCATCTTCTAAACTATTTTTCCTTGGCAGCACTCTCCTCCATTGCATTGGCGTCACAATGGGACACATACCCATCGGTCAAGCAAACTGCCAGTATTAATGGCTTCGCCGACCCAATCTACGGTAAGCTCCCTGAGTGTGCCCAAGACTGTGTCAAGTTCGACACCAACAATACTCCATGCCCAGATTGGGACACTGGGTGTCTCTGTATTATGCCACAGTGGTCCGGAGAAGTTGCGGAATGTGTAGCTAAAAGCTGTGACGCCTCTGACGTGCGAAAAGCAACCAGCCTTGCCATCTCCCTTTGCAGTTCTGTCGGCGCCAACCGATGGGAAATGCCGTCCTCCATTTCTGCGCAGCTCAGTGTTGCAGCAGCAGCAGCCAAAGCCACCGCAGATGCCACCACTACCTCGGGATCTACTTCGAATTCGACCGTTTCGCCAGCCCGTACTGCTTCTACTTCGAGGGCCAAGGCTACCTCAGCCTCGGCCCCGTCCAAGGAGGATGAGAACGCTGCAGACGGTCTTCGTCAGGTTGGGCATGCAGGACTTCTGGTCTTCCTCCTTGGCACCTACCTCTTCTTCATGTAACTAATTTAATGAGAAAAATAACTATAACTAAAGCTCACACATAATGAATTTGAGAGCACCCTTGATACTCTGTTAATATTTTTCACAAACCTTTTTTTGCAAACTCAAAACAGTGTACCCATTTAAGGAGAGCATTGAGCAATTTTTTTCGCCAAGAAAGCGAATGCATCTATCACAGTTAAGAATTTCGTACGGATAGTCGGTCCGAATTAAATTGATGCGGACCCATGCAGCCCAAGGTAAAACCAATTCCTAAATGGGAATTATCTGATGAACTTTCCAGCGCGGGGCGCCGATCAATAGCGATCAACGGTCAAATCAATCTAATCAATCTACCGCATATGTCGGGCAGGCACACCCACCTTAAGCTCTCTTGGCTAGTTGCCAAGTCGGAGCTCACTAGTTCTTGGCGGCGGGTGGAAGCTTCTATTGGTTGATCCTTGACTTGTACAATTTCTTGGGTAAGGTCATCTTTGGGCGAGGGAGAGCAGCTGGCCATATTATTTCTCCATCTTTCATCTGATTAAAAGAAAGGCAATCAAGTAACACACCATTTGCTTTTTTATGGTACCCTCAAGGTAGAGATGTTACCGAGGGTGTACTGTGTTTTGCGTCATGATCAGCTCCTATCTTCATTATACGTTAACTACCCTTTTTGTAGACCGGATTCTCCGGGTTGTATATGGGGCGGCACCTGCGCATAGGATGGGCTGATGTATTCTTTTGTTTCCAAAAGTAAACAGATCTGATAATTAGTAGCCGATTCTAAATTGGGATAGAGCTATATGAGGTTGCCAAGCATATAAATAACTACCTTTTTCCTGGCTCAATTCACATTTTACATTCGTTAACAATTGAATAGAGAAAATGAAGCCTGTAATCATCTCTTCGTTAGCTACTCTCATTGCCGTGGCTATGGCTGCTGACAATCCATATGCTAGCTACCCATCTGTCGCCCACACTGCTTCTATCAACGGCTTTGCCGACCCAATTTACGATAAGTTGCCAGACTGTGCTAAGGAATGTGTTAAGGAGAGCACTTCTAACACCCCATGTCCATATTGGGACCCGGGGTGCCTTTGCTACATGCCGCAGTGGGGGACCATTGTCGCGGACTGTTTCGTAGACAACTGTCCAAATGGCGAAGATGTCTCCAAGGCAGTTGACCTTGCCGTGGGAATCTGCAACGAAGTCGGCGCTGGAAAGTGGGTCATTTCTGCTGAGGCATCATCCGCTCTTGCTGCTGCTGAGACCCGTGTCGTAGTGGACACCACATCCTCTGCCATCAAGACCACTTCTGCTGCTGGCTCCTCTGCTCCAGAGTCTACCTCTGCTCCAACCAGCTCTGCTGGTGTTTCTTCTGCTGGTGTTTCTTCTCCAGCTGTCACCTCTGGCCCGGCTGCGACTTCTTCTGTTTCTACTTCTGAGACTACTGCTACTACTTCAGCTGGTGGCAATGAAGATGATGAATCTTCTGACGAAAAGGAATCTTCAACCGCTGCCCCGACCTCCTCTGCAGCCCAGGAGCCTTCTGGAAACGGCACGTCCACTGTTTCGCCATCTGACATTGAGCAGAGCAACAGTGCCGACGCTCTTGTCGGCTCCATTATTACTCCAGTAGCCGCCTTTGTGGGGGCCCTTCTCTTCGCTTAAAGAACAATTGTAGTCTAAATCCGTTTTTAATTCCTAGTGCATTGCCTTTATCTAATCAATAATTTCGACCTTACTTGTGGCTTCCAGGACCAATTATATGTACTGTACTCAACAGCTCTAGCGGTGCCAATAGCTATTTTCCGCAGAGTAGTCGATCCTGCTAGCTACAAAATACGGTACAGGTCTGTAGGTTCTTGTTAAAAACAATTTGATCATAATTGATTTTCAAATGTTCATGGAAAAGCTTCGTCAGGCAACTGCACAATAGAACACGGATGAAAGTAACTGTAATCTAATGGATAATTTTGTTCATGAGAAAGGGTTCTACAGAAGATGGCTGATGTCAGGGCAACGTTGAACCGGCCGTTATTAGTCCGAAAACTTGACAATCCTGTTCCTTTACACCTGGATCAAAGCCACAGTGAATTCTGCATTAGTCCTTTAGTTATTTTGCTTAAAGTCCTACAAAGTAGAAATGTGCATCTGCTACCAGGCTTGCTAGTTTTAACAAGATTTTCTATTCCTGTGGCATTGTTATGTGGTATTCAAAAGAAACTATTTCATATGGTCAGTTAAACTAAAGCTTTCCAGATGGCTGCTTGTAAAATGCGTTGTGGAGAACGCCTGCAATTTCATCAATTGCCTCCGAGCCCTTGTCGATAATTCCGCTCATGGTTGTGAACGTATGAGGGCAACCTTTATATTCATGATAATGCACACGCTGACCGTTCTTAATGAGCTTGCTTGCATAGTTCTGAGCGTCAAATTTAAGTAGATCGAGTTCGGCAACGAAAAAGTGTGCTGGTGGTTGGTTCTTGAAAGATTCATCGGAGTACAGAATAGGGGATGCTCGCGGATCTGATGTGTCTGGCTTATAATGTCCCATAAACCAGGCCATAAGCTGCAAAGGAAGAACTGCAGCATTGTTCAATGGCTCAGAGAGATCCAAAGACCCCCGCCTTGTGTCAAGGCTTGGAACGACCAAAACCTGAGCCAATGGCTGGGGCATCTTATCATCATTGGACTCATTATGCGTATTCACTAGGTGACAAACGTTTGCTGTCAGCGTCCCTCCGGCTGAAGTACCACCAACAGCTAGCTTAGAAGGATTGATATTGAGCTTCGAGGAATTCAGGACAGCCCACTTATAGGCACTCCAGGCGTCATCTACTGCAGCTGGGAATGGATGCTCTGGTGCCAGTCTGTAATCCACTGACATGACTACGCATCGGCCATTCTCGGCCCAGATGGCACAATGCGAGCCCTCAGAATAAATACCACCCACAACCATGCCACCACCGTGGAAGTATACTAGCAATGGCCACCCGCCCTCAGGAGGATTCCCATTTGGAGTATAAACCCTCACGGGGATCTTTACCCCTCCTTCTGCATCAATAGTAAGGTCCTCAGTCGAAGAAATTTCTGGGCCCTCACGGTTAGCGGCCTCGGAAGCCGCAACGGCTTGTCTAGCTTCATCGATGGACAATTGGCTTATGGGCGGCCGGTTCTGCATGAACGCTTCGTAAAAGGCCACGAATTGTTTATCATACTTGTCCGTAAGACTCGGGTGAATGGGATTAATTGGTTCAGACATTTCTATCTACTTCATCAGATATGGAAAGAACCACTCTTATATGCTTCTCATGAAAAACGGCTCTCTCAGTGCAGGGGAGGGGCCGAAGTGTGCGGCGGTGTAGGGCAAAAGTGGAGATTCGGTCTCGGTATCTGGAAAATGAGAGCGACATATTTACGTGGAAACTTAAGCAGATGTGCATTGGGGGAAAAAACTTAATTGCAGGCTTAAATTATGAAATAGATTGTTAAATATCCTACTTTCGAAGATTCTTTTCTCTAGGACCTAATGGTGGTATGGGAATTTTTTCCTTAATCCTATTAGCCGAGGCAGGAGGGGGAAGGGGCCCCACGCACCGAATTAATGCTGTCTCTTTCACTATATTATATATGTTGAATTATGGCCTGCACATTCCTTGGCAGACATCTGTGATATTATCAGCCGCACTGTGAGCGGCTTTTCACATGGCTATTGAAGGGTACGTGTTGAATGGAGCAAATTAGCAAATTACAGTTGTACGTAAGTAATATAAATAATGGTCGTAAGCAAAAGAGGTTAGCTCGGTTCGTTTAAAGTAGCTCGCCCAGGGTGATATACGCCTGCTCGAGCATTTCCCATCGACAGCCCTTGAGACACTTTTGGACCCCCAGGATAAGCGAATATATGTTTTCTGGTGATTGGTCATCGAGTTGTCTGAACTTTTCGCGAGGTGATACCGGCGAGTCCAGCGCCTGCAGGCGAGCGATGATGTATCTGTTGGTTTCAGCCCATAGTTCCATATTTTCAGAAGGAGGTTCAAACTTCTTACGTGTACGGTATAATGTCGAGTGAAACGCCCATACAATAAGTGTCGAGATAAATAGACACCATGGTCGAAGGGCGATCTTGTCGATGCTGGCGCAATAAGGCGTCTGGTCGGTAGATAGGTTTGTCTCCTTGGAGTAGAAGTTGGTCTGGCAGTTGAGCACCTGCTGAATGAGTATAAGGGCATGCCGCACGCAGAAGATCGCCTCAGAAGTCTGTGACCAGGCAGTGACTGCCCTTTCCGCCTTGATAAAGTCCCGCTGAGCCAGCTTCCGGCCAATTAAAGACGGATAATTGGCATAAACCAATATATCTAGGACGCTGGGGTTCGATAGGTAGAGGGTGACGTGAGCCATTTGATTCAGCGGTTGGCAAGCCTCTGCGATGAGGTTGTTCGGGGATTGAACGCAGTTGGACCAGGTCTGGATTGCCTGAGTCATTGCGACCTTCCATTGTTCCATAGGCTGATTCTTGTGCTCAATGTGGCGGCTTCCACAGTTGCGACACTGAGAGCAGTCGTTTTGCCTGTTCATCACACCCAGAGTCTGCCCCTTTTGATTGTGAAGGTGGATGACAATACTGAAAAGCCCGTGAAGAAGAACCAGCTTGGAAAAGTTGGATACGCTCGGGTCAAAGGGCTTGAGCATGAGCAGGTTCTTGAGACCACTGAGGAAAGTTGGTCTCCTTTCTGAAGTCGAGTAGAGTGCATTCCACTCTTCTGCTGTAGCAGCTTCGTACGCAGCTTCTTCGCAGGGCAACTCGAACAGGATTTCGTTGGCCGACATGCAGGCGACGTGACCGAAGATAGCCACGTGCTGAGCATCCATAATGAATACGAGATAGTACACGCGCTTCATGCTCTCCATCTCGATCCACTTCTTCCAGCGCGTCGCTACATTGTTGTCCTCACTGCCTTCCTCGTCTTGAGAGTTAAAGTATCCCTGGGACCGTCTCAGCAGAATGACCATTGCGCCGTGAAAGGCCGCAGCGAGCTCGTGATGGGTGCGCTTGGAGAGCATTTTTTCAAATGCCTGAAGCAGCACCACGCTCTGGAATACCCACAGTGGCGGGTTCACTAGATCGTTGTGGCTAAAAATGAGCCATCGCAGACGTTCATGAAGCTTAACCGAGACGTTGTAGTGCTCCTCTGGGGCAAAAGCAGTACCTAGCGTGATCATTGCAACCATGAGCAGCGGATGTATCTTATCAGGGCGTTTCATGAAGGTGGGCTTGTGAACGATGGGGAAGTGGTCGTGATAGTTTTCAAAGTAGTCGAAGAAGTAGTCGCGCAGATACTTGGTGTCCGTGATCCACGTATTCATTAAATCGAGCGAGAATGTGTTGGACAAAGTGCATGACTCGAGCGGGGAGCTCGAACTTGAAGTCACTTCCTGCTGGAACAAGCACTTTATCAGCTTGTGTCGAACTGTATCCCACATTTTCTCCTCCGACGGAGCTTTTTCCAACGAGTCTGGAGGCGGCGTAGGTTCCGTCAGTCGACTGGCGGCAGCCATAGCCGTCGATGCAGAAGATTCCGAAGAATCCAGACTCGGGGTGGCTCGAGAGGCATCACCTGAGGAGGAAGGTGACTTTGGTAGTGAGAACGGAGTTCGTGCCAGATGATCTGCCATGGAGCCTTCAAACAGCCACCGCATGTTCTCGTCCTGGAAAAGATTCGAGAGGCCGTAGAAATCGAGGATATTCACATTGGTCGGTATGGTGTTATTAGCCTGGGTGGAGGTCCCATTTGCCGCATTTACTGTAGCCTCATCCCCCAACAGGGTTGGGTGGCTGTGGGTCATAGCGCCCATACTCGGCGCTGCCGAAGCGTAGTACTGTCCGTACAACTGAGGCGACTGGGCCTGAATGTGGCTCGGGAGCGCCATAGGCGTCGCGGCCGTCCCGTATGGCAATTGCGGGGCTGGAGGCGGCAGTGGTCCACCTCCCACTGACGGAAGTTTCTGCGACGGCCCTGGGTTTATGGGAGATGTGTACGCACCGTAAGGCTGTGGGTTTTGGTCTGTTTGCTGTGGCGGCGGCGGCGGCGGCGGTACCATTCCTGAAGGAACAGGGGGAGGAAGCGTCGTAGGGGTAGTAGTTGATGACCCATTGCTGCGAAACCCGTAATGGGTCTGGGGCGATGACAGGTCGTTAGTAGGCGGCGAAATACCAATGTTATTGGGGTTAGTAGACTGCGGCGAATACCCGATCTGGGGAGTCAGCGACGGGTCGTAGGTGGGCTGGGGCACAAACTGCTGCGGAATTTGCTGCGAATATAAATGCTGCTGGTAATCAGGCTGTAGCTGCTGGGGGTTGGTTAAGGACTGTGTCCCCTGGGCGGCAGCAGCAGCTTTGAGCTGGTTCTGGCGCGCAATTTGAGTCTGTGCATTGGCACTGAGGTTCCCACTTCTTCTAAACCACATACCTCTTTTGTGCCGTTCTTCATGTCTATTGTACAGGTCGCGGCGGTAGAACTCCTTGCCGCACTTTTCACAGCAATACGTGTGTTTCGGGGCATCTGTTCATGTTAGCAAACGGCGCCGTCGTACGGAGGGAGGGGGTAAACTTACGGTTCAGGTTATGTCGATTCAGGTGTTCTTTCCTCTGGAAGCTCTTGTCACATCCGGGGAAGGTGCAAATGAACGGCTTTTTCTTGGCTATCTTGGCCTGTGAGGTATCTCCGTCAGCGACGGACGCTTTTTTCCTTACCATCGGTCGTTTCGCATTCACAGTTTAATACCAGGTCAAAGGTTATGCCAAATGTGCCTAAGGATAGTAAATCGATCGGCCGTGTCCACTAGTTTAAAACGGGTCTTCCAAGGCTCCTATTCTACTGTTGAGATTCAAAGGCGGGGCAGCTTGAGAGATCCAATATTGCCGTTCAAATGAGCCTTGCTGGAGTGTTGAATGACTGATATCTATTTGTATGCCGTGGCCTGTTCTGTCGAAAAGTCTATACGACCAAATGGTATATAGGTCTGGTAGTAGTTTGGTATCGCTCGACCAGGGATAAAGTTTCGCTTAGTCGTGCCGTGGCAAAAACCCGTTGGAGTCTAAATCGCCCCTTGAGTCTCTTGGCTTTACGAAATACGGCAAGGGGATATGGGTGCCGGCTGTATTTTGATGGGGGGAAGGAAGAGTCAGAAAACCCCAAAAGAAGCAAAACGTGTATAGCGAAAAATGCCCCGTCGACTGTAATCTCCGTATATATTCCGAGTCTTCTTCAACCACAAGTCGTCTTTAACAGGTCCAGGGAAAAAATTTGCCTGTAATATAGGAGCATATAATCTGCAGCTGGTACTATTCTTTATGCCGGACCTCTCCCCCGGAGCTGTATCTCTTATACTGCTCCGTCACTACAAGAACTGCCAAGTTAGGTCTAAGCGAATGGTGTACCCAAAAAACCGGTACTTGAGACAGATGTTTCTGATTACCCTGTATGTTCTAATATGAGATAAGTCAGACATGGGAATATGGAAGATCCGAGCTCGATGCAAGACAACATAGGGGCTCTCCGAGTGACTATGAACAAATAGAGAACAGGAGCGGGGTGAGACCCTGGATCCTCGTTTGATTGCGGTTTTTCATTTAGGCACGGTAAGTTTATTGCATAACGTACATGGCTAAAAAAAAAAAATCTGCGGCTTGTATGCGCTATTGCTTTTCAACGGGGTCCCCAAAGGGAGGAACTGCTCCGAGAAAATTTCAAGCCGTCTGACTCCCCTTACATGCTTGTACTGTGCATACGTAGTGTACAAAAACTGCATTTACGATAAGACTCTGGAAAAATAAAGGCGGAAAAAAAAGATCGCAGAGGGGTACGGCAAAATGGCCGGCAAGAGTCTCCAGCTCTTAGGTCTGGGGATTGTGACGTGGGGGGTCGAGAGATGAAGGTAGATTGGGGAAGGGCCGCCGATATCGCTTCCGAAAATTCGTAGGGTCCCCAGGCGAATATAGTGCACCGCTATTAATGCCGTATATTTTTCTATTGACCGTTGTGGCATGAACACATTTGGAGGGAGCGTGCGGATCAATTTTACAAACGGCGCATGCTATGCATATTTTGGCTTACAGAAGCATGCTGTATCCGGAGGTGAATACCATGTGTCTGGGCGGCACTGTAATGCGATGTGCCTTTTTCAAGACAACGCAGGCAGCAGCTGTCTTTTTCCCTGATAGGTAGAGGGTACATTGGCGAACGACGATCAGGAGATCTCACCTTCGGAAATTCCAGCTGTAGAACCCAATTCTATCATTCCGATTGGAGCTTGGCTGCGGGGTCTCCCAGTTCTCAAATGGTCAATGATAACATTTGGCAAGCAGGCATCTGTCCAGACTCGTTCCTGTGACGAGGATGGCAGGAGAGGCATTTCCGTTTTCTATCAAATTGATGTCCGATAAACGCCCGCACCCCTTCACTGGCTCCAATCCTAACCAAACCGTAGGAGGGGTCAACCGTAGTTCTAATAGTAGTGCATCATAGACCACTCAAGATAAAAGAAAAACAGGGTCGGCACAATTGCAACCTTGGCAATGTCTTTGATGAATCCTTTCCATAATAATCTCTGAGGAGCGCGATTGGAACGGTCGCCCACTGAATCCTCGCGTTTAACTGGCAGGAAGGGTCCATGACTGCCCTGATCGCTTCGAGCCAGGGCCCTCGGAATAAGACCCGGGTATGCCGCAAATGCACCTATAATCATGCCTGTCAATAGAGCCGCAACGCCATATAAGCCAAATGCATAAAACGGGTCAGGGAGATAGCATATTGACGCGTGATAGCTCTTTGAACCACCTTTCTCTTTGCTATTGTCCTGATTACCGCCACTTTTATCTAGGGTTACAAGCTCAATGCCGGGGTGGCGGATTCCCATTGCCATGGACGCGCTCTTGACAATATATTCAGGAGCAACGTATTGCTCGCCATCCACAGAGTACCGATGTTCCACCTCACATGCATCATGATCGTCTCCTGAAAATATTACAACGGGCCTGATCTTCCGAAGAAGGTCCTGGGTAAGCTTCGGATTTACCATTGTCTCATACTGGTAGCCTCGCATGTACCGTAAATTCTCTCCAGATTCACGGAGAGGGCCGCACGACGTGCCTTTGGGCCGGAAAAGTGGAACGTGAGTTAATAAGATTCTCTTATCGCCAGCTACCTCGTCAATTGACCCAAGGAACTTAGAAGGCGGTCCGTATACGGTTTCGTTTTCCGTGTTCATCATGGAAATGGTATCCACAAGCACGAAAGTGTGCCCAAACAGGTCGATTGTGCTAGAAGGAGCACCGAATTCACGCGTGAATCGCTCTAATGCGTGTCCGACAATGGTGTTTCCAAACCCAATGTCGTGATTACCAGGCAGGCTCATCACGGTCTGAGCGGTATGGCCACGGAATATTCGCTTGAAACGCTCGAATTCAGGGTACCATTTCTCATCGTCCCATTCACGCCCCCCATCTATCAAATCTCCAACGAATAAATTGGCATCAGGATTAAGAATGTGGTTAATGTTCACCCAGTTGCGTCGTAAATAGTAGTCCACCACGAACTGAGACGCTGATAGCAATAGCTTAGGCCTCCCAGGATATGTATTTTCGTCAATGATCTGAGGATCTGCAATGAGTGCAACCCTTCCGCTCTCTTCAAAACCATTATACCAGTTGCACTGTTTTATAGCAGCGCGTGGATATGCCCTTTCTCCGTAATACACCAAGGCTAGCCAAAATAGGCAAAGTAGGTGCAAGTATGAAGGCCTATACTTTTTGATCCTATTCACCTTATTCGCAATGATGCGAAAAACCCTGGATCGGACCATAGTTCAAGTGACTGTACTAGATATACCGATTAATTTCCAGTATTCACATTAATTTTCTAGACTTGTAAATCAATCCAATAGTAATCGTTTATATGCATTTGAATGTCTGGAGCGCTGTCATTAATCGGGAGAATATGTGAATTAACGTGCGCGTTAATTCATCAAATATTCAAATTTTAAGAATTAATAAAAAAAATATGAGCCCACACCCGGGATCGAACCAGGAACCTCGAGATTTGCAATCTCACGCGCTAGCCATTGCGCCATGTGAGCTCGTTGGCGTCATTGTTTCCAAAGGCTCTTGCCAACACGAAAAATTCAAATTCATCACGTGAATGTCACGTGATGATTTTTTTCTTAAGCCGCACAATCGTGCACTTATCAAAATACTCGAGACGACCCTACGGCTGGCGAGAGTTGACTCCTGCTGGACCCCTTAGAAAGGTCACACACGCGGCTCTTTTGATGTAGGTATTTCCCAGTAGTCGAAGCTGGCCCAATGGTTTAGGTTTTTCCCCATTGTCCTCGATACTCCACTATACCCACAGTGTTTTGATAGATAGATAGAATTCTACATTATATGCCCGTTGCCACTTGTGACTTAGTTAGGCGTAATTACTTCAACATATTGTTAATAGATAGAATTCTGTATTATATGTCCGTTGCCACTTGTGACTGAGTTAGGCATTTATATGATTACATCAACATATTTGTCCGCTTGGCAGACGTCTTAATTTCGTTGTAAAAAAAATCAATAAATTTAATAGATAAATAGAGAAATCGATTAAAGTCCTGCATACGCTATGGAGACCTTAGGTCTTATATTTGGCTCCACCAGCCTGGGCGATAACTTTATACTCGGGTAATCAATTGTTTATGCCTAACTCAGTCACAAGTGGCAACGGGCATATAATACAGAATTCTATCTAATGAAATTAACAGATGAAGTTACGGATAACATTGACTTGTTAACGGGGTTTATTTAGCCAATTATACAGGATATAACCCCCATTGTGCCTAATAAATGTCCACTAGATAATTTTAGAATTCTGTATTACGAGCGAGAGAAGAACGCGAATATCTGGTCCTGGTCCCCCTCTCTAATAAAATGCTACCGAAAGAACCTGTGGCAGTTTTGGAAGTCCATCTATTGAGAGAGATATAGAGATATGCAAAAGAGTATCAATATATTGTTAGTAAATTTGCATCCGATATTAATCGGATAGAAACAGCAAACGATTCTGCTTCCTAGCGTTAGTAATAAGTATGTACAATTGGTGTAATGATAATGGACCCTTATTGCCGATGGGGCTCTTATGAGTTCTATACCATTCTGCCCTGTCCACTGCCGCCGATTCAGAAATATTCAAGGCAGCTGCTGTGCGATGGATCTCAACAACCAGTAATTTGCGTCTTTGGTAAAACTTTGCGCAATCTCGCCGCCATGCTGGCCCAAACCTTTTGTCCATAAGTGCAATTGGAGGCTTCCCGCGCACACCATAGTACCATTCATTCCATAAATCATGGACCGTGCGATTACGTCGCTCCATTTCAAACCCATCGAAACTGTAGTCCTTCCACTTGTCTTCATCGGCCACAATATTGCCGTTGTCTCCAGCCCAGCGAATTGGCATTCCAATACTATTCTTCCGACCATCCTGTACAGCTGAGCTACCAGCGCTCGAGACACTCATCCCATTGCGTATTTCTGAATCGTCATTATTAAGGACCAATTGTGTCGCCTGAGCCACCGGGGTTGAATGCTGAGTCTCGGTATTCTCATTGCTAACGGGCACAACCATAGAGTGCGATGGAGCAATGGTCCCCGGGGTGGAAGATATGACGGTACTCTGCCGGCGGGACGGCATTGCTAATAGAGTATTATCTGATATGGCATTGTCACTTCCACTGCCACTGTGGGCGTTTCTCATGACGGCGTTGTTGGTTACAGAGTGATCAAACCCATTTCCTGGTTTGAGCTCCGTCGCGATGAAGTCGGCAATGGTTTTGATCTGATTGTGCTGGGCCTGTCCCAAGCTGGCCTGCTTCTGCACCTCTCGCAGCACCTGATCGACCTTCTTTTCCAACCGTTCGGTGCTACGTTTTTGATCTTCCAAACTGCGGCTATAAGAGTTGAGCTTGTCTTCGATGACGTGGTACCGTGCCTGGAGGATATTGAACATCCGCGCCAGGTCCAACTGGTGGTCATCGCCCTCACTCATTTCTGCTACAGATGGACGTGCTCAGATGGACGTGCTCAGATGGACGTAGGCAGGTACTCAGGTCCCTGTCCGTGTCCTGAATGCCCAGTCGGCAAAAAAATTAATAGAGCCCAACTTCCCCGTCCCGTGCCGCGGCCGCGTCCCACATATGTTTGACGCGAGTTTCGATCTACCCACAATATGGAAAGGGCAACATTTTAATTCCTACTAATGCTGGCATAAATGGTTATGGCCACCAAACAAGCTATATATGGCGTGTTGCGGCGAATGGCGAGAATGATATACACATACTAGACAAAATTGTAGAACACTTCAGGTCTGTTACTACGTAATATGTACCATACAAATATAGCAACACTGTTACCGTTGGTTAAGTACCACACGTTAAGAGTCTGAGTCCTAAGATGCAACCTAAGAGAACGATCGAATGGTGCTCGGCCTGGTGTCAAACGCAGGAACTTCATTCCATTTGATTTTAATTTTTCGGAATAGCGTCACCTTGAGTAGTTCACTTAAACTCTACTGAAGCCGATTTTGATAATAATTAGACAGGTTATACGTAATAGAATATTGGAATTGATCACAGTATTAGGGTATTAACCAACTCAAACCAGGTACAATCTGGTTAATGGTGGTATCTACTTTTGCGGTGGTCCATATCATCACATGATACAAAGATGGCAGAGTTAAACCTCACTTACCATACTCGTGTCTTGTACTTTCAGTCTCAATGAGATTTTGTGGTGCTTATTATCCCGGTTTGAAAACCGTACATCCCATGGTCGCGGTGGAGGAGCTGTCTAAAAGCAAGACCTTCGATCCAAACCCCATATCAGTTCTTTATATTTATGAATATCATTATAATATATTAACAATATAGATCCGGTAGTTTTATCTGATGATCCTGTCTTATGGACTCAAGAATACCGTTTGAAAGCTTGATATCTGGCAATCTTTAGTCAATTGGCCATAACATAGAAGGATATAGGGCATTGAAAGATGGAGAATAATACATAAGGCTGAAGCTCGTTTAGCTATATTTATTTGGCATTGTTCGACAATGAGGCGGTTATAGATAGATAAAATTCTGTACTATATGCTCTTTGCAACTTGTGACTTAATTAGGCTAAAATACAGTACATGATCCACATACTTCTCCGCTTTGCCGACGTTTCAACATATTATAACAGATAAATGAAGTCCAAGACATCAGGTCGATGGGGCCGATTTCAATGAGATGGATAAGCTGAGACAAGAGAGGAATTGCATATCACGGAAGCGATTAGAACACAATTAGCGAATGCAAAATAGTGCTGTAGCAACCTGAAATAAACTAACAAGGACTTAAACAACTTCATTATTATTCAGCTTGGAATTCCCTCTTGAAATTAAGAATTGATTTCTCCATTGTTATCTGGCGACGACCCACAGTCATATTGGAGATATGCTTTGGCATAGAACCAATAAATGGCATGCGATGTCCCGCCATTCAAGCCCTAAGCAATGAGAGCGATTATCCGCAATTAATTGAAAGAGCATGCTGATTAGGGCCAGTAATGCCGAAACTCTGGTATATCACCGCGGGATAATAAAATTGAGGAACTTAGCAATGGGTAGTAAGACAGACCCTATTAGGCCAGTTCGCTAAGGACTACTCTAATATCATTTACTATGGACACGGCCATATTTTGTATGACACACTGAAGCAGACCAAGTCGTATCTGGTTTCATCAGCCTTTCCTATAACTCTTAATAAAAATAACAAAAAAATTTCAATTGTAGACGATGCAGATTTCCCCATCGGACTGGATTCGTGCTGACACAATCGTGCGCTTTCACTGCACAAATATCCATGTATGCAAGGAAAGGTACAAATAGATAGAAAACTGAGTGTACTTTTAGCATATTGTCACTCTTTGACTGAGATTGCTAGGCGCTATAAAAAACTACAACGCGTATGCCCAATGAAGGAATTCTACGCACTCGATACCTGGATAGCATTCAAACATATCGGCTCTCAATATCAGAATCCATCAATTTTGATTTAAGAACAACTGAAATATTTAACCTAGTGATCTATTTGTATGATATACCGGCACTACGTGCTGACCATCCGATACACCTAGAAAGAAAAAATTATATGGTACACACACGATCATTACAGATCATCTTCGAATTTCCGCATTCACCCAAGAAGCAAGTGATTACTGAGCAAGTATAACCGGGGATAAGATGAGATTGAGACACTGAAAAAAATAAGGTGATAGCCTCCTTAAATTCTCAACATCACGAAATGCCGCATTTCTAATCCGAGCGATACCGACACACACCCAGTGAAATATTTTCAGGGGAAAAAGATTGTACATCCACTAAAAAATATACAAAATGAATGTGCAGACCATGAGTGCACGGTCTCTACCGCTGATCACCAAGAGCGAGTTGGCTGCGGCTAAGGAAAAGGTCAACAAAGTCTATGTATCCCTCAACCACCGAAAGGTTTACGATGTGACCGAGTTTTTGGACTCTCACCCTGGCGGCGGCGAACTTATTGAAGAGTATGCCGGCCGAGACGTGTCGGATATCATGAAGGACGTGATTTCGCACGAGCACTCTGAGTCGGCTTACGAAATGCTCGACGAAGACTACCTTATTGCAGCCCTCGCTACCGATGAGGAGGAGGCTAAGCTGCTCAAGGACAATCCTGACCGGGAGTTTTTCAGGGCCACCGAGGAGCCAGACAGCGAGACGGAGCTCACCGTGACGACCGATTTCGCGCAGGATTACAAGAAGAATCAGTTCCTCGACCTCAACAAGCCACTGTTGTGGCAGGTCATGTTTGGCAAGTTCACCAAGCGTTTCTATCTGGAGCAAGTACACAAGCCACGACATTACGGCAAGGGGTCTGCGCCTATCTTTGGCAACTTCCTCGAGCCGATTTCCAAGACACCGTGGTTCGTTGTGCCTCTTATTTGGATCCCAGTAGACATTTACGCAGCGTCCATTTCGCTGGAGGGTCTTTCTCCAGTCGTGTTTGCGCTTACCTACGCTATGGGGCTTTTTATCTGGACCCTGCTCGAGTATCTTATGCACCGCTTCCTCTTCCATCTCGACGATTATTTGCCTGACAGACAGTGGGCCTTCACATTGCATTTCCTTCTTCACGGCGTCCATCACTACCTTCCTATGGACAAGATGCGATTGGTCATGCCTCCGGCTTTATTGGTGGTTCTTGCTTCGCCATTGTATAAGCTGGCACACATCCTATTCCCATATTACTACGCCAAGGGCATTTTCGCGGGGGCGTTTATGGGATACATTTGCTACGACTGCACCCACTACTTCCTACACCACGTTAGGCTGCCAGCTTACATGAAGGCGCTCAAGGTGCACCATTTGGATCACCACTACAAGAACTACGAGCTTGGGTTTGGCGTTACGTCCAAGTTCTGGGATTCCGTCTTTGGCACCGAGCTTGTGGCCACTTCCTCCAACATTGTCTCCTAACTAATTTATTTATATATGGTAATATAATGACGTGGATCTCTCTGCAGCTTCATAAATGACTTAGATGCTTGGAGGACTTCCTCGTACTTGGGATAAGACTTGTGTTACAGAATTTGTTACGTAGTTGTTACGCAAAAAAACGGTTAGTCCCAATTCTTTCTCCAAAAGGTTAATAACCACTGCAATATGACCCAGGAGAATGCTGAAGAGCTGAAACTCAAGGGAAATGAGTTGTACAAAGACAAGCAGTTTGATAAGGCAATAGAGGTGTACGAAGAGGCTCTCATGCGCTGTGAAATCGAAGACACCAAACTTCAAGCGGTACTGTGGAGCAATATATCGGCGTGCCACTGGGGAACCCAGGATTATAAACAGACCGTAGAAGCCTGTACTAAATCTATAGAACTGGATGGGACATATGTTAAGCCGTTACTGAGAAGGAGCCGGGCAAATGAAAAACTTGATACTTGGGCCTCTCTGGAGACTGCCATGGAAGACTTGACCAAGCTCAAGGAGATGACGGCCAGCGACGATAAGCTCAACCGTGAAATTGAAACTCGGATCCGAGAATTGGCGCCAAAATTAAAAGCCAAGCAGGAAGCAGAGACCTCCGAGGCGCTCGGTAAGCTCAAGGATCTGGGCAACGGCATTCTTCAGAATTTTGGCCTGAGTCTCGACAACTTTAAAATGACCCCGAATGGCGATGGTGGATATAGCATGAACTTTAAAAGGTAATCGCAAAAGCAGATCGTACTTTACCGTAGTTTTGCGCGTTTTAGTGGGACCCTACATGGGGTGGGCGAAGAGACTAACATCATGATGGAGGAGTTGACAGAGGAGGAATTGATGTTGGCGGGTTTGGCTGAGGAGTTTCTGTAGGAGGGATTTTTGATGTAGACTTTGTTGAAGGAGAGCTGGAGAAAAAAAGAAGACGCTCTGCGGCGAGTCGGCGCTGTTGACTAGCAGAGCGGTGATCTACCACGAACTCATCCTGCTTAATCGTGTACTGCTTGGCCCACGCTGGATTTTTGTGAGCCTTTTTGTAGATGTGTTTGTCAATAATCCTGAGGGGCCGCATTGATTTGAGCTTTAATTGAGCCATGGCTTTGCGCTGAGAACTTGCCTGAGCCTTTTTGATCACCTTTCGCTGCTTCTCAAGCTCCGCCAGGTCATCGGGGAAAGATGTGGTCATATCGCCCAGTAAATCTACATCGGTGGGCCTGGTGGCGGCACTCGTTGGAGCAGACATGCCCAATAGCCCGCTCTTATCAGTCATCATGTTCAATACTCGCAGCTCATCAATCTCCATGTCCCGTATATTCCTGTGCTTCTTGTTTAGTTTTTTTCTCCGCTTGCCAGCTTCCTCATCCTCTAAAAAGAGCCTGCGGCACCGTGAAACGGTTTGGCCAAGGAGAGCATGGTCCTCGACCACATCCTTCCAATCTCTTAACCTCCGGTATTTCTTTTCAGCTTGGATATCAAGTATACTGTTGATCATCGAGAATATCCTCTCGCGAGACTGGACGGGCAGGACAGGCTCCGGGGCGACAATTGGAATAATGCGGTCACCATGAATGCGCGCCTTGTGAATGCGATTGTGCACAATCCGCTGGAAAGACGCATTGAGCTCGAACATGAGGTCGTCTGTTGCTCTCCTCAGAGTGATTCTATTGTCGTTGGTCTCCACTTCAGCCTCTTCCTCGCCTTCATCTTCAATGTCCCCGGGGTATATATCATCAGCATCAAATGGGTCTCTAACGCCCCGAGCTGGGTCAGTCCACAGCCCGGCAGATATAGCAGGGGTAGTCTGGTCAGCTAGTGGGTACTGCGACGGGTGGCTCGGGTCGGTGTATGTGATCTGGGCCTTGGGGGCCGGAGCGCGGTGGTCTAAAACCATGCGATTATACTGCGAGTAACCCACGATCTGCCGGCTTGGGGCAGTTGCTGACATGGGCCAGGCGGTCCAGCGCACAGTGGGGAACCGGCTCTTACCTTGGTTATAGGGTTTTCTGTGCAGGAGATGCGCTGAGTAGAGATGTTTAGCGAGGTCGAGGTGCTGTTCTTGATCCAGGGATCGAAGCACTTGTTTCGCGTCCATGCGTATATTGTTCCATTCTGCGCGCGATAAGGGAGGAGGAGCCTCCTCTATCTCTGTGGGTTCTGGCTCGACTTCACTGGAGCTCATTTTGCAGGTTCAGAGTGTAGTTTTCAACTCGGAGAATGGCTCCGTACTTGCCAACTATATATAACCCCACGATTACAAAAGATGGTAAGAAAACAAGTAAAAAAATAGTATTTCAATGAATCGAAGTTTGAAAATTATGTGATTGATTGATTGGGTTTAGCTGAGGAATTGAGCAGAGTCTGTCGGGATCACTTTGAAGCTAGTTATAGTTACACTCTTACCAAGGCTGTTGGGATTTTTGCACCAGAAAGTAACGGAAGAGAGAGAGCAGATAGGTACATTTAAAGTAGCTGAGAAAAATAAAAAAAGGAATATATAGGGAGTCATTAATTAATTTATTCATCGAATTCATCATCAAACGAATCGTCATCGTAATCCGGCTGGTAGATCCAGAACTGGCAGAAGATGACAAAGTCTAGGAAGAGCGTGCCGACCGAACCAGCGAGCCACGACGCATTGATAAGAAGGTACTGTCGCGACATATCCTTGGCCAGGATGGACACCACATAACTCAGATTACCCAGGCATGCAAACAAAAAGAAGAGGAAAGAAATGCCCTCGCACGACTTTCGTTTGAAATTGAGCAGCAGCTGCGGCACTCTCGACCCAAGATAGAAGAAGGCACACAGCCATCCAAACACCTGGCCCCAAAAGTTCATCTCCTGCGGGTCCTCGGGACCGTCGTCCGCCGCTTTCGAGCGCGACGAAAAGTACCACCCAATGATGCCCGACGCAATCACAGAAGTGACAATGAGCATGTTGTACAGGGCCGCCTTCCACCGCGGCAATGGAGGCTCGACACACTCTGCCGCCTGTCTCTCCTCATCCCCAACGACAACACTGCCGTACTGGTGATGTTGCAGAATTTCCTCGTCCAGCAACGGCGTGGCTGGTGACAGGTGCTTGGGATCCACCGCCTCCACAGTGTTATTGCGGCTATTGTACACAAGACACTGGATGAGCAGCACAATGTCGGCCAGAGTATAATATACGGCCAAAATGATCATAGTGGGCAGTACGCCCTGCAGAATGGCGCCAAACACATTAAAAATGTCGCCGGCGAGCCACAAGTTCACAAATGTCAGAGACAGGCCCTCAGCACTCTGTCTTTGAAACTATTTCATCAGTCAGCCTTTCGGCTCTAATTAGGGACTAAGGGGGTGGGCACTTACATTTTCGTACAGCTGCGGAGTGAACACAATAATCCAGCAGGCTATAGAGATCGATCCCGTGATGCCACTGATGGCTTCGGAGTCCAAATACAGCGCTGGGATCATACTCTTTTCTATGCTCCAAAGCTCGGGGTTAGTCGATAAAATCTGTGATGGGCTCGAGGACAAAGCTCCCAACATGCGACAATGCGACTTGGCCGACCGCACACGGCCAGGTGCCCTTGTGAGGGACAATTCGGTCCATAGTGGAGTGGGGAAATAACAATTTCTATGAGCTTTGCATCATCTCGCATATCCTCCAGATCTGAGATCTCAGATGCTTAGCTGACCGTTGACGGTCTCTGTAGTGGTACATTTGAGCACGGGCTATTACGGTCGTCGGTATACAATGTACCCTGGGAATGACCCCCCCAAAACGTGGAAACGAAAAACTGTGCCCGTATTCGATTACAGCCAACGATGCCGCGACTAGAGGAGATCACAGACCAGGAGCTGGAGGATATCGATAACATGGACTTTGATCCAGCGGATTTTGATACCCGGAATCCGTTTGCCAAGAGCAACCCCACCGACTCACGGGCCGCCAACTTGCGGCCAACCGAGTCTGCGCAGGCTAGCAGCAGCAGCCGGCAGAGCCAGGTGCCTAAGATTCCACCGCAGAAAGTCGGGGACCACCCGTTTATTTCGCGGAAAGAGGACATGGAGCAGTTCAAGTCGTGGCAGGTGGTGTATCCGGTGTACTTTGATGCCAACAAGAGCCACTCCGAGGGCCGGCGAGTGCCCAAGGAGACCGCAGTAGAGAACCCGTTGGCGGACACGATCATTGAAGCATGCAGGGCAATTGGCATCCATTGCGTCTACGAGGCCGACAAAACCCATCCGAAGGACTGGGCGAACCCAGGCAGAGTACGGGTGTTGATCAGAGAGGACGAGAATGCGCTTCCTCCGGCGATTCAGATTAAGAACAAGCGGCATTTGTACAAGATTATTGGAGAGTATATGAAGAAGCATCCAACCACTGAGCGCAAGCCATTTGATGGACCTGTGGCGGCGCAGATGAAGAGAACCCCGGGCATGGACCTGCCGGAGAAGGCAGAACCTTTGGCGGTTCCCCAGGGTTGGAACTTAAATTCTGTGCTGCCGCTGAACAGTAGGGCGATGACTGGTGGCGAGCAGAACGAGCAGATGCTGAAGCAGATGCAGGACCGTATGTTCCCGGGGCTGAATATACCTGATGTCAAGCCAAAGAAGATCAAGGTGCGGGCCCAACGTTAGCCATCGCCAATTACCATTATATTATTTGACGATTAATGACAAGTCAATAAAAATGAGCTGTTAATGTTAATATCTTCATGAAGTCTAGTATTGAACATTCCATTGAAAAACAGGGAAGCCATGTAAATATAACTATTCAGTTAATCAAGATAATTAGTTAGCAGCTGGAGCGTACTTGGCCTTGTACTCGGTAATGCTCTGCAGCTGCTCGGCAGAAAGACGCTGGGTCTCACTCAGGTACTTGATAATAGAGTCCAGCGACACAATACTCATAACTGGAACATTGTATCGCTGAGAGACCGCCTGGACGGCAGAGAGCTCAGAGTCAGCAGTTCGCTCCTGTCGGTCAAGAGCAATAACAATCCCGTGGACAGTGCCCTTGGCCCCAGAAATGATCTCAAAGGCCTCATTGATGGCAGTGCCGGCGGTCATGACATCGTCAATAATAACAACTCGCTTGCCCTCCAATGGAGAGCCAACAATGTTGCCTCCCTCGCCGTGATCCTTCTTCTCCTATTGTACATACGTTAGCTACACGCTCTCTCCCCCTCCTCTCTAGAAACCGCTTACCTTTCGGTTGAATGCGTACTCAAGCTTCTTCCACTTCTCACCGCCAATCTCAGCCAGCTTGGCAACGGTTAGGGCCGCCAGAGGAATACCCTTGTAAGCCGGGCCGAACAACACGTCAAACTCGATACCAGACTTGATGATAACCTCGGCGTAAGCCGTGGCAAGACCGGACAAATGTTCGCCAGTGTTGAACAAACCCAGGTTGAAGAAGTATGGCGACTGTCGACCCGATTTAAGGGTAAACGAGCCAAACTTGAGGGCCTCAGACTGAAGAGCGTGGTCAATGAAAGTGCTTTCGTAGGACATTATATATTTTCTTTTGCAGTTTCTCTAAGCGAGAGAAGAGAGAGAAGAGAGAGGAGAGGAAAAGGAAAGGTCCACGGCGTCTTTTGAAAATAATTTATCCAGCCGTGTGTGAAAAAATTCCACCCTCTCCTGCCGTGCCTTCAGCCGTGTGCTCAACCAGCCGCACTACTCGCGGCGCCTATCGCTTCTGTCGTTTAAAGTAAACTTCCTTGAGTTTTGACAGCCGCGATGCCCGCTGTATATCAGAATTATCGCTATCGTCTTCAGATACGGGGACCATAAGCGAAGTTTCAGAGTGTTCTTCAAGCTCGGGCCTCGCGCCAGTGTTTTTCAGGTATTCAAACATTTCGACCCAACCAGGCTTTTCGTTGTGACACTTGATCAAAGGACAGTATCTCATATGCTCATCTACCAAGTCGATATCCTGGTTTCGAGTCAGTATGGCCCTGCGGAAGCACATAATGCAACTGAGAACCAGCGTATTATCACTGGATACCGCAGATTCCAGTTTCCATCCAAGCAATGCAATAATGAGCGCCTTTCTCTGCCACTCTTCTAACAGGTCTCCATCAATCCTCACCTGTGCAACATCTTCCGATATGTCAGGAGTATAATTGATTTTGCAAGTGTCAAGAAAATCTTTTGTAGTCTTCTCACGAAGCTCTTGGTATCGCTGCAGTAGCGCTATCCTCTGGCCCACAGTAACTGGAAATGCATATATCTTGTTGTCTGACCCTTTTTCCTTCCACGGACAACTTTCTGCGTGTTCAGACACCAATCTTTCATGGTATTTTTGTGCCATGAGCAGTTGAACTTGCGTCTTTGTTTCATCATCCAGGCTGTCTGCCTCAACGTTGACATGTATTATCCTCAGGCAATAGAGGCACTGGATTGTATTTTCCTTTGTGACTCCACCAACAGGCAGTGCGACCCATCCTCGCTTAACACATTCCACAGGGGAAATCAGAGTCAAATTCGGCGGCACTGTCCAGTTTTTGTATTTATATGTTGAAAGTCGTTCTAGAAATGCATCCCGCGACCAAGGCGCATATTTGGTACTCTTTAAATCGCTGGAGCTGCGCACACTTTTGAGTTTGTCGACCTCTTTTGACCTCTTTAGAGACGCTAATTTCGTCAGGAATGGGCGTGGCTTGCTCGTGACAGCTCTGGTATCAATTTCCTTTGCATTTTCGCTCGAGATGCTGTCCAAAATTTGCGACAATTTGCGCTTCGTAGCCATATTTACAGCTATTTTCGACCTTTGGTGCTCTATTTCAGTGTGTCGAGGATCAGATGGTAGTGATTTGTCGCACTTGCTCCGCGCGAACCGACAATGCGACTTACTCATAAGAATAGACGACATGGCGACTTTGCAGGCACATTTCCACCAAACACCACCGAAATAACTCGATTATACCAGAGGACTAGTAGTTAAAGTGGGAGTGATCCTAATAGAATTTGGAAAGGCAATATAGCCTGGATTCCAACGTGAATTCACTGTGGGATCATCAGGCAAATGAGCTGGATTGAAGCAAATATCAGGCTAACGTCCTATCTGAGAATAGAGTCAATCAAAGCTTCTAGAAAGCTGCAGCGAATAAGTCAACCAATATGCGATGAAGCACTTAGTTCTCTCCAATGTTTGAAAGATTGCAGAATGCATCCTGGATCTGCGCAGGATTCCACAGTCGCAGTTAATATAGGCAAGGGATAATCTGATGTTTCTTTTTCAAATAAACGTCTCCTCCTGCATCTCCAACTGGCCAGATACCCACGACTGAGGCCAGTTCGGCTATTTCCTTTTCCGGACAAGTTGTATACTTTGCCAGCCAAGTTGCGTCCCACTGGGACGCAAAAGGTTAACTAAGTATTCCTGGTCACTCGAGAATTATTCTTTAGTTACTTAGCCTTGATATCTCTAAGATAATTTAGTATTGCACGTGGTCTACAAACGAGAATTAACAGATCAGGCCCTCTTTGTGCGAGTCTGTGACTTACTCTCCGAGGAAGAGTTGATCAGTTACTTTCACGGGGTCTGAACAGTGCTAAATTTACACAACCAGCTCCAGATCATTTCTATGGACCATAAACTAGGCAGATTCCACATTACTAGGCCTTTTTTCTCGGGGCATTAACGAGAAATGGGTCACCATTGGGTCGACCACCCACCCAGGAGACCCCACTCGGAACAGGCAGGCTGCAGCTCGCACCTCCTGATTTATGTATGTCGCCCGCGGCGCGGGTGAGCCGCACACGATATTTCAACCGGCGAAAAAAGAGCCTTCCCCTCGCTCGATTAATTCAATTCTCGAAGACACTGGAGATCCATAGGCAGTAAAAAGTGTGTTCTTTGGACTTTTTTCGACTGCTCCATTCAATAGGCTGGCAGGGGGTTTTTTCCCGAGGTACATGAGGCTCACGGCATGCGGTGGTAAGACAGTGTAGCAGATCGCACTTCTCGCGCGCCCCCAAACGCCGTATGGCAAGGCTATGACGACATGACCAAGACCTCGTTACTTAGGGTGTCGACTGCAGAAAGTACTTACAGAATCGCGTAGCGACGCTATATCTGTGTAGTAGTTACATGGAGTGTGAGTACATATAGTGACGAATACCGGCGGGCCGTGCTGCTGTAGCTGGTTCGTAGGAACGCATAGGCTGTTTACGTTGTCTCATTACTTGGTCAGTATACTGTGATTCTTCGGCTTGGAGCGGTATTTTGAGACTCTTGGATACATTTTTATTGGCTAGTTGGTTTCTACAGTGACTAAATGGCGGTAAATTTATATATAATGCATGAGTAAACCGGCGCTCTTAAAAGCGCCTACCCTCCTGAGTTGGCAGCCAACTCAGTACTTCACCAGGTTAGCTTGTGGTTAGGTTGTGTGTATAATGCTGTGTACTGAACACTAAACGGCCAGAAAAAAGGGCCAGTTAGTACTCAATAGCCTTTTTAATTCCGTGGAAGATTCGGGTCACATCAGGCAGCTGGAACGGCTCAAAGGCCAAAGACACTGGAGTATCCCAGCCAGTGACTCGCTGGACTGGGGCCTCGAGTCGCAGGAAGCATTTCTCCTGGACCTCCGCCGCAACTTCGGCACCAATGCCACTAGTTTTATTGGCCTCGTGGGCCACAAGGCACCGTCCAGTCTTGTTGACACTCTCCACGACCGTCTTTCTATCCCACGGCACAACAGTCTGGAGATCAATGATCTCGCACTCGACTCCCAACTTCTGCTTGGCGAGCTCCGCAGCAGCTTGCATGATGTAGAGTTGGGTGCCATAACCAACCATAGTAATGTCCGAGCCAGGGCGGATGATCTCAGCCTGACCGAGCGGCAGCATGTAGTCCCCGGTAGGGACATGCTCGACACTGGCTCGGTAGAGGATCTTGGGCTCCATAAACAATACTGGGTTCTGGTCCCGGATTGCGCTCAGAAGAAGGCCCTTGGCCTGGAGCGGAGACCGCGGAATCACGACCTTGAGACCCGGACAGTGCGAAAAGTACGCCTCACCAGACTGGGAGTGGTACAATGCACCGTGGCCCACACCACCGCAGGGCATTCGGATCGTCAGACCGCCGGCATTGAACGTTGTAGACCGGTATCGGTACTTTGCGGCCTCATTGACAATCTGGTCAAATGCCGGGAAAACGTAGTCGGCGAATTGGACCTCCGCGATGGCGGTCTGCTGCATCGACGCGTACCCCACGGCGAAACCCACGAGGCCCTGCTCTGAGAGCGGGGTGTTGAACACCCGGTCGGCGCCAAACTGCTCTTGCAGCCCCATGGAGCACCGGAACACACCGCCAAACGCTACATCCTCGCCGAACATGACGGCCTTTTCATCTGTCTCCAGTGCGATCCTCAATGCGTCGTTGATGGCCTTGTAAAGGTTCATCGAGGTCGTCGACTGCTCGGTTTTGATATCCTGTGGGAGCAGCGGATTCGACAGAGCCTTGGTCGAGGTCGACGCGAGGAAGGGGGCCTCAGAGAAGTTGACATTGTTGGGTGATGTTGGCGGGTAGGCAGGGTTCGAGTACCATCTACGTCGCAACAGAGCCGCGACGGGCACTCGTCTGGCAATGGAGTTTCTCATCAACATTTCTCTCACTGGGGTGTGCGTGTGTGTGTATAAGGGAGGGTAGGAAGTATAAAATTTCTCCCCTGCCTAATGTATTCCACTGCTCTTTTCTGTCGCCGAGATTTTAGCGATTGTTTGGTGAGGGGGAAGTCGAGAGGGTCTTCGGTAATCAACGGGAGTTGGCGGAAAAAGGGGCCTTCTCTTCTCCCCACAAATTCTGGGGGGTTCCGATGAGCATCGACCCCATGTGACTTTCACGTGACCATTCTCACGTGAGAGAGTAAATTGGAAAAAAAAAAAAGGCTTGCGCACGCGAGGAAGGGGGTGCCGGATTGTTGGGCCCGAAAGAGCAAGAGCTGCATGTTATTGGTTGCCAAGGAGATGGTGGCAGGGTTGTCGCAGACTAAAAGTTCATGTCTCGGGTTGTACGTTTAGAGTCCGGCCCGTCGGCCGGGAACCGTGTACCCCATCATTTCGTGGCTATATCTCCAGGTCAGGGAATGAAAAGGGTTCTTGAGAGCGTTGGAGACAAACTAACCACATCAACTATGTGATATGGAGCAGTGATACGGCGGGGGTACAACCATGATTTTTCAGCCTTGAGGGTACAGTACAAACCGGTTACTACTGCTGGGGGAGCCCTGGGTAAGCCCACCGCTGCTTATGTGAGCACCGGTCAGAGACTTACTTCATCCTCCTCTCAGCCCCTGCAGGGTGGCATGGATTGAAGAGTGCGTGCGCCGGCGCTCGACGCCCGCTTGCGCTGGCGGGAAAAATTTTACATTTGGCAGGTTTGATTGATCGCCGCACGTTGAGTAATACCGGTGTGGAACAAATCTCGAAAAGTGTGAAGATATATGAAAATCTGTCAATCAGAACGACAGAACGCAATTGGCCAAACTGAGCAGCTTAAACATGCCGCATTTAGCATGGAGGAACGATTAAAAGCCAGCTGTTATCAGCTTTTTTGCGGAGGCGATACAGATTATGACGATCTGATAGTATGATCGCACTGCAAGGAAGAATGGGATGAAAAGAAAAAAAATAATGTGACGCAATTGTTCCTCGGGTCTTTGGAAGTCAACCGGGACCCGCCAACTGCAGCATATTGGAAGAAGCGTTGGCAATTTTGAAACGACACAGATGACCAAGATGTGTCTTAATTAGCACTCAACCACGCGGAACAGGTTGAATTGATTTACGGCGAGCACCGACAGAAACAAGTGTTCTATGCAAATGGTCCGAGAAATATGGGCCGATGAGCTGATGACCCTGATCCAAATTTTTTGGCAGCTGTGGTAATCTCAGCTTGGAAAACAGCCCAGAGCCAAGCCGCCTCGGTTTTTTTTTTCAGCACTTGTGATATTGGCTATTATTTTTGGCGAGTTGAGCTTATTGACGTTTTTGACCTTGCCGGGCTCCGAATATGGCATGGCGGATAGCAAAGTATGTCTTTGCACCTGCTTCTCAATGTCACCTACAAGCATATCCCATGGAGATACATTAGAATATTGGACGGCTCGACGAGTTTAATAACCTCTGACGTTGTTGTGCATATGATCAAACTGCACCTATTGAGAAAAAAAAACGAGACCCCACGAATTGGTTTGTTCGTGGAATAATGCGAGAGTATTAACGCGGACGAATTGATATTCGTAATACCTAACGGCTATCTACGCATCTTACATTATCTTGAGGCAATCGAGCCGATATGAGGATTACAGAAAAAAAATAAGAACATACATACACCTCAGGAGTAAGTACTGACTGTACTCTTGCGTATGGTGTATGCGCATATACCCGATTTACATGAGCCGCGGCATAATAAAAATTCAAAGATACCCCATATTTCCTTAACGAGGAAAAAAAAATAAAGGTGAGCATCGACCCTGGCTATACGCACTGCCTCCATCTAAATACCCTCTTTGGATATCTTGTGGATTTTGAACACATTCGAATGACAAAAAACGGACCATAATTAAGAGTGCTCTGTGAGCTGTATGATACTTTTTCATGGCGTATATTACTGTTTATGCGCGAGGGCGCGCGCCGCATCACCAAGACATCCTTGACTTCATGACATCATATGCTACGTACCAAAACCTACGGCTCTCGAAAAGTAAAAAAAACGCTTTGGCTCGGATTAATATGCATTAGTTTGGTGAGGACAAATACATGAAAAGATGTAAAAAAATTTTAATGTGAGCTTTAAAATATGGCCAACGAGTTCCTCGAAGAAGAAGGTTCTGCGGCGGTCATTTTGCTGGGCAGTATGAAAGCGCAGTGGCAGTATTGTGAGGTTTGTATTGGGGTAGGGGACGCTTTATGGGACATATTCCCATTGTTAGCCGCATTTGACCTATAGAAACCCGTATAATTAGTTTCCTTGAACCACCCATTGATACGGTAGCTACAATAGGACTAGAATTGTGAACCCAAGTAAGCAAGTATAACCATCGAATAGAAAACTAGTTTTTCTTGGAGCTATTGAGTAAAAAAAAAACCTTGGAACACTGAGCCGAGCCTCTCAGCTCTTGGTACTGAATGCCAATACCGTTACTTGGTAGCCCGAGCTTTCTTTCTTGGCTCTGGCGGTTGGCTGTACCAGTTAAGTTTCGCACGTCCTAATCCTTCTTGTTTGGGAAGGGTTGAGACTCGCACCAGTTGACCACTTGGCATTCCCTGGATTTCCTTCCTGTTTGGGAACCCATAACAGCGAAGCAGGGGCCTCGCCTTCTAGAAACTTTCTTTTCGTAGAAGTCCAACAACGTCACTGCATTTTTTGCCATAACGAGCAAGGCGACTGCGCCCGCACTATGGGCCCAGTATTGAACTTTATTAGAGTGAAACATGTTGTTTACTTTTAGTAGTGTCTCAGAAATACCTGCACGCTGAGGCATTGATGAGTTAGAAAAAGCAACATGCGAGTTCGCCAACATGTCGATTCTCTCACTCTTTTTTTTCTTGGTACAATCGGCTCCAAAACTAGTTTTCCCCTGTGAAATTTGTCTTTGGTCAGTTAATATATAAAGGTATCATAGTTCCCCGGTCTGTCTCTCCATTTTCTACTTCTCTCTTTCTTTTCCCCAGGATCACCTTTCCCTTCACCCCACCTACTAACACCTTTATCAAAAGGTCATATCACTCTTGAAGAAGTAACCCCAATTATCATCACTATTAGATATAAAAAAACAATACCCTTCTTCATCTGATTGAATCGAGTTATAATCGCATACCACAATGTCTGTCCCGTATAATGATACCAACTTGTCCGAGAAGGAGAAGCGAGCCTCCTCGGACCGAATCGAGTACCATGACGACTCGAACGTTTCGGTAGAGGGCGGTGACCTCTACGAAATGAGTGACCACATTTTATCCAAGAAGATGACCATTGTCAACGATGCCATGAACAAGATTGGCTTCACGCCATACCACTGGAAGCTCTTCTGCCTCAACGGTATGGGTTATGGTGTCGATTCTTTGCTCTTCTTGCTCCAGTCGGTTACCCAGGACCAGATTCAGCACGAGTTCAACCACGGCTACCCAGCTCTTGTCTCTGCTAACTATGTGGGTCTGTTCTGCGGTGCTCTGTTCTGGGGTTTCTCCTCGGACATTATTGGTCGACGAATTGCCTTCCACACTACTCTTTTCCTCACTGCCATGTTTGCTATGGCTACTGCGGGCGGCCTCAACTATGTTGCTGTCTGCTCCCTGTCTGCTTGCTGCTACTTTGGTGCCGGCGGTAACCTTGTGCTTGACTCTGTTACTTTCCTCGAATTCCTGCCCTCTAACAAGCAGTGGATGTTGACCTTCATGGCTCTGTGGTGGGGTCTTGGTCAGACCATTACCTGTGCTATTGCCTGGCCATTGATTGTTAACTTCTCTTGTGACCCTGATGCCCCTGTTTGCAAGCGAGAGGACAACATGGGCTGGCGATATACTTATATTACCTGCGGTGGTTTTGTTCTTTTGTGTGCACTCGCCCGAGTATTTGTCATTCGAATGGTTGAGTCTCCAAAATATGATCTTTCCAACGGTAACGACATCCGAGTCATTGAGACCCTTGACAAGCTTGCTGCTTCTGCCAAAAAGACCAATCCAATCACCCTTGAGGACTTGACTTCCCTTGGTGTCATTGAATCTGACAACTCTGACCGATCTTTCCTGCAGAAGATCAACCCCAAGTTTGCCTTCCAGTCTCTTGGCTTCCACTTGCGAGGTCTGTTTGCTACCAAGAAGCTTGGTCTCTCCACCTCCCTCAACTTCCTCTCGTGGGCTCTCATTGGTTTGGCTTATCCACTCTTCAACGCCTTCTTGCCTGTGTACTTGCAGACCCGAGGCAGTGCTGCCGGCGATGGTTCTCTGAACACCACCTACCGAAACAACCTTATCGTCAATGTCTGCTCCATCTTTGGCCCCGTCATTGCTGGTGCCATTTGCGATATCCCACATTTCGGTCGACGAGGTACTATGGTTGTCGGTGCTTTGGCTACTATGACTTTCATGTTCGCCTACACCAGTGTCACGACTGCTGCCCAAAATCTTGGTTTCTCTTGTGCCATCAACGTCTGCCTCAATGTTTATTACGGCACTCTGTTCGCCTACACTCCAGAAGTTTTGCCATCTGCCCACCGAGCTACTGGTAACGGTATCTCTGTTGGCTTTGCCCGAGGTCTTGGTGCTATCGCCCCAGTGGTTGGATATTACGCTGGCACCTCTACCCCAGCCCCAATCTATGTCATGGCCGCGGTGTTTGCTGTGATTGCCATTGTCTCCATGTGCTTCCCATACGAGGTGCGAGGCCGACACTCCATGTAAAGAGGGTCCATGGCAAGATTGACTATTTATTTTGCACCGACCTATTATTCTAACGATTTGAACGACAAAATGCGGAAAGACGAAAATATTGGATAGACTTTTGAAGGAATATATAGTTAACGATTTGGTTTTCATTTTGACACATACATTTTGCAGCCATTATTAGCTTCATAAGATTACCCCCTATATTGGTTTCATTGACAAATGGATAGACCCGTCTACTGGTTGATCCTGTGTCAAATACATTGGATAGCAGTCATACTAGTCGAACACCGTTTAACCATGGTAATGCATGTCTAAGTACAAAGTACAAAAGCCGCGAGCAATGCCGAGCCCCACGAGCCGCACCAATCAAAGCGCGTATATAGGGATTATTCGGACAGGACGTTGTAATCTCATACGTAGGCTCTTTTCGCACTCTCCCGGTCTTCTAAACGGCTTCTAACCTGCATGCAAAAAAGGCCGCCAAAAACTGAATTGTTCCCGATGGATCAACACAATTTATCCGATATAGGCGACACCCCACAATTAAGCGGAGGGATGCATACCGACCCCTCCTCCACAGAGGACTATATAATACCCCTGGATCAACATTTGATCTCTTCATCCATATAGAACCAACGAATCCAGAAAAATAAAAATGTGCAAGACTCTTGTAGGCAAGATTGCTATTGTGACCGGCGGCTCTCGAGGCATTGGCGCCGCCATTGCTCTGGAGCTCGCCCAGCGAGGTGCCCGGGTTGCCATTACCTTCGTTTCTGAGTCCAGCAAGACCAAGGCCGCTGATGTGGTCCAGCAGATTGAGAAGATCCACACCGAGAACGGCACCAAGGGCGACGGCCCAATGGCTATTGCCATCCAAGCCGACTCTGCTTCCATGGCTGCTCCAAAGATCATTGTTTCCGAGACTCTGTCCGGGTTCAAGACTGAAACCATTCACATTCTTGTCAACAATGCCGGCATCTCTATCAACCAGAGCCTGGGCGACATTCAGGAGGACGTTTACGAGCGAACCATGAACATCAACGTCCGGGGCCCGCTCTTCCTCATGCAGGAGCTCAAGCCTTACCTTCCAAAGAAGGAGAACGGTGGCGGTGGCCGAATTGTCAACATCTCCTCCATCTCCTCCAACGCTGGTTTCGACGGCCAGTCTGTGTACGCTGCCGCCAAGGCGGGCATTGAGGGCATGACCAAGGTGTGGGCGACCGAGCTCGGCAAGTCCCACGGTGCTACTGTGAACTGCATCAACCCAGGGCCAGTCGACACTGACATGTTCAGCGGCACTACCGAGGCATTTGAGAAGCTCTGCTACGAGCGATTCCCACCAACCTGCGGCCTGCGACTGGGCACTTCCCAGGACATGGCCGACATTGTCGCCTTCTTGTGCGAGGAGAAGAGCCGATGGATCAGCGGCGACAAGGTCAGCGCCAACGGCGGCGGCATGTTCCCTTAAGTTTAATGAATCTATTTATTCGTAATGTCTACTTTTATGGTCCTGGTTACGCACCCGATGTAGCCCTTAGACGGTCGTAGCAACAAATTAGCCCCGTCCGCAACAGCCACTTGCTAGAACTAGGGTGACAGAGTCAATTGTAATATAGATGTTTAATGGGATGATGAGGTAAATTCGTTATATACAATGCATAGTCATTACAACTTGGACTCTGGCTCGACGGCAGAGACACGCTTCACGACGACCGCAGTGGCCGCGCCGCCGCCGTTGCAAATGCCGGCAACGCCGTACTCGCCCTCCTTGAGGTTGTGCAGCAGCGTAACAAGAATTCGTGCACCCGAGGCGCCAATTGGGTGGCCCAACGCCACGGCGCCGCCCTTGACGTTAACCTTGGCCGGGTCCAGTCCCAAAATCCGGTTGTTGGCAATGGACACACCGGAGAAAGCCTCGTTAAGCTCCCACTTGGCAATGTCCCCCACCTCGAGACCGGCCTTCTTGAGCGCGATTGGCACCGCCTTGGACGGCGCAATGGTAAAGTCAATTGGCGCGGTGGCAGCGTCCGCATACGCGACAACCTTGCCCAGCACCGGCGCCTTGAGCGCCGCAGCCTTGGCGCCGGACGCCAGGACCAGTGCCGCCGCACCGTCGTTGAGCGACGAGGCATTGGCCGCCGTCACAGTGCCGTCCTTCTCAAACGCCGGTCGCAGCTTTGGAATGTTCTCAAACTTGACGCTGCCCGGGCTCTCGTCCTCAGAGACTACCGTCTCGCCCTTGCGGCCCTTGATCGTCACCGGCACAATCTCCTCCTTGAACCCGCCGTTCTTTTGCGTCTCCAGAGCCCGCCGGTACGATTCCATGGCGAAATTGTCCTGGTCCTCCCGGGTGATCCCCTCCCGGCGGTTCGTGTTCTCGCAGCACGAGCCCATGTGGATGTTGTTGTACGCGTCCCACAGACCGTCCTTGATAATCGCGTCCGACGCCGTCTGGTGGCCAAACGCCAGGCCATTGCGCGGCAGGTAGTATGGCGCCTGCGACATGGACTCCATGCCGCCGGCCAGCACCACGTCACGGTCGCCGAGGCTAATTGCCTGCGCTGCCATCGACACAGTCTTCAGGCCAGACGCGCACACCTTGTTGATTGTCGTCGCCTCGGTGCTCTCTGGGAACCCGGCCTTGATCACGACCTGCCGCGCCGGGGACTGCCCGACGCCGGCCTGGAGCACCTGCCCGAACAGGCACTCCTCGACCTCCTCCTTAGGGACGCCTGCTCGCTCGACGGCGGCGTTGGCCGCCACTACGCCGAGCTCCGGCGCTGAGAGGCTCTTGAGCGAGCCGCCAAAGTTGCCAATGGGCGTCCGCACCGCGGACAGAATGTACACAGAGTTGAGTCGCGCCACCCGCGACGTGTGGAAAGATCTCGCGAATCGCTGCATTTTTTTCTGGGGTTAATGGTTGCGAGTGGACTGGCTGGCCTTTAAGTACTGCGGAGAGGCCCCGGAACAAGCTCGGTAAATGCGGAGTATCACGATCCTCGTTTACCGCGGCCCCTCCGAGACGACATGCCGACTTGACGACATCGCGGGGTCAGCTCCGGGGGCTGGCCTTCGAATACACTCCGCTGCCAGCGTGCTTGGGGGCCAGCCCCCAAACCCCCGTGGCTGGGGGGTTGCACCCCCCAGACCCCCCTGTTGTAGACTGAGAGTATTTTTATTCAGTTATACTAGTATGTAGTGCAATGGATGTCACTGCTCTAAAACATCGAAAGCACCCTTGCACTCTCGTGTGACCCCCTATGTATATGCGTTGGTGGAGATCACCTGTTAGTAGATCCAGTAATTTCTCTAGGCACACTTTTGAACCGCTCTGGCCACCAAATTCAAGCCAGAAGGTCTTCGATATGCCGATTTTCAACTACGATTATGGACGAGATGTGACCAACTCATTATCCTTAACTATTTTCTACAGCCATTGGCCCATCCATGCCACGAACAACTGTTCAATGTCATGAACAGCCTTCAATATCGTGAACTGCCTTCAATGTGAATAATAAAAAAGAGAAAAGTCTAAACTCGCTTTAATACAAAATTTTTTATATACTGCGCGCGCGGGCTGTCATGCAAAGGCGACACACTTTGTTAGTCCTGCAGGAGCAGTTGCAGGACGATGCGGTAAGAGCGTACCACACACACTGGCAGGTTAGACTCTCGCTCTCTTTGATGTTAGTGTAGGCTACCTCAATCGCGCAATACCCGTCACGCAAAATAGCGATATTCTGGCCAACTGCCACTGGCGGGTGCTCCTTGTATTGAAGACATTCGGGGCCCCCCGGTATGTACGGCTGTACTCCATCTATAGGTCAGATTCCAACCCACCCGATCAATAGCATAACAAAGACTATAGTGGTAGATTTTGAATAGTTTAACCGTAGGTTCGTAGATGGGGGACCCATGATCGATATACACAGTAACTTCAACCAGTCCACCCTGGACCACTTCAACTATACCGTGTATGCCAACGGCACCCTGTCCAACGGCACAAACTGCTATCTCACGTTCGACGAGTTCGTGCCAATTCTCTACCCCAACGGCACCATAGTCAATGGTACCGCCTGTGACTACCCGTACTATCCAATCAAGTCCCGTGGCGCGCTGGGCGTCACCTGGGCGGTGCTCATGGTCATACTGCTCGTGCTGACGCTGTTCAACCTGAGGAAGCACGGTCAGCCGTTCACGGAAGAGAAAAAGAGATTCAAACGTCTGGGGAGGAAATGGCAGTGGTACTGGCTCATCATACTCCAGGCCGTTAGCGCTCTGGCCGGGTTCTTCTCTATCGATCTCGACCGGGACTACATCCAAGGGTCCTCGTTGACTGCCTACGGCGCCCTCTATTGTGCTACCCTGCCCATTGCTCTGGCTACCTGCTGGGAATTGACCAGGCATTGGGGCGCCTTTGAGGAGCGCAAGATTTACGACGAGGACCCGTTCCGGTTTAGGGTCGACGACACCCGGTCCAGGGTGCATCTCATCATGCCCATCGTGTTCTATCTGTTTGCGTTCCTCACCTTCTTTATGACGGTGCTGCGCAATTGGAACAAGGTCAAGGCCGCCAGCGCCGAGGACGCCATTGACGCGCGGTGGAAGGCCGGCGGCTTTTTTGCCATCATCGCATGGCTCCAGATCATTGCCCAGATCGTCGTCACCCGTATCTACTACAAGGTGCCCCGGGTGCCGCTGATCATTCCCTGTGTGCTGGTGTGCGAGGCGGCGCTGCTGGCGTTCAACCTGACCTTCATGTGGACCGGCGCCCACTACTCGCCGTTCAATGTCCACTCCAGCGTGGCGTTTGTTGTTTTGCTGGGGTACCTGCCCATTCTACTGATCGTCGTCTTCATGAACCTCAGTGGCTTGGCTAGGGAAAACGAAGACAAGGTAATCCTCGCCCTGAGACGAGACCGCGACCGCGCCCAGATGGCCGTTCTCGTGGAGCAGACCAGGCGCGTCGAGCAGGAGCGAAAGAACTCAGTGCTAGAAGAGGGCGTCACCGAACTCACGAGAGGCTCGGTTTCCTCCTCCTCGACCACCGAAGAGCTCTTCATGCCAGAGGACATGTCCAAGCCATCTGCGTTCTTCAAGTTCTTTGGCTCGGCGCCAATCCGTGGCAAATCATGGCTCTCGCACAACCTCAAGTACCTACCTTTTGCCAAGCGACGCGCCAAAAAGAAGCAGGCCGCAGCTGCCCCAGCCAAACCACGACCTCCTCCCCGCGACATCCGCGATGGATGGAAAGTGAAAACCGCTTCTGGAATCTAACCTCTATAACTACTAATATGGCTTATTTATTGTTTCTGAGTAAAGACATACTACGGGGGTTCTTTCGCTTGAGACCTCTGTATAACGAAAAACGAGCTCTGCTTAGCTTAAAAAGTTCCAAAATGCGGGTGTATAGTAATTAGTAGACATATGCAATGCGGCTCTATCTCTGTCGAATGGCCAATCTCTCCTGGCTGAGTCGTGCGGATACAGCATTCTGGGCTTGCTTCCTGAGATCCAGCGGGCTTGCCACCGGAGTCTTTGGCATTGTGTTTGATAACAACGTCGAAAGAGACTTCTTATGACCCAATGTCTTCTGGGGCGTTGACTGCTGCGCCAAATTCTTGACTCCCTTGGTAGGACTCTGGGGGCTAACTGACTGCCGCGTAGGGCTCTTGGTAGGACTGGGTGGAGGGCTCGTGAGTCCAGATGCAGGAGGAAGCTTGGTAGGCGACAGCTGCTGGTGTGTCAGCTTCTTTCTCAGTGTCACCTTGGGCGAGATTGGCGCTTGGTCGCTGTTAGTATTGATGGGTTTCAGCGCTGACGTGCTGTGGAACTTGCGCACCTGCCTCTTTGGGCTAGATTCTGGCGAGCTAACAATTTCAGGCTCCGGGGGCGCCGGCTCCTCTGCGATTGAGTTGACGAGTCGATTGTGCTTCGTCGAGAGTACCCGGAAGAGTCGCTCGACCTGGACATGGATGGCCATTTGGCAAAGATAGCGCCTGATGATGCGGGCTCGGGCATTCTTATCAAACGGTCTGTTCTCTGACATGATCGCGCGCCGAGCAATTTCCTTGCGAGCCTTGAGATCTACATGGTGCTCCGTGTAAATGTCGGACTTGATGAGCTTGGCAATGTAGGCATCGTTGCTCTCGCCTGGCTCAAGCACAATAAAGCGGAAGTTGTAATGGTGGTCAAACTCCGGCAGAGAAGTCATCTCCCTGGGGATTGAGCTTAGAATACACATGGACCGGAACTTGTTTTTCTTCCAGTCCACGAGAATGCGGTGCTCGTCACTGCTTACAACCTGCTCGAACCGAGACCAGTTGTACATTAGGTCCAGCTTGTTTGGCGAGAATGGGCCATTCTCCGAGCTATCCTGAGGAAACGGACTACCTTGACTGAATGGGCTCGCGTTCGGAATATCGCTCCTTCGAAATACGTACATTAGGCTCTTAATCTGTAGATCTACCAAGTCTTCGTTCTCTCCTTCGCCGTACATGGGGATTGTGGGCCCAGACGACCTGCTGGAGGTCAGCGGCCACAGTAGCTTCATCATCCTTGAATGATAAAGATGAAGAGTTGGTTACTCTCACAGATTATAGATATCGCTTTTGTTGACATTGTGCCTATTCGGGAAATGGATCGACTTCACACATGAGATCGAGCACCGTGCGGCTGCTCTGGAATGTACCCCGTATTTCACCTACCAGCCGTTATAGGCGTACAAAATGCGCAACCTTTAGAATCTTGGTAATCATGAATAATAATGGACTGTACATATTTACGTATAATGCTTATATCATGCGTCATGCTATACGACCTACTTTCAATGTCTATGATAGCGGTCCTGAGTAGGTCTATTTTTGTTTACCGCCGACCGCTGAGCCGGTCTACTTCGTCTTGGAGTGCCTTGAGGTCCGCCAGCAGGTCTGGTGCTGAGGTTACCTGCACTTGGTTCTGCGGCACGGCGTTCATGTAATGCTGCTGCGGCAGACCGGGAGAGGACGCCACAGAAGAAGGAGCCCCAAAGTTTGCCATTGCAATTGACATGGACTGTCCCCTTGGCGGCGGTGGAGGTGGAGGAGGCTGGACCTGCCCAAACTGCGGGTTCTGTGCTCTTCGCGGTAAGGGAGGAGGCGGCGGTATGGCCGGTATGCTGCCAGTAGGAGTCTGTCTAATTGGTGGTGGAACTGGCCGTGACCGAGGAGGCGGCGGCGGAGGCGGTGGTGGCCTGCCATAACCAGTTGCTTGTTGAGAAAGTTGCGGCGACTGGTGGTACATCATTCCATTGTTCAATTGCGGGGGTCGCATGTCTCCATTGCTAATTTGAGGAGAGTTCATGCCACCATTGTTAATTTGCGGAGAGTGCACATCTCCACTGTTGTTATTCGCCTGGTAAAACAATTGCTGCTGTGAAGGCTGAGGGCTCAAGTTTGGAATCGGACTAGGGGAGTGGCCCGTCATTTGAGCAGCAAGCGCTTCGAGGCTGGTAACTGAATTGTTGGACGGAGAGTTCTCTCGCGGACTCATGGCCCTGATGAATTGTTCATGTGGAGACAGGAATTGTGGGCTGGGGTTGGCATTACTGTTGCTCGTGCCACTGGCCGGAATGCTACCACCAGTTGGAGTTGGCTTGAGCGGCACGAATTTGCTGAGTGAATCCTGTTGCTGTTGTTGTGGTTGCTGCTGCTGTTGTTGTTGCTGTGGTGGGGACGGGGATGGCGTGGGTGAAATCGAGCCCGTAGAGTAGTTATAGCTAGGGGTGGTGGCATTGGCCACATGCGACCCTCCATGGTATAACACACTATCAATGTTCACGTTCTTAAATGCAGTTGTATCAATCTCAACGTCCTCTTCTTCCTCTTCGTTATTTGGTGATGCTGGCAGAGGCGGTGGCGGCGGGAACTGCTGCTGCTGCTGTTGGTACATTGGAAGACCCAGGCCTTGATTCTGCGGCACAGCCAGATACTGTTGCTGTTGCTGTTGGCGACTCTGCTGCAAACCACGCAGCTTCATCAGCTCATCAAGACTTCGCGCTGCCGCCTCTGCCACCTCTGGCGGGCCACTAGCGAACGTAACTTGCTTCTTCTTAGCCTTTTTAACCGGACCACCCCCGGGGACCTCTCCAGTCAGCATAAAGTCTTTGAACATGTCAAAGTTCATCTTAGACGGCCCACCAGATGTAGCAGTGGAGTGCCCGCCATTAGCCCCAGACGCCTTGCGAAATGGGTTCCCGCTAGCAAATGGGCTACTCTCTTGCGCCCCGCTGGCCACTTGACTGGCAGATCGCTTTTCCTTCGTGCTGAGAATGCTCCGAGGCTTCGGCGCCGGAGCCGCCTGAAATATGGCCTCACCGGAGACTCCACGACCACTCAAAATATGGCTCGCAAGTCGCAACACAATGTAGAATTGCGTTGGATCTATCTCTGAATTAGATTCAAGCACAATGCCGCGCAGCTGGCTCTTTTGGTCCTCGCTGATGCCAAAGTTGTCCAGGAAATGCAACACATCTTCAGGACTAAGATATTCCTGTTTCTTGCGGATAAGCAGATCTGTGTACCATCGTGCGTACTCCCTGAGTTCCTGGTCGCTCAATTGAAGGTCCGTCACGGAGATGGTGTTCAATGGAGGCAGCCCGCTATTCATAACGATTTGTTTCTGCCCATTCAACACTGTGAGTCACTGGGGGATCCCTGCAAAACAATTTTTTGGGGGGCCTGTCTACAGCTAATCTCTACACGTATGAAGCTTGCTCACAGATCTTGTCGATGTCGAAGTACGCTGCTGGCCGCAAGCAGGCATAAGGCCCTTCCGAGGGGGGTGTGAGAACAGCCCAGTCGGAGCTCCGGGTACTGCAGCATACCTACGCGGCTGAGCCACATGACGGCCCCTAACTCCGTAGACCTAATCAACTTCACCAGTAGTCTGTCAAATTCATTTAGCACAAATGCCTCGACCATACGATCCAGAGAGCTCTACAGATGTCAAGGAGTGGATAGAAAAAGTCCTTGGAGAGCAGTTGCCTGCGGGGGACGTGATTGACTCTTTGAGAGACGGAGTAGTTCTGTGTCGGTAAGTTTAAGATCTATTTCCATGATTTGCATTCATTTTGCGCCAAAAACAAGTAGACTGTTGCTATTTGGCAGCTTACCGGCTCAATTGATAGTCCTCTCATAACTCGCAAGAGCATATGTTGCAGTTTGCATTGAAACTGTGGTGGAAAATTGTTGAAAAATCATGCGGAACTTTGAAAAAAGTTTGCTAACTTGGAGTACGTGTACAGCTTGGTAAACGCACTGCAGCCCAATTCGGCGCCTTGCAAAAAGTCTTCAATGCCATTTGTGCAAATGGAGAACATTGCTGCCTTCCTACGGGCGTGTGATAAGGTGTTTGGCGTCCCACACCATGAATTGTTCGAGACGGTTGACCTCTACGAACAAAACGACCCGGTTCAGGTCATTACTACTCTCAGATCACTGTCGCGACATGCCCATGAGAAAGATCCAAACGTTCCAGTGCTAGGGCCTCGTCTCAACACACAGAAATATGAGCGCAATTTCACTAAGAAGGCAGAGATCCCAGCGTGGAATACTAGACAATACGGCCACATTGGTATCAGTCAGGGCACTGAAGGCGTAGTTATGGGTGGACGACGGGACATTGTGGCGACTCCACCAAAGACGTCGCCCAGGGCCCCGAACATTGTGGTCCCCAGCGACCCCAATAGAAAGCCGACCAAGCCTCCAAAACCAGTCAATTTGAAGCCCTCGGTCTTTGGGGAGGACAGTGAAGAAGAAGAAGAGCCGCAAAAACCGGTATTTGGAAGGGGCTTTTATGGTAAGAACGAAGATGCTAATGCTGTGAACACCGAGCTGATGGGAAACTCAAGCGCGCCAGTAGATGAGGACCCTTCAATATACGCCTATGATGAGGTTTACGACTCTATGAGGGCTGCTAGGGACTCTATTAAAGGACGGAAGAAAGACCCACAACAGGTAAGTGAAGAACCCCTAGAGAGCTTGGTAACTAACAATTGACAGGTTCAGTACGTGGATCAAATGCTCAGGGCAAAGGAAATAAGAGAAAGAGATCGGCTACACGCAAGGGAGGTCAAATTGAAGCGAGAACGAGAAAACGAGGGCGACGAGTTTGCCGATAAAGAGATGTTCGTCACGAGTGCTTACAAAAAACAGCAAGAGGAACTACAAAAACTGCAAATGCAAGAGGAAAAAGAGCTGCTTGGCGAAAAAAATCTCGCCCGGTTTAGCAAGAACCTTAACAATCACGACGAAGATATACACGAGGCAATGGTACGCGCCGCAAGAATTAACAATAATTCTACCTTTTACGACAACCCTGAGTCAGACAATGAGAAAGGAAAAGGTGGTGAAGAAGATGACGGCCTCAGCGCAGGGTTGAATGTTGTCAACAAGACAGCCAAACCAGTTTCACAGGCTAGTATCCAAAGGAGAGAGTCGAAGCAGCCAAGGATCCAACCAAGTAACCGTGGGAGGTCAACAGAAGAATTTATGCGCAGTATAGAAAAGCAGCACGAGGAGCACCGGCGTAAGGAATCGGCCAAACAGCAAGAGCAGAAACAGAACCTCGTCAATGCCCTTAAGAGTAGCCATGTTGACAATGATGCTGTTGCCTTAGCTCGGCAGAGATACTTGGACAGAAAGAAGAAGCGTGAAAATGGCGGCCCTTAAAGCCTTCTGACATAGTTTTTACGCTCATTTACGACAACAAACAAATAAATAATGTATTACCATATTAATGTGCATGACTCGTTCGCGGAATTGCTTCTAAATGTCCAAGCTCCATCTGGGGCTGGTTATAAAGTACTATACCAACGTGATTGGTTCCCTTCAGAAGTGTTTCGAAATCCTCTCCAACGCTCTCATCCCATGAATGCTGCCAACAATTCGGGTACATATTGTTCATATGCTGGAAATGTTCCAGTAGCTTTGGCCCATCCTCGCTGCTGGCAATAGCTATGTCCGGTTTTCGTTTCGGTGTAGTCGGTTTAGTCTCATTAGACTTAGCAGTGGTCTTAGACTTCCGTTGTCGAGCTGGTGGAACGGCACTGGCATCGCGTAGTGCTTTGATGCCTTTATTTGCGCCAGCATTAGCCTTCTTCCTCGTCGTCGGTTTCCTAGGTGCAGGGGTATCATTAGTATTACAACTCTCTTTTTGGGTATCATCAGCCTTCCGCATAGCTTTCCTTGATGCTGCTGCAGCGAGTTTCTTTACAACGCTTGCGTCTGGGGTAATCTGTGCCTGCAAATATGCGTGTGATTGGTCCTCACCTTTAGTAATAAATGTCTGGGCCGGGGGTATATATTCAATGGTATCGTAATCAAAGGCCGGCTTGTTGGTCTTCCTCGATCGTAACGCAGAAATTTTTTTGAGCAGATTGTTGATATCCAAAGCTTCTCCTGGAGCAATTGGAGTGGGATGCGAAGGTGTGATACACTCTAGGTCAACTTCTTTTCGCATGACATGGTCGATGTCAACCAGCGAAAAGAATGCCACTGACTGGGGCATGTCGTCCATGCCCAGCTGTTGGCAAAACATGGCTCGAGTCCACATATTGCTGATTTGAAGGGCCAGTGCCGCTCTGTACTTGTCTTCATCCTTGACTAGATATCGAATTTCATCGTGCACAGTAATGCAGAGTCGGGCCCTAATTCCATATTTTTTCGTCAAGTAGTCCATAGAAGTAATCAAGAGGTGCAGGTAATCAACACCAGAAGATTGGATCGACCAATTGATTCTCGAAGTCAGGAAGTTTGAAGCGCCTAAATTGCGGCGCGTCAGAGCCTCGGTGATTGTCGCACCAAGCACTGGTGTCCTTGGCTCAGCCTGCTCAGCTATCTCCTCAAGCATGTTGAAAACAATGCTCTCGCTGCCACCGCGCCAGAATTGCTTGGCAGCAAGACTTTTAGCTCGTGTCTTAACACCTTTTGTAGCATCATAGAGCTTAGTGGCAATCTGCAATGCTTGCTCCTCTGTGATCAATGGGTTAAACTGTCGCAGCAAAGATGCGGCGAATTTGAGGCCCGCTCCATAGATACGGCCATAATTGAAAATCTTGGCGCTGTTCCTCGAGATGCCCAGAATTGATGCGGTCTTCGAATGAAGGTCGGTACCTTCTGATTTGGCACCTTCAAGCGTCATCCATCCCAGTGCCGTACCTCCATGTAGTCCGAAAAGAGCGTCGCCGATCAAGCTGGCAATCCAAAGTTCTTCTGAGTCCACATCAGCACCTACGAATTTATAACCTGGTGGGGCTTGGATCATTGCCTTCATTTCTGACCCAATTCTATTTTTCTTCGCATTGCTGGCCGTCAGCCAAGTGTCTTCGACTGCACGTCGTGTAATTGTCCCCATGGGGATAGTCCGAGGAATAATAATGCCCAGCTTTTTGTGTTCCTTGGAAGCAGGCATGCCCATGTCCAGACCAGGGCCAGCATATACAGGCATTTGGTTAAAGACACGACGACGTGCAGATATCCAATACGATCCTTGGGCATTTAAGTCTAGCGCATCTTTTGCATAGTCATACTCAGACGTCAAGATACCTTGCTCGAAATAGGACACATAACCTTTAGCCATGGGATTCGTACATCTTGCTCCCGAGCCGTCTTTGTGAGGGACCTTAAAATAGCAAAATCCTTTTTCATGGCTGTACTTGAGGTCCTCGTAGGACATATCGCATAAGCTGTAGTTTGCCTCGCTATACTTGTTGCTTTGATCCGCGGGGACCTTGAATGTCCATCCAAATGATTCGGACCACACTAGCGGGTGCCCATCCCATTGAAGTTTGAGAAGGAGGGGAACAATTCTAGTACGCACGGTAAGATTCATGGGCTTCGATCGTGACGGGAAGAGAGACTTGTACCAATTAGGCATGCCTGGGAACTTCTGTCGTGGGTCGGGGTATGGCTCCTGTCCTTTTTTACCCTTGAACATGCGGATGGGCTTGATCTCCCAGTCGAGCTGTGACAGCCAAGGATCGTTCTTAACTGTCTCCATATCATCTTTCAATCTGACTGCACTCTCCACAAGGGCAACGAGCTTCTCTTGTACCAAGTTGTTTGCTTCCTGGTAGCACTTTTCAGCGCTCTCAACATAGTGGTCCCATTTCTCATTTATGGGAAGGAAAAGACTTGACAGCTGTTTGAGTCCCACAAAACTGACTGGGTGGGGGCACGTTTTGAAAAAGAGTGGCAATGTTTTTTGGTAAACTTTGAAGGTAGCGTCGACGTCGAGAGCACAGTAGTCTAAGAGCTCTTGCAAGTTCTCTTTAACCTCGTCCCGGCCATATATGCCAAACAGGTCTCGATCAGACTTGTCTAGTTTCATTTGGCAATGCAGGTACGCTACATCCGCAAGACTGTTTAACGAGCTCTGGTCAAACCAAGGGTTGTCTGCCTTGGACTGAGAGAATTCTTCCTCATCGATCTGTTTTTGCTTTTTGATCTTCTGCCATTGCGGGCGCTGTCTGGAGCACATGCCGTTGGACACGACGTGAAGAGACATTGTATCGAGGTAAAAAGCACCATTGCTCTCCAGATGGTACTCCTCCTTGACTCGCTTCCTGTCGTAGCCAACGTTATGGCCCACAGCGATGTGCTTTTTCTCAGGTGAGCTGTGCAGCGGAATCAAGTGTTCTGGGCTTTCCGACTCGCCGAGGATCCAAGGTGAAATCCAACCGTACCAGGCTGTAGGAGAGACAGCAGTGCAAATAACCGGGTAATCGCTTACCTTGTAGAGCACCTCTACATCAAACACAAGCGCATCCTCATCGGGGGAATCTATTTTCTGAGGCGGTTTTCCGGGTTCGTATTTGGTCCATCCAGACTGGGCAACCCAGTTGCTTTTAGGCCTATCTGGAGGGGTGCTTTCGGCCAAATCAAAAGCCATTTTTTTGTACTCGCTGGTCATCTCGGTTGCGATCTTGAAAAAGTGCTCGTCCAGGGTACGCCCCAGCAGTTTTGGCACTGGGAAGTCGATTGGGTCGGTAATCTTGGTCTTTTTGCCGAGTAGTGCATGTAGCGACAAATGCTCCTGTGCCAATTTGACATTCTCGGGGTCAGGTTGGCGGTGGGTCTTGCCAAAGATTTTAGTCCGCATCGAAGGCGACATTTGTTGGATACCCACAGGATTAACTTGGGCATTCGCTGCTACGTTAATTAGCCACTAATTCCCCAAATTTTCAACAGATATGGGCCATTATTAATAGACCGCAAAAGTTGTAATCGAAGGTTGTTAAACTTACACTCATTCTTGATCCTTTTCAGGCTTTCAGCCCGGCTGCTATACAGCCGCGAGCCGCTCCTGTAGAGCGGCCTTCTTACCGCTGCAATCATAGTCTATGCCGCTCGAAGGAATTATCGGCTTCCTTTTTATATCCTTGAATCTTCTACTTCACGCGTTGTGGTTTAATCAAATTGAGCTATAAATTGATAGATCGGATTTTCGGTGGGGCTTCTATGTGCGGCGTGAACGCACCCTCATATGCAGACATAACACGACCGATAACTACATGTCGCGACTGCACATGCAGCCATGAAAACATGTACAACTCCTAATGAATAACCTAGTGTACAAATTAATCTAATAGTGAAGCAAAAAATACCACAATTGGACTCAATTGGAGACCTCTATCAGCTAGCCAGGGGAGTGTTCCAATTCAAGCCTCACCCAAGTTTGTGGTGCGGGGCGCGCGAAACCTCCCAACGATGAGCCCCTTTCGTCTTTCATATATGGCCTTTATTGGAGCGACAACCCCTTGAAGGATCGTGCGCGGTTGACAACTAACGAGAGGACAGAGAAATAGTGAGTGAGGCTCCAGAGACAGCAGAAGTATTCCGACGTACTAACTAATTGCGTTGTCGCACAGTTAATTATGCCTTCCCAAGCATTGAGTGACGACCAGGTAGGTGCCCAACCACGGAATGATGTAGCATGCTGACGATAGTGGTGTAGGTGGCTGGAGAGCTCCGAAAGATGGTGGAATTCATCAAGAAGGAGGCGGACGAGAAGGCCAAGGAAATTGAGCTCAAGGCAAACGAGGAGTACGAGATTGAAAAGGCCAACATTGTGCGATCGGAGACTGCTGCCATTGACAGCCAGTATGAGCGGAAATACAAGCAGGCCGAATTGTCGCAGCAGATTGTCAAGTCTAGCATCGCCAACAAGAGCCGATTGAAGGTTCTAGGCGCCCGAGACGACGCGTTGGGCGATATTTTCGAGACGGCTACTGAAAAGCTTAAGGCTGTCTCGAGTGACAAGTCCAAGTACGAGGCGGTACTCAAGGGACTGATTGAAGAGGGGTTGTTCAGTCTCATGGAGGAGGCTGTTGTGGTTCGTGTGCGAAAGGCTGACCTCGACCTGGCCAAAAAGGCTGCCCCGGATGCGGCCAAGGACTACGAAGAGAAGGCAAAGGCGGCGGTCGAGGTCAAGGTTGACGAGTCCGACTTTCTTCCAGAAAACTCGGCTGGCGGCGTCGTTGTTTCTAACAAGAACGGTAAGATTGTGATCAACAATACTCTTGAGGAGCGGCTCAAACTGCTTTCGGAGAATGCGTTGCCACAGATCCGATACGCCGTGTTTGGCCAGTCCGAGTCGCGAAAGTTCTTTGATTAATTTCATCATCTCCCTTAGCATATATTGTAATAGACCTTTTACATTTGGTAGGCCCTTTCGACATAGTATGGTCAAGTTGAGCGCGAGAGAAATAGCAACTGTGAGTCTCGTATATATCAATTACTCATATGGAAGCAGCGAATGTCCGCTTGATTGCTGGAATCTATCATTTTGAAGCATGCTAAATATTCATTGCAAAACCGCTTGGCCGTTTCTAGAGCTTTTCTATTTGGAGGAAATAATATGGGAATATGTTTCTGACCTGGCTATTTACGAATGCCTACCATAAAAAGAGATTCGCCAGACCTCCAAGACAGACAAATGATTGGCAGGAAAAGGGTTTTTTTTTTTCAAAGATATCTCGTTAAAGATCCTTTCGTAGAGTCATATACCGAGAATCTTGCTCAATGGCCAAATCTATCCGGACGACAATCCAGAGTCCCCACTAATACAATCCGCGACGGGGCATAACCACAGAAACAACTCCTCTAGATATATCAGTTGTACGAATAATATTATGCTCATTTATGAATCTCTAGCTCTAAAAATATTAGCATTCTATTATCAGTCGCAGTATCGGTAAAGCTTATGCAAGTCGGGGTTGAAATATATCGGAATCTCCGGCCAAAAGTTATCCAACGCAAATATTCGAATGTGGAGGCCGATAAGCAGGTATCCGCTAGTCGCAAGGCCCCTATTATACCAAAGCTGCTGTAGATATCTGGGCACGTCTCCATGCCTTTATAGACCCAGCTCAAGCGGCCCCGCCACCCAAAAAGGCTATCTCGATAACGAGGAGTCTCTGTATGCCAAGTACGACACCGCCATCAAGAACACCCCGTCTTCATCTGACAAATACAACTTCCAGTCGCCGCGAAATAGAAATGCCGAAGTAAACTGCACTGTGTTGGACGCAGCCGGCACGGTGACGGCAGTGTCGAAGCAGTTCTCAAGAACGTCGTTCCTGGCCCAAAACGGGCTGCATCCTCGGGATCTGAGGAACCTCTCACACGCCAAGGTCTCGTTGATCCCGTCCATTCTCGTTAGAGACAGTTGCATTCTCATCAACATGCTTGAACTTCAGGCTGTTATCAGAGACGACATGGTGATGATCCTCCACTCGGTCGACTCTACATACTCGCCTGCGGCAAGTCTGTTCATATACGACCTCGAATCCAAGCTAAGCGGGAACAAGACTACCAGCAATAGTTTTGGCGAGGAAATGTTTACGGTACAGACCTATGAGATGAGAGCACTGGAATCGATACTTTTGAATACGGTAAACAGCCTTGAGGTTGAGTTGCAGTCACAGCTGAAAGTGCTCAACGAACTTTTGGTTGACTTGGAAGATCACGTTGACAGGGATGCATTGAAGGAGCTGCTGATACGGAGCAAAGCAGTCTCCCATTTCTATCAAAAGTGCAAGCTCGTCCGAGATGTCATTAGCGACCTCCTAGACAATGACGAGGACCTTGTTGGCATGTACCTTACAGAGAAGAAGGCAGGGAAGCATAGAGATATTACCGATCACGCAGAGGTCGAGTTGCTACTTGAAGCATACTACAAGCAACTTGATGAGATTGTGCAGCAAGCTGAACAAGTCATGACTAACGTTAAAACCACCGAGGAGATCATCAACATCATGCTCGACTCCAATCGCAACTCGCTCATGCTCATGGAGCTCAAGATCACCATTGGCACTCTGAGCTTCTCCTTTGGCATGTTTTTGAGCGCCCTGTACGGTATGAACCTTGAGAACTTTATTGAAGAATCGCCGTACGGGTTTGGATCCGTCACTGGCATAATTGTCACTTTCACCATTCTTGTCACCTGGTTCAATCTGCGCAAGCTTGCCGTGGTTAAGAAGGTGGCCATGATGGGGGGACCTAAAAAGTCCATCGCACGGTCAAAAGTCAATACGGCGCAAAAGCAAGGAGTTCTGAAGCGGTGGTTCTACACCTATTTCTACAAGAAAAGAGTACGCCGCAGAACTGACCCGTCCAGACGGGCCCATCTATGGAAGTGGCTAGTAGAGAAGGACCAGCATAGATAACCTGTATATATTTATGAACACCAACCCTGTAAGATAATTTTTCGATAACGAATAGCATATATTAATACCTATCTACCTGCTGGATTGCCTACTGGTTTCACGACCAGCTGGGTTGTTAGTTTGGTTTGGCCTGTTGACTTCACGAAAAGAATAGATCATGAAGCAGCTGATTAGACTCCTCGATGCTCTCACTCAGCACCTCCACTTTGCCAACAAACTTCTTAATCTGGTCCTTGACATCAACAGAGATATCAGATGGCAGAACTACAAGGTCTGATCTCAGATGTTTCAATACATGTACGACCCCGGCCTCGGTATCACAATTGATCAGCTTGTACTGGAATTCGGTAGCGACCTGGGCTGACAACTGCTTTGCTGAAAGCTCGTCGAGATCATGGATCACGACTACCAAGTTTGGGTATCTTTGAATGAGGACCTCCAAAGGGATCCCACTTTCCACCAGACTGCTCGAAACTACTAGGGATATTTTGGTGGAAGGACTAACCGAGGTACTAGAAGGTGATTTCCCAGCAGCAGTCTTCTCTTTTGCGTATCTGTTGTACAAGTACACCCCGGCAGAAATAACCAAAGCTGCTGCTGCTATTGGAGCTACCAAATGTGACGCTTTTCCCTTTCTTCTTGACATTACAGCCTATTATATCAGGTGAAGGCTGATCGGGAAGGAAAGATGGGTTGTGCGGGGGTGGTACAGCCGTTCGCCGACAGACCGATACCCGGAACCTGACCAAGATTGAGAGAGATCTTCAAGTGCTACTATAGTGGAGATGAGCTATCTCTTTTCGGCCACAACGACTGAAATAGACCATATATTTCGTGTTGTCAGGGCCATCGGGCTGGTTGCACCCACCGCGACTGTGACATTCACTCATGATAGCGTGCAGATATTTGTAGGCAAATATACCCAGACATGCCAGGCTCATCTGATCCTCGACCGAGCGTTATTCAGCAACTATGAGTTTAATTCGGATGGCACACATAGTGTCAGAATTCCAATGAAAAACCTCATAACTTGCTTCCAGCTGTTCAGAGGTGCAAATTTGACTGAAGAAGAAAAGAAAAAAGCAAGACATGGTGGCAGATCAGATACATTAGCTTCGACCGGCAACAATAGTACTGGCAATGAATTCGTCGGGACCGAAACATCTATCAGTACGGTGTGCAACATTTCCATGGAGGAGGCTGATTCCCAAGTGTACATTTCGTTCAAAGAGAACAATATGGTGACGGTGTGCACAATTGACACTATAGACGACCTCGAAGAAGAGGGATTTGATCCGATTGAGCTCGATAGGGAAAGTATTGTGCTGGAAGCTATTTTCTCCAGTGGGTTAGACCTTTTTGGGATCCTCAGTGAGTTCGAGGCTCTGGAGCCGTCACGTCTTATGGTTAGAGCTCAATCATGCAATTCGCCAAGGTTCTTCCTCAATGGGGAGGGTGATCACGGGCACTACACTTTTGTCGTCCCCGAGGAATCATCATTAATTGAGAGCTTTACTGTCAAGCGGCCTGGGGTGCCTGATTCGGATGTGGACACCAACGAGAACGTCACAGTTAAGAACGTTTATGGGTTTAGACTATTCAAGCATATTTTTGACATGCTGTGTGTATCATCCAAAGTTAAACTTCGCACTGATAGCGACGGGTTATTGAGCTTTCTGTGTCTATGCCCGAGTGCCAGCCAGTTGACGTCTGTCGAGTTCATCTACCTCCCCTTAGAAGAGGATATCTAACCCCCTCCCTTTTCTATCCCTCTAAAAAGTGCTATGATATCCCTCCCCCTAGAAGAGGATATACTACAAACTTGCCACCTCTTTTAGAAGCGGATTATCTTACAATCTCTCCCCAAGCACCACTGGCAAAAGCTATCTCGCTAAGGATATATGGTGATTGTCAGCCGCACCATATCCCAAAAACGGCAAGGCGGAAAAAAAATTTGAAAAGTCAAATCAATCAAACATCACTATCTCATAAAGACCAATGTCGGATCACAAGAACCGAAAGAGAAAAGCGGATGGGCCCTCGGAGCCCAAGTCCAAGCGACGAAGACATAGCATGAGCCAGCAGCAGCCGGCCACTACCAATACCAAAGATTCTAACGGCATATCACAATGTTTCCACAAGGTTTCGACCTCGTTATATGTATCATTGGCCCCCGCATACGTTAATCGGCCACTAGAAGGCACGCAATCGCAGCATCTCGATCCTCTGTTGATGTCGTACTTCCCGCCTGTGGGTGGAGTGGTGCTGGCCTACACCAATGTGCGCCTGTGCGGCCAGGACCCCGAAGGCAAGCCAGAGGGCGAGCCAGTGGTGTCTAAAATTATGTACGATAGCCCCTTCTCCTACATGTGGGTGTCTGTAGATTTCCTCATCTGGAAGCCAATGGCGGGCGATACTCTGGAGGGCTGGATCAACCTCCAGAGTCCTTCGCACATTGGTCTTCTCATTCACGACACATTTAACGCTACCATTAAGAGAGACGCGATCCCAGCAGACTGGTCGTTCGTGCGCAATGAGGTCGACGAGAGCCAGACTGTGGACGCGGAAGAGACTACTCAGAGTCCCCAGTCACTCGGGTACTGGGTCGACGGGTCCGGGAAGCGAACGGGCGATAAGCTCCAGTTCTCTGTCCGAGCATTCAATGTTTCCACTCGTATGGTTTCTATCCAGGGCACTCTACTGAAACCAGGAGAGGTACGAGAGGATCTGACCGATCCAACCGCGAAGAAGAGCTCGCATGTCAAATTTGACGAGGAGCCTCTTGCACAAGCTAACAATGACGATGATGATGAAAAAACTGCCATTCCAGAGAGTGCAATTGACGATGGCGATGGAGCTGTTGAGTACGGCGAAGACAGCGACTCGGACTAGACCCCTGATTACCGTCCTCGATCTTAGAGATTGCTTTGTATAAAGTTCTAACTGTAGAGTAATTATTTACACCTTATGTTCACCAGTTCGCCACTGATAGCCTGTCGGGACACTACTGCGGTTTGTAATATTTCAACTACGCAAGATCAATTGCACCTTTATAGTCCAGAAAATATCATTAAACTATAATACATTTACTGGGAGTTGAGGTAGTTGAGGAGGAAGGATCGCTCCTCAGAGTCCTCACCCCAGTCCTTGACAACGACGCAAGAGCAGCCAACGACCTTTCGGGCGTTGCCCTCTCGGTCGTGCTGGCAGAGACCAGCCCACTCACCGAGCTTCTTGGCGTCAGAGAGTCGAACCAATGGGATTGGGTTCTCAGACTCGTTGCAGAGAGCCTCAATGAGCTTTGGGTAAGCCTCCTCGGTGACAGTGTCAACGAGAACACAGACGTGGGCCTGTCGGGAGGAGAGAGCCTTGGTGGCCTCTCGGAGACCTCGGGCAAGACCGTCGTGGATGAGGGCCTTCTTCAAGACACCCTGGAGGGCATCCTCAATGGTCATCTGGCCTGGGGCAGCCGACTCAACGGCAACCTCAACCTCCTCGACCTGCTGGACTTCTTCAACGTCAGACTACAAATAGGTTAGATCAGCCATTAATTAACAGGTTTAATGTTTGCACATACCATTTTTTTTAAATTGGCTTCTTCGACAGAATCAATAAGCTGCTCAGCCGGATATGTGCTGAAAGAAAATGTGTACCTGCCCTAACGAGGTATGAAATTTTCGTGAGAGGCTGCGCGCCCCAAAAAAAAATCGGGTGGCTTCCAAATTGGGAAGGTATAAAATATAGGGCTTTGAATATGGCTAAGAGTCACGTGATGGCACCAGTTGCTGGTCTAGGTGAGAATAGTCAAGGGACATGGTCATAGAGATGTGGACTAATTGCATTCGTTTTGAAACTCTGGTAGACAACTATTTGTGATTAGCTATTGCGTCTCTCATACAGAAAACAAGTGTATTTTGTCAATTACATATTGGTGCACAGGTTCTGGAAATGTTGAGTGCATAGTACTTGTAAAACCGTAGTCAAGCTAGTCATTGATTTATGCACCGAATACAAATGATCAAAGCCAACTCAACCTACACACTTTTACAATTATATTCGTCATAACTTGCGATAGCAACCCAGTACATTTAATGACTAGCGTCAATTGATACAGGTAAAACTAGCAAGGACGGTGCTGATGATAGCGTGTGGCGCGCGCGGGATAGGCGGCCGGCCGGTAGTTCGCCATACACACAAACCCCCTATAAACACGACGACGCGTTAGCAATTGTTAATTAATTAACCAACTTGGCCAAAATTGATTAATTAGATAAGACGCGTCGCAATGTCGTCCGACATGCTCAAGAGCACGGCGATTTTGACGGAGCACCTGGGCTATGCGCCTATTGCTCTCATTGACGACATTATCAACGCCGTGAACGAGATTTTGTATAAATGTACCTCGGCAATGGAGACTTTTTTGGCCGAACGGTACGGTAACGAGTCCGCTTCCTCGGACGCGAGCCAGATCCCTCCAGACGAGATTGAGCTCGGCACGGCCAAGCTGGAGACGCTTTTGGAATCGGTAGTAGACCGCTGCTTTGACAAATTCGAGCTCTACGTGCTGAGAAACTTGCTGGTCATCCCTCCAGAGCTAATTTCCGGCGGATGGATCCGCCTCAGCCATCATTCGGGGATTGACTTTACCCCCAAGCCTGTCGACGAGCTGGACCAGAAGCTGAAGCTGCTGCGCCAGCAGATTTACATGGAGAAGAAGCTCAACCGGTGGCTCAAAGAGGAAACCAAGAAATCTTCCAAGCTCATTGACATTCTTGACGGCTATAAGAGCTCCCTTGAGTTTTTGTCCAATCCATCTAGCCCCCAGGCAAAACAGGCTCTCAACGAAGTCATGCCAATTTGTGACACTCTGCGGTTCTTATCTTCGCAGGTGGGTGAGATGATCAAATCAATACAAACAATCCAGCAGAGCGTTGCTGAGGGCGATGTGACACTGGCCAAGGCAATACACCCCACCTCGCGAGACGAGTACCTGGAGATATTTTCCAAGCGGGCAATGGATGGCAGTGGAATTACTACTAATGGTGTCCTCCGCCACCGGTCGGAACAGGAAGGGACCAATGCTCAAAAGATTGTGGGTTATTTCACTTAGCTACTCTATGGTCCAGGTTAATAATCTGTGATTAATATGCCAACTCTATGGCTCTGCGTCTTTCGATTCGGCTTGGAGGGCCTCCATTCGCCTCTGGTATTCCTTTTCGGCTCGGAACTGGAAAGGACTGGTCGACAAGAACACATAGTCGAGTTCCTCAAGACTTCTGTTCTTGGTCTCAATATAGAACAAGCTGATTGGAACCAAAAGGAGGAGGTTGATGATGGCAAAGATAAAGAAGACCCAATACCCCACCGCGTTGATGAGATAGGGCACGATCATATTGATGGCCCCGCCAGTGATGGAGAAACCTAATGTCGCACATGCAGCGCCTTTGGATCGTGTCTGGAGCGGGAATATTTCTGATGGATAGCACCAGCATGTTGCGAGCCATGAGCAGCCGTACAGGAAGGTGTAAATGTACAGCACCGCAGCAACTCCTGCGCCGAACCGTTCTTTTTCAGACTGTTCTGACGAGTGAAGCACGCGGTACGTTAGACCGCCGCCAATAAACAGCACAATTGACATTGCAAAACTTCCAAAGAACATCATCTTGCGTCGGCCCACTCGGTCGAGCAAGTAAATGGCAAGTATTAGGGACGCCGTGTACCCAAAGTAGTTGCCGCCCGCCAAAAGGTCGCTTTTATTGGCGTCGTAGCCGCTGAGTGCGAACATGCTCGGCGCATAGGTGGCGATAAAGTCGATCCCCGTGAGTTTTTGCATTATCTGCACTCCAGCACCTAGCATTAGCCTTCGTCGCGTGTGCAGTTCGTCCTTTTTAAAGAAGATACTCGACCAAGTCTGATCGCCAGAATCCGATTCGAGAAGAATGGCTTTCTGGATCTCGAGCAATTCCCCGTCGACATCAAGCTGATCCCTGCACTGCTGTAGAACCTTTTTTGCCTCGTCAATTCGCCCAACACTGGCCAAGTAACGTGGGCTTTCTGGGGCAAAGAGGATACCAACGATAGCCGACAACAAGAATACGATTTGGAATCCCACCGGCAGTCGCCAGGAGAGGCCATTCGCGCCAATATTCTTGACTAACCCGTATTCCATCCAGTACACCAGGGTGGACCCGGCAAGAGCAAGGCTAAATTGGGTGGCAATTAAAGCACCTCTGTATCGAGGACTTGATACTTCTGATGTCCAGACAGGGATAATTGTGTTTAGATGCCCGCAGCCAACGCCGCCAATGACACGCGCAAACATCATCCAGGTGATGTTAAATGCTGAAGCCTGGAGTGCGCCTCCAAGAATGGCCCAGGCTGCCCCGAGGGTTGCGGTCTTTAGACGGCCTATTCTATCGGCATACGAGCCCGCCATGATAGCGCCAATGCCAAATCCGAGGAACCACACTGAGATGATGCCTCCAATAGCTGCAGCGTCTCGGTCTGTTCCGTGATTTGTGCCCATGAGCCGCAGATAGTCCGGGTTGGAGTTTACCAGTGACATTACCGACGCGTCGTAACCAAAGAACATAATGCAACAGCCGGACAATGCGAGGATATAGGTCATCATAGCCCGCCCTTTGAGCGCGGCCATTCTGTGTTTGCTATATCCAGGGACATATTTTCCCCAGTGATACTCTTCTATATTACTGGTTAGTTATTCCAATCGTTTAATGCATTTTTTCGTCTACCTACGGATGAAAGGTACGCTCTCTGGATTCAATTCCATCGTTCACTGGTGTATTTTTACTTTCTTACATTTCTGGCGCTGGTGTCCTTTTCTAGTGGACCTCGGAGTATTGATCCGCCGCACATCGCGACTATCAATGCGGAGAAGCTCAACCAACTGATCAGCTACTTGCTCCTACATTACATACGCTATTGTTTACCTGAAGATTTATCTCCTCGCTCTCCCCCCGCAGCCTGACAAATATTGATGCCAAGTGGGGATAAAAGCTTGGGTACTGCACCCCACATTGAAGTTGACTGCAATTACCGACATAATAGATGCAGGCTAGGTACACACTGTCAAATTAACAAAACTAATGTAGCATTAATCCAGAAATTTACGACAAGCCAGAATCACAATGCGAAATTCTATACGTAAGAGATAAAGCATACAAGTGCATATATCTTGTAGGTTATGTAAAGTGCAGCGAATTAACATTACAGATTGGTTTTTCTCTATCGTAAAGTGGACGACCATCAAGTTCAAGCCGTGTAACGGCTCAGACGACACTACCAGCTGAGGTCGGGATCCAACGTGATAAGTACTCACAGCTGCTGGACAGCCTAGCTAAATGAGCATAAATGTCGGAGATATATTGTTAGCCTATCAACCTACCATGGCTTCGCTTGGCTTGGGCTTGGCTTGGCTTGGCAGTCGGCTGAGTCTTTCTCGCGCGCATCACAGAGATAAGATTTGTATTCAACCATTACCAAGTAAAATCATTTAATACCTACTTTATAGTGGCAGGTGATGAGGCTGGTAGATACAAGCAACTTTAATGTTGCAAGTGCGTTTCTAGGAGGGTTCACATTACTGTTTTGCCTAGTCTCCTTCACGCTCAAGGACCGGCTCTACATCTCGGAGCCGCTTCCGGCGACGCTGTTTGGCATCGTATTCCAGGAAGCGCACTGGGCCAGACCAAAGGCGTATGGCAATGCGAACGAAATCTCGCGCGAGTTTGCGCGGCTAGTCCTTGGGATCCAGCTGACGCTTGCGGGAGTCCAGCTGCCCGGCAAGTACCTTAACCGGAGCAAGCTGTCTATTTTCATGCTGCTGGTGCCTGTGATGACGACCATGTGGATCGTATCGGCGCTAATAATCTTTTTGTTGGTGCCAAAGCTAACGTTCTTGGAGGGGCTCATTATTGGGTCTTGCATCACTCCGACGGACCCGGTGCTGTGTGCGTCGATCGTGCACGGGCGGTTCGCGGAAAAGTACGTCTCCAAGAGGCTCAAGGATATCATTGTCTGCGAGTCTGGAGCCAACGACGGGTTTGGGTATCCGTTTTTGTTTTTGGCGCTCTCAATTTACTACTATTCGGGGGCAGAGATTGCCAAGGAGTGGATTGTATACACGGTTCTGTATGAGATTCTGCTCTCGGTGGTTTACGGCGCTGTCATTGGGTTTATATTCCAGGAGATTGTCATCTTTGGCAAGAACCGCGGGTGGATTGACCGGGACTCGTACTATCTGTCGGTATTTGCTATGGCCGTGTTCATTATGGGTACCGCGGGTCTCATTGGCACTGACGACTTACTGGCCTGTTTTGTGGCCGGCAATCTCTTTACTTGGAACGACAAGTACCGTGTCGACACCCTCAACGACTCGCTTCAGTCAGTGCTTGATCTTATACTCAACCTGGGGATATTCATGTGGATTGGTGCCACCATGCCGTGGGCGGCGTTCAATGATGTGCTTCCGGTGTGGAGGTTTATTGTGATTGGTATTTGCATTCTCTTGTTCCGTCGGGTACCAGCGGTGATTGCTTTTTACAAGTTAATCCCGGACATTGGATCTTTCCAAGAGGCGCTCTTTTCCGGCTTTTTCGGCCCTATAGGCGTTGGAGCGTTGTTTTATTTGGAGGTTGCACTTCGGGAGTTTGACGAGCACGATGAGCCTCCGACTAGAGTGCTCTCGGAAACGATTGGGCCGGTGGTCTACTTCAGTATTCTCAGCTCCATCGTCGTTCATGGGCTCTCCATTCCGGTCATAAAGCTTATCATGACGGCGCATGGCAAACTACGTGGCCGCAGCGACAAGCTTGTGAGCTATTCCACCCAAGCGACCACATCTAGTCTCCCCATCCAGATACAGGTACGCGAGATCGACGGCCCAGAGCCGACTAAGTAATACTCTTTCATCCACTTATAGCATAATGAAATAAACAAACCGCCAAAGAAGGGGGAGATCACGAGGTACCGGGAGGAACCCTCCTCAAGCACACCCCAGAAAAATATGTGCGGCTCGTGCGGCTCGTGCCGCACCGACGCACGGAGGTCCGACGGTAGTGCACAGGGACGACACGGCAGAAACACCCCACGAAAGAACCGACTCTGGAGAGAAAGTTTTTTAAGAGCCACGATTTTGCGAATAAAACACACTACTGTATAACACACCCCAGCGGGAACTACGAGGGAAGAACCACAGGGAATAGAATGTCATCGTACTCAGCTACAGCCGCCACGCGAAGAGGGTCGATCGTGCCGCCGCTGTCCGGGGTCGACAGCCCCGCGGTGAGCGCAGTGCCCGAGCAGTGCGACGTGCTCATCTGTGGCACGGGCCTCGTGGAGAGCATCACAGCGGCGGCGCTGGCATGGCAGGGCACGAACGTGATCCACGTGGACAAGAACCCGTACTACGGCGACGTGTCGGCGTCGCTGACAGTCGACCAACTCAAAGGGTGGGTCGACCAGGTAAACCAGCACCCGGGGGTCTTCTCCAAGGCAATGCTGTACATCCCACGGCCACTGAACTCGCGGCAATACCTCATAGACCTGGCTCCGCGGCTCATGTTCGCGCGGAGCGACCTGCTGGACCTGCTGATCAAGAGCCGAGTCTCGCGGTATCTCGAGTTCAAGGCGCTGGGGTCGTTCCACACATTTGAGAACGACAGCTTTGAGAAGGTTGCCGGGTCCAAGGAGGAGATTTTTACCGACCAGTCGTTGTCGCTGTTGACGAAGCGGTCGCTCATGCGGTTCATGAAGTTCACGCTGGAGTGGGAGAACCAACCAGAGGTGTGGCAGCCGTATGCCAATGAGCCCATTGGGCGGTTTTTGAGCGAGAAGTTCAAGCTAGCAGACCAGCAGGTGGTGGAGATTGTGCTGTCAATTGGCCTGTGCAAGAGCTTGGAGGTGTCTACGACCAAGGCACTGGCCCGCATTAAGCGGTATCTGGTGTCGCTGGACGTGTATGGTAATTTCCCGACACTCTTTTCCATGTACGGCAGCGCTAGTGAGATTGCACAGGGCTTTTGCCGGTCGGCGGCTGTTGCCGGGGCCACATACAAGCTGAGCTCGCGGCTCGTCAACTACTCGGAGGAAGATAAGATTGCTGTATTTGAGGACGGCTCGCGAGTGCGATACACTGAGAAACTCATAATTAGCCCGTCGAACAATCCGCGAAGCATTGACCACACCCATGTGCCGCGTGACAAGGTGCCTCCCCAGCGCCAGGTGACGCGAATGGTCGCCATTGTGGCCAAGGACTGCAAGGAATGGTTTGCCGAAGGGGAGTCTGCGGCCGTGGTTATCTTCCCGCCAGGCACGCTTACGCGCAACCGGTTTGTCGTCCAGGCGATCATCATGGGCTTTGGCTCTGGCCAATGCCCCGAGGGCCAGGCCGTGTGGTACCTGTCGACACTAGAGGACCCTGCAGTGGCACGCAATGTACTCGAAGAGGCGCTACACAAGCTCGAGACGACCATTCTGCGGGAGTCAACCGAGGACTTTGAGTTTGAAGGGCTCGACCCTCAAGATGTGTCGTATCGCGATGGCCTGCCGGTGGTGTCGTCGGTCAAGCTGGGCCAGAGCATGCAGAACTTTGTGCCCAAGGAGAAGCTGCAGTTCCTGCTCAAGCTGTGCTACACGCAGCAGATCTCCGGTGTCGAGCAGGCGCTCAATTCTGCATCCGTCGTCCACACCCAGCGGCCCAACGCCGAGATCACCTACGACGGCGTCGTTCCGGCCGCCAAGTCTCTCTACACGTCGGTCGTCGGTTCGGACGACGACTTTTTCGACGTCGACTTTGAGGACGAGGAGACCGAGGTGCCACCGCCCCACGCAGACGTGCCGCAAGACGACGGCCACCATGTCGGCGACATTGGTGACGAGATGGAATTGTAAATAATACGACCTTTTTTTATCCCTATTCTATGCTAATGACAATGTTTTACGTTTTGCTCCTGGGGGACAAGTCCCCCCTTTCCCTCTGGGTCGTATGTAGATGGGATACACAATCGATGAGACCTATTAATAACTGTATTCCGAGATGCAACTGATTGCTTCTGTGCCGTTTAATAAGTCGGGGAATCGCATAATGTAACCAACATTTGTTACGCTGTAACCAATTTGTGTTGGAAGAAGGAAGGTCTGGGGTCAGCTACGGAAGGTCGAAAACACCCGCCACGCTCACATTGAATACAAATTCCTCATGCTGGTACTTATTTGCTATCTGATTACCACTATGACAAGCTATAGAGCCTTCTAGTCAAGACATCTCGTCGTCCTTAAGGTATACACACAGCTTGAAGCAAATGCCTCGGTGGACCAAGTCTGAAATATACTCAATCACGGGTAATTCCTAAACTGACCTGTGACTCCCAGTTTCCACTTTGGGCGCGCGGGGCCACCATGCTTTTCCCGGCCCGGGAAAAATGGCCCATTGGGACCAAACCGCCCCCAGGGCTGGGTAGGCCAGGCAGTGGAAAATCAATTTTGAAAAACTTCACGACAGTCAACTTTCGGCACATACATACAACCCGACAACAGAAATGCCTACCCGACTTAGCAAGACTCGAAAGCTCAGAGGCCACGTTTCCATGGGTGGTGGTCGGTAAGTGACGACACGCGCGATGAGCGGGTTTTTGAAGCAGAACTAACAAAGGGCAGAGTCGGTAAGAACCGAAAGCACCCCGGTGGTCGAGGTATGGCCGGTGGTCAGCACCACCACCGAACCAACTTGGATAAGTTCCACCCAGGTTACTTTGGTAAGGTTGGTATGCGAACCTTCCACTACCAGAAGAACCACGACTGGAAGCCAATCATCAACTTGGACAAGTTGTGGACCCTCATCCCAGCCGAGCGACGAGAGAAGTACCTTGCCGCTCCATCTGCCGACAACGCCCCAGTCATTGACACTCTGAACGCTGGCTATGGCAAGGTTCTTGGCAAGGGCCGAATTCCAGACGTGCCAGTCATTGTGCGAGCCCGATTTGTCTCTGCTCTTGCTGAGAAGAAGATCAAGGCTGCTGGCGGTGTCGTTGAGCTCATTGCTTAGATAAAAATCAAAACGGTAAATGTATTAATTATTCACGACAAACGGTTTGTTTTTTGGAAGTGAGGGCTGGCCCTCGACTGATATGCTTGCTGGTATTGACAGTGTGAAATGCTCCAGTAAATTTTGATACACTGTCATGTTAGAGTTGAAATGAAGACGTAGTGCTGCATTGTCATTCTTAATGAAAATGCAGTAAATTACAATGATCTGCCATTACTAGTCGTAATGGTCGAGTTTCTACAGGTTGATTCTGTTAGTCAACGGAGTCGTGGAGTTCGATGGGCAGTTAAACTTTTAACACTACCATTATGCGTTTTAACTATTAACCAGATTAGTCGATTTATAATCCAGTATATAGAAGTTTTCCATCAATAAATAAGACTGGCCTCTCGCCAGTGACACTGATTGGCAAATCGGGCCAAACTCTAGCAGCGAAACCTAGTTACCGCGTAACAAGTGCTCCCAACGACGTAACAAACTGTCATAGTCATAGCCCTCTACTAGGAGGAATAAATGATAAGCTGCTTATGGTTATAAGCTACCAATATCAAATTATAAATAGATGATCACTTGTCAGCAGGCTTGGCAAACCCGTCGACAGGCAAACTTCATGGCAAACTTTTCTGAAATCAGTTACTTTGGGGGTCTACCATTTGAGCCGCATGATGCGAGGCTCTTGACGGCATTACCTTGAGCGTAAACTGGTCCAATGTATATAAGCTAAGTAACTCTCCTAATAATTAGCGAATGCTAGTAAATATTGACTACATTTAGCAGACAGATAAATTTTAAAGACATCTTCTTCGTGGTGAGACGCGTTTTGGGCATAAAACGAAAATTTCACATATCCAGCACAGCATGTCGGTTTGGACGGTGGAGGAAGCGATCCCAGAGGAGCTCAAGGCGGAAATCGCCAAGATCCCTAGGTCCGGGAGCCAGACGGTGCGGTTTCTGCGGTTTCTCAACATCATCAAGCGGCTCAAGACGACGATGCGCACCGGGTGGCTCAACTTTGGCGTCAACGACGCCGAGTCGATCGCCGACCACATGTACCGCATGGGCATCATTAGCTTCATGGCCGAGTCCGGCGTCGACTCGAACCGCTGCGTCAAGATGGCCCTAGTGCACGACATGGCCGAGAGCCTGACTGGCGATATCACTCCCGAGGACCCGGTCTCCAAGGAGGAAAAGCACCGCCGCGAGCTCGAGGCCATAACCTACCTGCGGGACCTGCTGGCTCCGTTTAATGGCGACGTGGCCGACGAGATGTATGAGCTGTGGAACGAGTACGAGAACGTGTCCTCCAAGGAGGCGCGGTTCGTCAAGGACGTGGACAAGTTCGAGCTCATGGTGCAGTGCCTCGAGGAGGAGAAGCGGTACAAGAAGAAGAAGGATCTCAGCGTGTTTATGGGTGTACGTTCTCAGATCAAGACTCCCATGGTCAGCGAGTGGGCCGACGAGGTCCTGCGAGAACGTGCCGAGTACTGGTCTTAGATTATAATCCAATTTTCCCTAGCAAATTACACTAGCAGTAGCATTTTTCGAGGGCCAGCCCTCGAGCTCCTGTACTTCTCTCCTTAGAGGTTATCTCTGCCGAAAACAAGGATGGCCAGCGTGTGTCGTAGAGCAATGGCGGTAAAGCCGCTGATGAGCTGGACTGCAAGGAGCACGGTAGTCAGCTGGTCCTCACGTAGAGGGCCGATTCGCACTAGCACCAGGTTGATAAGAGTCATGTTGGACACCTCTATTGTCCCCGTTTTGTCGTCCTCCCACAACCCAATGAGCCCTAGAGAAGCCATCAGCCGCAGAACAGGTACAACAAACTTCTTGGGGCGTTTTAGCACCGCCCTCGATGGCTCCAGCAGCCCCGTCTCGCGGTTCAGCTTTGGCAGCCTGTGTCGCGGGCAATCCACGAGTTTGAACAGCTGCGGCACAGAGTATACAAAATTGATGATCTGGGGCACAAAGAAGAGCAGCAGGGTCTTGGAAAAGTGGCCCTGGATACCACCGACGGCAAACACCATGCCTGCAAAATAGCAGAAGGTGTCTCCCACAAAAACACGCGCAGGATACCAATTGTACATGAGCAGCGCTGCCGTGACGCCAAGGAACGGGAGCAACAGGTATGCGCTGAGCAGATGCGACTCCTGGGCAGGATGGTCCGGGAGAATAATGTAGAGGAGGTCGTTGGCCAGAATCACCAGTCCAATTACAAACGACTGGCCCACCTCCAACCCGTTCACGCCGGCGTATATATTGATAGAATTCGGGCAGAAGATAGCCACCGCCGCCATGTACACATAGTACATTGCCCCCAGGTCAATTGTCTTCCCAAGCCCAAGAAACTCGGGCAGCATGACCCGAGTGACGCCAAAGTCAACGTAATACACAATCAACAGCGGTATCGCGGCAATTGCCGGCAGAAAGAACTTGTTTCGCCAGCGAATGTCAAACAGATCGTCGGCCACCCCGAGCATCACCATCGCCTGAAGACACAGTAGCGTAGACAGGTACTCAGCAAGCTTATTGTGCGGGAACAAGTGCAGCGTTCGCCCGACATTGACCTCCATCCCTTCCTCGCGATTACCACTGCCTGAAGTAGAGGTCACCAGGTACTTGTAGAACATGAACGGGATGAACAGGAACATTGAAAAGAGATACACCGTCGCCGGGATCGCACCGATGGTCTCTGGCAGCACCGGCTGGTCCCTCTTGGCCAGATCACGCCCTTTAAGACCCGCAGCCTCAAAGTATGGGGCCAGTCTCGGGATCAGAACATACGTGACCGCGAACCCGACGAGCCCGAACCCCACCGAGCACACTATCGGATGGCCCTCCGGATAGAATATGAGCCCAATTCCGGCACCAGCAACTGCGCACAACCCCAGGTTCATCTTCCTTTCAACACGTTGGCCAGTTGTACGATTCAGCCCCTGCCCATAGTAGTCCACCCGTGGTACGGCTGTGCAGGGGGTGGGTGTCTCGGGCTAATGTCCCAACGCGCGCGCGGCCCACCACACGACATTTTCTGGAAAATCGAATCCCCGGTTCGATAGACCGCAGCGATGAAGCCGTTCTTTTCGGGCCACGAGGACCTGGTCCACGATATCGCCTATGGTGGGTAATTGGCAGCGAGGAGAGTCAAGTACTAACAGAGAATAGACTTTTACGGAAAGCGTCTGGCGACTTGCTCGTCCGATCAACACGTGAAGGTGTTTGACAAGACGGAGAATGGCTCGTGGGAGCTGTGCGACAGCTGGAAGGCCCACGATTCCGCGGTTGTGAAGATCTCGTGGGCGGCACCTGAGTACGGGCAGGTCATTGCGACTTGCTCGTACGACTCGACGATCCGCATCTTTGAGGAAGACAGCCGGGAGGCTCCACGGAGCGGGAGACGGTGGAAGCGAAAGCACACCATCTCCGACTTTGGCGGGCCCCTGTACGACATTGAGTTTGCGCCGGGCCACCTGGGGCTCAAGATCGCGTCAATTGGGTCTGATGGCACGTTCCGGATCCATGAGGCGCTCGACCCGAACTCTATGCATTATTGGTCGACCGTGGTTGAGGTGAGCATTCTGTCGAACCCGCCGAGCCGCACTCTGCAGTCCTCTTTTGCATTGTCGTGGTGCCCTTCTATGTTTTTCAAGGAGTACATTGTAATTGGCGTGCTGGAGGACGCGTTTATCTACCAGAAGGACAGCCAGGGGCGGTTCATCCGCGCAGCACAGCTGCCAGAGCACAAAGGGCTCATTAGAGACGTGGCGTGGGCGCCGTCAATGGGCCGCGGGTACCAATTGGTCGCGACTGCATCCAAGGATGGGTACGTGCGGGTTTTTAAGATTACACAGAAGCAGCCGCGAGACTTTGCCGAGGAGGACCCGGAGCGGGTTGTGCCATTGGATGTGGAGTTGATCTCCAAGCACGACGACCACCACGGTGAGGTGTGGCGGGTTAGCTGGAACCTGACGGGGACGATTCTTGCGTCATCGGGAGATGATGGCAAGGTTAGATTTTGGAAGGGTAGTTACAGCAGTGAATTCCAGTGTATGGCCGTGGTATCGGCTGAAGAGCGAGGGGATGATGCTATCGAAGAAGATAACGAGTAATTATTTATATGTAAGACTACACAGTTTTTGAGCGTACCTCTTTCCAAAAATGGCTCGTAGAAAAGGCTATTCCCCCAAACTATGGAAGCTCAACAACAGAAAAGAATTTTTAGAGCTCCCGTCCATCACATTCTTGTGTATTTGAACTTATTTACAGGATGGCCAAGGGTATGTAGTACGAAACGATACAGGCTGCAAATATATAAAGAGAATTACTGAACAGATTAAAAAGAATTCATGTGCATTGCGATTAAGATGGGTTAAAATTAAAAAATTGCAGACATGGCACACATGCTTCGTTGCAAAAGAATCAAATCGTTAGTATAGAATCAAAAGTAGCGAATCGTTAGTAAAGAACCAAAAGTAGCGAATCGTTAGAACCACTGTGCCGGCCCAATAGGAGCACCCAAAATACTCAAAATAATGTCAAGGGCGGCCGGTCCAATGAATCCAAAAGTCTCAAGGTTAAGCGCATTGCTGAGCACTGTCTTCTTCCTGCACCCAGGGGTGACCGCCCGGCCATTCATTCGGTCATGGAGCCAAGACATCGCCTGGCCCATCCCGAAAAGCGTTTCCGTCAAGTGCTCCGCAGCCAGGTCCATGTGGTACTCGATATTTACGCCATGGCCACAGAAACTCTCGTAGACACGGTCTACTTGACCAACCGGGGCAACCTCATCATTTTTGGCGTGGTAAATAAAGAAGGGAGAGCTTGGCAAGTTTTCAGCGGTCATGGCATTTTCCTCCAAAACTTCGTGCACAATTGGATTGTCGAAAATAGCCGTACCGTTTGTCAGATACTTTTTAAACAGATCTTGTCCTAAGAACGGGAGGATATAATCCGTCATGCACATGTTCTTAACGCCGTCGAATTTAGCAATTGCATCCGGCTTAAGATACTCCCGAATAGTCTTGTTGAATTCGGGGTACTCAGACGCCAAGCCCATCAATCCGGCTGGGACAAGACCCACGAATGGACCTGAGTTGACAGCGAGAGCCACAGAGGTGATATTAGTGACAAACCCACCAAGCGCAGTGCCTGCAATCTTCAGCTCAGGGTAGTAGGTCGGCTGGAGTTCTGCAGCCCAACCAGATGCAAGGGAGCCACCAGAGTACCCCCAAAGTGCGACAGTCGCATCTGATTTTACGCCAGTAATCTCCTCGGACTGCAATACAGCTCTCAATGAATCAAGCACACCGTGGCCGGACATGTGGCCCGCCGTGAAGGAGGCCGTGGGGCCCTCATAGTCAGGGGTAATGACAATCCAGCCCTGATCAAGTGCAACTTCCATCATCAAGAACTCGGCCTGGGCAATAATTGCTCCCGAACTGTCTGACTGGAACTGAATCGTGTACGATGGAGAACAGTCCCAGCAGGACGAGTCTTGGAATGTCTGGTACGAAAGTACCTTGGTGAAGTCGGCATTATGTGGTACGAAAACAGTAGTCACAGTAGCTCGTGGATTGTTGTGCGAGTCGGAAGTCTTGTAGAGAATCTGATAGGTCTTTTGGAGATTGAACTTGATGACAGTAAACCCTGGCGGGTTTGGAGCTTCCCGGTATCTCAGAATAGCACCTAGATCTTCCTTCTCCCAGCCTTCTGGAGGGGCATAGAAAGGGTCTTCCGATGGGGGAATTGGCGCATCTCGCTTCTGCAGAGGTGGGCTAGCAATTGGAAATGCGCTTTGCTTAGATCCAATTGGCACGGCTACTGTGGTGAGTGCCTGAATGGACACTACCGCGAGCGTCGCGAGCTTTGATAGGGAGGGCACCTTCATGGAAAAGTTTTTTGGCACCATAGAACCAGGGTTACTGACCTACTTTTATAACCAATCCTATAAGGCGTTTTCCTGTCTCCATCCTACTTGGCGTATCACGAAATTCACATGGCGACTGCAAGCTCATGCTTAAGCCGAAGCGGACAGTGAAGTCGTTTCACGAATCCCTCTGCACACCACATTCCCCTCTTGATATTGTAACCTTAACCCTTTTATCTTCTGTATTAAGATCTTTATACCTATACGCCCTTTGAACTGTCATTGGAACTAGGAATATTCAGAGAAATAACTTCATCCCCGGGATATGAACCGTTCTATTAATGTGGGAATATAAGAGATCGACCCGAACTGTGCGGATCATATGCGCCTACATCCTTGAAATATTTCTACTGGGTCGTAACGCCTGCCCATCTCAGAGCCGTTCAGATCTCTACTGTACCCCGCAATCGCCAGGCAGGTATGAAGGATCGGCCGTTGGCACTTGTCCAAGCCGCGTCCCCTAACAACTATTCTAACTCTTCAATTTTCCACAAGGTATAACACGCCCTGGCGAGTTTCACTTGGCATTCAGGAACGGATTGCATCTTTCAGGTCAAAAGGGTGCATTTTTTTTTAAGAGTGAGGAGAAGGTAAGTGCATATGCATCCACATACTCAATAGGATTGACATGGGACCTGGACAATTGTGCATATCCGTGCATACCGTTTGTGCCGCATTTTATACTTGACATCTCCACGCTGTGATCAAAGAGGGTAAAAATACTATGAAATTGGTCATTTGCCAAGTGATTGTCAACAACAGTAGGGCTTGGGAGCCGTGGGGAAGGTCTTCGGGGCGAAATGTTTGTCCATTGGATCTGCGCATTGGTAAATCAGCTTTGAAAACGGTAAACGGTTTTATGTTAATTCCCGTTTGAATTCTAGACTTGAACATCTTTTTTTTAATTGAAAGAGCCATTAAAAACAGTTCCATTTTTTTATTTTATAACACAGCTTCATTCACAAATCGACGTGCATTGTAATATGAGAGTTAGCTGTATTTTATAATTTAATTTATTATGACTTATATTTATCTGTTGTATTTGCGCCATGATGGTATATGTTACCTTCAGAAATACAATCAGTCCTGATTTATCTGATATTGTATGACTTTTAACTAGTTACATTGTGTACATTCCTTTCAATATCTGCTATGTAATGCGAACCTGAATTGTGTCAATTAAAAAATACTAACCATTTCTAAAACCTCGCAAAATGAACAATTAACTGAATCATTTGGAAAATCATTCACCAAATCATCATTGCTCGTTTATATATCAGTTTTATGACGCTTTGTCGGAAATAATCGTCGGGTTAATGAAAAATTGGCAATTGTGGAATATCTGTGGGGTCAAAAGGACTGTCGGCTAACCGAATATCACACATATACACCCCACCACACAATACGGTGCGATATCATAGGAGGTAATACAATGTCCGAATCAACATTCCAAGAGTTCAAAGATTACCCATGGGATTCTGATGAAGCATTCCAACAAGGACTCGAGCAAGTCCTAAAAAACGTAACTCCACAAGACCCACTCTCGAAGGACGAGCTGGTGCTCCGAGCCAAGGTGTTTTTCTTCAGCAAGGCTACAAATAAAACAATCGATATCGAAGAATATAAAAAATGGGCCGAGCCTGAAGGAATCCCCGCAGAGGGTGAGGCCCCGCGATCGTACGAGGAGATTGTCGAGCTTATCCTCTCTGGCAAGCCAATTCCCGGGATCAAGCAGATTCCAAACGATGTTCTCGGCCAAGAAGCCTCATCGCAGTCTACGGCGGCCCAGCGCAAGAAACCATGGGAAAAGTAACGTACAGTGTCATTTCAAAAAGTCTATCTAAGGTCGTAAAGTAAGTGATTTCGTAAGTCTAGTGAAGGGTTCGCATGACAGCCTCGAACGCGGCCAGGGCGGCGGCATTGGCCGGGAAGGACCGCAGAATAGATGGCACAAACCCTTTGAAGAAGCCCCGGTAGCCGTACTGGCGGTATACGCCCTTGACCGCCTGTGCCCAGCTCTTATACTGTGGGTTATGCATGTTGTCTGTCATGATCCGCTGTTTGACAACGTCTGCTGGATACGCAAAGATCCAGAACACAGTCGCACTAAGACCGCCGGCCCAAAAGTTGACGGCCGTGGTTGGCATGGACGGAATGTTCTTCTCAAACCACTTGGTGAATATGTCGTAGCTGCCCCACCAGAAGATGAAGTTCGTCCGGAAGATCATGGTCGGGATCAGACCACGATACAACCCTCTTACGAGCCCGTTTTCTCGGAGCAGCGTCAGCGCGCAGTGCACAGGGCCCTTGTACAGCTTTGATTTGGCATCGTACTGTACCTGGAGCCGGGCCTTGACATGCTCCACCGGCGCAGCGACGAAGCTCACTGTCCACCCGGCAAACATGCCTGCAGTGATCTTCCCGAGGAATGGGAGCTCCTTTTCGTCCGGATAGACGTAGTCGTGGATCAGCCGCCGGTAGTTGTGGAGAGACCCCAGCATAACCGAGTCCATGACCATCCAGCCGACCAGCGGCGGAGTGCACCCTTTGTAGAACCCTCGGATCCCCTCTTTGCGCAGAGTCTGGAGCACACAGTCGACGGGGCCCTTGAAATGACCGTCTTTGGCCGTCTGGAGCCGCACTTTGACGGTGTCAAAGGGATGGCCGACCATGTTCTTGGTCACGCCGGAGAAGACACCAGCCACGAACCCAAGGTATCCTGGCGGCTGGCCCTTCTCCTCCAATGGCTTTTCCTCTATCTGGATTTTGATCTGGGGCTCTGACTCATATGAAGTCATTATTAGCGAGCTGGTTGGGACCTAAATCGACGCGAGCCCTGCCATTTAAAGGTCCTCGGAGCCGTTTTCACTCCGGGCGATATCGGCTTGCGGACATGGACCTAGAGATAATACCGTACCCTCTGCCAGGCATACGGCGTGAAGTGGACGCTGAGTCGTGGAAATTGGCCGTACAAGGATGGGTGAAGCTGCTGGAGGCGTTTGCGACCCACCAGCTCGAGTTTTCAAGCGATCTAGCGGGGTTTCTGGCCTCGTATATCCGGGGCTCGGCTACTGAGGCCGGGCTCCAGACCGGGGTCGAGGGCGAATTGCGCAAATTGGTGTTTTATTTGGTTACAAGATTACCAGAGGCGCTGCCGTCGCCAAGTGCTGAGATAGTGTGGGACTTTGTATCGATATATGGCCCAAAGAACAAACGGGCAGTGACCCGATATGTGCTCGCGGTACAGTCCCATGGGGCGCCAATGATTGTTCAGAGGCTCTCCAAGCTGTTACTTCATTACACGAGGAGTAAGCACGAGTCAGTTATGGGTAATGTGGCCGTACTCTTCTCTGATGCTGAGCTGGCGCGGGAATTGTTGAACAATGACCGCCTGTACCGCGAGCTAGACAAGATTGGGGGCGAGTTTGCTGTTAGAGTTGCGTCCAGGATCAGGGTCACAATGGAAAGCGCTCCAGATCCGGTCCAGGTAGAGACTTTGCTTGAGCTGTTCCCTCAGCTGTCGTTCGACACGGCATCGTCATTTCTTAACCAATTTGGCGGGAACGTCGAGTCCGCCAGTGCATATTTACTTGAAAATCCCGACGCTTTAACTAAGCCTCCGGCCCCAGCTGGCGGCGTTTCGTCTAATGTCGCTCCGTCGTCATTTGCTGCACCAAATGATGTTGCATCATCTAGCGACTTTGATATCGCTAAGGCACCAAAAGAAAAGTTCATATTCGGCAAGAAGAACCCGATTGAGTTGACCAAACAGCCCAAGTCGCTTCTTGAAACGACACTGCGACTCATATATGAAGCAGACGAGGACGAGCGAGATGATACGTACGCAGAGGCAGAGGCGATGGAAGAGTCAACCCCGGACTCGTCCAAGGCGGTCAACCAGACCGAGGAGTATCTCTGGCAATTATATGAATCCTCGCCTCAAATATTTGCTAAAGAGTCGCGCAAGACCAGCCAGCGGGGCATGATGCGAAAAGTCACAGAATGGTCTGACGAGCAGATTGAAGGCTGGGCTAAGATGCTTGAACGCCAGCCCAAGCACAAGCAAATCCTCCAACAGCGGTACATGTTCCGCGGGAACAACGTTGCCAGGAAGTATCCATCATTCTTGGAACAGTCTCAGGACAGCCAAACACTCCAGTCAGACTTTTCCAACGCTGAAGACTCTGAAACATCGCATACAGATACTCCTGCTGGTACTTCTGGTGGTAAATCTAAACCTGAGGGCTCTAAATACGAGGGCTCTGGCACATCAGCTCGACGAAACCAAAAGCGTAAGGAGCAGAATAAGGCACGCCATGGGAACCACAATAGAAAATCTGGCCATGCCAAAAAGATGGCCAAAGGAATGGCATAAATATATTAATATACACGCATCAGCATTTATCGACTACTATTAGTGGTGACCAATTTATTTGGTTCTCTTCTTCTTTTTTGAGCTCTTTTCCAGCTCCTGCCACATTTCGTCCTCGTCCTTCTCGTCTTCGTTCATCTTGCGCTTGGCATCCTGGGCCGTGTCGTCCTCCAACACCCATACAGCTGTGATCTGCGTGCCGATGAACACCTTGCCGAGAGTCTCTCGGGTGTTGATGTCAAAAGTCCGCAGATATCGATCCAGCCCGCCCGTGGCTAGAATCGAGTTATCGAATGCATGAATGTCCTGTACGGCACCAGTCGCACCATGGAACTTGCCGAGGAGCTTCTTGTCCTTGAGTGAGAACAATGCAGTCGTGGTGTGGTTATCACTGATAACAATGGTGTCGCTGTTCCCACCTGGAGCAAGAGCGGAGATCGGGTGCTCAGCAACCTTGACGTTCTCGTAGGGCCTGCGGCCCCGCTTGGTATCGTATAACCGGACTTGACCATAGTGAGTTGTAACGACAAACTTGTCTGTTGATCCCAGGAACAGTACGCCCGTTGGCCAGATCGGAACCATCATATCCAGCCGGTCATTCTTGACGTTCTTTCCCTTAAACAACGTCTTGATTTCCTCCTTGTCGCCCCAATTCAGTTCAACCAATTGTATATCCCAGTCCTTGCCTCCAATTGCGAAAAGCGAACTTTCAGTCTCTGGGTATCGCGTAAAGAATGACAGCTTCTTTCCCGCCTTGTTATCAATTTGGACTTCCTCGGATTTGTGGTCCTCTAGGTTGAATCGTTTCACTATTCCATTTTCGGTACATGCGACCAAGTGTTCACCACTGTGCTCGAGTCCAACAAACTTGTCGTCCCCTGCTTCCTGCACTTCAGACCCGCTCCACGCGTGAATAAGAGCGAGGCCATTGCTACCGAGGTCGTATATCTCGACCGAACCTTTGCGTCTACCGACAATTACCAGTTTATCGCCTTTGTACTCGATAACTCTTATGAGATCAATGCAATCTTTCCTTCCTTTCTCATGGTAACTATTGATACTAGTGGGCTGGAGAGAGTCACGTTTGGAGGTATCAGTCCCCCGTGGGAAATCGGCAACTACTATTGTTAGCGCATTATTCTACTAGCTGGAGTCTCGTACGTTTCAAACTGCCCGAATCTTCTGCAGCCAGCAATACCTTCATCGTCTCTATCGCTTGAATTTTCCAGTCTCGAATCAGATATTTTTTTATCACTCCATAGTGCTTGCGCGCGCATGCCCTTATCCGAGAAACCACTTAATACCCCCCATTGCATAATCTCGATTTAGCACTGTATAACGTATTGTACATGTAATAAAAGAGCAAAAGCCTATTGGGCTGACCATTATATTTTGATAAATGGCCAGCTCATATTTGGTTGTCGATTGGTTGGCGTTTGATAAGACAGGGGCTCACATAACGCTGTATACACTTACCAAGTGCGCAAAAGTAGCTCATTTATATTTAATGATAGATGGTGAATAAATAAAAAGACATCAATCGGCAATTAACTCGCATAGTGTATCTGCCATTGGCTTGATTAATAAGTCATCATTGGTTACAGATCTACATATATACTAAAATTGTCAATTCAACAATATACACATACCCTTGGAATTGTGGCACGTAGTATCAATATTCTACGCGTACTGTGCCAACACATAATAAGTTCAATCTCTAACACATGTACACACATCCGGTTCCATTTAATTTTCGTGTGCCGGCATGTCGGCCCACAGGTTCCTCGGTTATCTGGCACGATCGAATCGACTTTTGAAATTATATACCTATTGGAATAAACTGACCCTCTGAAATTCTAAATATTACTCCTTATTCTACCTAGTTGTTTTTTTAAATATAATACTGTTTTATACCATCTAATGGTAGAGCTGTAGAAGCGATATCGGAGGGGTATTGGGGGTATGCCGAGAAGGGATCGGAGCCGGACCTCGGTTTAAGTGATGGCATGCTGCGGCTAGACACCTTACCCCATAGTCTATGCACCAGCGACTTATATAACCCCGCTATATCCAGTCTTAGAGACGATAAATTCCCATAGTAAACGCGTAAAATATAATGTCGAATGATACCGTAGCGCACGCCATTGCTGGTGCCGGCGGTGGTGTTCTTTCCACTGTTGTTACATACCCGCTCCTGACGCTTTCGACGCGGGCCCAGACCGAGGCTGCTCGAATCAAGAAGGAAGAGGAGACCCAAGGCTCTGATCCCGACGTCAGGAAGAACGCTGGAGCGCTGCACGCGGCGCGACAGATCATCCAGCGGGAGGGCATCTCTGGGCTCTATTCGGGCCTTGATTCGGCCGTGTTTGGCATTGCCGTGACCAACTTTGTGTACTACTACTTCTACGAGGGCACCAAGGCGTTTTTCAAGGACCAGGTGCTCTCCACCCCGCAGACAATGGCCGCCGGAGCTCTCGCCGGGTCTGCGACCGTGTTTGCGACGAACCCGATCTGGGTGGTCAACACGCGGATGACCGTCAAGGACGGCGGCAAGAAGATGGGCATGATCGAGACCATCAACGATCTCATCAAGAACGACGGAGTCAAGGGCCTCTTCTCCGGCATTGGCCCGGCGCTGGTGCTGGTCATCAACCCAATTCTGCAGTACACCATCTTCGAGCAGCTCAAGAACATTGTGCAGCGAAAGCGCAAGCTCACTCCATTCGACGCCTTCTTCCTCGGCGCCCTGGGCAAGATTGTCGCCACCAGCGTCACCTACCCTTACATCACTCTCAAGTCACGGCTCCAGCTGCGAAACAAGACTGGGGAAAGCAATGGCAATCTTATTGAGGGCATTCGGCGAATCATTGCCGCCGAGGGGGTCTCTGGCCTTTACAAGGGCATCTCCACCAAGGTCCTCCAGTCCGCCCTCACCTCGGCCTTTTTGTTCTACTTTAAGGAACAGCTCTTTGCCGTGGCTGTCATCCTCCTGGGGCTCATTCGAAAACTGCGAAAGTAATTTGTAATTCACTATCACTAGCATTTGGCGTATTCAGGGGCCAGTCCCTCCTTTCAATTGTTTTGTACTATACTTATATGTCGCTTGTCTTACATTCAGGACTTGGGGAAAGAGGTACGGGGCTCGACAACACAGAAGCAAGCGGTCGAGGAGGAATATATTACATTTCTTGAATAAATAGCCCAAGGCCAATGCAGTTGACGGCAAAAAAGAGTAACGTCACAATGTACAGCCCCGGGTAAAAAGTGGACTCGCCGAGGAACTCGAGTTTATACGCCTCGTTGATCCACAGGGCCTGTGCGACAACCCACAGGAGCACGAAAAAACCGACAATGGCCTTCTTGCGCTTTGTGGCGCTGAAAAACCCTGGCCCGTAGAACGGAACGAGAACCATGTACCACATAAAGTACTGCGACGTGCACACCTTGTTGAAGGTGACAAACACGACCGTCTGCAAAAACATGGTCTTTATAACATCACGCTTAGCAAACGCTAACGGTAGAATGAGTCCAGACAGCGACAGCTGTGGAATAAACGCCCACGCGCTCGGTTTAAGCAGAATCGGCTTCACAACTGACGTGTAGAACGACCGTGGATCGACGGATGCAATTGACTGGGCAGCTGGCGAAGACGACATATACAGCAGCGTAGAGTACGGTGAGAAGTTATGTCGGTGGTCCAGCCGCCGCAAATGGTACGTATAAGTGTGCTCCACATACTCTTCTCCATAGACAGAGTACATAGCGGCGTGCAATGCAAGGAACACAGCGGCACTCGAAATGCCAAATAACACTCTGTCGCGATTTAGGAACCGCCCAATGGCTCCCGGAAACAGCTTACAGGGTGGAGAACTGTCAGTCGCCCACAGAATAGTCGGTATGTAGATAATTGGGTACAGCTTGAAATGCACCGACAGACCAGCCAAAAGGCCACCCACAATGAATCTCTTAGAGTACACGGCCCACACAACCGAGATAACCATTGCTCCAAGGAGACCCTCACTCGATCCCCGGGTAGAAATTGTGCACACCATTGGATTAAGCAGCCATATCGACGAGTAAAGCACAGCCTTGGGCTCTGGAACGCCCCTCATCCGGAACAGCCTGAGCACTAAGTATCCGGCAATAATGTCCCCCAGCGCGAATAGGAATTTACCAAAGGAAAACCAGTAGTTTGTCGGCCACAGCAACCATGCCAGCAAGGGGGTGTAGCGGTAGGTCTCGCGGTCGTAAGGAGACCCTCCATTGGCCACAAAACGCGATGCGTCTGTAAACACAAAATAGTCAATGTCAGTGAACCTCAGGTCCATGTGGGCGTCCTGGTAGAGCCCCCAGTAAAAGAAGATGAGTCTCAGCACGACCGACGCGAGGATGATCTTTTTGGTCGACAGCCACTGAGACGGGACCTTCTCGGACTCAATTGGAGGAGAACTGCTGTCTATGCTCGCATATCCTTTTCTCCTGTTTTGCAGTAGCGGGGTATCGCTTGTCCCCGATGCCTTGGCTGTGTCCATTGTGGGTTTTCGTGATGTTTCGCTGGCCGATTAAAAAATCCCCGCGCACCTACCACTAATACTGGTGAAAATGGTTTAACCAGGGGTGATGGGTGATAGATCTATCTCATAGGATTGTATATCCAAGGATGGATATTTGCGTCAGAGTCCCCCAGAGGGAACTGGGGCTTTGTGGCGCTGGCCCTCGGAGTACACTGAAATTAGCATGTTAAATTGTTTAAATATTAGTTACAGCAAAAATGCACCGGCGTAACAAAAATTGTACGGCTGTAACAAACTGCGGTAACCCACGCCCACTTATTATTGAGTCTATTTTAGTAGACGTCTATTTTGACGGAAATCGTTATTAAAGGGGGATTTGGGGCTAGCTCCAGTGAATTATAATATCCGAGGGCATTGCGGAGCAGGTGGAGAGAATACATTTTCACATTACATCTACGTCGTTACGGCGTCCTTGGTAGGCGGGGTGGACGGGGCATTCGAGGGCGGCAGGGGTTTCTGCTGGGCCTCTGCCTGCAGCCGCCGGTAGGCAAGCTTCTGGAACGGGCTCATTCCTTTGAAGAAGACCTTGCCCGCTGCATGGTGCTCAATGCGCTGGATTAAAAGCACAGTGAGCGTGCGTACCGACGAGTCGCGGTGGAACAGCCCCAGGGAGAGATAGAAGAGGTTTCCGAGGGAGGACGCCGAGAGGAGGCGATTGATGTCATCATAATCCTTAGTATGGGAACACAGAGTGTTGAAGATGAATCCAGACTCCTCATAGGTCAGCTTTTGTAGCCGGAGGCGGTCGAGATGGTACTCAAAATCGACCACGAACTTGGGTGGTCGCTCCCAGGACCGCTGTTGGTCTTCCACGTAGTATTGGTACGACCGCGAGTTGCGCCAGCCCTCAATAACAGGCGAATAGGTCGCAAAGTCCTGCAGCTTATGGTGCTCGCTCGGCCAAGTGTAGCCGTATCCAGGGACGACTTTGAAGTTCGTGTCACTCGGGGAGGGCCACAGATTGGTAGAGCCGTACCGGTGTTCCTCGTAGTTAATGGCAATACGCACGAACCGCTTGATGTACTGCCGGCAATGGGTGCGGATAGACGTCTCGCCATAGTGGTTGGCGATCATCGTCTTTAATGTGTCAACGAACTGGATGTCGTCCGGGTTGGGGGTAGCAAAGTTGCGTTCAGTCGTCATAGCCAAGGTAGTGCCAATTTCAGGACTAATCTTCATGACCCCCTGTTCTGTGTCGACTATAACGTCCCACCAGTCACCATGGCGCTCAAACGCGGGGTTTTTGACCCCTGCAATGTACCCGTCTGACGAAAGAAGGTCGTCTACCTTGCTCAGGTCTGTGTACGGGAACGCATGGGTGTTGAAAGAGCGCAGAATGCCGCCCGACGCCAGCGAGCAGGCCGCCAGAACGTGCTCCGCGACATCGCTGGACGGCGAGTTCATGCCTACAAACAGAATACGCTTCTGTGTTAACAGCGCGTTGATGAGGACAATAAGCGGAGGCGTCCCCGGGCCGTAGATGGTCAACTGAGGGTGGAGTATGTCGAACCGCGCAGTTATCGAAGTAACCGTAGAAATGAGACGAATGAGTGAAAAGTCCCCCACGCTTTCTGAGAAAAAGTCCATTGGGATCTTGATGGGGATCTTCTTCCCGTTAAAGTCGACTTTGGTTTCGTAGAAGTGCGTATCTCGCGCAATGCGCGACACGAGGCCCTGGTTTTTGAGGTCAATGTAGTAGGACGGTTCGCCGTCGTTTCCTGAGTTGGGGTCGAAGATAGAGCCGACCTGCTGCTCGCTGCGCGGTGATGTCGCTGCCTGTTCGAATTTGTCGCTGAAGAGCGTCGTATTCTCGCTCGATGCCAGCACAAGCTTCTCGGACGGAGACAGGCGTGGCATTCGCGATACGTCGATTGAGTTGATCGCGTCGTACAGCGTTTGCAGGTGCTTCACGTTGGGGCTCCGCAGATATCCGTCCAGCGCCAGAATCAACAGCGGCTTGAAGACGTGGAAATATGGATGCGGAGTAATAAGGCACATGGCCTTAACAGAGGCGCCACGCTTAACTGCGTCGGTGAACTCTGTTTGACATAGATTAAGCACATAGTACTTGGTCGCGGCCTGCTTCTCCTTCTCGTCCGAGATGTTGTACTCGAGCGTTGAGCTTCCTGGACGGCTATACAGGAAGAAAACAGTCCAGTCCTGAGTCCTGCTGTGCGATCCATCAGGCAGCATAAGTTCTGCCATGAGGTAGCGGTCGCCCTGGATGGGCGCCGGGTACTGGAAGGTCATCGTGGGGCCAGCATCAATGTCAAAGCTTGCTGTGAGAACGTATTCCACATGCTTCAAGGGCTTTGAGTGTCTCCTCTCTGGTTCTGGAGGCGGTGTGGTTACAGCAGTAGCAGCGTCCATTGTCATTACTCTTCAGGGGGCAGCCTAGAAAACGATATATTTCTCCCTTACAAACTAGTCAAACGCTGCAAAGCCGTTCAAACTCGATCTTCTGGAATAACGAGCGGTTACCCCGTACTTTTTATCGTACTTTTCAGATTCTAGTCTATGGATTTACACGAATGGTCTGTCGCTGTGGAAGATGTACAATTGGCAAGGCTGGAGCGCATGTGCCTGTGGGCCCTCTCTTGCGTACGTACTGCACAGGGGAGGAGGGGCTCCCTCCGCATTGGGACTTCTGAAAAACCGTTCAATTTGAGGGGTTCATTTTCAAGGGGTACATTAATCCCGCTTTTATGTCTCTTTTTTATTTTTTTTTTTTTTTTTGTCCTCTCACTCAAAGGGTACCACTTTTCGGGGTCCTGTCGGTTCACTTGCGGCATCATTTGAGGGAGGCGTGACAGCTTATCCAAAATTGCCAAAATTTACAAGTCGGGAGTTTGATTATACGCTGATTAGTCATCGCTTTCGAGCCTGCAAAGCGTCGAGTTTGTCCATGTAATGTGCACTGTATATAGCATTGTATCTATCAGTCATCCACCGTATTGCGTTCTACCTAATGGTTGCGAAAAGGAGCTCGTAGCCGCATGCGTGACATAATGCAATAGCTCCCATACGCGGGAAGGCGGGTCTTCCACATCCTTGCCTATGGCTGGCCATAGAAACGCTGCTGAATTAATACATTAATGCAACACAATATGTCCGTCCCGGAACTGTCTCAAAACGTGTTAATTCAAGTGGCAAAAGTTACCCGGTGGGGTGAATTTTTCGCTCCCAACACCAAACCCCTTTCTATTCCCTTCCACGAACGCATTTGATCGATCGCGTTTTGCACATTCGAACCCAACCTATTTATTACTATTGAACAATGTCGTCTAACTTGGACAAGTCTTTGGATGATATCATCGCCGCCAAGCCAAAGGCCGGCCGACGACGGGTCTCTGCCAAGGGCATTAAGAAGGCCTCCACCGCCCGAACGAGCGCGCGAAAGCCAGTCGCAAAGTCCACGAAGCAGGCTGCTGTTGCGGCGAAGCAGACTCTGGACACTCTGACCGAGGCTCAGCGACTTGCCGACCGAATCATTATCTCGAACCTGGTATGAAGAATCCCCTTTTTCCCCGTTTTTTGGCGAAACACGTACATTCCGAGTGCGACCTGATTGTTACGAATCGAAACGACATGCGTGTTTCCCGTTGTAGATTATATTTTTGTTCGGTGGACTAACCAACCTCTTACAGCCTACTGATGTCACTGAAGCATCGGTGAAGGTATGTTGACTTTTGTTCCTTTTTCTTTTCAACGCAGCGTGTTCTGCAAGAATATTAGAAAAGGAATCAATCAAAAGGAGAGGTTTGGAATGGTACTGCTATACGCGTTTGAGAGTTGAGGACAACCAATTATTTTATTTTATCTTGGTTAGTCTGTCGCTGTTTTTTTTTCAAAAAATGGCTTGACAAATTGTGGATATGATCCCTGAGCCCTATTTTGGGGGTAATCATTTTATACATGGGGTTGATGGTTACCCATGCTTGTTGATTGTTTTGCGAGAGACTGTTAGAGAGCAAGTCAAGAACTGCACAGGGGGATATTTGCGCTTATATTTTTGGTCTACGGCCGTAATTATGTGATTGCCACGGCTATTCTTTTCCTGCTTCAAAGGTTGGTTGAAAATATCAGTGCCGTGGACCAATGCCATATGAATTCAGATTTAAAAAGGACCTGAATAATTATGGGGCAATTGTTCTGGTTATTAAGGGAGTTTATCCGCACTGAGAACAATTGTAAAAGCGATTTTTCATTTTAAACGGCAATATGGCAGGCAAAACAGTTCTTTGACGCCTTTCTCTCTGCTAGCGTCTCTCTCTCCACACGATCTGCATTATTTTCTCAATTGCCATGGCCTTTTGTGGCAGATCTACTCACTCTACGCATAGTATCATTCTTTTTCTCCTTTTTGGTGAGATTACTGTATTTCTTTTATTTTTGCAGAGCTGTGTCGAATGGTACGACCAGCTCTAACTCCCCCACCTAGGAATACTTTGCCCACGAAATTGGCCCAATCAAGACTTGCCAGGCTTCTTACAACAGCCGTGGCCAGCCAACCGGTGTTGTCAGCGTCACCTTCCGGCGCAACGGTGATGCCGCCAAGGCTGTCAATCGATTCAACGGCACCTCCATCGACGATGGTGCCAAGACCATGAAGGTAAGAATCTCTCAAGTTTTGTTTTTGTTTGTCGAAAAACGACTAACAGGATTTTATAGGTTGAATTGGTGATGGACCCTAGCAAGCGACCATTGTCCTCTCGACTCAACGCTGCCCCTGCGTAAGTGCCCTTGCATTTTTAATATTTCCTCCACGTAACTAACTTTATTGGTATAGTGCTCAGCAGCAGCAGCAGAAGCAACAGAAGCAGGCCGCTGTCCAGCAGGCTGCCAAGGCTATCCAATCCAAGCCAAAGAAGGCTAAGAAGAAGGCTTCAAAGCCTGCTCGACGGCCAAAGAAGACTGTTGAGGAACTGGATGCTGAGATGGCTGACTACTTCGAAAGCAACCAGAACGCTGATGTCGCTGTTTAAAAAAAAGCAGACTTAACGTTATTTTTTTATGTGTAATTTTTTATTATTATAGTATCTTCAGAATTTCAACTAATGACCAGAACCTTGTTCGCGTTTCCTACATTATTAATGACCATGACATGAATGTAAACTTGTTCGCTTCTAGGGAGATCGGTTAGAGTTTGAACCATGGAAGGTTAAGCTCAAGAATTAGCCGGGGCATACCCGTCAGATCGACATGGCAAAAGCCTGTTAAAAATACGAAATACTCCTCAATAACTCCCGTATTTTAACCTGATAATATTGGCAGTGCCCCGAAAATGGAAGTGATGTGCCAGCACATTCTCTCAACCCCTACAATCCTAACATGTCTTACTCACGTTGGGACGACTACCAGTAATTACAGGCCTCCTCGCGAAGGTAAAAAGGGGTAAAATAAGTATATAGTGGACACAAACCTCTTTCCTCCTCAATAATATACACGATCACGATAGAGCCATGTCTTCGTCAGCGCCTCACTGGATGGGGATCCCTTTGAAGCACCTTGCATTAGCGACACTGACGGTGCAGAACTCGTCGCTCATTCTTGTTATGCACTACTCAAGGGTAATGCCTGGGTACGATGACTCCAATAGATACTTTGTGTCCACTGCAGTCCTTCTCAACGAGATCATTAAACTGATCATCTGCCTTGGAGTGAGCCTGTATAAGGAGAGGAATATTAGGAAGGTAGTTGCCGAGGTGTACAGCAGTGACGCGTGGAAGCTGTCCATTCCGGCCTTTTTGTATACTCTGCAGAACAGTCTCCAGTTCGTTGCGGTATCGAACTTGGACGCGGCGACTTTCCAGGTCACATATCAGCTCAAGATTCTCACCACAGCGTTCTTTGCGGTGACGATACTCAAAAGAATACTCTCAAATAGGCAGTGGATCTCGCTCTTGCTTCTTACAGTCGGTATTGCCCTAGTACAGACCCCCACCGATGCCATTGTCAAGCTTTTCTTTGACGTAGAGGAAGAAGAGGTGGTGGTAGAACATGCTGACATGAACCAGTTCGTTGGCCTGGTGGCAGTAGCTGTGGCTTGCTTGCTGAGTGGACTCGCAGGGATTTACTTTGAAAAAGTATTGAAAGGCACCAGGTCTAGTCTTTGGACTCGCAATGTCCAGTTGTCATTCTTTTCCTTATTCCCCGCATTCTTCTTTGGAGTTGTAGCGAAGGACGGGTCTGAAATCCGTCAAAAGGGATTTTTCCATGGATACAACTACATTGTTTGGCTCTCCATCCTCCTCCAGGCTGTTGGCGGAATCGTTGTCGCTCTTTGCGTGAAATATGCGGACAATATTGCCAAGAACTTCGCCACGTCTATTTCGATTATCTTCAGCTGTATTGCCTCGTTGATGTTTTTCGACGACTTTAAAATGTCTGGCAATTTCTTCCTTGGCGCCTTGATTGTTATCTACGCGACGACATTGTACTCTAAACCAGAGAAGAAGACGGAATCTGGAGAATCGTCAAAGAGGGAAATGGCATAACTTCTTTTTTTGTGAACAAAAATCCTGTATTTATATCCTCGTTGTTATATGCGGACAGAGTTAGACAGTAACTACATCAATATTATTGGTCTGCGCCGCAGATGTGATCAACTTTTTTAACCAACCAATCGCCTTCAAAGCATTATGTCGATGGAGTCGATCAATTCGCGTACCTTTATACATAATAACCCCTGTGCTGGTATAAAAGTAATTGCTGAAAATTGCTGTCAATGACGACAATTTTGGATACCGGTGTAAGACCATCCGACAGGATAAAGAGGGCATCGGCATCATCTTAGGATAGGACTAGCAGTTTAGATATGAGAGACTCAGCTATCTCTAGAGGGCCAAAGTCCCGTAAGTTCTCAGTCCAGGAGCGTGCGAAATACTTCAGCTCCTTGCCAAATTCCAATCTTCACACCTTGGTTAATACTAAGGAAGGTCTGATCGCGGTGTTTGATTTCTGGAACTCTATACCGCAACTATCTCATTAGATGGATTCCCACTTCAGGGTGGCTGACACAGGTTTTCCCCCAGTATCTTGCGGGCACAACAGTATTGGTGCTCATACCAACGCTTCGTACGTTCTCACTCTAAGAGAAAAGGTTTCCCCTCGTGTCACCGGTGCAATCGCACCTGGGAAATCGGCCCCATCGAATTAAAGTTATTGAACTTCATTGAATTGTTTATAATATGTTGAAACGTCTTCCAAGCGGACAAATGTGGTGATGTAATATAACTGCCTACATCAGTCACAAGTAGCAACAGGCATATAGAATTCTATCTATCTAACATACGAACTTGTAACCCGATGTTACAACAGTGAATAGTTTATCACCGTGGCTGGTGAAGCCAAGACCATAGTCTACCTTGTAATTTCAGAGACTTTAAATAGATAAATTCATTCATCATTCATTCATTCATTCATTCATTATCCTTTCTATGATGCTGTAATTACGCCTAACTCAGTCACCAGTGGATAAAGCATTTATAATATAGAAATCTACTTTTAACTAGGGCTAACGGGCCCACTCAAATTCACGTGATCATCACGTGAATATCACGTTTCACGTGATCTGAAAGATAACTATTCATTGCACTAAAAAACCAGAGGCAAAACAATTCAAAGCCGTTATAGTATAGTGGTCAGTACAGCTCGTTGTGGCCGAGCAGACCCAGGCTCGATTCCTGGTGACGGCAATCATATTATTTTTTGCAAATTTATAACGCGCGTTATCGGTGAAACATTTGTGCATTATCGATCGATTTTTCTTCATATCCTTGAATGAAAGTTGACGCTTATCTATTATATATTACACTGAACAACTGGGGTGGTACTAGCTCTTATTTAGTAAATTGGCCTGAGAGGGAATTCATTCAGTATTGTCTCTCTAAGGATATTCACAGAAAACATGAAATTAAATTCATAGCAAAAAGTGTATAAATTAGTTATGACAGAGTAAATGTGGAATTAGGAATCTGTAAATAAATAATTCAATTATAATTAGTCTTAAAAAAATCCCCTTAATAAAGAAAAGGAGGTCAGTCAAATTAGGACTTCTCTCCAATGTAACCCAATAAGAGCAATTTTATCCTTTTTTTTTTTTAGTTCCGCATGGAGAAAAAAGTGGGCATGCATTTGAATTAGAAAAATAAAAACTAACGCTAGCCATGCAATATGAGACCCAATAGATTGGATATACTAATATAGCCTAAGAGATTGTACATTGTGCTGTGTCCATAAAATCAGACTTCACATGAACCATGCCTCTGAGTTCCAAAGTCTGGGAACCGCCGCTATGCCACCATCTCAATAGTTGTTGGTCTCTGTCATATTCCCATGTTCCACTAGACGTGAAGACACCAAATTCATTTTCTGGGAAATGAAGGCGAGGAATAAATACTTCTGTTGGTTCGCTAGTTTCCTTCGACTCAGTCAAATCTCTGGCCCTTTTGAGCCTCAACATATAACTGCCTTTGCGCAACTGGAAAGTTCCAGTTGCAATACCGTCCACGGCCGCTCTCAGTGCAAAAGGACGCGAGAGTGCTTCTAATACTCTTATACCATTGCTTTCCTTGAAATCCTTGGAGTAAATACTCAAGTCTTCTCCGTTCCAGTTATCACCATGCTCATATGTGTTGGAGCCGGTATAATTCCACAAGGTATAATGCAGGGTGGCTTCTTCCAGGCCCGTGTTTAACGCATCCATTGCGCGTAGCTGCTCAGAATAGTCCCCCGTTCTATAGGCCTCCTTATCATTCATGTCAAACGGTATACCTATTTCAGACACCAAGCATGGAATAACTCCCAGCCTTGCGCGACCTTCATTTTTAATAAATTGCAGCTGCGAAGCAATGCATGATCTAATATTCTTTTCACCCAACCTCATTCCAAATAATGGGGTCAGGTATTTGCCTCGCAAGACGCCAACGGCATCCACATTGAAATATCGGTTCCATTTCTTCAACATGAGGGTGAGGCCATCGTAGTAATGGGGAGAATATATCGTCTTATCGTCGACAAGATCGCTGCCTTTGAGAGGCGGAGGGGCAGTGTTAACCGGCGGTTGCAAAAAGAGAAAGCAGTCCGATGAAATCGACCTAATTTTCTGCATAAATGCCTTCCAATGGTCGACAAAATAGTTGTCAACAAACGCCCGTTCGCCGTTTTCTGCAAAGGGCTTTCCCGTCTTGTCAAAGGCAAAATAGTCTGGCCGCAATAGCCGTCTAGTTGACTCGTCCCACACGCCATGAAGAGCCCAAATACATCTCCCAGCAGTCCAAGCGGGACTTCGGTCCCAGCAGTACTTGATGTCAATCTCGTTTCTTTGCTCTGGGTCCAACCACACGTGTGCACCCTGCGGATCTATCTTGTACTTATTTGGTCTCTTCTTTGGGCCCATTTGTGTGAAAGTGTAGTAATCAACCTCGACAGCGACACCAGTACCGAGGAGCATTGCCTCAAATGGCGTAGGAGTGGCCCCCAGCTTGACCATCTGCACTGGAGGGTGGTCCGTAATATCTACATTGCCAATAAACCCGTGGCCTGGCTCGTTCATCGACTCAAATCCAATCACAACGTCCCCCAAATCAGCCTCGTAAATCCTTGTCGCTAGGTATCCAAAGGCATTGAGGAAATGGGACTGCAGGTAGCTCTGGATGTTTACTCCGTTAATAATGCACTTGGGTGCATAGTCCTCTCCAGCGAAGAAGAGAGTGAACATGGTCAAGCACGCTAGCCGGTCATAGTTGGAGGCCCAGATCATGTCTAGGTAGTCCTCTTTTGCTGTTGGCCCATGCAAAAGAGCTGCCTGTGTATCTTTGAACGCTTTCGGGTCGAGTCCTGCGGCATATAGTGTCCATAATGGCGCTCCATCTCCGCCACAGTACCTCGACCAGACGTCCTGATGCGGGTCAATAAACGCATATATCCCGTGGGACCGCAGCTTCATGAGCAATTCTATCGTAAAGGTGATAAAGTCTTCATCGTAGACTCCAGGACCGCTGTGCTCTAGGGCCTCCCACGTAACTATGTATCGCACAACATTGAAGCCCAGGGCCTTGAGGCGCTGGAAATGTGCATCTGCATCCTCCAGTGAAAATGGAGATCCGACGTAGGAGACACTTTCACCATCCCAGAACTGTTCGTCGTCAAGCGACACCGGCGTAGGAGTCAGCGGCTTTGCGGGGTATTTGGCGTCCCCGGCCACATTTACACCCTTAAGAGTCACGATCCGGCTGTGCTCATCTCGAAAGTTTCCCTTCTCGATGACCAGCTTTGGCAGCCGCTCAGTTGCTGTCATATTTTTCCACAAATATTGTCGCAATACAGTAGATAGACAGACAGAGAGAACACTGCCCTTATCGAAGGCTGCATGGATGCCCGGAGTTCCGAATTCGGCGGCTAGCTGCGGCGCAATGATCCGAGGTATTAATATCATCCTTTTAACGGCTTACATGATTGTATGGATTCCCGTAAATGATAGTTGATTTTAGTTATTCAGCGGCCAAATAGTGCTGGTGAGTTGAACCTATTCATTTCTTAGCACAATAGTACTCAGCTTGCAATGCTGTTGTGTATATTATGAAATCTAAAGACAATTGGTAATATACGTAGAGGTAGACGATTAGGGCATGTCCTTGGCATCTCTGAAGGCAGGGAGGAATGGGTAGATCTCTGCATTGTCCACGTCCCAGACCCCCTTTTTAACGTAAACATCGTTCTTAAGAATCTCCTTGACTTCTTCCTTAGAATTAGCTCGGATCGTGAGCATGGAGCCAATAAAGCTTGGAGTGGTACCCTCCTGGGGGTCCTTGGACAGAATACCGCCTCCACTGGTAATCATGCCTGGATTCTCTGCTCGGGTAACCTTTAAGGTGCTAAAGTGCTCTGGGCGGATGTCCAGTCGTTTCTGCAAAGAATTTGGATAATCTCTCACAATCACCAGATACTCTTTCAGATTCTTTGAAGTCGAAAGCATTCTTCTACCGATAGTATTCATTGTTCAAGTTTGCAAATGTTGGGATGGAGGTATGTGGGGAATGATATTTGGGTGGTAGTGGATTTTTTCTGAGATAGAGAGGAGACGGTGGTACATTGCCGGTATTTGGTAAGCGACTCCACGTACACCTATATTAATTGCGCCTCTTACTTACAGAACAGATATATAATTGAAAATAACTAGATTTCATATCTAGATTTGTTCTCCAATACAATAACTATAACAGACTTATATTAGGTATTGCGGAGATCTTTGCATGCTCCGGAACTTTTTCCAAGACGCACACCGCTGAGGCTCTGAAGGTCGGCATACTAATCCACCAGTTGCCAAGCACACAGCTACATCTGATCCAAGAGAGCCCAGATAGCCAAGCATGCCCAGAGGGGATAAGCTAGCCTAGACTGCCCAGATTGCCCAGAATGCCCAGTTCCCGCAGATGGCCTTGACCGGCTAGGCGACCAGTACGGAGGCTGAGCGGCCCGCCGCACGGCTGAATCAACCGATCACGTGCCGCGACACGACTTTGACAAATTTCAAGAAGACACGTAGGTTTGACGACGGACGACGTTTCCAGATACCCAAGAGATAACGATATCATGTGGCTAAGCGACTTGCAGAGTAAGAGATCCACGGCTCCGCCAAGATATGAGAGATAGGCTAACTATGAAACCCAGAGTGCGGTGTGGGATTCACTGCTGCTGGTATGATGACCCGAATCAACTGGTGATTTAGTGCTAATAAAACGCGTAGGAGTGTTTTTCTTCGGTCTCGGCGTTGTAATGTTCTTTGATTCAGCGCTGCTGGCGTTTGGCAATGTGCTATTCATTGCCGGGCTGACGCTGATTATTGGTGTGCAAAAAACGTTTTACTTCTTTGCTCGGCCACAGAAAATCCGCGGGTCGCTGTGCTTCTTGCTGGGGATTATTTTAATTCTGCTCAAGCACTCGTTTATTGGGTTCGCCATTGAGTGTTTTGGTATCCTTGGGCTGTTTGGGGACTTTTTTGGCGTCATTGTAGCCTTCCTACGGTCTCTGCCGGTAGTTGGGCCGTTGCTGTCCCATCCCATGGTCGCTCCAGTATGTTATTGTTTGGATCCAACATGTGTAATTACTAACCGCAGTGTTTTTTTAAGACCGTTGATAGATTGGCGGGGGTGAGGATTCTGCCGGTCTAAGCCCAGATCAACCCACCTTTTTTAACGACAAACATTATACGACAAATGACTGACACGACCCGAATTGATCCTGTAGAAGCCGATTATGAGCCTACCGTAGCCATTTAATAACCACCCATTACACTGCTACTTTGATAAAACACTTGCTTAATGACATGACAAATAACACCTGTTCCAATCAATATACCCCCCATAGTAGAGGTTTGGAAGCGTGTGGAGTACAAATTGGCAACACTGCTACAACTAACCGCACGGCGTTATTAAAACAAAGTATATTTAACCAATTGCTTTAAAAAAGCTTGTAAAACTCGACTCAAATCAAAAAAACCTGGGACCGGAATACTTAGTACCCAACAGAGACAAGGTAGTCGCCCAGCTTCTCTACAACCTGAGTGGCCTGGCCGGCAGTGGTGCCCTGGGCCTCGTCGTAATGCGCCACCAACAACGCCTGCTTGGTCTTGACGATGACCACGCCAGTCTTGTCCTTCTTGCCGTAGATGGATCGTTCGTCGTTTCGCAGCAAAAAGTACTTCTCACCCTCAACGTGGAGACCCTTCTCCTGCAAAGCCGAGACGTCCTGGTAACCCTTGAGGATCTCACTGACCTCGCCAGCAGAAACCTAAAAAAACGTCACCGTTAGCCACTATCCGCCTCCCCCGAAACCACAATTGACATACATTGAAGCCTGGGGTCTGCGCCCACACGCTGTCGCCTTGGCTGGAGAAAATGGCCGCCTTGTCAATAGCCTTGGAGCCAATCAAGTTGTCTACGTAAGCTACAAGAATAGTCAGCCCCCAGCTCCGAGGATCAATTGGAATACCCACCTTGCCACGACATTTTTACTATACCGAACTAAAGCAGTGGATTTTTGATGTGCACAAAAAATGTCACTGAAAAGGGGAAAAAGAAGGGGAAAGGTGAGGCCAGCCTATGTTGAGGTGAGCCCGGGCATTTGTCCCATCAAATGATGTAGGTGCACTACGTATTATTTTGTCAAATGCATTGGCCAATTGCCACCCAATTTTTTGTCATTGTAAGATATAGAACCTCCCTAGCAAATATAAGCCGATTTTACTCGAATTTAGGCTGGCCGCCTTGATGGGCAATTGCGTTACAATGGTTCCTTTGGGCCCCTTGTGCCGACCGGGACATTTTGGAGACGGTGCGCTCTCTCACGTAGACACCCGAGCCCATCCTGCATCCCGCAGCGTGCGCACGCACTATGGGTTTGGGAGTTGCCCGTAGTTGGGTTGGAGTGGAAGGGCTTTAATGGGTTGATAATGGATATTAGATTACTGGCCCTATAGAGCGAGACTCTGTAGAAGCTAGCAAGCTATTATAGACCTGTTAGATTGGGTCGTACAAGCTGGCCAATTAAACTGTACAAATGCACCGTGAGAATAGGAGGGGGCGGCGTGTTTCATATGCCTGGCAGGGGCGGTTTAATGCCGACTTGGGCCGCTCTAACCTGCCGCTGTAAGCACATTTCAGCACTGTTGTAAGCATTTTTCTAAACGCACTTCTTTAACGCAAATTATGCGTGAAATAATTTTTCGATAACGAAAAAGCCCTATAGAAGATAAATCCTACTATAGACATCAAAACGATAGATATAAAATGGCCAAGAAAAAGAACCTGACAGAGATCCGAGGCGTAGAGGGCCGGGCCAGTGTCTCCAAGCTCAAGAAGAAAATCCGCGACCTGGAAAGATTAGTGCGAAGCCCTAAACTGCACGCCGATAAAAAAGTTGAGACGGAGCGTGCGATTGAGGCATTGAAGGGCGAGCTCAAGGAAGCCGAAAAGGTGAGGAAAGTCAAGCATACAGCACAGAAGTATCACATGGTGCGATTCTTCGAGAAAAAGAAGGCTGCGCGGAGATTGAAAGCGGCAATCAAGCGAGGGGACAGTGCCGAGGAGATCAGGCAGTGTGAGATCGACTATTACTACGTGCTCACTTTCCCTATAGACGAAAAGTACGTTTCACTATATCCCAGCAACGAAGAAGATGCTGCACCTACCAGAGACAAGAAGAATTCTGTCCGGAAGCAGGTCATTGAGATGATCGATTCCGGCAAATTGGAGGTGGGACTTGACGAGGACGGCACATCCAAGGCATTGAGGTCTAATGTTCAAAAGCAGCAATCAAACAATACTGCTAAATCGTCTTCTAAGAAGAACGAGTCGAAGCAAAATGCCTCCGAGAGCAAGGCTGAGAGTGAAGAGGAAGAGGATGGATTCTTTGAGTAGGACGCTCTCACCGGCCGACCGAGCCATTAAGATGCATTTTGAAGAGCTAACTACAGAGATGCGGAGTTCGGAATTAACGTAGTAGTACAAACTATAATGACCTGCAGCTAATGCTATGAAACAAATTGACGCATGACTAGATATCGAAGAGATCAAAAAAAAAAAATCTAAATTCCGAGACGGCTAAACAGTCGACCGTATGTTTCCAATGCCAGTTTTAATATATTCAAGTAAAAAGTAAAACTTCTAAATAACGGGGTTTAGCGAGCTGAGCCTCAACGTCGTGCAGGGGGCTGCAAGGTTCCTCGTGCGTACGTTGTTGCCTACCCGATAACGCACGACCGGGTATCGGAAAGCATCTGAATCCCGGGCGAGTTAAATTAAAATATATTTCACAGGCATTCAAGACAGATATACCATATTTTTTCGTTACGCACAGATCGTTATGCAAGGAACAGATGGCGGTGTCCAATTGCATATCCCGCTTGGCATATCGTATTCTGGTCACACGGCGTTCGTTTTATACGATATGTTCAAATTACCTTTGTAGAATAAATATCAGAGCCACCAAAGAATGACGCATCATCCATGCCCTCGTGGCGTCTTGCTTACTCGTCGTCCTCATCGTAATCAATAACTCGGCGCTTCTTCCGCGACACCTTGCCATCGTCTTCTTCTTCTTCCTCTTCCTCCTCGTCAGAGTACCCACGGTTTCTTCGTTCGGCTCGCTCTGCCATGGCATCCAATTCATCCAACTCGTCCTCGCCAGCCTCTTCTTCCTCCTCCTCCTCATCGTCATAGTCTCTATTCTTGTACTTGTCAGCGCCGCGCTTCTTGACAGAGGCCAGCCGCTTTGCACCCTCGTCCTCCTCTTCCTCGTCTTCGACAACAAAGTCGTCCTCTTCGTAGGCGTTTCTACCGGAATATCCTGCGACCCCGACGCCAAGCTCATCGTCCTCGTCCTCGTAATCGTACCGTGTCGACCGTCCGCCGCCCTCACCGCGCTCTTCGAGCTGCTTGCGCTTGTTCTCCAGCTTGCGCCGTGCCCGGAGGTTCGTCTCCTCAGCCTTTTCGGCCTCTCTTTTGATCTTCTCCGGGTCGTCGGTGGTCGCTACGTTCCCGACACTGGCGCTCTTGAGCCGCTGCTTCGCCAGCTCCTCGGTGATCCGCTTGTGCGTCAGTGACTTGGTTGACGTAGGCACAAATGTCATGGACTTGCTGAGCATTGCTGTGGCCTGCAGCAGCTGGTTCGTCGGATGCGACAGCGTCAAAAATGTGTCCTCATACGCCTTTTCGTGCACGTCAAACATCTCGTCGCCCAATTGCAGTGACATGCTGCCGTCGCTCCACTTTACAAACCGCGCATTGGACTGCTTGATCATGTTGCCGTTTTCATCGCGCCCGTACTTCCACCGCACCGTGCTCTCGTTCCTGAGCTTGAACTGGGTCCTCTCCTCCGCAGAAGTCTCGCCGAGGTCCTTCTCGCACTGCTCGAGGAACTTGTCGGCGTTGAATGGATGGGCATCGACACTAAGGAACTTGGGCACCCGGACAGAGTAGGTGTGGGCAGAAGGCGCGTGAGAGGGCGCGTATCGCGGGATTGTCACCTCCACAAGCTTCTGGGCCTCTTCCTCCTCCTCTTTTTCGCTGAACCCTACCTCTTCGTCGAGCTTTTCTTCCTCTCCAAACAAATCATCTCCGCTCTTCTCTGAATCGGACATTGTGGTGGTGGTGAAAAGTCGCGATCTCTGATTTGGGACATTACCTGCGGCACTTACTTGGAGGGTAAAAGTCTACGCCGTGGCCACAGCACTGAGCCCAGAGCAGGAACACACTAATAAACTGGCAATTGGGGAAGGGGGGGGCTCCCCCCGGCTACGGGATTTGGGGCTGGCCCCAAGTGAGCGGCGTTGTATGGTATACGGTATACATCGTCGATGGAGGTGGTGCTGGAATATACTTCCGGCAGTGCTGAGAAATGCTTACGGCAACAGTTGCCGGTGTCCGTTACACTCGGAAGCGCGCGTTGCAAATTGCCGTCGGAATCCGCTCCGGTTAAAAACACGCTCGGCCGCCAAGCGGGTGGATACCACCGGCAAAGAAGTCCCATGGGGATGGTTTATAGTGAATGGGGGTTTATCTATTAGACAGGTTCTGTGATGTCATTGCAATTTTTCCGATCGAAAAAGGCTGCTGCAGGTAGAGGGAGCAGGGCGGTAGCGTTACGATGATGGGAATGGGAGGGGAATGACGGCATCTCATTCGCTGTTAGCGCAACGCTGCATCGGTCTTTGGTCTGAGCGCTGTGCATTTCATCCCCTCTTCTTCAGGGAGCGCATTGTGAAGCGATACATGTACACACGTTGAGCAGCATACTTTACATATTTTACATCAGGCACCCTGGAGTGCGTACGCCGCCCTCGCAGGTGGTTGCTCTAGATTGCGGGCTTTTTTTTATCTACACACCTATCAGCCTATGCAACACCCCCCAGCACCGCACCCACGCCCAACCCTGTGGTGGTAGGTAGAGCATATTGTGGGTGCGTGCGTATGCTGCTGTTTTGGCCGTATGGTGGTTAGAGCCCACACACCCGTTCGCGGTCAGTAGCGGCGAATGGAAGAGAATGAGGGGGCGGCGACTTGTATTCCACCGGCCTGTTCAATCTCCGACCCTAGACACCAAATGCCTTCAATCCATCAAAATATTTGGGTCCGGAGACCGCGATAGAAGGTATGGGGCCCGCCCTCCCCGGATGGCCGCTCGGATCGAATCCGACCTATTGGTGATAGCGCCTGTCTGACAATAAAAATTTCACCTCAGCGGCCCGACCTCTGCCGTACCTTTCCAGTGCATGAAATTTTTTTCTGGATCACCTTGCCGCTGTCCCACCGGAGCTGGGTGGGGAAATCTCTGGATCTGTTTTTCATTTAGAAACCAGTCTGGTTCACCCGATCCATGTAATCGCTGTATATCATACACCGTGGCGACCAGAGTTGCCGGCTTTACTACTGTGTGAGAAGGTTTGGGCGATCTTATGACGGACTCGGAGGTTCATATTCGCCGATGATCTATGTCTCATGTACATAATGCCTCCGAATCAGCCCTACCTAGGATAAGACTGAGCGTCGCGGACGATGCACCAGGGGATGCCATTTACGGTAGGTGATAGGCCTCGGTTGACGTGCGCTGGCCCAAACAGGAAAGAAACCGTTGGAAGGTTTTCAGATAGCTCGGGACGCGTCCTCCAGGGCAAGAAGCACTTAGTGCAGCACATTTTTTTTAGTGTATTAAGGGTACACTTATTGTGCTTTTGCGGGAGAAAGAGGGGAGGAGAGCAAAAGACTCAGTCCGCCGGCTTTCCCCCCCCAAAAAAAAAATCTCGCAAATATCCCCTCCTCGTAACCCCAAAGGAGTGATTCTTGGCCCGTTGGCAAAGCGCTTAACTTACCCCCATCGGACGAGAAGTGTGAAGCTACTCTCCACATTAGCCAAGAAATATAACGAATTTTGTGGGAACGCGGAGTACAAGGCTGTAAAGATGTATGGCTGTACATACAATGGCTAATATGACGTTACGCTCTAGTAATAATTTCAATTACGTCTGTGCTATACAACCTCAGAGTCACCTTATAGATTCCCTACATGAGCTATTTACACCTTATAGTACATTGATATCGCTTGCCGGCTAAACTAAAGTAAAGGACCAACAATATTATCTATAATACAAACCAGCTCTAATTCGTTTTTTTTTTTATCCTATTGTTCTGGCCAATCAAACATTATAGCCGACTCAACACAATTGCCAATTTTTTTACTCCAGCGTTGTAGATCTTGAGAGTCACCTCTGGAAGAAGAGGGGATAGAAAATTTAAGCGCTTGCTGATTCGCTACCAATACACGACTTTAGAGTAGGTGTATTACTTTTGTCTGAGAGCCCACTCTCCAATCTAAACCGTTTGTTTTTCCAAGACATGCGACGCATGAGGGAACCGAAAGCCCGGGCAAATCGATGGTGATGCAGCCAGGCCGTTCCGAGGAGGACCAAAAAATCACAGGACAGTCTTGCGGCTCACTAGAAGTCCAGTAGAGAGCTGGGGAAAAATCGCTATCATTCAGCAAAAATGCCGGATTTTTTTTGCACTAGACCGAGTCGTGCCAATACACTAGCCGTTGCCCAAAACTGGTCGCGCCAGACCGCCGATAGCGGCACCCAAAATCCGTGGGAAGCTCGGGTATGGCGGCTAGCCAATCGGGGGAGGGAAGGAAGAGGGAATAAAAAGCAAATACAGACGATATGGGAGGGAAAGAAAAAATCCGTGTCTTACATCTCGTAACGGATAGAATTTCTTTTTCTTGTCTATCTCTAAACTTTTTTCAAACGGTTGATATTAGAGGATGTAAAATATAACGCCAAAAATGGCCCAAATTTTACCCGATTTTTAGCAATTGGATTATATTGCAGGTGAGATATCTCTGGCGCGAAATGTCCACGTCCTTGGTGTTGAGAATACACTTTTTATTGCACCGATAGTAAAGTTCGCACTCCCGGGTGTTTACTAATGAAATCATCAAGTCTCAGATGGATCATAAAAAAGCAATGCCAAAGAAGAGAAAAAAAAATTTGAAAAAAAAGTAACCCAGTTCAATACCCATCGGAGAATTCGGGGCTACTTGAACATTATATATACCCTAGCCAATTCGCACTTGTAGTTCTCTTTTTTTTCTCTAACTTTTACGCTTTCCGCTTTTTATCCCTAGCATAAGCCCACCATTGAGTGTGTGTTTAGTGGCGATTTTTTGTGTGTAAAAAGTTGAAGGAAAAGTTGAACAGCAATGTCCGCTGAAGAACCAGTTGTCGACAGCTACGAGGGCCTCGACGAGTACGCCGCTCTCATCAAGTTCATCTCCACTCACCGGGAGAAGGGCGAGGAGGTCCAGGACGAGGAGACCGAGCAGGTCGCCACCAAGGCCCCATGGTACGCTCCATGGCGAAAGGCTAAGGGCGCTGACGGTGCTTTCCAGGCCCCTGACGCTTGGTTGCACACCGACCTCAAGCAGGGTTTGACCAACGCTGAGGTCGAGCAGCGACGAAAGAAGACCGGCTACAACGAGATCACTGCCGAGAAGGAGAATATGTTCCTCAAGTTCTTGGGTTTCTTCCAGGGCCCAGTTCTTTACGTTATGGAGCTTGCCGTCCTTCTTGCTGCCGGTCTCCGAGATTGGATTGATTTTGGTGTTATTATTGGTATTCTGATGCTTAACGCTATCGTTGGTTGGTACCAGGAGAAGCAGGCTGCTGACGTTGTTGCTTCCCTGAAGGCTGACATTGCGCTCAAGGCTATTGTCGTTCGAGATGGCCAGGAGTTTGAGATTAAGGCTCGAGAGGTTGTCCCAGGTGACATTGTTGTCATTGAGGAGGGCACCGTCGTTCCAGGTGACGCCCGACTTATCACTTCTTACGACAACCCAGCTGGCTACGCCGACTACCTTGACTACATGAACCAGGACAACACCACCGAGAACAAGAACTCTGAGGACGAGGATGAAGACGAGAAGGAGGCCAAGGTTGGTCACGCTCTCGTTGCTTGCGATCAGTCTTCCATCACCGGTGAGTCCCTTGCCGTTGACAAGTTCATGGGTGATATGGTTTACTACACCACTGGCTGCAAGCGAGGAAAGGCTTACGCTATCGTCACCACCTCCGCCAAGACCTCCTTCGTTGGTAAGACTGCTTCTATGGTCCAGAACGCCAAGGACACTGGTCACTTCAAGGCCATCATGGACTCTATTGGTACTTCTCTGCTTGTTTTGGTTATGGTCTTCATTCTTGCTGCTTGGATTGGTGGCTTCTTCCGACACTTGAAGATTGCTACTCCAGAGGACAGCGATCAGAACCTGCTCCACTACACTTTGATTCTCCTTATCATTGGTGTCCCAGTCGGTCTTCCAGTCGTTACCACCACCACCCTTGCTGTTGGTGCTGCCTACCTTGCTGAGCAGAAGGCCATTGTCCAGAAGCTCACTGCTATCGAGTCTCTTGCTGGTGTCGATATTCTCTGCTCTGACAAGACCGGTACTCTTACTGCCAACAAGCTGTCCCTCCGAGAGCCATACATTGCTGACGGTGTTGATGTCAACTGGATGATGGCTGTCGCTGCTCTTGCCTCTTCCCACAACATCAAGTCCCTTGACCCGATTGACAAGATCACCATCGTCACCCTCAAGAAGTTCCCGAAGGCCATGGAGATTCTGCAGCAGGGCTGGATCACCAAGTCTTTCACTCCATTCGACCCAGTCTCTAAGCGAATCACTTCCGTTTGCGAGCTTGATGGTGTTACCTACACTTGCGCCAAGGGTGCTCCAAAGGCTATCCTTAACCTGTCCAACTGCTCCCCAGAGGCTGCTGAGCTCTACACCACCAAGGCCCGTGAGTTCGCCCAGCGAGGTTTCCGATCCCTCGGTGTCGCTGTCAAGCGAAACGAGGAGGACTGGCAGTTGCTTGGTATGCTCTCCATGTTCGATCCACCACGAGAGGACACTGCCCAGACCATTTTGGAGGCTCAGGCTCTTGGTCTTTCCGTCAAGATGCTTACTGGTGATGCCATTGCCATTGCTAAGGAGACCTGCAAGATGCTTGCTCTCGGTACCAAGGTTTACAACTCTGACAAGCTTGTTACTGGCTCCATGACCGGCTCTCTTCAGCACGACCTTGTTGAAAAGGCTGACGGTTTCGCTGAGGTGTTCCCAGAGCACAAGTACCAGGTCGTTGAGATGCTCCAGGACCGAGGTCACTTGACTGCCATGACCGGTGATGGTGTCAACGACGCCCCATCCCTCAAGAAGGCTGACTGTGGTATTGCCGTCGAGGGCTCCACCGAGGCTGCCCAGGCTGCTGCTGACATTGTCTTCCTTGCTCCAGGTCTTTCTACCATTGTTGATGCTATCAAGGTTGCCCGACAGATTTTCCAGCGAATGAAGGCTTATATTCAGTACCGAATTGCCCTTTGCTTGCACTTGGAGATCTACCTTGTTACTTCTATGATCATCATCAACGAGACCATCCGAACCGACCTTGTCGTCTTCATTGCCTTGTTTGCTGATTTGGCCACTATCGCCGTCGCTTACGACAATGCCCACTACGAGATTCGACCAGTCGAGTGGCAGCTTCCAAAGATCTGGGTTATCTCTGTCATCCTTGGTTTGCTTCTTGCTCTCGGTACTTGGGTTGTCCGAGGTTCCATGTTCCTGCCAAACGGTGGTATCATCGAGAACTTCGGCTCCGTCCAGGAGATTCTCTTCCTTGAGGTTGCCCTTACTGAGAACTGGTTGATCTTCGTTACCCGAGGTGGCAAGACCTGGCCATCCTGGCAGCTCGTTGGCGCCATCTTCGGTGTCGATGTCCTTGCCACTCTCTTCTGTGTCTTCGGTTGGTTGTCTGGTGAGCCAATGGTCACCAACCCTAAGACTCTTGCTCCACAGACCGAGAACGGCTGGACTTCCATTGTCACTGTCGTTGTCATCTGGGCCTACTCCATTGGTGTTACCATTGTCATTGCCATGGTCTACTACCTTTTGGAGTCCTCTTCTTACCTCCGAGACTTGGGCCGATCCGACCGAATGTCTAAGGTTGACAAGAAGACTGAGAACTTGATCTCCAACCTCTCCCGACTTGCTATTGAGCACGAGCGAGGCGCCGATGGTCGAGACATCTACCAGTTGACCTCCAAGTCCCCAGTTGTTGACGACGAAGAGTAAAATTTGTTCGCCCCAGTGGACTTTCTGATTTCAATGTTTAAGACTTAATGTTGATCATTTGTTTTGTTTATTATACCATATTCACTATTCTTAATATTTAATACTTGTATATGGTTTGTATATTATAAATTGATAGATTCTTATATTAATTAAACTATATTAAAAAAATCCCTTTCTTACGTTTTAAAAACTTTATCTCTCTAATAGATCTTTTAATAACTCTAAAACTCTTTAGGCTGTCTTTGGCTCGAACGATACTATATCAGGCTTTTTTTTTTATCCCCACCTGCTTGTCTCCGATACCATGGTTTAGGCAATTTATGGATTAGGGCGAAAAGTCTAAAGCACAATTGCTAATAGCAGCACTTTGTTATCGGATAGGGGACCCAGTGCTGTAAGACGGCCTGGAATTTTATTGGTAGCTATGAAAAGCACAATGATAATACACGCGTTTGTGTGGGATATTTACCCTGCAATAACTGCACCTATTATGAGGCCTTTAAGACAATGAAGATCGGCGAAACACTGATGCCGTGACGTTTATTTTTTTTCTCTATCTATACCTTGCCATTTACCCCTGAATTTCACACCGGTGGGACCAGAATACCAGTGGCGGGTACGGCTGCCCTAGTTGGAGCGCTTTTACCCAGACAAGTAGCACTGGTGCATAATTCCCTCATCGCTGCCGGGGTGCTCGATTTGGCGGTAAAAATCCCCAAAAGAGCAACTCGTCTACAGGTTGCCGTGCAGCCCTCGAGACTATTTTGTTCTTACGTATGATTTGTCTCTGTCAGAAAATGTTATCAATATCACACCATCCACGAGGAGCCTGGCAATTGTCCATCGGATGTTATATATGTTTAAATGTTTCAAGTTTCGCTTGTCCTATACCGAATGATATACCATTCCCATGCTACGTAGGAAATCGGATATCAATTATAGTTATACATAGACTAGGGGCATTTCATACCGTAGATCCATGGCATCATTGATGCAATAAACCTTTGGTTTCTTGGCTGTCGCAATGATGGTAGCCAAGTCATTGAACTCAACTGTCATTTTTGCCCTATTGACACTTGGGCTGACTCTCCTGAGGCGATAAATGCGATCAGTCTCCTCATCCCCAATAATAACAAACCAGCTCTCTTTCTGCGGCTTGTGGAACTTTGTATAGAGCCGTTCCGACTTGATATTGGAGTGCTCCACATGTGAAAGCTCAACCTTGACCTTGGACCCACCTTTATCCTGCTCGGCCTTGAATCGGCATACTGGGACCTGCTGCTGCACTACGCGCTTGAAATCGTTCAGTCTCCGCGACCCTAGCTTCTTGCCTAGAGACTCGACCGTCTTTAAGTTGTCATTCTTCGCAACGGCCTCTCCAAGCATTTGAAGCGTTATGCGGTCCTCCTTATCTTCCTGGCGTGACCTGGGCTTTAGTCCTGGCAACACAGAGACTGGGTCAATATTGTCCCATGATGCTTGCTTGATACATTGCATCACCTTAATCACCTGCAAAACAGTAGATAAGAACCCAACCTCAGCCATGACATCAGCCATTGCTTGTAGAATACGCAGACTTTGGTCAAGCACTGAAATGGTGTCCTGGACATAGTCGGCGATAGGTAGCTCCTGGCGCTCCAGGTGCGCTTGAACCAGTAGGAAAGCCTTTGAGTGCGGATCTATGATTCTGAACGGCATAAGTTCTACTGGATACCGGCTGTGTGCGCTCATTTCAGCATTAAGCACATCTTCGTTGTGTCGGATAGCGAGCTCGTCGTACTCAGTGCTGCAGCACAGCCATACAAGGACGTCCTCAATCTTTGCCCGCCGCTTGCCCTTCTCCAAAAAGAGCCTGATGGTCTTGTGCGACATGTAGTAGTATGAAGCGATTCCGAGGAAGGGCGTCGGCTGCACACTGTTGTCGGAAAACACTTGTAGGCATCCAGACTGCACCAGGTTGTCCATGGTCTTCTCCACCGCATCGATAGCCCACTGGTTAACACCTTCGTCAGAAGTATCCTCAATGCCATAGTAGGTTGGGTTCTTATGAATCCGTCGGAACAAAAACGTCCAAGTGAGGAAGTCCAGCGCATCCTGCTTCGATCGGATAGCACCAGAGCTGATCTCGGCTCCCAAATGGTCCTCAAGAACCTTGTGAAGGGAGGATTCAACGGGGAAACCGGTGTTCAAGAAGTACTTGTAGAATGCCTTTGTAGACTCCTTAGTGTAGACCATTGCGACTCCACTAGTGTCGAAAGCCGGCCGACCCGCACGTCCCATCATTTGGAGTACATCTGTAAGGTCCATGTCGCGATAGTTGTCGATTTTGGCATCGAAAAACTGTGTTCCTTTGATGATGACCAAATGGGCTGGAAGGTTGACACCCCATGCCAGTGTGCTCGTAGCAATAAGAATCTGAGCTTTGTTGGATGCAAAAAGCTCGTGGCTAATGCGCCGATCGCTATCTACTAGACCAGCGTGGTGAAGGACAATTCCAAACTGCAACGACAGTTTCAGAGTTTCATCTTTGATCTTGGACAGGCATTGCTCAAGTTCCCAATCCTCCATTGCCAAGAACCGCCGCGGATTCTCCTCCATTCCGCACAGCTGGATGAGGTCTTGCGCGGTGACTCGAGTCTGTCGACGGGATGCAACGAAGATGAGCACCGGTTTCGTTGGGGAGTGGCTCTTAATCGCCAAAAAAGCAGGCTTGTTCATGGTTTTCATAAGAGGGCAGAAGCCTACATTGTCAGGGAAGCCGTCAATGAACATTTGCAGAGGAACTGGTCGCACTGACTGAGGGAAGTTGAACAGCCCTTCGGGCCTCACCTGGAGCCACGAGGCCATGTCAGCTGCATTAGCCACAGCTGTAGACATACCAAGCAACCGCACTGGCTGCGCTGTCTTTTCACTAACATAGTTCATTCGGCTGACAATCATCTCGAGAATAGGACCCCGGTCGCTGGCAAGGAGATGAATCTCATCCATGATGATGAGTGACACTTGCTGGACGAATTTTCGAGTCTGCCACGATCGACTGATACCGTCAAACTTCTCTGGGGTTGTGATGATGATGTCGGCCCGGCGAATCGTCTCAGCATCTGGACTTGAGTCACCTGTGAGCTCTACTAGCTGACGCTTCGTAGCTCCGACTAACCGCTTGCGCCAGTCATCAACTCGTTCTCGGACTAGGGCCTTCATTGGAGCAATATAGACGACCTTCGACTTGGGATACTTCTTGAACGCCCACCACATGGCGAGCTCCGCAGCAACGGTTTTTCCAGAGCCAGTTGGAGAACCCAGCAGTACGTTAGTATCCTGGTGATAGAGGGTATGGAAAATCATCGTCTGCATTGGGTTGAAGAACTGGAACTTGGGCTCGTAGATGCGCTCCAACACAGGGTCGTGCAACGCTGTAACCGGAAGAGGACGCAGCCGTAATAGCTTAGTCTGGATAGGCTCTGTGTCTGGCCGCACCAAGTGCTGGAACGAGACTGCAAGTGTTGTCTCTGCACCAGCCCAAGTGTCAGAAATGGCCCGAACAACCACTTGAGGAGGTGCTGGATCTGCCAGTGGGATGGTAAAGTCTAGGATCTGGGTGTCACTGGCTTTCGCTCGAGACAGGATAAACTTCTCGACGTGGTAGAGCTGGAATGTCTCTGAGTCCTCGACCCAGACCCAGAAGAACTGCGCCTTACCGTGGTACTTTGCGTCCCAAACAAAGTCTGCAGTGAGCTCGATGTGGACTCGCAAGACTTTACCGGTAACGGGTGCGATATCAGCGTCAATGTGCAACAGAGGGAAACGGTCTACGTAACGTGCTAGGGTAGTAGCAAGTCGGTGGTTGTGGGCTAGGTCTCCCAGCTCAGACGCATCCATGCTCTTCATGTCATCAATGGCCGGTGCATGCTCTTCGAGATTCTTGAGCACGTGAATCGGTAGGTCACTGAATTGGGCCAAAGGATGTTCATAGGACCACAGGCGTTTTTCTACCGACTTGCAAAGTGATAAAAGCATCCGTGCCAAGCGTCCCCATCGTCGATTCATGGCAATCAGGAACAAAGCCCGTGAGATTCGAATGGCATTCTGACCGACATATGCCGCATCTGATACCAGGGATGATTCTTCGATCTTGGCCCGCGAGATGTATGCCTGCAATAGAACATTGGTCTTGCCTTGGGTAGTATCGAGAGTACCTGCAATCTGACAAGGTGCGTCATAATCACGCAATTTTGTGAGCTCCTTAGCCTCTTCTTCTCTACTTTTGATACTGTCGAACTCTCCGCTCATACTCAGCATTGCGAGGATATCTGCCTCGGTGGCATTGGGCTTCATCATAGTGTTAAAGATCTCTACCGAGTTGTTAAGCAGGTAAAAATCACTGGCTACCCGACCCGTATCCTTGGCAATGAAAGCTCCTGTCTTTTCATCAAAAACAATCATCTGGACGCTATGAAGCCGCCGTGCAGCGTCAATGATTAGTGTACGCCGGCGATTACCTAATAATGGATCATCCTGGACGTCACTCCAAATCAAGCCGTATGCCAATGGGTTCTTACGCATTCGCACAAAGAGGTACGTATAACCTAACCATTGGACACCCTCATCGACATTTGTAACTGTGCCAAGAGATATCTCGGCGTTGAGGTTATCGGCAAGCTTTGGCTGCAGCTTGGATTCAATTGGGTGCTGTTGGGTAATGGCGGCAAGATAATGCGATAGCCTATCCGATGTTGTACAGAGGATACCGGTACCATACTTTTCAAATTGGGGTCTGCCAGCTCGACCGAAAATCTGGATAACATCTGAGATGTCCAAGTCGACGAATCCACCCCGCTTTGGATCGTATACCTGGGTACCCTTGATAATTACTACTGCAGCAGGCAGATTGACACCCCATGCCAAAGTCGCTGTACAGCAAAGAACCTTGATCGCACCGTTGAGGAACATTTGCTCTGACTGGTTACGCTCAGACCGTAACATACCCGCGTGGTGGACACCAAAGCCAAACTGGAAGAGTTCCCGCATCTCCTTATTCTTGAACTTGGCCATCTCCCGCTTGTAATGGTCATATTTTTCGTTATCTGAACAGTCAAAAAGTGAAGTATCCCCCAATTCCTGGGCACGGGAGATAAAGCTGCGAGCGGTTCGAATAGTATCCTTTCGCGAGTGCACGAAAACCATTACCTGGTGGCCCTCAGCCAGTTGGCTCACCAGCTTTTCGTACGCGGCAATCTCAACATTTTTGCTGCCCTCTCTGCTTCCAGCCTTGCCTTTGGCTCCGATAAACATTTGCTGCAGTGGCACGGGTCGGAAAGATGAATCAAAGTAGAACATACCCTGGCGCAGATTGACCCGCAGAAACTCGGCGACATCCATAAAGTTGGGCAGGGTGGCCGAGAGACCGACGATACGGATAAGCGACTGAGAGCTCTCCACCTGCCGTAGAGTTCGCGCGACGAGCGATTCAATTACAGCACCACGCTCTTCGTGAAGGAGATGTACCTCGTCGATGATGAGCAGCTTAACCTTCTGAACAAGCTCATTGTCCCCAGTAGACTTTCGCGTGACAACATCCCACTTCTCAGGAGTGGTGACGATGATCTGGGTCTCGGAGATCTCTGCCCGAGTCAATTGCATATCACCCGTGAGCTCTCTGACCTTGATACCGAGCCAAGCAAGTCTTTTGCCCATTTTCTCTACAATCTCAGCCGCCAAAGCCTTCAGCGGCGCCACGTATACAATCTTAAACTCGTCGTAGTTTACGTTGTATGTCTCACTCTCAGCGTCGAATTCGCTATGCTGGTTGATAGTACACAGCATTGTGAGGAGTGCCACATCCGTCTTACCAGCACCTGTGGGCGCACACACAAGCATGTTCTCATTGGTTTTGTATCCCACCGGGTAGACAAGACTCTGCATTTTGTTGAGAGTTTTGTACTTGTGGAAGGTCGACCGGCAGAGGGGATCGAGATCCTTGATCTCGATGAGTTTGTCAATGTAATTTTGCGTCGGCTTTTGCTTGGGGTATGGGATGATAACCTCTTCGTGGGTTTCGTAGTGGTAGCGTTCGGTGCCTACTGGCAGTGTATATTTTGAGCCAAATGCACTGAGGGTACTGCCTGTTTCTGCCTGGCGATATACATGGGGATACTTTGGATCGGTCACTCCAAACTGGAGCTTTGAAGCTTTTTCAAGCGCGGCAGCCTGGTTATTTACTCTCTGCTGCTCGATCTCTGCCAGAGTCATTAGATGTGGCTACAGCGTTAGTGAAGATACAATTAGATCAATTGACGTACCCCTTCCTCACTGGGTTTCGATTCCTCGGTGATAATCTGTTTCCGACGCTGGATGAGCTCGGATAGGAAATCAAGATGATCATAGCCGAGCATATCGGCCAGAGTGGCTTGCAATTCATCGTCAGACGAAGGACTCTTCAGGGCCAGCAGTAGCGACTCTTTCAAATCCTTGGTGTCCATGGAAGAACTGCTGTGGGAAACATAGTCCGCACAGGCGTTGTCAAACCATTTGTCATCTTGCGATGGGCCTTCTTGCGGTATGCTTTCAAGTGTTTCTTCTACAAGGTCTATAGGATCATTATCGAAGTCGATTGAAGACCACACATCTTTGGAGGGTTTTACTAGGCCCTCCAATTGTTGATTCATGCGCTGAATAGCGCTGATAAAGTCCTGAACTGACTCGACTTGTAACATTCTATATTTTGTCGTTAGTACTCGTGGACGTTTGGCTCTATTCTGTCTAGAAATATATGCCGTTTGTCGTTTGGCCCTCAATATTGGGAGTTGATTCACGATGTGTCACGGTCCATCGACACGGCTATGAAACCATACGGCAGAGTTCACCGCACAGGATTCATTATAGAGACGTTTCTTCTAGCAAATAAGGAAAGAGGGCTCGAGGACAGGATCTCGATGATATATCACTCTGGTCTTGGGTAACCGGTGTTTAAGGAGTGTAACAAACCTAGTTACACTACTGGGAAGGCTGTAATACTACTACTACTACTACTGCTACTACTACTACTACTACTACCAAGGTTGCCACTATTACGTAATGAGATACGACAAATTTGGTAAAATCCAAAGGGAAACTGTGCAATGGCCCCAGCTGCAGGTTAACCCAAGTAATTTAAAGATGAGCCTTCCATGTTTAAGGGTCATATGGTTCTTTTAGCCTGGGAATCGCTTTGGCTATAGGAAACTGGTTCTGTATAGCTTCTCTATAATAATTACAGGAGCAGGTGGTTGGTGTTTTAGCCCTTTAACGCTGGTGAGACCTAGAGGGGGGCTTTATGTAGTATGACATAAATTGGACCCATTTATCCTCTATGCTGCGTATTGCGACATGTTTCCCATAATAATGCGGTCAGGTTGCAGAATCCTACTCAAATCTGCTACGGTAGAAGCCTGGCTTCTAAGTCAGAGTATCTTCCAGTCGATCGAAACGGGAGCTATCAAATTAATAAGAGGGGGACCAATGTACAATTCCAATAATATCTCAATCATCTGGCACCTACATAAGGCCGTAGAAGAACAATATCCAAGTCAGAGCAACCTCCGATAGCAGCAAAGAACTGCGTACACACCCCGAGCCATATTAAGACACACAGTTCCCTATTCCATATCTCAATCCACTTGCGGGTAGCACCGGCCCAACTATGCTACATCAAACTACACATTGCTAAAACGTCTGGCGATGCAACGCCATTAAGTGTATAGCGACGCTTGCATTTAATGGCCGTTATGAAACCTCATAAGGACAGTACCATTGCTTTGATAGCATGCGAAATCTAAATAAAACTTGAATAAATCACAAAATAATAGGCCATTATATCAATAGAGTGCTGTTAGCTGGTTGAATTAACTAAAACCTGTAAGCAGATCTCAGTCCGGCGCACCAGGAAATCCACCAAATTGGGACAATATACATTCGCCTGGTATTTGTACCGGCTCAGTGCTATTATCGCTGGGTGCACCTGACAGGAAATACTATAGCCAGTGGAGCTCAAATATCAGAGCTCGAGCTTTGTGTAACTAGTTCTAAAAAACAAACTTGAAAGGGACGATTTCTCAATATCTCATGGAACATTCTTTCTTAAGCAACCAAGGACTATTGTCTAAGACTAGTTACGCTTATCCCTGCATGCATAGCAACCATATCCATTGCTCGTAGTTTACCCGCGAATAGTATTGTACACTTCTAGTAGATCAGGAGGGGCCAAGCTCTGTGGAGCAATCACATCAGGTCACCGGTATCCGCAATAAGGGGTAAATGTTCCGATAATTGATAAAGATAGATCATGCAGAAGCGTTACAGCTTGTGTCCTTTGCTATTGCAGTGTGCAGAGGAAGATTGCGGTTGCTACTAGGGATTGGATATTTATATGCTGGTAGCCCGTAAATATTTTTTTGAATAGTCGTGAGTCGGTAGGAAATTATTCGGCGAGCCTTGACGATATCGAATTTTTTGGTATATAGATTTCGATACGCGTAGCGGAGTGGCTATCGTTAATCACTTTATCGCTTGAATGGTTGGATTTTTTGGTTATCCCTCTTGACTGGTTAAAATCTAGTTGTGCAGAGATATGAAGGCAAAGTCGACTGGACAGACAGAGGTGCCTTTCAAGCCTAACTACAGTATTAATAGGGCTAGCGGACTCGACGGGTCAGCTCTTGACGAGATCGCGCCTGAAGATATCAGGCAAGTCGACAATTCGGCCCTGACCAAAGCGCTGCAGGAGGTGCAAAGGGCAGGACTCGATATGGACGCCGACGATTTCAAACAAAACTTTGCGCAATTGAAAGCAGATGCTCTCGTAGGTGTGACTCTCTCCTAACTGTTCTCGTTAAGCCCCAAGAGAATACAATAAAGCAAGAGAAAAAAATAATAGAACAAAATTGTACTAACAGTCATGGCATTCGTGTTTCCAGTATCATCAGAAGACTGGAATACCATTGACGATTGCAGACCAAGCGGTGCTTCAACTAGGCGAACGACTTCGTGAGCTCGCAACGGCAGACACTGACGTGCCAATGGTCGCGCTGGACAGCAATTACACGTCCAAACCGGCCAATCCGACTGGCAACATTTCGGAAGGCAACTCAGACTCGGACAACAGCATGGACCTCAAGCAACAGGACTTGGACTGCGATCGGCCGGAACAATACTACGAGCCGCGGTACACTGCGGCGCTGCAAAACACCCATGCGAACACGACAGGGCTCCTCAACGACGTGACGACATTGTTTAGTGCCATGGACGACTACTTTGAGGCCAAGCAATCCCTACCTGACGGAGCTCATGAGAGCAACAGGACGTACTTTGCGACTCGACTCCGGAATCTCCGGCGAGAGCTATTTGATATTGAACGCGTCGTCCGTGACATATTCTACCAGGTCGAAGATGGCCAGATACATCCCCGCCAGGGCCAAGTCGACTATGAGAGGGCCCAGTCTCGGTTCTTCGAGTTGAGAAAGGAGTACCAGGAGATTAATAGAAGGATGAGAACACAGTATTTTTGAGACCGATCGCTTGTCTCACGATTAATTGTCGACATCACTCATCGTTTTATCTCCATTTGGGTTTTCGCTATTGAGAATTTTTATAGTCGAATCTCTAAATGTTTATAGCTGAATCTCTAATTGTCAAATCCATTGGCCAAATTCTCGACGTTGGGTATAGGATGATATATTAATTATGTTAGAGTCTCCGCCATGTATTATCGTCGATTGGCCGAAAGCAATGGGAACTTAAGTTGGTCAGCTCTTGGTATCATTTAACAGCTTATAAACGAGTCTCTAGATTTGATATCCATTGCTCAATTTCCTTCTTGTTATTCTGGGCTGTTTGCTCAAGCTTTGTCATCTGTCCCTCGACAGTCTCAAGGCACTTTTTCCACGTCTTAAGCTCTTCGCGGATAGAATTTAACGTGGCGTCGACATCCCTGACCGAGTTTACGGTCGTTGCTGCGTCGGCATGCACTCCTTGGAGCGTTTTGAGGCGATCTGTCAGTCGAGGGATAATGGCGGCCATTGCGTCGATGGTGGATAAACGCTGGTATATGCTCTCGATGCGTCTCACCTCGAGTGATATCCCGGCTGTACTTGTGTCCTCTCCTCTACTCTTCGCTGCATTCTTTTCTTTAGTGCTTTTGAGTTTCTCCACCAACAGTGCAAGGTCCTTAAACTTCCTCGCAGAGGACTCGACTACTTCCGGGGAAGCATTGACAAGGGTCATTTTCTTCTTGAGGTCAGCCACCAGCGGTTGAAGTGGTTCAGCGAGGTCATTACCATAGCCCACAACCTTTTCTACGTCGCTCACCCTTTTTTCCAACTCGGCCAACCTCGTAGACGGGATTTGTTTAGGTTTTATACTAGTTGATGCATCCAGAGAGTCGGTAGATCCGAGTTGTGAATAGTCCTGGGAGTGTTTAGAAGGAGTTGTGGCATACTTGTCAAGAACTGTTTTCAACTCGGCCAATTGGGCCAGCTCGTCATTCTCCTTTTTCGTGGCACCTTTGAGGGTTTGCAGCTCCTCCACTTCCCGCTTCAACCGCGCAATTCTCGCTGAAACCGACTCTGGGGCGCGTCTGGTGCGATACGAAGGAAGGCCGTCGAGGCGGCCGGAAAAGTTCGTTTCCGAAGCGTCCACTTCACACGATTCAAACACCTCAGCAGACCCGCCTAGGCGCGACGAGTCAATTGCCTCCTCTTCTTTGCCGTCATCTACCTGCCTGCCATTACTAGGGCTATTGGTTTGGGCTGTCGTTTCATAGACAACTTGTGATGAAATATCCTTTTCCCCTGTCAGTTCACCCTATCCACGCCCGTTTTTACTTACAATATCAGGCAGCTCCGCATACTTGCTCCCGCTAGTGACCCGACTCATCGCACTCTATTGGATCCTTTACTACCTCTCAGGGAGTTGATCAATGCCGAGCCGGTTGAGCTCAAAACGCGACTCCCAAAAATACCTTTCACTGAATTAGCCCAACCGACCCGTCCAAATAAGGCTAAATTAAAATTCCAGCCGATTTGATCTTGGCGATAGGTGAAGACGAGTATTGGTGATTAGCCCAGCAAATAATTCTGGACCCAGCCCAGATCTGATACCCCTACAGACGACCCAACACCACCACTGGCTTCCCCTCTCTTGCACAGGGGCCATGCTGAGCAGAAACGCCCGGCGAACCGGCGAACCGGTCAACCCCGCTCATCTCATCACACGACGCATAAGCCCCTAATGCGCGGCTCTAAAAAAAATTGTCAAACCCTGACTCGGGTCTGCTGCCGTGTACCGGTTCGCCGATGGTCTATAATAGCAAAGGCATTTCCAGCTTTTTTTTTGCAGGGCCAATCTTGAAAGTAAATTTTTTCCACGGTTTGGCGCTTTTTTGCAATCGACTTTTCAGTTACGGCTTCCTGGTCAGCCGTGCCTTATATAGCTTCGAGCTCACTCCTCCCACTGGGAAAAAATATTCACCATAACCGTAGATAGCGAACTAGAGATGCCCTCAGCGGGTTTGACTGTGCTGAGGCGAGCGGAAGCGTGTCTGGCGAACATCGCCGCACACAATCCACGGATCAACGCTATGATCAGCGTCGTGCCCCGGGAGTCGCTTCAAAGACAGATAGACGAGGTTTGCAAGCCGCATGCGCCGCGCAGCCGCATTGCCGGTCGTATCTTTGGCATTAAGGACAATTACTGCACGCGGGAGATGGAAACGACCTGTGCGTCTAAAGTGTTGCAGGGGTTCACTGCTCCGTACGACTCTGCGCCCGTGGAGCTCATTAGACAGGCCGGTGGAGTCGTGATCGGCAAGACGAACATGGACGAGTTCGCCATGGGCACCAACAACGACTACTCGCATTACGGCAAGTGCCTCAACCCGCTCTATCCTGCTGAGGAGGTGTCCCCAGGCGGCTCCTCCGGTGGATCAGCCGCAGCAGTTGCGGCGGATATGTGCGATGTGGCCCTCGGCAGCGACACGGGCGGTAGCGTGCGTCTCCCCGGCGCGTACTGCGGCGTGTACGGCTTCAAGCCATCGTACGGCCTTATCTCGCGTAACGGCGTCATAGCATACGCGCAGAGCCTCGATACCGTCGGGATCCTGTCCAAGAGCATTGACCTTGTTGAGGCTACGTTCGACGTTCTCAACCAATACGATCCCAACGATCCAACCAGCATTGATCCCGAGTACCGTGCGCAATTGGCGGCGCTGCCGAAACGGGACCGCTCCACCCTCACCATTGGCATCATTGAAGAGGCTATCATCGACCTGGCCCCGGAGGTTCAGCAAGCCTGGATCGACGCACTCGATGCGCTTAGAGAGCAGGGTCACCGCATTAAGACTGTGTCTGTGCCGTCTCTCAAGAACGCGCTGCCTACGTACTTCATTGTGTCCCCGGCTGAGGCATCGTCTAACTTGTCCCGGTACGATGGCATCCGCTATGGATACCGGGCGCCGTCTGACCGAGAGGAGCCCAGCGGATTCCTTTATGCGCCAACGAGAACTGAGGCGTTTGGTGCTGAGGTCCAGCGACGGATCCTGCTCGGAACTTACAACCTCAGCTCGGGCCAGTATGGGAACCACTTTGAGAAGGCTCAGCGGGTGCGACGAAAGCTCCAGGCCGAGTTTGACGCGGTATTTGCTGCCCCAAATGTTGTTACCCAGGACAAGGTTGTTGGCGACGTTGATGTACTGATCAACCCTACCTCACGAACTAGGGCGCCGCCACACGGTAGACATGGTAAGTCGGCTACAGACGAATACATCAACGATGTACTTACTGTACCGGCGAGTCTTGCTGGCCTACCTGCCATTTCCTGCCCCTGGGGTCAGGGCCAGGAATCCGTGGGGATTCAGGTTATTGGCCAGTTTGGCGACGATAAGACGGTTCTTCACGTCGCCAAGCTCTTGGAAGCATCTCAGAAGCATTAATTACTTACTATTCACGACTCATAGAAATGTTATTAGATCATTACTCACTAATCAATGTTATTAGAATAATGTTTAAAGTGACATGTTGGCAGAGTGGTAAATGATTCAGCCGCTCCGCGCCGCACCAATCATTAATACTGTAGCATAGAGCATGCCCTTAAATAAATTAACATCTATAATCTTTTTTAATCAAACTCGCTGGCAGCAATGATCGTCTCAATGACTCCTTTATACGTCTTCTCCAGCTCGTGGATAATGTCATTCCGATTCCAGTTGCCTTTCATCTGCCAAACAACATCAATGAGATATGAGTTGACCTGCTCTAGCTGCTCAATAGTCATTCCCTCAGTGGCGTTAACGAGATTTTGGCTAAATAGCGCCAACAAGTCCTCATCGAGAATCAAATCTGGCTCCGGCTCCGGCTCTGGTACGGGTTCGGGTTGTTTTGGTTCAGGTTCAAGAGCCTTGGTGTTTTCCTTTGGATCGTCTCCTCCGACTTTTCCCAGCTCAAAGTCCTTATTACCATTTTCGCCCAGGGACTTGAGAAGCTCACTGTTGCCATTTTCTCCAACCACATTAGTAGGGCTCTTGTTCCTACTTTCGCCGTTGGCGGGACCATTATTGCTTTGGGCATTAATGCTCGGGTCAGCATAACTTTGTCCATTATTTGGATGGTCGTATTCATCCACTTCTCTACCAAGTAGAGGAGACGATGGTACATTAATAGCAATGCCATTAGGAGCACCCTCATCCATAGTGGAGTCTGGAATGACTCGTTCAACAACCCCATTTTCCATCTGGACATCTGGTTGTGAGTCGTCCATCAATCCATTTGTCATTGCCATAGGCGGCGCAGGTGGACCCGGCGGGCCGGTGTTGCTCGCTTCATCACTTGGCCCTTTGGATGCATTTTTCGTCTTTTCCTCCATCTTCTTCTGGTACTCCTTGACCCGGGCAATCTCCCGCTGATGCATGTCCTTGCATTGCTGCGCAAACGTAGGATCATTGGCAATAATATCCTCTACGACTACTTGCACATTGGCAAGCATCTCCTGCGCCTTTACACGCCGCTCGCGATCCTCAGATGTTGCAGCGTCGGCAAAAATCATCTCAATGTCTTTCACAAACTGCTTCGCCTCGCAATAGTACCCGTTCCACAGTCTCTCCTCTATAATGTCAAGGTCCATGTTGTAGTACTTTTTGCCTGTAGCAGTCTCAAGGATCATGTCGCCCTCTTTGACGTAAGCAGGTCGCATTGCCGGATCTGGAGCTACCGCAGCCACAGCAGTCACTTGCAGACTCTCACCAATTCCACCGTTTTCGTTAATATTCTCAGTAGTCTGAGCGCCTTCAATACCAGCATTTGCAGGTGTTGCTGTTGCGGGAGGCTCAGTCTCAGGCTTTACCGGCTCCTCAAAGAGATGTACCAACAGAGCGTCATCAATGGGAGGTTTTCTGAATCGTTTATAAGTGCTCTTGATAACGTTCATTGTAGGTGAGAGGCGCACCTTTAGGCTGTTCTTAAGCTGACGATCTCTTCGCTCCTGCTGCTTTAATTCAGCCTTTGAAAGCTGTCGCTCCTCTTCCTGTGGTGCCTCTTCTAGAACCTCCAGAACTCGCTTCTTGCGGTTCTCAGGATCTGGATAGTCCGACGGCTTTGAACGTACATAAGCCAATAATGGGGCGTAAAACTCATTGAGTACCTCTTTATTTGGAATGGCCAATTCTTGTTGGTTCTCACCAGACAAGCCGAAGAAAGCCTTAACTTCAGGGCTCAGTTCCTCGGAAGGAGTGTCTGCCAGACCCAGGATAAGAATGGAGTCAGTTGGATTGATGGATCTGATGATTCCTCTAAATGTCGACTTGGCGGCCGCACTCATCGTTTCAAACCAAGTGTTGACATTGGGCAAGAACACAACACTTGGCTTGCGTCTCTTGACTTCCACGAGCAACTGGACAATCGCTGCCTCAGGAGTTCTCGCCGAATCACTGAGCAGGGTGCCCAGATCGAATGACTGTACATGATATCCTTCTAGGTGGTGGAGGATAGCCGAGCCAACATACTGTTGGCCCATGCCCAGCTCGCCATGAATAAGTAGGCGTGGACGGAATATCCGCGCGCTTTGGAAAGCTAAATCAGTTAGCATGCAGAAAAAATCAATGGGCGTGGTAAAACTTACTCTTTATAGCTTCTTGCTTTGCAAATCCTTCTTCATCATCGTCATCGCCATTCTCATACATGGCTTCCTCGAGGGCGGTGAGCTTCTTCTTACGCGGTAGAATTCGATCCAACTTTTGCACAACCTGCGCAAAGCTGTTTCTTAGAAGCGGTTCGACCCGCGCCGGAAGTGGTTGTGCGCCGGAGGACGTGGATCGCGCCGACGATGGAATAATCTTCTCAATCGACTTCATAAAATCAGAGGCATTCGCATGGATGGAGGTTGGGTCGATCTTGAGCTTTTTCTCCGACATGTATATTTGGGGGTATTTTCTCTGGATCGCGTTGAGCGCCGCCTCAGTGCATAGGGCCCGCAGATCTGCACCTCCATACCCTTTGGTGAGCCCAGCTACCTTAGTAATGAACTTGTCGTCCAAAGGTGGATCCCATTTCTTGGTATGGATCGACACGATCTTCTTTCGGGCCTCAAAGTCAGGCAGCGGGAAGTAAAACTCTCTATCAAATCGTCCCGGACGTCTCAACGCTGGGTCCACCGAGTCTGGTCGGTTGGTGGCACCAATGACGATTACCTGGCCACGGTTGTCCATGCCATCCATAAGCGCCAGGAGGGTGGAGACAATGGACGCATGAATCTGCTCCTGCTTTGAGGAACGCACTGGCGCCAGCCCATCGATCTCGTCAAAGAAGATAATACTTGGTTGCTGGTTCTTGGCCTCCTCAAACAACAGCCTCAGCTGCCGCTCGGCCTCGCCGACCCACTTGGACAAGCAGTCAGCACCTTTCCTCATGAAAAAGGTAACCTTCTTGCCTCCATGCGAGCAACTGGACGCAAGTGCTCGAGCTACCAGTGTCTTACCCGTACCGGGAGGACCGTGGAACAAAACACCTCGCGGTGGAGTGATGGCAAACCGCTTGTAAATCTCCGGATACCGCAGCGGCAGCGTAATCATCTCTTGGAGCTTGTTGATGTACTCGTCGAGGCCCCCCACGCTGTCGAAATCAATATCCATGTCTACCCCTAGCGGATCCGTGTCGGCGAGCCCTGCCTTTTTCTTGCCCAGACCCACTGATCCGCCGGTAGGAGCCCCAAACGGCCTCGTAACGTTTGCAATCTCGTCATCAGAAGAGTCGCTATCGCCAATGGTCGTGGGGTTCTGCTGGCCCAAGGGGGGAGGGGCGGCCGCTGCGCCAAACAGCGAAACGACATCGTGTCCTCCGAATGGACCCGTGGTAGGAAACAGGCGCCGTAGTGGGCCTGAACTCCTACCTCGCTTGCTAGCATTATTGGTCGTCGCCACAGAAGCTTCAAACGTCTCATCCAACGCAGGGGGAGGCAGGATCTGGTAGTTGATCTCTTTCCTCGCGCGCAGATGCTTCCTTCTCGGTGGAGGCGACATATCCCCACGCAATTCACGTAACTCCTCCTGTAGTTCCAATGCATCATCGGCATCCTCTTCAAAATCATCGTCAAAGTCGGACGACGCGGCCGCCGCCTTTCGCCGCCGACTCACGAGCTTCCGAGTCTTTTTTGGCGGCCTGCCCCGTCGCCGTCTCGGACGCGAATAGTCGTCCGAGTCATCTACTACAAACCCACGATCCGACAAAACCTCCTTTTCTCCGCTGCTAATCTCCTCGTCACTGTCGTCAGACTCGTGGTACTCGTCCGAATCGTCCTTCTTACGCGCCATCGCACTGCGAGTACGCCGCGCCCGAGGCATCTCCTCCTCCTCAGAGTCCTCGGACTGCATATGCTTGCCATTATTCACGTCATTATCGTTATCGTTATCGTCATTAATATTATCGTGGTCGTTGTCGTTAGTGTCGTCCGTAGGCTGGTCGATGCGGACCGATTTGCGGGATACCTGGGCACGCGGGATCAGATCAGTGTGGTCCTCAATGTCTTCGTCCTCTGGCACTCGACGATGTCGGCCGTTGCCGTTTTCCATCTTGGCCAAATGTCGCTCGACTATGCGCGCGTTCCGCTGGCCAATCTTCAGGGTGACGCTGTACGAAGTGGCGTTTCCCTCGTCGTCGGAGCCTCCTTGCTGTTCCGCCAGCAGGGCCTCTTCGTCGATGTCGCTGTCGGGCTCCTCGTAGTTGATGCTCTTGCGCCGCACTCGACTCCTCGTGTCGCTCTCGCTGCCGGATTCGTCCTCACTGCTTAGAAACCGCAACGATCGCTTCCGTTTCGAGATCATGTCGGTCAAATTTCCACGCACTTAATCCGCCCCTTTCGGGAATGCAACGCGCTGGGTTATAACTCGTCTTTTGAAATCGCTCGGGGGCCGCTTAACGTTGAGTGTGGGTCGGTCGTCGATATCGCTTTAGGAGGGGTGAGAGTGAACGACGCGTTTCTATGCCGGGCCCGGAAAATTTCACTCTCTCGTTGCTCCCAACAGGCGGGTAACCTCGGATGCTGAGATTACATAAACTAGCCTTGAGCGGTGGTTTCTTAATAACTCTCAATAATAGCTGTTGATTACATAATAAATGCATCATCTAGCGTGATTATATAATCGCTGGTCATTCGATTACGTGGAAAGATCACACCTGGCTGCCTGTGGGAACCTTCGAGACGCACTTTGTACATAGCTTGTCGTCATTCCCCCCTCACTTTAATTACACGATGCTTGATCTGCTCTCTGTGTTTACGACAGGAGGCATAGTGCTGTGGAGCCAGCGGGGCAGTGACTCCAAGAGCGAAGCAGTAGACTCGTTCGTCAACTCGCTCGTCAGCGAAGTGTTTGTCGACGCAGCGAGACACTTGTCGGGCGCTGCTTCGACGTTTCAGAAAGGAGGATACACGGCAAAGTATGTGGCTCTGAATGATCTCGGAGTGGTCATTGTCGGTGTTTACCAAACGGTTCTGCAGCTGCGTTATGTGGGAGAGCTTGTCGAGTCGGTGAGAAAGATCTTTAGTTCTGTTTACAGCGACACCGTCAAGGAATGTATTGATGAGCATGTTCCACTCACCAAGGAGCGCCTGGCAGGCGAGGAGAAGCGGTTTGCGGGCCTGGTGGCTGTCAGCGAGCAAAAACTTGCTGCGGAATATGATAAGCAGACTGCAAATAAGCCTGTAGAAGAGCCGGAACAGGTTGAAGTAACAAAGTCGGACTCTGCAATTGACTCGCCAGCGGACAGCGCGGGCACTACCACGACCATTACGGCCGAGGATATTGCCACAAGGGTCAAAAAATCCCGGCGTGGTGGGAAGAAGAAGAGCCAGCAGAACAGCGGCACCGCAAGTCCGCAGACCAAAAAGAAGATGCGAACCTGGGGCGAGGACGGCGTTGCTGATGAAGTAGACGGCAACACTGTTCTTGACTACTCTGGCCAGGCCAATGGTAGCGGTGGCAGGGCGTTTGACGAGTCTGCGGTCGGAGACCTCAACTCGTGGGGCTCGGCCAACAAACAAGGAGAGTTTGTGCTTAAGGAGCTCTCGGACGAGCTTGAAAATATCCTCGGAGACGAAGACGAAGGAAGCAGCAGTGCTTCAAACGGCGGTGGTGGGTTTGGCTTCTTGCGGAACATTATTGGCGGCAAGACCTTGACTCGGGAGGACCTTGACAAGGCACTTGCTTCGATGAAGACGCATCTTATGCAGAAAAACGTTGCCAGCGAGGTTGCCGACCATCTGTGTAGCATCGTCGACAAGAGTCTCGTTGGCGTCAAGACGCAAAGCTGGACGTCGGTTGAAAAGACAGTACGAGGGGCCATGACGGACGCGCTGCGACGAATCCTCACTCCGAAGACGTCGCTGGACCTGCTCCATGAAGTACAGACCAACGCCAAGAAAAAGTCGCGCCCCTACGTTATATCCGTTGTGGGTGTCAACGGGGTGGGTAAATCAACAAACTTGTCCAAGATTGGCTTCTGGCTGTTGCAGAACAAGTTCAAAGTGCTAGTTGCCGCGTGCGATACATTTAGGTCTGGTGCTGTGGAGCAGCTCAAGGTGCATGTGAATCGGCTGCAAGAGCTGACCTCGCGAATTGGCGCCGGTGAAGTGGACATTTTTGACCAGGGCTACGGCAAGGACGCCGCGGTCATTGCCCAGAAGGCAATTGACCACGCCGAGCGGGAAGGATATGATGTTGTTCTTATCGACACTGCAGGTCGGCGACACAATGACGACCGGCTCATGTCGTCGCTGGAGAAGTTTGGCAAGCTCGCACAGCCAGACAAGATCATCATGGTTGGCGAGGCACTCGTAGGCACGGATAGTGTCGCGCAGGCCCGCAACTTCAACTCGGCTTTTGGCCCGTCTCGAGATCTCGACTTCTTTTTGATTTCCAAGTGCGATACCGTGGGGGATATGATTGGCTCGATGGTCAACATGACGTACTCCACGGGGATTCCTGTATTGTTTGTGGGCATTGGCCAGAATTACACCGACCTGCGTACGCTGTCTGTTGACTGGGCTGTCAGTCTTCTAATGAGTTGATGATGATACGTTGTATAATATTCCTTTTTTTCTGTATTTTTTGAAATGTTATGAGCTTCATGAGCCCCATGAGCCCCATGAGCCCCATGAGCCGCATCTATTAACCGTACGGCGCCAGTGCCCCTCTTCGCGCTATAGCGGTGGGAGACCCCTAATCGTACTCCGAAGGGCTTACCTACTTCCACCATGAGACACAAGCAATTCCTCCTACACCTGCCGCCGCGGAATGCTCACCAATTGACTCACCAGGAGGGGTCTGGGGGCTGGCCCCCAGCTAAGAGGGTGGTATGGAGGGATAGTCCCCCCAATTGCCAAATCACCACCATTGCCAGTGGCCACCGATGCTGGTGGTAACTTGGAGAACGGTGCGTACATTGGAGAATTGAAAATTTCAAATGCCGTGGACGGCCCCGGCAGGCACCGCGTAGACGAAGCATTGCATGAGCCAAACGGCACCAAAAAGTACCTCATCGGCATTAGCAGGCCTCCCGGAACCCGTCTTCTTTGCCCAGATTACCTGTAGTGACTTTCTGTGATGCGTACGGCGCTTCGAAGCGGCAGGCGATGGGCCAGGCCCCCGGTGTGGTTAAATACGGCCCCACATCTCCGCCATCACACCAACTCGCCACACTACTACTCGACTATGACTGCCGACTACTACGCGGATACCAAGGCGCCAATCTGCCCATTGGTCGTCAAGCCATTCTTTGACGCGCTCGACGAGAACCACAAGCGATACGCGCACCACCTGTCGCGGGCGTCGCACTGGGGCACCCGGGCTGTGCTGCGCCAGGTGAGCCCGGAGAGCGAGACGATCTATGACCTTGTGCTCGACATTTACAAGGCCGTGGACGGCGATTGGGACCGTCTTGCCACGGAGACGGGTCTCTCAGCCGCTGAGATTGAACAATTTCAGGAGTACGCGAGTCAGTTTCTGTCGAACCTAGGCAATTACAAGTCGTTTGGCGACGCCAAGTTCGTGCCGCGACTTCCTCGTGAAGCGTTCCGTAAGCTTGCACTCATTACTCCGGAAACTGGAGCCAAGTTTGACATTGTTGCTGAGGCGATCTACTCTACGGTGCCAGAGAGTCGAAACCTTCTCGGGTACGCCGATAAGGGCCACATGACAGCGTACTACTCGCAGAACGTCACCAAGGACGAGATTGAGGCGGTGCAGAAGCTCATGGGCGACAATGGCATCCTCCCAGAGAATACAAGGCTGTTCAAGAACGATCAGGGCGAGTTTTCGCTGACCATTGCCAGCGCTGATACCGCGTCGTGTGGCGAGTTTAAAGACAAATACACCCTCCCAGACGGCCGGGTGGTGAAGGTTGAGTACGGAGACCACAGCCGGGAGTTTGGGGAGATTGTAAAGGAGCTGGAACAGGCGCGAAAGTACGCGGCTAATGATATCCAAAAGGCCATGCTCGATTCTTACATCCAGTCCTTCAAGACTGGATCAATGGAGGCCCACAAGGAGTCCCAGCGGCAGTGGGTCAAGGACATTGGCCCGAAGGTCGAGACCAACATTGGGTTCATTGAGACCTACCGAGACCCCGCCGGTGTGCGAGGCGAGTGGGAGGGTCTTGTGGCCATGGTGAACCAGGAGCAGACGGCCAAGTTCGCAGAGCTGGTAAACAATGCCAGAAAGTACATTGCCCAGCTGCCATGGCCCAAGGCCTTTGAGAAGGACGTTTTCACCCCTCCAGACTTTACTTCTCTCGAGGTGCTCACCTTTGCCGGCTCGGGCATTCCAGCGGGAATTAACATTCCTAATTACGACGACGTCCGGCTCAACATTGGTTTCAAGAACGTGTCTTTGGGCAACATTTTGAGCGCCAAGGCTCCAAACGAGAAGACAACGTTTATTGCTGCCGAGGACCTGGAGCTGTTTGACAAGTACAGAGGCCCCGCGTTTGAGGTCCAGGTGGGTATCCACGAGTTGCTGGGCCATGGATCAGGCAAGCTGCTGAGCGAGACGAGCGATGGCAAGTTCAACTTTGATCACGAAAACCCGCCAGTGAGCCCGCTGACTAACAAACCGGTCACTACGTATTACAAGAAGGGTCAGACCTGGGGCTCTCTTTTCGGCGCCATTGCCGGCTCCTACGAGGAGTGCCGAGCCGAATGTGTGGCAATGTTTCTCTCTACCGATGCATCGATCCTCAATATCTTTGGCCACAAGGGCCAAGAGGCAGATGATGTTTTGTACATCACCTACATGCTCATGGCGCGTGCTGGTCTGATTGCATTGGAGTTCTGGGATCCTGCCACGAGCAAGTGGGGCCAGGCACACATGCAGGCGCGATACAGCATTCTCAAGTGTTTCCGAGATGCGGGACTTGTAGAGTTTGAGACAAGCAAGGAGGACTATTCGGACTTGATTATCAAACTTGACCGTTCCAAGATTACCACCGTTGGTAAGGAGGCTGTGGGCCAGTACCTTCAGAAGCTGCACATTTACAAGTCTTCAGGTGATGTTGAAGAGGGCACCAAGTTCTACAATGAAATGACCACGGTTACTGAGGATATGGCCAAGTTCCGACCAATTGTTCTCTCCAAGAAGCTCCCACGAAAGCAGTTTATTCAGGCTAATACTGTCATTGAGAATGATGCGGTTGTGCTAAAGGAGTACCCTGCTGATTACTCTGGAATGATCAAGAGCTTTGTCGAGCGACAGGTGTAACTTCTTGCTATATAGTTACATTGCTAGTTGATAATTTACTGTTATGATTACATAAATTCTTCGGATGACTTCAAATCGGCTTAACAACTTTTACTATTGGTAGTAATTGGTACATGCAAGTATTACGGTACACTGATGTCATAAATAATTTACCAATGCAGAGAGCAAAATACTCCCTGTATGAATACGATTTATCGCAGGTATCTTGAGGTCGATTTATCGCATCACATTTAGTACGCTGCAAATCCAGGGGTAAAGGGGGGAATGCATCAGCCGCACTCTCCTGAAACAAAGAAAGGGTAGTGAAACCTGAATAATTGTATTCTCGGCTACAAAAAAAAAAAGGTATAAGGTTTTTTAATCTATCAAGTACTTTGGGTCTTAGTTAGCAACAACATTGGCCTTGAAACTGCCAATAACGTTACCAACGGGATAGTACTCGCAGGCGAAGAAGGCACCCTTGGAGCCACAGTCGACAGACGCGCAACCAAGCTGCTTGCTGTTCTTCCACACCATCTGGGTGAAGTGACCAGTCTTCTCGGTGAACTGGCCAGCACTGTAGTCGTAGCTGGTGTTCTCGTCGTACCAAGCGTCGATAGCAGCACTCTCAGACTTGTATCCCATAGCAATGTTCTCGCCGTATGGACCGCCAGAGTGGGCAAACACACAGTTCTGGTTAGAGAGGTAATTCTGGGCATAGGAGGCAAGGGTGTCATTCCAGACGAGAGCCTGGGCAGAATGCTTGGCTCGGTCAGTGTTGTGAACGTCAAGGCAGGTCTTGGCGAAATCGCTCAGGTTAGAGTCAGAGTTGTCAGAGTTAGCGTTGTTAGCGTTCACAGATGGCTTAGCAGCCATAGTGGTAGATGGTGGTGGTGGTGGTGGAGTTGAAGTGGTAGCTGGCTCCTCAACCACGTTCTGCTGAACGTTGTTGGCAGCTGGCTGAGAGGAAGCGGCAGGAGCGTCAGCGCCAGCGCTGATGATGTTGCCGTTAGCGTCAGCATAGACGGTCTTGTAAACGACATCCTTGTGGGCCTCCGCAGAAGACTGCTCTGGAGCTGGAGCTGGAGTGGAAGCAGCACCGGCATTGACGGTAGCGACTGGCGCATCACCGTCAGCAGTGACGGTGACATGGTAGTGGACGGTGCGGTAAACGACAGCAGCGTTAGCAGCGGCGGCCAAAGCGCCAACGGAAATGATCTTCGAGAACTTCATTGCGGAAAGGTCGTAGAAAATGTCGAAAATGACAAGCAAAAATAACAAAAAAGGAACGTAGAAAGTTGATGTAAAATGAAATCGATATGCAAAAAAAAGCGAATTGAACAAGTCCAGCTTATCAATTGGCTCGAATAAAGGAAAGAACAGAAATTGGTGGAGAGTAAAGCACAAAATAGAGGGGGTCGGTAGTTCTTAAATACGAAAAAGGGGTAAAGAAAACCACGCGGGTGGTATCTGCCGGACCAAAGAAGCAAATCTGCATCTCCGCTGCCTAATGCGGCAGATAACGGGATAGATTGGGCAATTTGGATCTCCTTTTACCCAAAGATCTGCTTCATCGCAGCACGCCTAGGCTTCCCGAAGGAAAAAAAGAAAAAAAAAATAAATAAACATGGCCCCAGGAGTCCATTCTCGAAATTGTGTAGAAAGGACAAGAGAATGCTAGGGATGAAGGGATAAATTATTATCGCGTCTCGGGCTACTGTTGTCTTGAACTCTATCGAACGAATTTTTCAAAAGCCGTTTAACCTTGTTTGGCGACCCCTCTTGCCGCTTCCTCGGAGTGTACGAATCGTAGTGTCTGAGAGTAGGTCCACTGGCGGTATTAAGGGGTGGATGACGCGCACAACCAACCACTATCCGGCGTGTAAACAACATGCTGGGGCGCGATATGCAAGTGTATTCGTTTCATGGTATGCGAGGAGCCTCGCTTCCTGCGGGTCTTTGCGCCCTCACCTTCACCGTTGCGACCACTGCGCACTGTGGTAAATATCGTTAGAGCCGAGAAGCTCTCGGAGACTAGTACAATGCATATCGCTGCTCCGGGCAATGGTGATAATCTATGTACTAGTTCATCTCTCATTTTCCCTAACGTGATTAGGGGTTGTTTTGGTGGTGCGAAACATTTATACTTGCTACTCATGTAGCAGACTCATAAAGTGATACAAAGTGAATAGCGTCAACATGCCGGCTCCAACGCAGTTCCTGAGTTGTTTTGGATTACATATTGTGTAGTAGAGCGTGAAACTGTTGTTGAAGAATTCAACGAGTCATCTTCATCTTGCGAGTTGTTGGGCCAATCCTTTTTTTTTTCATTGTGCAAAAGTGCGTCGAAGCACATTCGTTTCATGGCTGTGATGGGTCATGCAAGCAGCGGAAGTTGACAAATATCCTTTGGTGGGGAACGGTTTTTTCCTAGCTCTCAGACTCCGTAGCTTAGGTATATGTTTGATGTTTAAGTATACATTTCCTCAATTGACTTATATGCGGCCATTGATCGCTGTCTCTAAGTGCATCGTTTATCTTGCCCGGCAACCTACTGGCACCAAAACTTTGAATAGCTCATGGGATTTCCATAGACAGTAGAGATATTGGACTATATGGTCATAGTACAATATTGTGTTCAAAATTATTGTACTCAAAATTATTGTACAAAAAGGATCTTATTTTGAAGAGAGTACATCATACATACATTTTGATACAATAAAATGAGGGGTCAAATAATAACAAGTGACCTTTTGTAGCCCCTGTTGACGTTTAGCACGCCCAGTTGAAAATGGAATGACCTGGAATACATTTCCCGGTATAGCAACTCATGAACGGGCTCTCCCTACCTTGAATTCCGCTGTGCTTGGCAACCCTACTCCATCACCGATACTTTTCTATGACCTCCTTATGCTCTTCCGATGTCAATTGTTGAATTATTGATCAGAAAATAACGCAGAGCTCAAGTCCTATTGGAAAAATTAGAAAAAGCTCTTACTATAATTATACCAGTATCATATAACAAACCTAGTTGAATTATACCAAGTGATATTTTGTTCTGGTTTCCACTATGGTGAATTGAGCTGCGATCAAGTTGTTCAATATTCCTAACTGAAATGTTTATATAAGCGTCCTTGGCATGTATTTTAACCCCGACTACTCATTTACTACTTAGCACTGGATGGTTTCATTACACAATACCGACTACTGATTGTACTTGTTGATTGGAAAGAAACTTGGACAATAAACATGGAAGAGATTGTATTGGCCAGTGGCCATCTCTCCAAGTCTATAACTGGCTGGAATTCGATCTCGAATAAGAACTCAATGTGGGACGAGAGTTAGACTGGGATACAACCTGCTACAAGCATACTGCCATAACCTGAATATCTAGAGTATTACAGACCTAGCTCATAAGCAATTTTACGTACTGTTTAGTAGAGCCCAAAAACAAACCATTGCTGAAAGAGGTACAAGAAAAATAGACAAAACCATCGCCGATGATCTGTTGATCCTGTTGCTAGGCAAACAATAGATACACAATTTACCTGCTACCAAGTCAGTAAATCATAACCTGACGAGATATAGTTTTTCTATATAAACAATGGGTATAATTGCCTTACATTGAGAAAAGTCCATAGTTATACCATGAGCAACGATTTATAACTTCACTGTACAAATACCATCGTAGTGGTAGTATCTCCCAAACTATATAATACCCCTTTATATACAAAATAAGTCCATACACTAGCTGGATAGAGTCGAGTTCCCGCCGATAACGGCAAGATGTTTAAAAAAATCCCGTATTATGCTATCATACGACTGCTATTACTATAAAAATAGGTGGGCAAAAGGAGGGAAGAGAGGATGCGAAATAGGTGGGAAAGAGTTTGAAATTTAGCAGCAGCCCGAACCGCCCTGGGAAACGTTCTGGCCCCGAAGGTTGACTCCGGCAGATTTATCGCCGCTGCCAGAAGCACCCATTGCAGCCCGCTCACCGGCAAGTCGCTCCTTAATCTGCCGGGCCATGGTAAGGAAGGCCTGCTCGACGTTGGTAGAGTTCTTGGCTGAGGTCTCCAAGAATGGAATGCCCATAGAGTCGGCAAACTCCTTAGCTACGGTATACTCAACCACCTTTTTATCACTGATATCGCTCTTGTTGCCAACGAGAAGCTTGTTGACACCTTCAGTCGCGTATCTGTCAATCTCCTGGAACCACTGCTTAACGTCGTTAAAGCTGTCCTGGTCGGTCACATCGTATACGACGATAATGCCGTGGGCACCTCGGTAGTACGAGGACGTAATAGTTCGGAACCGCTCCTGGCCGGCCGTGTCCCACTACAATTCAATTAGCTAAAAAGGGCCCGACCAAATAGGGGTCGCTCAACTTACAATTTGCAGCTTGACAGTCTTGCCCTCGAGCTCAATAGTTCGGATTTTCTGGGATGAGTGTTAGCCATTTTTCACCAAACGAGTTCAAAAAATAACATACAAAGTCAACGCCAATGGTGGAAATGTACGACTCAGTGTACGAGTCGTCGGCGAAACGCAGCAGTAGACAGGATTTGCCAACGCCGGAATCGCCAATAAGAAGCAGCTTGAATAGATAATCGTACCTGGAAGTATGACATTAGCTCCCGCAAATAAAATAGCCTTTGCCTGCTCGAGGGCGGTAGGTACTCTGTTCACACCAATCTGGTTAGCTCTACTGGTTGGGATACGCGTTAATCTGCGGCACTTACTACTCTGCGTTCATTCTAAACAGAATTAAATATAAAAAAGGTCTTCAATAAATCAGAAGAGGAGGCGTTGGGTTGGGTGCTATTGCGGTCTTGTGTACACCCGGTGATGTGCTGTTCTGATAGGGGCTCCCGTGGGAAGTGACCTGCCCCATGTGGTAATTCGCCATCCCGGAAAATTAAAAACGCGCCCCTTACCCTGGACGCCTCACATAGTGCGGCGCTCATCCGCTAGGCCAATAACCACAGTTAAGATAGGGGTCGCACGGTCGATGCGAGTTTGTATGGAGTTGCTCAAACCTACTGTCGATTCCTTTCGTGAATGGCTCAGAGTTGTACTGGGTGACTTCAAAATTGGTCGTTGGGGGATCATTCTTGTACATGTGCCACGTGAAGTTAGGCATATGCAGGGGCGGAATAATCCTCAGCAATAGTTGAGAGTATTGAATTTCCCATGGGCCATACCAACTTCATCCTCTTAGACTTGCTGAGCTGTCTGCGCTATAGTGATATATCCAGGCGCACATTAAAACGGTGGTTACGCTGTAACAAGTGAAACAGTTGGTAATATAGAAACGGTTTTGTTTCGCTTCAATTGTCCCAGAAGTGCCTAAACCACGCTGATGGAATACGATTGAATGCGATGGAATAGCACACTATTCTAAAATTATACTACGTAGTGCTTAATATTGAGGTATATACCTCTGACATCACCGTTCATCGAGGCACGTCTTAGATATGCATGCGGCTTTGCGATTTGCCCAAATCGATCCACACACTAACAGTGCTGCTTTTTGACTTGGCACTACAAGGCCCAATCCGTCCAAAACCCAACCTCTCTGAAATGCCATAGAGCAATCGCAACTCACGAAATCACAAAGCAATAAAGTACGGTGGTTAGCGGTGAGTGGTCAGTGTCTCTGGAACCTTGCGAAAGATCTGGCATGTTCCAGAAGACACGCGTACATTTGAGAACCATCATGCAGGCTGTGTGGTGGAAAGAAGGAGGTAGAACACCATAGAAGCCCCCATCCTTGCGCGTACATATGAGCACGGAACCTCGAGAGAACCCCGGAGAAGCATTTTCCACCGCAATGGCTCAGCCGCGCGGGCTCTCTTTGTTTTGAAAATGTCAACTTTTTTCCACGAGATTCCATTCGAGCCCCGGGCCCCGAGCGGGTCTGCAAGTATATAAGAGCGTCGAGTCTCTCCCCTTGTGCAGATTTGTTTTCCTCTTTTCATCAACACAATTGATTTAATTTATCGGAATCAAAGTAGAGATACTTTATTCTTTTGCATAGAACCAAACACAAAACAAAATGAGCAAAGCTATCGGTATCGATCTCGGCACCACCTACTCTTGTGTCGCCCACTTCTCCAATGACCGAGTGGAGATCATTGCCAATGACCAGGGTAACCGAACCACCCCGTCGTTTGTTGCCTTCACTGACACTGAGCGACTGATTGGTGATGCCGCCAAGAACCAGGCCGCCATGAACCCGGCCAACACTGTCTTTGACGCCAAGCGACTCATTGGCCGAAAGTTTGACGACGAGGAGGTTATCAACGACGCCAAGCACTTCCCATTCAAGATTGTCGACAAGGGCGGCAAGCCACACATTCAGGTTGAGTTCAAGGGCGAGACCAAGGTGTTCACCCCAGAGGAGATCTCCTCCATGGTGCTCTCCAAGATGAAGGAGACTGCCGAGGGCTTCCTCGGCGGCAATGTCACTGATGCTGTCATTACCGTCCCAGCCTACTTCAACGATTCTCAGCGACAGGCCACCAAGGACGCTGGTCTCATTGCTGGCCTCAACGTTCGACGAATCATCAACGAGCCAACTGCCGCCGCCATTGCCTACGGTCTCGACAAGAAGTCTGAGCACGAGAAGAATGTGCTCATTTTCGACTTGGGTGGTGGTACCTTTGATGTCTCTCTGCTGACCATTGAGGACGGCATCTTTGAGGTCAAGGCCACCGCCGGTGACACTCACTTGGGTGGTGAGGACTTTGACCACCGACTCGTCAACCACTTTGTTGCCGAGTTCAAGCGAAAGCACAAGAAGGATTTGTCTACTAACCAGCGAGCTCTGCGACGACTCCGAACCGCCTGCGAGCGAGCCAAGCGAACCCTTTCTTCCTCTGCCCAGACCTCCATTGAGATTGACTCTCTGTACGAGGGCATTGACTTCTACACCTCGATCACCCGAGCCCGATTCGAGGAGCTCTGCCAGGATCTCTTCCGATCCACCATTGAGCCAGTCGAGAAGGTTCTCCGAGACTCCAAGATTGACAAGTCTGCTGTCCACGAGATTGTCCTTGTCGGTGGTTCCACCCGAATTCCAAAGATTCAGAAGCTCGTTTCTGACTTCTTCAACGGCAAGGAGCCAAACCGATCCATCAACCCTGATGAGGCTGTTGCCTACGGTGCTGCTGTCCAGGCTGCCATTCTGACCGGTGACACTTCCTCCAAGACTCAGGACCTGTTGCTGTTGGATGTTGCCCCACTCTCCCTTGGTATTGAGACTGCTGGTGGTATCATGACCAAGCTCATTCCACGAAACTCTACCATTCCAACCAAGAAGTCTGAGACCTTCTCCACCTACTCTGACAACCAGCCAGGTGTCTTGATTCAGGTCTTTGAGGGTGAGCGAGCCAAGACCAAGGACAACAACCTTCTCGGTAAGTTCGAGCTCTCTGGCATTCCACCAGCCCCACGAGGTGTTCCACAGATTGAGGTTACCTTCGACATTGATGCCAACGGTATCCTCAACGTTTCGGCCGTTGAGAAGGGCACTGGTAAGACTAACAAGATTACCATTACCAACGACAAGGGCCGACTCTCCAAGGAGGACATTGAGCGAATGGTCTCCGAGGCTGAGAAGTTCAAGGAGGAGGATGAGAAGGAGGCTGCCCGAGTCCAGGCTCGAAACGGCCTTGAGTCCATGGCCTTCTCTCTCCGAAACTCTTTGGGCGAGGAGAACATCAAGGACAAGATCTCTGATGAGGACAAGGAGAAGCTCAACAAGGAGATTGACAGCACCCTTGAGTGGCTCGACTCTAACCAGTCTGCTACCACCGAGGAGTACCAGGAGCGACAGAAGGAGCTTGAGGCTGTCTCCAACCCAATCATGACCAAGATCTACGCTGGTGCTGGCGGTGCTCCAGGTGCTGGTGCCGCTCCAGGTGGCTTCCCAGGTGCTGGTGCTGCCCCAGGTGGCGGTGCCGCTCCAGCCTCTGAGCCAACTGTTGAGGAGGTTGACTAAACGTATTAACTTTTTATCAACGATAAAGTTACTTGCGCATGATATCCCCCATTTTAACGAAACGCTCAACAGTTGTACCATAGGTTCTTAGGTTTATTTAATTATTTAATTAAAAATATCGGGTTTTTAGAGAAATACTCAGGTAATTGCGTAGTTTTACAGATGATCGACATAAAATCTGTGATATTCAGGGGGGAGTAGTGGTGAAGTCTCACACAGTTTGATGCGGCTTCTTCCAACACTCAATTTTACCTGTATAAAAATTCGTAAATCGCTGTTTGTTAATAAAGTATGTTTCGTATTTCGTTAATATTATTTTTGTAGAGTTTTGTAGGTATAAAGATGGTCACTAATACTTTTAACAGATAAAGTTATCGCAACATAGATATTGCTAAAAGCGCAATAAATCTGTACATCTGACTGCTACCATTGAAGTATGTAACTAGTCAATTAATGATTTTTTTCTATTGAGGTCTAGCGATTTTATTTTTATTTTGACTTGATACACGAGAGACTTGATACAATAGAGTAAATAATTTGTGTTGCTGCTCTATGGGTATATCTCAATTTTAAGAAACTAGCACATATGAAGACTATATTGCTGGGGACGATAAAACTTTAACACTTGCATGTTGCTTCTTTCTAGAAAGTGTCCATACTCCAAAGGAATTGATAGCAATGTCAAAAACTGTTATAAAGTGAATTGTGCCTGCAATGGCACCTTCCTCGTAAACAATTCAAACGTCGTAGAGCGAATATAATCTCGTTAGTCTCTGCTCAAATGCACCTCTTGAGTGTCCTGCTGCTTGCGCTGGTAGCCCTCGTATTTGCACAGCAGAGACGGATCTATGCACCTGCTTTTGTCGAGTGTGACTCTGGGCACCTCTATGTTCGACCGGCAAATGTGAGTATTTACAATTCTCCACCTAGCTGTTCTAACTGGCGCAATGTAGGAGATTTTGCATTCCGAACTTGAGTGGGTTGCAGATCGCCATGTCATAACGCAACCAATTCTCAAGGAATTTGTTTCTCGCGCCAACCTCGACTTTGATCCATCTCCGTATCTAGACAGCCAGAATATTACAATTGGGCTCGCCTTTTCCGGAGGTGGTTTCAGGGCCATGCTGCATGGTGCAGGGGCGCTTGCAGCCATGGACGAAAGAACCGAGAATTCAACGCTTCCAGGGCATTTGGGTGGATTACTTCAATCTTCAACTTATATTACAGGGCTGTCAGGAGGGAGCTGGTTGCTTGGTTCACTGTATATGAATGAGTTTGCTCCCGTGAGACATCTTCAGGGTTCCAAGACGGTATGGGATCTGTCTTCAGATCTTTTCTTTCCAAAAGAGCCTGTGAACTATTGGACGTCTCTCCTTTCCGACGTCAAGGCCAAGGCAGACGCGCGGTTTTCTGTAAGTCTCACTGATGTATGGGGAAGGGCCCTGTCCTACAAGTTCTTCAGCAAACCCCAGTCTTGGAGCAGCATACAACAGTTTCCTTGGTTCCAAGACAGGAGAACACCGTTTCCAATTGTAGTAGCAAACGGGCGAGATCCTGATACAATTGCCATCACCGAGAACTCTACGCTGTTTGAGGTGACTCCGTTTGAGATTGGAAGCTATGACAAGAATCTATATTCCTTCACTGACCTCCGATATCTCGGCACCTACATGAGCAATGGTAACCCAGTAAACGATAGAGAGTGTGTCGTCGGCTTTGACGACCCGGGATTCATCATTGGTACCTCATCCTCGGTGTTCAACAAGTTTTTGCTTTCCTTAGAGCATTCTGATCGGACTATTAAAAAACTCCTGTATGGGGTTGCCAAACACTTTTTCGACAGTACCCATGTCGACGTTGCCATCTACAACCCGAATCCTTTTTATGAGTACTCAAATCCCGACATTGATATTGATGAAGAGCCGAATGTATTTTCTGAGAAGCAGCTTTATTTAGTTGATGGAGGAGAGGATATGCAAAACATCCCACTACAGCCATTACTCCATCGAGAGCGAAATGTAGATGTGATATTTGCATTTGACAACTCGGCAGACACTGAGGATAACTTTCCTGATGGGTCTTCCTTATCTGCAACATTTAATCGCCAGTTTGGTAAAAGAGCTGGCAGAGAGGATTACCGGTACTTCCCCGACGTTCCACCTGGACGAACCCTACCACAGGTTAGAGATATGAGCGCCCCGACATTTTTTGGTTGTGAATTGGATGACGAAGAATCGCCTTCTCCAATGGTGGTATATCTGCCCAACAGCTACTACACATTCCCGTCCAATACTAGTACCCTGAAAATGCAGTACTCGACTAAGGAGGTGGCCGGGCTTATCAACAATGGCTACAATGCCATGACCCAGTTGAATGGCACTACTGATAGCAACTGGCAAGCTTGCGTTTCCTGTGCAATATTGCAACGCTCCATACAGCGGACGGAGAAACGTCCACACCTCGTCTCTCCACTTTGCGCTCAGTGTTTTGATCGGTACTGCTACTAATTATTTTACAAAGAGTACTAGAGATTCTTACAATGACAAGACAAGCCGAGGTGACAGCTAATTTAAACTTAAAATCTAAGTCATCTCGGATCTTGGTGATCTCAAATTCTTTATTCAAGTGTTTTAATAAATGTTGAAATTGATCGATTATCTGGACAATGGCTCGTGAATGAAGTAATATAACTTTGAGGCGGGCTGCAATAAAAGCAGTGAAGGAATCAAATTCTTCCTCATCGACATTGTCAGACCATGAAATTCAAGGCTGCTGCTTGGCTGGTAGTTCTTACATCAGCTGTCACTGCGTGGTCCCCTTCTGGAGGATACGCACCGGACGAAGTGAAATGCCCGAGAGACAAGAATTTGGTGAGATTTGGCATTGATTTGTTTCCTCAGGAGGTTGAATATGTTCAAGCGCGCAAACCCGCAACCAGAGAAGCATTGAGGGACTTTTTGGACAGAGCAGGACTTGATTTTGATTACAACTCTTTACTGTCTCGATCATCTCAAGGTATCTCTATTGGACTCGCGTTTTCTGGTGGAGGATACAGGGCCATGCTCAATGGTGCCGGAACATTGGCGGCCCTGGACGCTCGAAATTACAACACGCTTGATGAGGGCCACATGGGCGGACTCCTCCAAGCGGCAGACTACATTACGGGATTGTCTGGCGGGAGTTGGCTGCTGAGCTCAGTGTACCTTAACAATTACACTACAGTGGAAAAACTCCTCAACAATGCGGACCTTTGGAACCTTGACAGCTCACTATTCAGTACAAGTGGTCTTTCCATAGAGGGTATCAACGAATGGCGCAGTATCTTCCAGGATGTGTTTGCCAAGCACGATGCCGGGTTTCCTGTGACCATTACAGATATCTGGGGCCGGGCTCTAGCGCGACAATTTATTGGCAATAAGAATGCTGGCGCCAATATGGAATGGTCTGATATGACACGATGGAACTTTTTCCGCATGAAAGAAGCACCATACCCCATAATTCTACTCAATGGGCCTGGACATGGATCGCAAACGGCAAGCCTGCTGAAGAACACTGTGTTTGAAGTCACCCCATATGAGCTAGGCAGTTTTGACCCTTCGCTGTTTGCTTTTTTCCCTCTCAAGTACCTTGGTACAGGCATGGATGGAGGAGCCATAAACGATACAGACACGTGTATGAGTGGGTTTGACAATGCCAGTTTTATGTTTGCCACATCCTCGTCGATCTTTAACACGATTATTTACAACGTGCTGAAGAAAGCTGGAGGACTGGTTGGAAACATTGCCCGCCACTTGATTGACATTCTGTTTGACGAGACTGCGTTTGACGTTGGCGTACTTGAGCCGAATCCGTTTTATAACTGGGAGAGTCCTGACCAGGAGTACGAACTGACGCGGTCCAACATCGTTGACCCGGAGGCCCTCTATTTGGTCGATGGCGGCGAGGACAATCAAGTCATTCCACTTCAGCCATTGCTCCACCGCGATCGACATGTGGACGTTGCTTTTGCGTTTGACTACATGTCGAACACTGAGTACAATTGGCCGAATGGCAACTGCATTGTCAGTACGATGAAGAAAGCAAAAGAGGACCAATTTGACAAGGCGAATCCCATTACCAAATTCCCCAAAGTGCCGGACGAAAACACCATCATCAATAATGGCTACGGGTCACGGCCAACCTTTTTCGGGTGCCATGAAACAGGGCCCCATCCACCGCCGCTGATAGTGTATATGGCCAATTACCCGTACACGTACTTTGGCAACACGACCACGTTCCAAATGATGTATCCGACGGAGCAGACGGCAGGACTTGTCACCAATGGGTACAATATGATGACGCAGCTCAATGGCACGCGCGATGGGTACGAGGACTGGCCCCAGTGCGTGAGCTGTGCCATTATGCAGCGGGAGACACAGCGGCAGGGGCAGTCCCCATCGCTCATGTGCCAGCAGTGCCTGCAAAAGTATTGCTGGGATGAAATGTCCATTAACAAGGCGAATCCCAAGCATTCAAGGTATTACAACCCAAAGATTCTGCGCAAGGGGCGTACCAGGAAGATCAAGCCCCTGCCGCCTGTGTAACTTGAATTACCTTGTTACATCGTAACAAAATTATGTCCCAGCCGTAGTAATAACACACAACTGCGTAACAATTTCCCCACAGTGCAGCTCTGCCCTCAGGAACCTCCCTCGCTGCCACAAAATTGTAACACCGCAACCAACTACCAACATTGAAACTAAAAAGCGTAACTAGCCGTGCAAAAGGTCAAAACTTGTGTGCTGTCATGAAATGTAGCATTACTGGATAATATATAATTTAAGCGTCTCTCAGGACCAAAACGCCGTCCTGCAGCTTTGCAACTCTCCTCACGAGCGCCTTGAGGCGGTCCTGATTGTCCGGGTGCTTTTTGAGCTTAGGCTTGAGCTCGGCAAGCAGCTCCTTGGCAGATACGGGCCGCGCCTGAATGACCTTTCGCACGTCCTCCTCCGTCAGCAATGCAGGGTCGTCTCCCGGCAGAGGCGACGACTTGCGGCTCGCCACCGGCGTAGGCGACTTTTCGAGCTTGACCTTCTTGGAAACGCCCTCCGCAGCACTATCCCGGCGCCTCTTGGTATCACTTATTTCTGGGCGCTTGGCGTTGGGGTTCCACACATCACGAGGGAACCGTGCCAGGGTCTGCGGCGCCAATTGCAGCACCACCATGCCCGGCGGCAGGTTCTTGCGCACGGGCTTGCGCAAATTGAGCACCAGCGGCTCCGTCTTGACCTCTGTTTTAACCTTGGGCTCCTCCTCGGGCTCGTTGAACAAGTCCTCGTCCTCGTCCTCTTCTTCGTCCTGCGAGCTCGCGTACGGGTTCTCCTCGTCGTCAGACTCGTAAATGTGGTTCTTCTCCAGCGACCTCAAGTATTTACGCAATTTCCGCCCTTCCTTATCAATCTTTCGCTCGTCGTCGTCATCCACGTCCCCGCGGTCCTCCTGGGGCACTAGCGCACTGGCATTGCGCTGCTCCTTTTTGATCTTCTCCTCCACCTCCTTGAGCTCATCCTCGTTGCCGTCCATGATCGGTGCTTCTTCGTCGTCGGCAAACTCCTCGTCGTAGTCAATCTCGTCCCCATCATTATCCATCCGCGAGCTCTCGCCGGGGCCGTCCACCGTCTTGAATCTACGCCGCTGCCGCATGTTGACGGCCGTCTCCTCGCGCTCCTTCTCAATGTGCTTCATGATCCACCGCGGCGCCGTGTTCTTCTTCTCCATGCGCTCCTCGGCCTCCTCGAGCGTCAGCGTCGCAAACTTGTTCCGCGGCGTCATCTTGTAGAACTTCTCCGCCGGCACCATCTTGAACCCGTCCACGTCGAATACAAACAGCACGTACGTGTCCGACTGGGCCGCCTCGTAGTTGCCGACCCATGTGTTGTCGCCCTCAAAGTCCTCCATCACCCACGGATAGTACTCCTCGTACCGCAGCTTCTTGCTCGCCTCGTCCCCGCCCTGCACCTGCCGCGTCTTCTTCTGGAACGGCTTGTTGAACCGCCGCGCCCCGCCGTCGGGGGCTACGACGCTCATGTCGGCCTGCGGCTTGTGGGGGTTGGCCGCCGTCGCCGCCGCAGCGTCGTCCTGCGCCTTCTTGCGCTGCTCCTGCTCGCTGATGGTCAGCTGGTACTGCAGGTTGCGCGGGTCCTTGCGGTGGAACCGCACGGGCTGCTGGAACGTCTGCGGGTCGACCTTGGTCCGCGAGTGGAACTTGAGCACATGGTGCCGCAGGTCCTTGACCTCCTCTGCCGAGCAGCTGCGCAGCTTGAACTCGGTGTACGTGTCGTTAGAACTCTTGGGGGGCATCTTCAACGGGCTAGTGAGTGTGTGTTGAGCCGGGTGGAGAGTAATCGACGGGGAGTGGTGAGATCAATTGGGATCGGGTTTTCAACGACACCCATTTGCGCGATAAGATGAGCAAGTATAATCCGTTTGCGGTCGCGAACACCAGGAAGGTTAACCGGGGCTGGGCGGCGATCACGGTGGTGGCGCTGTCGACGATTCTGGTGTCCAAGCTGTACTTGAACAGCAAGAAGCAGGAGCGGTATGATATGGACGCCGAGGTGATCCAGCCTGGGGCGTTTACCGGCGAGTCTCCAGTGCAGAGGAAGAGTCCTTATGAAGGAGCGGGCAACTCGTACATGGTATGTTTTTTATGGTTTTGGGGGAGTATTGCTAATGGAATCAGGGACGAAAGGGAGGAGACAGGTTTTCGTGAGAGTTTTGTACATATTAACATTGTAAATAGCCATTTGTTCACTAAGGGGTGTATTCGAGGGCCAGCCCTCGAGCTCCCGTAGCTGGGGGGAGACCCCCCAGACCCCCCTTTTTTTCTCATCTAGCCTGGTTATGGTAACTGGATAGTGCTTGCCATTCCTTCGCTCAGCTACACATACGTACTCGCTGGTAAACAATGTATAAACCCAATATTACAATGATTGAACGTTGTTATATTAATAAATGATTAGCATGGTTACAGGCCGGCCGCGTCACCAATCAAACAAATAGATCATGAAATGAGCTTCTTGCCTTTGGCAAAAAGACCCTTTGCCTTTTTGGTCGACTTTTCACCAATGCGGTCAATGACGTGCGAGTTGACCACATGCTTGGCCGGGCGGATGAACGTGGAAGACATGGTCCGCGACGGCATGGCTAGCTTGGTCTCCGTCTCGGTCGGTGGCGGCGGCCGCCCCGAGGTGTACACCTGGCCGCCCTTGTGAATCTCCTTAGACGCAGCGAGCCAGCTGTCGAGCCCCGTGGAGTATTCATACTCCTTTTGACGTGCTTCGTTGAATGCAGTGTACCGGTCAGCAGTCTTACCCCGCGACAGGATAGCCAGGAAGTCGTACTGCGGCTTGACCGAGGTGGTCGGGGCGTAACTAGGGATTGGCTTGGTTGCCGAAGCAGATGACATGACTGGAGAAAGTGTCGACTGCACCGGCGAGACGGGCGACTGCATTGGCGAAAGCGCGTTCTCGCCGCTCGCAATCGAGTCGGTTCGCTTTGGCTCATCGATAATCATCGACTTGTATTGATAGCTCGCACTAGTGCTTCTGCTCTTGGGCGATTCGGCCCCACTGGTAGTATTATTGCTCGAAACGGTGTTCACATGTTCCAATGCAGTAGGCTCTGTAGTGTCTTCTGTAGCCTCAAAACTCTTGCCATCCTCCGCACCCCCTTCAGTTTCCGTAGACTCCATCGGCTCCACTTCCTTTGCCGCAGCTTCCTTCGCTTCGGCAGCCTCTCGCGCAGCCACTGGGTCCTCTTCATCGGCAGAGTGGACCGATCCACGGTCAGATTTGCTTGTAGACAGCGGCTCCACTGCCTCAGAGAAATCATTGGTTTGAAGGTACTGGTGTGGGTAGAGCTCGCGGATCTCGGGGTCAACTTGGTCGAACGACTCGTGCGAGACCGGCTGAGAACGCAGCTCATGGCGCTGGAATTGTGGATCTGGCGGTGCCATATCCGTGTTCGCAGTATCATCAAACGACCCTAGTATCTCGCGCTCGAGCCTATCCTGGCTCCGCTCCTTCTTGACTACTGGGATAGAGGTAGGCAGCGGCTTCCATCGTCCTTCGGGTCTTGCCGACTTCTCTTGTGGTTTCTCTTCTGGAGCCTCCTCTGCCTTCGTAGATACTTCTTCCTCGACTTCCTTTTCAGGTTCAACTTCATGGGGGCGACTATCATCAATGCTTGCAGTATAGATGTGTTCCTCGCTTCCCTTGTCAAACGAATAGTCCGAGTGGGGGATTGCCGGCCTTTCAAGGACTCCTTCCTCCTCCACCTTGTGGTTTTCAACAGCGCCATACGAGCTCTCTCCGTCAGTCTCATCCCATTCGCCGTCACTTGAAGGGGGTGAAACTTCTTTTGCCGGATAGGCTGATTCAGGTGCACCGACCGCAGATGATACGGCCTCCTTGGGCTCGGTAGTCTGTGGCTCATCAATTCGCAGATTGCCAATAGGGGGCATGTCTGTTTGCTGATGATCCGCAGGTGGTAGATGATCTTGTGGCGCTGATGGCAGGGAGGTATGCTCTGGAGCCGTTACAGAAGGAAGTGGAGGCACCTCGTTTTCATACTTCTCATCCTCAGAATCAGTGCCATAATACCCATAAATATCCTCTACAATTGAATGGCCCCGGGACAACTGACCGCCGGCCCTTCCATCATCAAATGCTTGCTCATTGACTTGTAGCCGCGGTATTGGAGCCTCAATGTCATCTGCCTTGACCGCAGGCTCCACATGCTTTATCTCAGACTTCTCGGCTATTTCGGGCTCTTTTGCATGGGCCTCCTCATGCCCAATTCCATCTGGGTGAATCTTCTCATGCCCAATGTCTTCAGTCTGAACTTTATCATGTTGAATCCCCCCAGGGTGAGCCTCCTCAGAATGAACCTCCACAGGATGGACCATCTCAGGATGAATTCCATGTGGAATTTCCTCCTTAGACTGAACTACAGGGCTCGCTTGAACGCTCTCCTTTGGTTGGCTGTTTGACTGGACATTCTCCTCAACTTTCACAGCCGGCTCTGGCGGCTTGACCGAAATCTCCTCCTTTTCAAAAGTCCCTTCATCAAATGATGGCTTGGTTGTTAAGTCATGCGCCGCAGGTTCCTCGCTTTTCGCCTCGCTCGTGTCGAGTTTGTGCTTCTCACCGGTCGTCCCTAGTTGAAGTGGCACCGCCTGGTCAATAAACTGCTGCGGAATCGCAGGCATGGGAGGAGCTTCCTCCTTAGGGCTATAGTCGTCGTACTCGTCATAATCATCACCCCTAAATCGTCAGTAAACCCCGTAAAACCGCGTAAACGTACCATTCGTCGCCGTCGTAGTTATAGTTAGACGCCTGTACCCATCGCTTGGACTTCATACGCCCAACGACCGGCGTGTACGATTTGTAACTGCTCCAGTTAGATATGTCGTTCCCCATAACTCATCACTTACTCTTCACCTCCTCCAGACATGGTGTGGTGGTCGGTTAAATTGGGAGTCGTCGCAACATGTCTTCCACTTTAAAGGCGGTAGTTGAATAGGCATTGACCACGATGGTTGGCAGCGCTCAGAAAAATAATATAATGAAGAATAGTTAAATCTATAATATCATTCCTGGCGCTCTGTCCCAGACTCCGTACTTGGCGGAACCTCCCACACTCCCCTCATTTTGACGGTAAGGAATTTTTGTTACACCGTTGGGAGTATTTGTTACACTGTAACTCGCAATTCTCAAAAATAAAATGGGCAACCTGTATTAGTTTCAAGCTCAATTGGCTGGTTGAACTTTACCGACATCGTCTATACCCCCAGAATCCCTTCAAATGGACCCAGTAACTATTTGATAGAGTGGTTTGGGTTAGAATATTACACGTAGGTTGAATAACTATAATACAAGCGGATCATTAATAAATCAAGTGTCGTAGAAAGATGGGAGTTGGAAGCACTAGGCTCTTTGCAGTCTCTGGCGGCCATGTGCCCTCACTGCGCGGTCCATTTTAGTTCTAATATCTCTGCAGCCAGCAATGGCAATTGCAAGAACGCTTTCGAGCCGGTCGAGCGGCATGCGATTCTCGAGCAGCAGCAATGAAACCTTCTCAGACTGACCAATAATACCTACTGTAAGGAATGGCAGGTCATTCTCCTCGAGGTTGCTGGGGTCGAGCAGTGGAGTTGCCTCAAAGAGCGCAGCAGAACATGCGCTCACATAGTCATAGAGCGGCACACCGGCATCAATCATAGCCAGTGTCGCAGCATTAACACAGGCTGGAAGCAATCCACCGTCCTGGGCCAAAACATGGAGTGAAATAGACAATTGAGTGCGTGGATGGAGGTGGACGAGGGCTGCCTCAGAGAGCGTCCGCTGCAGCATCGCCGCCATTTCCTGCACCCGACGGTCGTTTCTCAGCCTCTTCTTACGCTCTGTCGTACTGAAAGGCGCCACACTCAAGGATACAGATACATGGAGCGCCTCGGTGTTGGTATTTGCCCGCGAATCAGGCTCATGGGGTCCTTGGACGACACACACGACCTTGGACAGCCCCTGCTCCACGTAGGAGGACCCATCTGCCGACGGATGCGTATTGACGCGACAGTTGAAGTGCCGCAGCTCGTTCCAGCGGCGTCCATCGACTCTCAGCCCTTCTGGCGAGTATATTTCGTACCGTGACATTGTCGTTGGCTTATCACCTTCCTCGAGATTTCCACCTTTGGGACCGTGGAATTTTTTCGCCGACACCGCCAAAAGTATAGGAATCACGCTTGTACAAAGAGATTACCCAATTCTTAATATTTCGAGAGTTTAGAATTGATTATATCTTTTTGGAAGTTATGCTTATTATAGTTCTATGGGCCATTGATTGGCTTGTTTAGTTGGTCTTGCAACAAGATTCTATGTTTGGAATGTGTAACAATTTTTTTGTAGCGTGTAACTAATCATTGGGGGTTTGTAACTAAATAAGCTAACCGATAGTCGCCTAAATTGCATATAACAGAGTAATCAAAGTTGAATAACAATTTTTTAGCCAGCATCATAGAAGGTGTGCTTGTGCAATCTGGGTATAAATTCTTGTATGGTGCTATTCCTAACTGGTAAATCCTTACCGATACACGCTCACTTCCACATGCTCGATATTAATCTCAAATCAAGACTGGGTGGCCATAATATTGAAATTATGGACACCACTCATTATTTATAGTGGTGCACATTTCATTTTGTCAATTGCCCAGTCTTCTACTACGTAGATTATTCTATCCGAAATGGCCAATTGACTCAGTGCATAGATGTCGCTCCAGCTTACGAAAAACCAATGGCCCTTTGGGATACCCTATTTTGAGTTTCTACCAATCTGCCAGAAGTAAGTTGCAATGTTATTACTCAAATGTATTATTATTGCGTATTTTGAAATGTTAAGTACACTGCAATTGCATTTGCCTTGCCATTGCCTATGCATTATAAAGTACCCCCATTATTCGACTGCTAAAACTCATGTACTCCTAACTTAAATGGTATATCTACAGTGCTTAATATCAAATGATGGCAAAAAGCCGCTGTAAAGTCGGGGGAAACTTGTTGGAGGTGTTATCGGGGTTGATATTTTTCACTCCGCCGACAAACACCACCGCACCACACAATACACAGTATGGCTGAAGTCTTATATTGCGGCGTATGCACATTCCCGCCAGAGTACTGCGAGTTTGGCGGTACTGCTAAGCGATGCAAGGGCTGGCTCGAACAGAACCACCCGGACATGTACACACGACTCTATGCTGATCCCGAGGAGGCTACCTCCAGCCTTCCCGCTGACAAACAAGAGGAGATCGCACAGAAGGTCAAGAAGCAGCAGGCCAAGGAGGCGTCCCGTGCAGAGCGTGAGCTCCAGAAGAAGCTTGCCTCCAAGGTGACCATCAAGCGGATCGAGCGGTCCAAGCGAAAGCACGTAATCGCTATCCTCGGGCTCGAGGTGTTTGGCATCGACCTCAAGAAGCTCGCCAAGACATTTGCGTCCAAATTCGCCACTGGTGCATCTGTCACAAAGTCCGCTGAAGGCAAGGACGAGATCATCATCCAAGGCGATGTCGGCGACGAGGTCCACGAATATATTGACGAGCTCCTCGAGGAGAAGGGACTCACCGAGATCAAGGTCGAGCAGGTCGAAGACAAGCCGAAAAAGAAGAAGCCTCCTGTCCCTTAAATTGCTTAGACCAATTGCACTAAACCTCCAACTTTGTAACCAATAATATGACTTACCAATTTGCATTTCAGGGATCTCCCCCAGATCCTTCGTAGACAGGGACAGTCTCCAAGACTCCGCCTTCCTCCCATTACATTCATTCTCCACTGGGACACAAATACAAGTGCGGCGCGTGAGGCTCATGTCGATCTTTCAGCCTCGCGCGCCGCACACAACCACTCGAGCAACAGGGGATCTGGGGAACTCCTTCCAAGCTACGGGGGGTGATGTAAATAGTAGCGTTGGTAAATGTCTATAATTCTATATAATCCGGGGAATCGTCAGGGGATACAAAGTCCTTTAGGGACTCGTAGGTAAAGAAGATGACGGCGCTCGAAGGAGCGCTTCTGCATACTGTAATGCCACAGCCCCGATAGAGCGATGTAAAGCCACCAGCGCGCACCATTTGTCGGCCGGTGGCCCAAAATCCACCAGTAGCAGATGGATCCGTCTGGATACGGCTCTTGATAGTGTCGGCCGGGAAGAGGGAAAAGTTGTACGCAACGCCAGCGGCAGCGCCGCCAATCAAGAGATCAGCCGTCGTGTTGGTGTCGCGGCCGTGGTATTGGCGGAGCGCCTTTTTAACGTACTCATTGGCGCCGAACCACGAGGCGCTGCCGCCGCATTCACGCAGCAACGTGCCCGTCTGGCCCTTCCAGAACCCGACGAGGCCAGATTGGCGGTAGATGTGAATGATCTGGGCTACGAGACCCCGTTTCCGGTCACCCGTTACGGATTGGACCTGAATCTGGCACTTTACGAGCTCGATCGGGGTCAGAATGAAAGATGTGAGCGCACCACTCATTGAACCGCATACAAGCGAGGTCGTGAGGTCGGACATGCCACTGCCGGCGACGACCTTCTTGCACCAGTTGTAGGTCACGAAGAGAGACGCCGTTTCTGCTGCGGCGCCGATGATCGGGGAGGAAATACCACGGTAGAGCCCAATGATTCCTTCGGAAGCAATGCTCTGCCGTAGGCAGTCGAGGGGGCCCTTAAATTGCAGTGGGCGTGTCTCCGGCTGGCTCTGGAGCCGTACTTTGACAGTATCAAACGGGTACTCGATCAGCTTCCCCGCAGACCCGGCAATAGACCCAAACAGGACGTCTAATATGCTATCACGGGTACTCAGGGCCAGCAGCTCATTATTTTCCATCTATTCTCACTAATGTCTGGGGGGACCTTTGGGTTGGAGAAACGGTTTTGAGTCACATTTTTCCGAAATTTTAACCGGCCCGCGCACGATATTTACCGAGGGCCCCGGTTACATCTGCAGGGTCCACCGAGAGATGCTAAATCTTCTAAAGGTATCTTATTTACAATTTTAGAGGAGTCCCGTTGTATTGTAATTAGAGTAAATCAAGTCACAGGGAACGCGGAAGTGCAGTACGTTGATATGTAGGGTGAATTTGAACTCAGAGGATTCTATAGCAGTTAAATTCAGGTTTATTGCTCTAATGAATCAGAGATATCTCTGGATCTGGTATTACCGTCGGGCTGGTAAAATCAATTGATTGTACTATGGGAGTTAGACTTTTCCGTAACGTCAGCTACATACTGCAGTTAAAGTGATTACATGCTCAAATGCTCAGATACGCATCGTATAAACTGCAAACAAATTGGAACTCATGCTTTCTTACTGGGCTATTTACAGGTTATCCTACATCAATCTCTTAACATAGCTTTAGATAGCGAGTTACATAACTGTTATAATTATAACGTATGGTATTTTATACCTACAGCACTAATCTAATTAGTTAACTATATATATAATATAATTATAATTATAATTATATAAATTATAAAATTAATTAATGCATGCGCGCGCGCGGCCTGCCGGCGCGCGCGCGCGCCGCAAAAAATATGCGGCTTCACGTGGCACTCAGCCGTATACTCCACCATGTTGCCAACATGCCTTAGAGGCCTGCAAGAAACAAGAGAAGCATACGACGAGAAAGTGAAGGTTTTCACACGGTTCCTGACACGAACAGGACTTGAACCAATGACCTTCGGATTTGGAATCCGACGCTCTACCAACTGAGCTACCGCGTCTTGACGAAGGAGTATTAATGATAGGCTGCCTAAGATTTGGTCAGGTCACGTGACTCCATTGTTATTGTCAAAAACGACTACTGGTGTAGAATAGGTTATTGCCCAAGGCTCAATATTGTATAATTGCAGACTGAGGGAATCGTTAATGGAACCGGTTTCCAATTTTAGGAAGGTGCCTGGTTTTCGATTCAATTCGAGGGCAAAAAAGTGCGATGATGTTGAAGATGATGTCGATGCAGGTCTTTCCCCACTGACCTCGATACCTTACTATATCGGTATTTGGAAGGGCTAATGGTTTTTCCTCGTATCGCCAGCTTGCTGGGGAAATTGTGCATCATCTACTCACAATTCTTAGAATGGGTAAACAATTGATTACCCCAGTATTGAGTTATCATCCTGGCTGGTGAAGCCAAACATTAGAACTATGGTCTTCCTAGCGTAAGCAAAGATTTTAATAAAATTATCTTATCTAGTCTACCTTTGGCAGTTTGCAGGGATGAATGCTTATATGGGCATCATTGCTGCTGACGACGGTGTAAAACAGTACGAATTAATGGAACACCAAACTTGTGGGACTTTTATGGAAAGATTGAGCAAGCCCCTGGATTCTAATGCGATTAAACGAGTGGAAGCAGTCTATCCAGGGTTTTCACCTAAATAGCTGTTGAAAAGGGTAAGAGCAACCTAGAAGTGGTTCAGCGAAGTAATGAAATCCCGCAAACTCGAAAAAAAAGATATTGAGCGCAAAATCTATTTTGAACAGGCAATTGGACTAATATTGGTATAAAATATTTAAATAATTGTTGAATACAAAACAGTTAGGCCAAGGCACCCAAAGGATCCCATCGAGGAAGCTTAATGTAATCACCCTTCTTCCAAATATCAGTATACTCCTTGTCGACGTACTTTGCGCTGGTAACGACCTGGAATACGTACTCGTCGAACCACTCGTCGGTCATGATAAAGTAACCCTTATCTCCGACAGAATCGCCCCAAGAGTTCTCGACTCGCCAACGGGTCGGCTTTCCATCTACAATATCTACTGCTGTAAGGACCATAGCGTGGGTCATTGCAGACTCCCCTGTTCGTAGCCGCTCGGCCTTGTTGAGCCCCAGGCTGGTATTGAACGCAAGTTCGTAGTCCCACACTCGGGGGTCCATAGTACCGGTCGCCCTGTCACTGAACTTGCCAACGTCGCTGCCAAAGAATACTGGCTCATTATTTTTAATGGCCCGAATAGCGGCGCTTTTGAGGACAGAGATTTCGGCATTGACATACTCAATCTTCTTGCCCTCCGCAATGTTGCCCAGCCGCTCAACGGTATATGGCGCTTTAAACGCGTTTCGCGGGTCGTGGATAAGCGAGAAGTGGGCATTGACGTCGTAGTCGACGTGGGACTTTGCAAACTCGAGCGGAGTGGAGCTCACAGTATGGTACTTGCCATTGCGGTCGTAGAACTTCCACACAAAGGCCTCCTCAGTAGAAGGCGGCTGTCCGAGGGAAATAACAAGAATATCGTGGATCTCCCGGACAAACTTCTCCTTGAGCGCACTTAGAGCCGCCGCTGAGGATCCTTTAGCAACCTTTCGCAGTACCAGAGCGTACTCCCGCAACTTGTGGACCACGACCGCATTTAGAGTGCTTGAATGAAGCGCATTGTAAGAGTCTGGGAACACTGTCTGGGGCACCAGTCCGTACTTGTTGACCAAGTTAACAATCATATCCCACTGGCCACCATCAGAAACCGGGTCGCCGAGAAGAGTCTGTACCAGTCGCGAGTCGAGCTCCTCCTCAGCGGTCTCAATAATTTGCTGGAGGAAGTAATTGGACTTCTCGAGCTTATCGTAGAAAAAGAGATATGCCTGTGAGAACTGGAAGTTCTCCACATTGTACTTGCGCTGAACGTAGGTCCGAAGCACATTAGTGCTTGCAAAAATCCAGCATCGGCCAGACTGCTGCTGATTCGTAATTGGCGACCCCTCGAGCTCTACCTTATCACTGAACACGTGAACGGCATCGTCAATTTCAGCAGAGCGTCGACGGATAATGCCCTTGACGTCGGTGCTGGTAACCGCCGCAAGCGCCAGACGGTTCTTGGGGTCGTCCAGCAGTCGCTGTTGCCACCGCGTCAAGTTTTCGGCAGTGAGAGGATTGGCTTCCCCAGAGACGCGCTCATCGAGGGTCAGGTAGGATGCGAGGCGGTCTGTCAGCTCCTGCTGCTTCTCGGAGACTGGGGCAGGAGTAGGCTTGGATTCACTGTTTCCCATGTTAAACTTTGAGAGTTGGACGATAAATTTGTTAAAAAAAACTACAGAGGGGGAGACCTATTTAAGCTACAGCAAATGTCACCATGCTAATGCACAGGTACGGCAGACGTTGATAGGACGCATAATCAGGCGGGGCGGGTACATACGGCTCTATCACCTCCAGGGTATCAGGCATTCGGGATCCGCTTCACTGCAGCATATACGTGCCGTTCGTAATATCAGATGATAAATGCACATTTGCTGTAGGTAGTTATTAATACGCGGCTTATTGGGCTCAATTATAGGGGGTCCAGGGGTGGAACCCCCCGCTACGAGGTTTGGGGCAAGCGCCCCAAGGCGTTGTTAAAGAGCAGACTAGTTTTTTTAAATGCAAATAAAAGATATTGTGGACAGGTTGGTAATTAAGCTATACATTAGTTAGGCTTTGACCGGACGCTCTTTCTATACTTTGTAGACCGATCTCGAATCCGAGCCTTCTTCCTGCTCTTGCCGATCTTGAGCCCTGGGACGACATCTCCAGGCTTGGCTCTCATACCCTCGAGCGCTGTAGAGATCTTTGCTCGGCCCGCCTTGCCAACCACAGACCGGGCTCTACCGAGCTTGGTGCGCTCTTCTTGGCTCAACTTGACTGGGGCCTGGGTCTTGGGCTTGTTGGGTTTGGAAGAGACATTCTTGCATCGGTTGACCCGCAGCTTTCGCTTAGTGCCCTCGTACGGCTTGTTATTGAGCATAAGCGCCTTGGCCACGGCAACAGAGTCGAGGAACTGGACGTAGGCAAAGCCTTTGCCTACATTGGTCTTGGAGTCTCGTACAATTCTCACGTACTCGATCTCTCCACAGCTGCCGAAATGCTTCCACAGCGGCTCCTCTGTAGCCTCAAAGTCGAGGTTGCCAATGAATACGGACCGCTTAGGCTCATGCTTCGCCGGGTGCGCAACGCTGTCTACTCGCACGTGGTGCTCCAGCACCACTGTGCCATTGAGCTTCAACGCACTCTTAGCATCGGCCTTGTCCTTGTAGACGATGTAGGCGTTGACCGTATCCCGGCTGGTGTGGAACTTTTGCTTCACAAATGCTGCCTTTCGAGGGAGCATCTCTGAGAATGCAATAGACCGGAATCGAATAGACTCGACCTTCCCGACCTCCTCAAAAGCAGCCTTTAGTTTCTTGTACGCGCTCTTGTCGGTAATGGCCTGCACAGAGAGGTTACCCACAAACACAGTTCTCTCTGCCTTGTCCACCTCATCCTGAATAGGCACAATGCTCTGCTCCTTTTCTTCCTCTTTTTCTTCTACTTCTTCTTCCTCCTCGTCGGTATTTTCTTGGCTCTCCTTCGTTGACTTATCCTTTCGCTTCTTGGGCTTCTCTACGAGCGATTGCATATACCGGTCCTCAAGTTCAGTTTCCTCCTGCTTGCGCTTGTTCTTTTTACTCTTCCTCTCGACGGATTTGAGCAGCTCCTCAACGTCTTCTTCGTCGTCAAACTCGGCATCGCTGAGCTCTGAGATCTCGGCATCATCTTCCTCCACTGGAGCTGGCGGGATCACTGGCTTAGCCACGGGCTCGGCCACTGGCTTCGCAACTGGCTTGGCACTGCTTTTAAACAGAGAATCCACATCCTCGTCCACCTGCTTTATCGACCCGAAAAGACCCATCTTTGCTATCTCTTCAAATGTCGTTGATAGCTGATATCTCGCCGATAAATTTTTTTGGGCCGCGAATTATTTCGGCACGGCTGTGCAGGTTTCACTCCGCCGCACAAGCCGCACCAGCCCCACTCGGGCCCCACCATTTCAGTCGATTACTCTACTCGATCGTAAATCAGCTTGGCCGAGGGTATTTTTATGTACTTTTACCTGGGGACTCATGCGCAAGCCCCCGTAACTTGGCTGCTTTGAGCTTTGAAATGATTAAAGCCTATGGTGGTGAGATATCAGTTGATTACTACTCCTCCCCTCACCCCCCTCCTCCTCGTACTAAGTAGAGTTTTTTTACAGAACGACCCGTATGAGCTTCCAATTACCGAATGACACGAGAATAACATCTAGCACACTGTGCTGAATGCTTTCGAAAAATGACCACCGGAAATAGACGGTCCCGACGGATAAACCTCCGGATAGGGCCATTAAAATCGCCTCGAAGATTTGACTTCTCCACCTCCACCAATTTTTAGAGATGGAAGCGTACGAAATCGCCCAGGCGAGCGCAGAGTATATCCGAACGAAGCTCCCCGAGGAGTTCAAGAACCCCTCGGTGGTTATTGTCTGCGGTTCTGGTCTCAGTAACATCACCGCCGCCCTAACCGATCCCGTCTCCGTCCCTTACAGCGAGATCCCGCACTTTAAACAGTCTACTGTCGCGGGCCATGCCGGAAATCTCGTCATTGGAAGGCTCAGCGGCGTGCCTGTCGTGTGTATGTCTGGGCGACTCCACTCCTACGAAGGTCACTCCATCACCGACACTGTCTTCCCGATCCGAGTGCTCTCACACCTGACGAAGCAGTCCTCGGGCCCTGCCACTCTTATTGCGACCAACGCTGCTGGCGGGCTCAACCCGTCGTACCGCGTGGGGACACTCATGGTGCTCAACGACCACATCAACTTCCCAGGGCTGGCGGGTCTCCACCCCCTCAAGGGCCCCAACGACGAGCGATACGGCCCGCGATTCCTCCCATTGAGCGATGCTTACGATCAGGAGCTGCGTCAGAAGTTTGTAGAGTCTGCTAAGGAAACTGGCGTTACTGCTAACCGGACTATCACCGAAGGTGTGTACGCCTTCGTTAGCGGCCCGACTTATGAGACCCGAGCCGAATGTCGATTGCTCAAGGGCATGGGTGCTGACGCAGTGGGAATGAGCACAGTTCCTGAAATCATTGTTGCTCGGCACTCGGGGATGCGAACTCTTGCCATGTCGCTCATCACCAACGAGTGCGTCACTGAGCCTCCTACGCTAGATAAGGACGAGTCTGGCATTGAGCACGCCAACCACGCCGAGGTCATTGCTGCTGCAGATGCTGCCGCTAAGGACGTCCAGGCCATCTTCACCCACCTCGTCACTAAGCTGTAGACTAATCAATTCCTTATGTAGATTTTCAATTGATTGGTCTACGTGTTTCAAGTCAGTTCAGTGATTTGTAGTCTGGTTGGCAAGTGATATTTATAGAGTGAGTTGACCATGACATAAGTTTGTTTAACAAGATACGAGAATAGTTCGATTATCACAACTGGGTTACTAACAGTACAAAAACGCATTTCAGAAGCAAAACTTATCAACACACGCAGAGAGGGATAGAGCTGTAGGAAAATAGAACTACGTCAATGCATCTCGTGGAGTAATTAAATCAATTGTTCCGCGGAGGAGGTTGTAGTTGATGTCCCCCACCGGGATGCTGAGGAGGAGCAATTGAGAATAAATTAGTAGGTTATTTTTACTCGTCGACCGTGCCGGCAGACTCCCACTCGCCCTTGAGGTTCTCCTTCCACAGGGTGACCTTGTTGTCGCCCCCAGATACGGCGAGCACGTTACCGCTAAGAGACCAGCTGACACGCCAGACCACGTCCTCGAACTTGTTAAGCAGAGTCTTCTGCCACGGCCCGTCGCCCTCCTGGGTCCAAATAATAACCGTCTTATCCTGGCTCGCCGAGGCAATGTAGGATTTGGACAGCACCGACGGAGACCACGCCACATCACGCACCCAATCCGTGTGGCCCTCAAGGCTCACCTCCTTGTCGTATTTACCCGTCGACACGTTGAACTTCCAAATGTTGACGCGGTTGTCGCACCCGCCGGAAACGAACCGCCTTGGCTCCGAGGAGACCGCCTGCAACGACGTCTGCACCAGCGACCCCGACACGGTCGATGGCGCCCATGACGCCGAGTTAACGCCAATGTCGTGCGCCGGGAAGCACACCGAGTCGGGCGTGCCGTCGTCCTTAAACTCGACGACCGACACACTACCGTCAGACGACGCGCAGAGCAGCAGCGCACCGTACTCCTGCGGCGCCCATTGCACCGAGTTAATCGAGCCCGTGTGCACAGCGTACTGCGCAATGTTGCGCCACTGGCCATTCTCTTCACGCCAGATCAGCGCACGGCCGTCATACGACGCCGACGCCAGAATGACGCCAAACTTGGGATGCGCCCACGACACCTGCCACACCGGGCCGTTGTGGCCCCTCAGTGTCTCCACCAGCTGCTGGCTCTCGCCATCAATGGCGTATATCTTGATTGTCTTGTCTGACGAGCATGTCGCCAGTCGCTTGCCGTAGTAGTCCAAGACCGCGTCGTGCTACATCTCGTTAGCCAACCTGCCTTCCGCCATCAATTCTGGCTTGCTTACAATGAAGTCGTTGTGTGTATTTGAGATCGTCACCTGTGACTCGTTAGCCTCCAGCTCACTTATTTCGCCTCTCGCTTACCATATTCGCTCCTGTCGCTTCTGAAAAGTCAGTCGTGGCCCCTTTGGGATGCCCCCTGCGATACTGGCTATTTCATCGTACTATAGCTATTTCACCACTCTTTATCCTGCCCCGACGTCAGCAGAGCTATAGCGGAGCAGCTTTGTCAAGATATGGCCATGCTTTTCCAAGATGGTTATGTTTAGCCTTGCAGTTTATACCATTGGTACCGATATCATCTATTGGGGCGTTCACGGCAGTCAATTGCTATACTGCAGCCAGTCAGACAAATATTTTCAAACTAAACAGTCATAAAAAGTGATAATGAATTTAACTATTGGCATTTATCTCTCATTGCCCTCCTCCTGAAGCAGTATAGTAGCCCATCTCACTGACCTTCAAGATTAGTTAATTTTGCAAAAATTAAACTCTTGTATCTCTCCAATTTTACTGATTATATCTTTTAGGGTCATTAGAGTTTTATAAAGGTCGTTGAGAATGTCTGGTGTTGCTTGCTAGGCTGATCTAACTATTGAACAGATACTCCTGTTACAAAGTTTTGTAACGCCGTTGGGAAGTTTTGTTACAGCATGTCTACACCGAACGACGGTCTAGCGGCTGGCCCAACTACCCGCGGGTCCACAGTTCGCCCCTCCCTAGTAGCGTTGCTCTGTCGTTCGTATCCCTCTGGCCATTCCCAGGGTATAACGATCGGAGTTCAGTGGCGTTCAAAGCTCAATGGCGTGAGATAATGAAATTGTCGCGCGCGTCGGGATTTAAAGATCACTTCACCAGTACACTTGGACGACATGTCGCTGATTGTGAACGAGCATTTGGAAGGGCTTCCAGAGGTGGTGCTGGGTCGATTGTACCAAAGCCCTGCAACGTGCCTGGCAATCTTCCGACTGCTGCCCACGCTGGCTAAGTCGCTGGTGATGTCGATGGTGTATGCCGACGCTCCAGTGCAGCTCCAGGACGTTGATCTGTGGGTCAAGCCCGGGTCGCGCAAGTACCAGGCCGAGGCGCTGAAGAAGCTCAAGGGGCTGCACCTTGTGCGTGAGCGGCGCCACCACCAGACGCTCGAGCTCAGCAGCATGTTCCGGCAGTCGTTTAAAAGCGCGCTCATGGCCGCCGAAGACACTGCGCAGTATGCATTTGGTAAGCCCTGCGACAATGACGACAAGCACCGGGTCGACATTGCGTTTTTGGACCAGTACGCCACAGAGAGGTGGGAGAATGTGCTGCATTTCATGGTGGGGACACCAGGGAGGAGCGAAGTACCGAGCGAGGGCATCATCCAGCTGCTGATGCACGCCCGGCTGATGACCAGGGCGGACTATGGAGGATATGTTATTACGAATGACGGGTTCCAGTTCCTGCTTCAGGATTCGAACGCGCAGATTTGGAGGTTTCTCATCGAGTATTCCAACATGGCGACTCGGCTGCAAATGGACCCTGTAGACGTGCTCAACTTTATATTCATGCTGGGGTCGTTGGAATTGGGCAAGGCATACTCGCTGACGTCGTTGAGCGAGACGCAGGTGCAGATGCTGGAGGATTTGCGGGACTATGGGTTGGTATACCAACGCAAGTTCTCGTCGAAACGGTTTTATCCCACGAGGTTGGCTACTACGCTTACCAGCGACACAAAATCGGCGATAAAGTCGCCTTCTGCGGCCCTTGAGGACGCCCAGAGTACTGGAGGGCAGGGATTTATCATCCTCGAGACCAATTACCGCGTATATGCATATACAGACTCGCCTTTGCAGATTGCAGTGCTCAACTTGTTTGTGCATCTCAAATCACGGTTCGCCAATATGGTGACAGGGCATATCACGAGAGACAGTGTGCGGGCGGCACTGACGAACGGAATCCAGGCAGAGCAGATCATCCAGTACCTGACAGTGCATGCGCATCCGCAGATGCGCAAAAGCGACCCCATTTTACCGCCCACGGTGGTTGATCAGATCCGGCTGTGGCAGCTCGAGCTGGATAGGCTAAAGTCGACGGAGGGGTATTTGTTCCATGACTTTGCTGATTTCAATGAGTACAATATGATTGCTACGTATGCTGCAGAGCTTGGGGTCCTCGAGTGGCAGCAGAGCTCGAAACGGCGCTTTTTTGTTACGCAAGAGGGCGGCCAGCAGGTGGTGGATTTTGTGAACAAGATCAAGCGTGAGAAGAAAAGAGAGACATGACCACTAACCATTGCATTACAACTATTTATATAAAAAATAAATGTCACTTCCAGCGTTATAACTCTACTGAATGGGGGTACTCGAATTCCAAACAGAAACTCAATGCATTAGTCTAATTACTCTAGTTGTATAAATTTGGAATGACATGCTCGTCAGGGTGGCCAATGTCTGTCCCAAATGGGCGATTTTCAAGAGGTTCATCTGGCTCCTCAGCAGCTTCTCGAAGCTCTTCCTCAAGCTCCTGTGGAGCTTGTGGTTCCTGCTGTTGCTGTCTTTCTCGTCGCTGCTGCTCTTCTCGCTGCTGCTCTTCTCGCTGCTGCTCTTGTCTCTGACGCTGTTGGTTAATTGCCCGTCGAGCTCTCCAACGCCTCCAAAACATAAACCCGACGAACCACGACCCGACAATCAGCGCGGCAATCGGATCAACCTCGAGGTCTTCAAACTCCAACGGTTCGTCCTCGTCGTGTTCAAAACTATACCTATCGTCTGGGTCTACAGGAGCTTCCATGTCCCACCATTGATGCAACAAGCGCTTCCAGCTATCCAGCGAAAACATGCTTGACTTTGAATCACCGCCCCAAAAGCTCAACCGCAAAAGCGCCAACTGAGCGGCCAGCGACACATCTGGAGCAGACTCCACCGCCAGATCATAGTACCGCTTCGCCAGGTGCATATCCTTGGAAACGCCGACTCCATGTTCATACATGTACCCCATATTGAAAAGAGCCAGACCCACTCCATGCATGCGGTCAGCAATGTTCGTATAACATTGAGCTGCTCGCTCGTATGACACATTGACGCCACGGCCATAGTAGTAAATATCACCCATCTTGATACGGGCATCAGCGTTGCCCTGCCGGGCAGCCCGTGTGTAGTATACAAGAGCCGAGTAGAGTGTCTCGTTCGTTCCTTCGTAAGGCAACAGCGGAATATACCCCGAGTGATCGTCGAGGAGAAACGCCACGTTCATCTGGCCCGCCGAATAGCCCTGTTCAGCACCAATCAGGTATCCGCGCAAAGCAGAATCAATGTCACCGCTCTTGTATTGTGCGTTGGCCCATACAAAGGGGCTGTAGAGTTCGATTTCCTCACACAGCTGCTTGAGGTATGCCACGGCATCGTCATATCTTCCCTCGGCGTATAAATGCTCCGCCATGTAGAGCCAAGCTCCATACTGCTTGTTCCGCGACGCTAGGACCATGTACTCGTGCGCTGAGTCCTTGTCCGATAAGAGCTGGCCCACTAGATATTGTGCCGGCCCGTGGAACCGGTCTGCGGCGTCCTTGATCAGGTCGTAAGCTCGTGCATAATTCTTCTCGGTGCCCCACCCGTGAAGATAGAGAACACCCAGTCCGTAGCCGCATATTCTATCCTGGAGGGCAACGCCTCGGGAATACCATTTAAACGCCTCGTCAAAGTCCTGGGCCACTCCTTCGCCCCGGAAGTAACGATTACCGACCATTCCAGCGCAGGTAGCGCCAATCTTAAGAATGTCCTCGTCAGCCTTGAGCCACCCATCTTCAAACCAAAACAGGTTGGCGCACGACCTGGCGTACATGACTGACCGCGAGTAGTCTTGGACGTCGTAGTAAAGTAGAGCCAGCGCGTAGTACGCTGAGATGGATTCGCCTTCTTCGGCCATATAGTGGAAGTAGTCAATAGCCTCTTCAAAGTTCTTGAACCCACCGGTCATGCGCGAATACAGTGGAGATTGACCCGTCGAGTCGCTAGCGCCCGGACCAAACACGCCTCCCCCAAGCTCGTCCGCGATGCTGTAGGCATGGCGCACGAGATGGACACCTCCAACCGGGTATGTCGGAGAGCTCTCTTGGTACCACTTCAGGCTTGCTACGGCTACCGGATGGTAAAAGTAGTATGCTTGTTTGTAGTCAATGGGTGTTCCAATGCCCGCTAGGGACCGGAACCCCAGGGCCATTGAGGCCCGCGGATCACCCCCAAATGCCGCAAAAGTGTAGTATAGAGCAGCCTTGGCCTGATCTACGGGGACAGCCCCAAACATGCCCGTAGAATGGATCAGGCCAGCCATAAACTGTGCATTGGCATCACCTTCATCAGCGAGCTTTTCATACAGTCGCAGTGCCTCTGGATAATTGATCGGGTGTGTGAAGTTGCCAAAGAAATTGAGTTCGGCAAGATACTGCACGGCCTGTGGGGTCCCGCAGGACTGTAATTGGTCCACTGCCTCCGCCAATTGCTGTTGGATCACCTCCGCGTTCCGGGGCTCGTCACCGTGGCTCCCCAGATACTTTTTCAGATCCAGGCCCGTAGTACGCTGGAAATAGCCTATAAGCTGCTGGGGCGCATTGGGAATGTGCCAGCTGTTGTAGTTGGTCGTGTGCCGGCGCTGTACAGGCAGCGCCCTGAGTTTCGTCAGGGCCTCCTCATGGCAGGCCGTTAACGCCAACTCTGACGCTGCAGCCCACAAAGATAGTGCAAGCACAAGAAACAGAGCCCTCATATCCATATATTATACCGGCTTAATGGGTTAATACCTGGGGGATATTGGAGGGTATATTTTAGTCTCTAATGGAGCATCAGTTGGTGACGGTGTTATCTTGGGAGCGACAGATCAAATACACTCCACGACTAACCCGGTGTCGTGGGAGCGGAATATAAAAAGGGCAGGATTCCCCCGCCTGGTTTTGGAGGATGGGTATTCGAATATATTGCCCATGCGGAGGTGACAAGGCCTTTGCCACGCCGTATTCAATTGAATACCTCTATTTTTGCCCGCGATGTAACGACCTGCGATGCCCTCGGTGTGCCGAGTATGAGGTCCTCGTGCGATACTGTCCGTCGTGCTTGTTTGAAGTTACGCCAACGACGGCAAGGCACGATTTGAACCGGTGCACCCGAACATCGTGCTGCCAGTGTCCAAAGTGTCACTCCAACTGCACTGTGATTGCTAAAAAGGGCGAAGAAGAAGGGTACATTCTTCAGTGTGCGCACTGTAAGTGGACTAATGGCGTAGTTGCCGCGAAACCCGCCCTCCTTACATCTCAATTGCCTTCTCAGCCGAAAGATGAGAGGTTCAGAGAGCTGAGTGAGGTGTACCATGCTGCGGCAGTAGAAGAGCTGGCTGGGCCACAACCACTTTCAACGGTATCCAAAGTGGTTAAAAAGAAGGAGCAGGAAAAAGCTACACAGATTGAAGTGATAGAAGACAAATTCAGCCAATCTTTGACTGCTCAAGACACAGAATTCCCTGTATTTCGTCAATTGAGGGCCAAATACATTAAACGGTGTCGCGCGTGTCGCCATTTGCTGGTTAAACCCGAGGTGAGCCCTGCTTCGGTCAAAATGAGGGCCAAGTACCTGGCCATTGACTACGTGCCCGCACTGTCCGTTGTAGATACTAGCAAGTCCTCGAGCCCCAATGGCTCCCCGTCTAACGGGCCACTAAATGTCAAGGTCATGATCTCAAATCCAATGGCTGTGCCGCTCAAAATCAACCTTGCTACGCCGACAAATGAGATTACAATTACTACCCCGCCTACATTAAGCCTTGGACCTGCCCCCGAGCAGTGGGACGAGATATCGTTGCTCCAGGGCGTGCCACCGAGCCTCATTAAGCGTCAAACAACTGCATCCAAGCGTGTCCAGATGGAGGGTCCACCCGACGAGACGAATTGGGCTCTGATTGGCATGGAGGTCCACTCTGGGAACGAAATAAAGCTTTTAGTCAGCTATGAGTTTGCATACGAAGACCAGGACCCGGTAAAAGTGGCCTATTGGTGTCTTTTGAGCGGGCTCTAAACACCACCCGATATTTTTCTTTCATAGACGCATGCGACAGAAAACAGCCAAAACCCCGTTTAATATGTTGATAGACAATTAAATCAAGAATGACGGTCTCTAATCAACAACAATGGTGCGAATTCAACAAACGCTTTAGAAGCCGATATCTATAAATGCCGAGATTAATTAGAAGTCAAGAATAAGAGTCCCGGCCACCTTGGACAAATCAGAAGTGTCGACCTTTTTATTGTCATTGGAGAGTGCGGCCCGGTAAAAGGCTTCTCGGGTAAAGATGCGCAAATACTCAGCAGACGCTTTGGCCGCCGCCTGGGAAATACGCGTCTCCTTTGTAAACGAAGCGGTTTGGAACGTTCGCGTTATTGTATCAGTGTTGAACGTCGTTTCTTCCGAAGACATGATGAATAGTAGTTTGCAAAGGCTTAGTTTGCTATCTAATGTTGAAAGACGGAGTACCATGCGGCTGGTCCCATTCCCAGTGGTAGGCGGAACAATTCAGAGACAGACCATCTGAGCTAATCCGTTACCTTAAAACACACATACTTGTTTTATTCCGAGGGTTCAAGCCATGTTTGATCAGGTTACCCTCGCCTACAGTCCCCCCGGCGTGATCCCTCCCGAGGATCAGGCTCCAAGGACCGAGAGCAGCGACAGCAGCCGAATCGCGTTCATGTTGCTCAGTTGCCTCGGCCTCTTCTTTGTGGTAAGTATTTAATTTAACAAACGAATAACCTAACAAAATACGATAGATCCATGGAATTGCCATGTTTTACTCTGGATTATCGTCGAGAAAAGCGGCGCTCGTCCAAGCCGCGTTCTCCTGCTTTGCAATTGCCGTGATTTCGATCCAATGGTGTCTGGTTGGATGCTCTCTGGCATACTCTCCCTTCTCACCCGTTATTGGCGAATTGAGGAACTTTGGCTTGCGCCAGCTCATTGCCGCAGGGGATGGCGTCGAGCTCGCCAACGCGTTCTACGCGGGGATGTTCTCCATCTCTTCGGGGACCATCCTCACTGGAGCCCTGGCCGAACGAGGCCGGGCGCTACCGACAATGATTTTCCTCTTCCTGTGGGCCACTCTTGCTTACGACCCCGTGGCATACTGGATCTGGTCGAGTTCGGGATGGCTACACCGCCTAAAAGTAATAGACTTTGCTGGTGGGACCGTTGTTCACATCACGGCTGGGTTTAGTGGGCTGGCCTTTTCGAAGGCGCTCGGGCCGCGGCTGGAATTCAACCGTCCTGCAAGTAACTCGGTTCTAGTGGCCATTGGCACGTCGCTAGCCTGGGCCGGTTGGTTTGGTATCACGAGCGGATCTGCTTTTGCGCCGTCCTTCCGCGCTGCGTTGGCGTTTGTCAATACCCAAGTCAGTGCAGCAGCGGGGGGAATCATCTGGATGGCGCTGGATTATCGAATAGACAAGAGGCTGTCTGTAATTGGGTTCTGTTCTGGCCTTATTTCGGGCATGGTCGTCATCACTCCGTTAGCCGGGTATGTAGAACCTTGGCAGGCCATGATTGCGGGAGTCATGGGTGGATTTGCTTGTAACTTTACAACCCAGCTCAAGTTCTTGTTGGGCATTGATGATGCGCTGGATGTGTTCGCAGTCCATGGCATTGGCGGGATCTTGGGCACGCTTGCAGCTGGAATCCTTGCTCGTCCTTCTATCCACCAGCTGGCTACCCAGACAGTTGCGTGTTTTACAGTGGCGGTATATTGCTATGGAGTGTCCTCTCTTATTCTTTTGGCGATGAAGAGGGTTATTGCACTACGCCCAGACGCTGAAGACGAAATTCTAGGCATTGACTACGCTGAGCACGACGAATTGGCATACGATTACGTGCATGGATGCTTGGAACCACTGGCTGGCGACGCCGAGGATAACGAGTCTGATGTTTCAAACTTTTCTGGCCTTTAGAATATTGGATCACTTCTCAGGGCTCTATCCTCCTCTATCACTTAGCCGCAGGTGGCCACAGACGTGCTAAGGCTTTAATCGATTGCTGGAAACCGTCCCCTTAGGATCCGATCGGGCTGAGGACGACAACGACGAGGACGACGGCTGGTTTCTCGTGATCCCTGCCCTTCCTTTGCTGTACTTTTTCCATTCTTCAAGGGTCTGCATGGCGCTCTTCCAGTTGGCCGCAAGTTCTGTAACTTTGAGCTCCAGTCTACTTATTTCGCGCTCCTTTTCCGTCAGCTCGGCCACAGATACATAGTTAGGCGAGTTTAAGATGTCGCGCGCAGTCTTGACAGAGTCGCTGATATCCTCAGCCAGTCTCTCAATAGACAACTCATTGTCCACAGCGCCAGCCTTGTCTGCAGAGTTCCCGACCATTGTCATCATAGAGCGCCGTATATCGTTCAAATACAGTACCAATTGCTCGTTTTCGGCCACCATGTACCGGTTTTTCTCGACCAAGTCCTCATTGAGCTTCTGGACTGCCTCGCCACTGCCACTGTTATCAGCCCTGACTACCGCAGAAGAATATGAATTATACGACTTTGACAAGAGCCCCGACACTCCTGAGACGGAAGAAGACTTGTCCCTGGCATCCAGCACCCGTTCCTTGAGCCGGTCAATCTGAATGTCCCGCTTCCTCAGCTCATTGGCGAACTGGATCTTGGCCTGCTTCATCATTTGTTTCTGTCGGTTGAGCTCTTCCTGGGCAGCGGCCAGCTGCGACTCTGCCCGCCGTAGCGCCATGGTCGCCGTGCTGTGGGCGTTCTGTATCCTTCTCATCTTAGTGTCAAGAGTGTCGTACGCCCCCTGGAGCCTCTCGGTCTCGGCTCTGGCCCGTTCGCGGTCCTTGGCCGCTTCCGAGGCTTTTTGGAACGCAGTCTCGCTTGCCTGGTTATCCTTTTCTATGGTGTTGAGCAGCGAGTATATGACATTGATGACCCGTGCATCGTTTGTGTTCTCGCCCTCTTCTAGAGACGAAAACTCGAGCCTCTCATCATCTTTGATAAATCCTCTCGACACGAGGGCATTGTTCACGTACAGTGCGGCCGACCGCAGGTCCCTGCCTCCCTGGCTCATTATTATTTTTATTTTTCGTGGTGTCAACGCGTTTCCAACGCGACACTTAAGAACCACCGATATGGGCCGCCAAACCAAATGAGACTATAATGACTCTCCAAAAACTCATTCACGCCAAGCTTGTGTACTGGACCCTCCCTTGTTCTAATTGGCGGCATAGTTCATTGATCTCGTTACGGCGTAGCAAATCTTTTGTTACAGGGCAAGACTTTCTAGCTAAGGTAAATACGTAGTAGGCTGTATTTTATAGTCATTAAATATAGTTCATTAGATCTTGTCGCTAGGACTCGTGGCGTTGCTGTCAGGTATAAAGGGAGAGTAGCCTGCGGGATGGGTTGACGGCGACAGCACCACGGCCTGGGCGGCGGTAGGGCCTAGAACCGCCACCAACGGGGTGGTTGGCGGCGGAGCGCTTTGTGCTGGGCCAGACATGCCAGGCTGGTGCACGGTGAAGGCATTGCTACCCTCGCTGTACATAATTTTGTAGGACGAGTATTCGAGGAGCACGGGAATCTCCTTGGCAAGCCTTGTAAGGGTGGCCAGGTTGGGCCGGGCGTCGTTAAGCACCGGGAGGTCCGGCATGATGCTCTTCGTCGAGGCCAGGATGGCGATGACTGCTTTGAGGAAGGCGTTGAGGTCGTCCCAGAACTTTCGCCGGTCGATCTGCCCGCTGTCGCGAATCGTTTCCATGCGCTGCTTGAGCCGCCGGGTCACATCAACCCCAGTGACACAGGTACTCGTCAGGTCGCGTACTTTGAGAGCCACCGTGGGACCGATCCCAGAGCCCGAGCCGCCGACCGTGCTCGCTGCAGAGGCCGACGCCGACTTGGAGATCGCCTCTGTGAGCTGGCCGAGCACTGCCTGGGCGGCGATTGCAGCCGAGTAGACTCGGTCGTAGAGCTGGTCGTCGGCCGCCGAGAGGCCCTCGCCGGTGCGCAATGCGTCGTCTATCATTGGCGACCCGGCGGTGGCCCCGGCAACCTGGCGGCTTAATTGGCGACTGATGGTGCGGGTCGGGTAGAGCGTGAACCATGCGTTTTGCAGCTCGTTGAACGACTGGAAGCAGGTCAGGATGAGCGCTCGGATGAACTTGATGTCCACGTACGAAGTGAGCGGCTCGAGGTTTGCTCTGAAAAAGGCCGTCACGTTGCGAAACGCCGTCAAGCACTGGACGGATGCATTGATAACTGTGTTGAGGTCAGAGGTGCTCGGTTCAATTGCCGAGTCTTCCTTTTCGCTGTTGCCCTCGAGGTTCTCGAGCGCCGCAACGAGCACTGGGAAGGCGTTTCGCGAGGTGCGGAGCAGGGCTAAAAGTTTGGTCGTAAGGGGTTTATCATCACAAAAGGCTGCGCAGCGCCTCATAATGCCGTTGAGCTCGCCGAGGGAGAAGAGCACCTTGCGGCAGCTCTCGACGACCTTGGACTGGAGCTCGAAGCGCTGCGAGTGGGAGCGCGCCACGTTTTCGTTGAGGGTCGAGAGCCGTCTAAAGTATGCTCCGCTGACCGACTCGAGCACTGGCGAGCTCGAGTGCAGCCCAGGCTTGTAGCCCGAGAGGAAATGCTTGGACTTGGAGGTGACGGGGGTCGTTGCGCCGCTGGGCATCTCAAAGTCGCTGTCGCTGCGCTCGCCAAAGCTTTCATAGGAGATGTTTCGACTGTGCGACGCTCGGGCGAATGCGGGCTCGGGTTTGTCTTCTTTGACTTCGGGCTTTGGGGCCTCCGGAGTCTCTTCTTGTGGGCTCTGCTGTGCCTGTTGTTGTTGAGCCTGCTGCTGCTGCTGCTGCTGTTGTTGTTGTTGTTGTTGCTGCTGTTGCTGCTGCTTTTTCACAATGAATCCCATTCGTTTAGCGGCCCTTGACGACCCATGGCTCTCACTGTTGCTGCGAAGCCTGTCTACTGACAATCCAGAAGGATCAAACATATCCGGCGAATGGCCCGGAGACACTGCCGTTGTATTTGCCGTAGCAGCTTGCGACGTCGTAGAAGACGCAGAAGCACTACGGCTTCCCGATTGCGAAGAAGATGTAGTCGCAGTAGACAACTTGGACTTGTGCCGGGGCAATTGAAGCTTGAAATCGCTCGGCGGGTTCTTCCACGCATTGCTATTGGCTTCCTCCCTAATGCCTTCGCTCTCCACTCTTTGCTGGCCCTCATTCTCCATCAGCGCCATTCGCTGCAGCTGCAGCTGTTGCTGCCGCTTGTTTTCTATCATGGACGTCAGTTGGTCCCGGTTCGAAGCAAGATAGTCCTTCACCTCGCCCAGCCAGCCCGGGCTACTCGGGTCCTTCATGACCTGGCGAGGAGGCAGCACCAACGGGTTATTGTCCACCTCCAGCAGCTCCAAGTCCGGCATGTCGGCAATGCTAGGAGGGAGGTACTCGAACCGGTTGTTCTTAATCGACAGACACCGCAGACCCACCAAGTTGCCAATATCCGCCGGCAGGCTCGAAATGTGGTTGTTGCTAATGTCCAGAATCACCAGGCTCGGGCAATGGCACAGCACTTCGGGGAACTCCTCGAAACGGTTCCCGCTTATGTCCAAATAAAACAGATGCCTCATGTCCCGGAACTGTGGCGGCAGCGCCGTGAGCCAATTGGACCGCAAGCTCAGCTTAGAGACCCGCTTGCGAAACAGCTCGACAATGTCGCTTGGAATGGACACAATGTTGAGCCGCTCCAACTCCATCTGCACCGTCTCCTCCTCCTCTTCTTCCTCTTCCTCTTCCTCTTCTTCCTCATATAGACTGCTCGTGTCGGTGCCATTGCTTCTTCTCGAGTACACGCTCGCATCGTCTCTATCAGCAGCCCTGTACCCGTTGCCGTTAGGATGGTACCTGCTCGCGTACTCGCTGAGGCTCGTATTACTCGAGCTTTCCGCGGCTGCCTCGGCAGCGCCGTCCTCGTCCGAGTCGCTCTGGAGCTCCAAATCATCAATGGACTCGAGGTTGAGTTTCTTGGCCAGCCGCTCTCGCGCAATGCGGAACAGCCGCTGACGCGATATCGCAGGCTCCAGAGGAGTCACCGGATAATTCATAACCTCGTGGTCCCCGCGCGACCCTAGTGAACTCATAACTCCATACCCCTAAATGCCGTCGTCGTCAAAAAAAGGGGGAAGGGTGGAAAATCGCCTCCTCCCCGGTCTTATGTCAGCACCCGCCCACGCGATTAAGTAATATCACCTACCACAGGCACGCGATTTCTGCAACCTGGCGACCGGGAATAAAGTGGCCAAATAGTGAATATATTCTAATGCTATCACAGACATCCTGCACTTGGGGGGCGAGCCCCCCAAACCCCCCGTAGCTGGGGGAGACCCCCCAGACCCCCCCCTGCTGCAGTGATTTGTTACGCCGTTGGGAGGTTTATTGTTACACTGTAACTACTGAGGCAGGCCGGGATGGTAATGGGAAATGATGGATTAAAGCTATACAAACTTTTATATTTTGATTTTTGTTAAATTAAAACGCACGAGTTGACGGGGTAAAGGGATATCGTTCAAAAAATAATGGGGTCGTTACAAGTCGGCATCATCCTCATCTGGGAGAGGCATGTTGGCAGCCTGCTCCATCTCCTGCTGGTACTTGTTCATGAGCTCGGCGTCGACCTCAACCTCTGGTGGAGCCAGGGCTGGGGAGGCGACAAACTCGAGCTGTGGGTTGCCGACAAGCTTTCGCGCAAGCCACAAGAAGGGCTTCTCAAAGTGGTAGTTGGACTTGGCGGAAATGTCGTAGTACTGCAGGTTCTTCTTTCGGTGGAAGGTGATGGACTTGGCCTTGACCTTTCGCTCCTTGACGTCGACCTTGTTGCCGCACAGCACGACCGGAATGTTCTCGCACACTCGGATGAGATCTCGGTGCCAGTTTGGCACGTTCTTGTAGGTGATTCGCGAGGTAACGTCGAACATGATGATGCCGCACTGGCCGTTGATGTAGTAGCCGTCTCGGAGGCCACCAAACTTCTCCTGGCCGGCGGTGTCCCAGCACTCGAACTTGATCTCGCCAAAGTTGGTGTAGAAGCCAAGTGGGTGCACCTCGACACCCTGCGTCGCGTTGTATCGCTTCTCAAACTCGCCGGTCAAGTGTCGCTTGACAAAGGTGGTCTTACCGGTACCGCCGTCGCCGACAAGAACCAGCTTGAAGGTTGGGACCTGGGATTGGGTGTTCTCAGCCATTGTGTACTACTCTGTTCGATAAACCGTGGTGTCGAATGGAAGGTGAAGAAAAAAAAGATTCTGTTGTTTGTTTTTGGGCCCAACAGGGGGCGGCGAAAAATTTGCCTTGCGCAAGCAGATGGGTTTCTACGGAAACCGCACCGCCAAAATGCAAGTGATCGGTCCGTAACAATTGCCGCAGGACTATTATACTAGGGCCCTCGATTTTCCACGGGAAGGGCCGTTCGGGCGGTTAGTCGAGGCCGACGGGCTTGGGGATGGCGGTTTTGGCCGGCGTGGTGGTGGACAGGCCCGGGACGCCTTCGTTGACCACTTTGAGTTCCTTGGTTTGGTCCAGCGGAGACGTGGCCAGCGCCTGGAACGCCGCCGTGTCGACGCCAGAGGCCGTGTCTGTGCTCGGTGGCAGGTCTGGCGGCAGGAGGCCCTCTTCTTTGGCCGCGTCTACCTACGTTAGCCCCGTCTCGGAAACTCTACATAGTTACGTACTTTCGTAGTAGTCAATCACGTATTTGACGTGGTTTCGGCCCACGGTGTGCGATTTCCGCACGCTGGTTGAATCGTGGGTCAGGGCAACTAGTCTATCAGTACTGTTTACTCCATTTTAATGTTCTATTTACGCACCTCCGCAGTAGTCACAGGTGTAGTATCCTTGGCGTTAGTACTTTCGCAGCCGTTCCAGCAGTGTATACTTATCTTGGGCATTGTAAATCGGGTATTGGTCGCGTTATCTAAGCTTTTGATTTCGTTTCGATTTTCGCCATTTGAGTGGGTCGGGAAGGTGTTATTTCATCTACATATACACAGGGAGGGGGGCCTGGGGGGTTTCCCCCAGCTACGGGAGCTCGAGGGCTGGCCCTCGAATACATGCCTGCTACCGCTTACCAGTGCTCATTGGGGGGCCAGCCCCCCAAACCCCCCGTGGCTGGGGGGAACACCCCCCAGACCCCCCTCCGCCGCTGTCGTTGATAAGGTTGGGTGATTTAGCCGATGGTGCGCTGATAAAGCTCGCTAGGGGCGACGATAACGAACTCTTTTATGCCCTCTTCCGGTGGATTTGGAGACGCTCTCAAAAAGTTTGAGTTTGGACCCGGCGAATCAGATAGCTCAAATGATAGAGATAGTATCGTAGCAGCTAGCACTCCGGTTGGTGGCAAATCTCGCAAGAGATCAAAGGGCAAAGACTGCAGCCAGCTCAAGCCGTTAAAGCCCCTGCTTCAAAAAGGTCTGCGATGCGTTTTTATCGGGTTCAACCCCGGGTACATGACGGCGCTGAAAGGGCATTACTACGCCCACGGCAGTAACTTGTTTTGGAAGCTCATTTTTGAGTCCCGGTGCGTCGACAGACCAGTGACCTGCTACGACGACCAGCTGCTGCCGGACGAATACGGCTACGGGTTCACAGACCTCATTGCTCGGCCCACTACAGGTATTTCTGACCTGTCCAACGAGGAAATGCTGGACGGCGTGCCTGTGCTCGAGGACAAGATCAAACGGTTTAATCCAAAAGTCGCGGCGATAGTCGGCAAGGGCATCTACGAAAAGATATTCCGGTATAACCACAACAGGCCGCTTCGCAAAACCGAGTTCAGCTGGGGGCTCCAGCCGGAGCCCATTGGCTCCACCAAGGTGTTTGTTCTGCCGTCCACTTCAGGGTTGGTAGCTGGAGTCTCTCGAGCTCAAAAACTGGCCCTGTGGACCCAGCTGGCTGATTATCTGCGCGACAATTATCCGCTTATCGCCGACCCTGCCATGACTAAGGAACCTGCTTTAGAGAGCCCTAGAGTTAAAGAGCCTCCCGTCATCAAAGAAGAGGACACATAATAATAAAAGTTTTGTAATGTCATTAGTCAACTAGTCACATATATACATTGGCATTTTGGATCCATGGTTATGCCCGGTAGATATCCACATTAAGCTTCTCCTTTTGAATAGCGCTCTCAAACTTCTTGGCCGTCTCGTCGCCTATCGGCCCGTCAGGAACCGTCTTGGAGAAAATGTCGTCAACCTTGTGCTGGATCTGAGTCCGCTGCTCGTCGCTATATGCACGGGTGTACCCCAGTTCATTCAGCGCCTCGGTCTGCAGGTCTACGCACTTCATCAGCTGCTTTCTATATGTATGGCACAGGTTCAATCGCTCCCAGTACGTGCCCTTGAGCGAACAGTGGGCCATCAGCGCCTCGTACTCGACGCAGTTATTCCTCGCAGCCTGTCCTAGCGGCAGGCCCACTTTGCTCTCTTCGTGGTCGGTGATCTGATGCAGCCCAGCCTCCTCGGCCTTGAATGTGCCCTTTTGGCTCTGCTTGGCCGCCTCCTGCTCTCGTTCATACTCTTTTTTCACTTCCTCCGGGGCTAGGCTGATGGGGGTCAGCGGCTTGGCCGACCGGTAGTACTCTTTCAGACTTGGATCAACGATATCCGTATTCTCCTCTGCTTTGCTCGGCTCGTCCGAGCTTTTCCACAGCCATCCCAGAACCATTTTCGCTATTCCTTATACCAAACGGCAGGTTGAACCGGAAAATCAATTTATCGCATCCATCCCAAGACACCCCCCAAAACGGTATATTAAAAGATTAAATGCCTGGTATGAGATATGAGTATTAAATAGATGGATCTGACTAACGGTATAAAGCGAGCCGGCGACAGGCGGAAAGACGAGAGGCGAGATTACGTGGTGCTGGGTATGTTAAACGATAAATAATAGCAGAACTAACCGTTGATAGCACGCGTAAAGTAAACGCTTCCGCCTTTGCAATCTCCTTCGGGACTCCAAAGGTAGGGGTAAAGACGCCAAAGGGCAGTTCAAGGACTAGAAGTGCACAGAGTAAAAGCCGCAGTGCGAAGCGTAGACGTCAGACAGAGGCGACACCTGTGCCTGTGATAGCGGCTGAATCTTCAGATCATATCAACAAGACCCCAAAAGAACCTAAAAGAGGCGAGTTATTAACCGAGGAGCACGAATCACCGGCAGAACATAATGAATTGTCAACAGAAAGACATGAACTACAAGCAGTACAGACTGAATTGCCAACGGAAGCAAATGAAGCGAACGATAAACAGAGCCAATTACTAACAGAGAACAAATTGCCAAAGAACAAAACATCCAAAGCCAAATCAAAGGGCGAAATATCTACTCCGAATGCACTAGCGCAAGAGCCAATTGCCGATACGCCAAGCATTCCTCGTTCAAGAGCCAAATCACAAAGACCACCAACAGAATCCCAGCCAACTAGAGCAAAACGCCCGTCAAACTCGCCAAATGCGACCACAGAGTCTAACAAGCGAAGACAGAGTGCTCGTCTTCTTGCCAAAAACACCTCACCAGCAACTAATACCTCGCCAGCCACCTCATCTACAACAGCTAAAACGCGTAGACCAAAAGCTAATGACGCCGCAACAAATAAGCCCGACCTTCAAGATACCACATTCGACGACCAATGGAGCGACTCCAGCGAATGGCACGACACACAAACCGCCAATGCTTCCACTACTACCGAGGTGAGCCGCACAAAGGCCCGATCGCATCAAAAAAGCACCAAAGCCAAGAGACCCAGAACAAAGCCGACCAAGCAGCCCATTGCCAATGGCGCAAACACGGCGCTTGCGTCCGAAAATCGAATCAACGCGGTGGACATGGTTCTCCAAAAAGTGCTGGAAAAATTTGACGAGTTTAACAAAGATCTCGCCAAAGGAGGCGGTGGTGATAGCGGTGCCCCGACGACGTCGACACCACCCCCATGGAAAGCGCGGACCCTGTCTCGGTATCAGGCCATTGTCGAGGCACGGCTTCGCGAGCTGACCGGGGCCATTGACGTGAACAGCGCCATGGCGCAAGCGTTGCGCCACGCTGAGCAGAAGCGCAATTCCTTGCGGTCTCAGTTGCTCGAGGTGCGTACCTCCAAGCTGCAATTACAGCACGACATGCAGAGAGTGCGCGACGAGTACCAGCAGTCCAAGCAGACAGCCCACGAGCTGGCTCTCGTGAGCGAATTCGCCACCTCGGTGCAGAGCTTCAACGCCCTACGCCCCCGGGAGGAAGCGCCCACCGCTACAGACAGTGATCTACAGTCGCTCAGCGCGCAATTGCTGCTGCTCCAACCGGTCCTTGGCGACAACGGCGCGCTGAGCCGGCTCCGAAGCCTGAGAGAAAAGCTCTCACGACTCGACCGCGCCTTACAATAAAAAGGATCATTACATCATTTCCAGCTACTCGTTATTTACTCATCGTCCGCCACCAACGCAGCGATCATCGAGTACAAGTAGAAGAAGAACACCACCAAGTAGAACCCGAGCTTGATGAAGCTCTCCTTCTTATGCTTGCCGAGCGTTCGGAAGATCTCCGTCGCGTCCAGCAAGTACGTCTTGTTCTGAATGCGCAAAGCGTTGTATGCCAGCAACGGCAGGTTCAAAAGGAAGGAGAACCAGTACCCGTTGACCAGGAAGAGCGACGCCAGGAAGGCGTGGAGGCCCATCTCGGGCAGAATGTAATTGTTGAGTCTGTTGCACAGATCAATTGGGTTGATGTAGTCCACCTCCAAGTCGCTGTACATGATGGAGAAGAACACCTGGAGGAACAGGTTCACGGCATTGACAAGCACCGCAAAGAGATAAAGCCTACGCGGTTAGCCTCCTCCCCAGCGGTTTACTCTCACTTACCAAGCTTCGCCAGACATTTTTTTCACCTTCTATTCCGGACAGGTCGCTTTAACAAAAATTGCGTTGAAAGAGGAGAGTGGGGGAGTCGGTGGTGGGACAAAGTCGCCGTTCTCCTGGCGCGGCCATGTGAGTATGCAGCCTGCACGTATATTGCTATAGAACGAGGTGGAATGTCAAATATTGGAGTGTTGGGTGAAGATGCAATAGATGATAAGCCAGTAGTAGTAGGTGCTGTTGAATGTTTGTTAGATTTCGTGTCTGGATTCATTTTAGTTGGTGCCGCGGTAGAGTAGGGGGGCTTGGGCCCTTTAATATTCATGTCTAGATTAATAAATTAAACGAGTACTGAATACCTTGTCTAGATTCATAGAACAAAAAGAATGGCGCACAAATTGTTAGTAGGGTCAAGCAGGGGGGTGGTTTTCGCCCATGCCAAAGAGGTAGAGCAGCTGCCGGCGGTCGAGACGGCCGACGTTGCGCAGCTCTCCTTCGTCCAGAGCAGAGTCAATCATCTCTCGCTTTTGCTTCTGGAGCTCGAGGATTCGGTCCTCTACACTCTCCGTGATGTAGAGCTTGTGGACGTGCACGTCGTTGCGCTGGCCAATTCTGTGCGCCCGGTCAATGGCTTGCTCTTCGACATACGGGTTCCAGAAAGGATCCATAATGATAACGTGGTTCGCTGCCGTGAGGGTGAGCCCCACGTTACCAGCCTTGAGACTCACAAGCATGATCTGCTGTGTGGGCTCATCCATAAACTGGCGGATTGTCTCGTTTCGCTCTTGAGTGCTCATGGACCCGTCGTATCGCAGGTAGTCGTACCCTTTGAGCGCCATGGGGATTCCCACCAGGTCGAGGAAGGTAGTAAACTGCGAAAAAATGATAATCTTTTGCCCAGGGTACTTTTCCAGTGTCTCGTCGACAATCTCCATACACCGGTCAATCTTGGCAGAGCTCTCCCATCCGTTGGGGAACACATCATCCAGTCCAAACTGCTTGACAATTAGCTTGCGGTTGGCTTCGCTAGCCTCCTTTGTATCCTCGATAGCAGGCCCATCCATAGGCACGTCCTTATCCTCATCGTCAAAGTCAAGGCCCTTGAAGAGCTCGTCATTACTGATTCGGTCCTGGCGTAACTGGCGCATTCGCTTTGAAATGAGCCGTCGTTCTTGTTCTTTACGCCGAACAGCAGTCTTTTCCTCTCGCCGCAGTTTGTTGATCTCCGCGTCCGATAAGCGCTTAATGTAAACGAGCCGGAACAGCTCAAAGTCGATCCACCGGTCCTGCATGAGGGGCTGGCGACATTCACAGCACAGAGCAGCATTCCCTTGCAATGCAAACTTGTTAAAGTACTCGGAGATACAGTCCTCGCACATGGCGTGACCACATGGATACACGAGTACAATGCTGCTGGCATCAACGGCATCGTAACATATCGGGCACTGGAACCCATCGTCCTGATCCTCACTGGCATCATGGGCGTAGACCCGGTGGTACATCTCTTTGGTCCGGGTGACTACTGTGGGATTGAGCTTGCGCACCAACTCGAGCGCTTGGGTATTGGATCCATCTCGTAACAGCGAGTTCTTTTTGCGATTGTGCTCGGCTAGGTCCACTAGCGCCGGGTGGCAACACGCCTGCCGCAGTCGCAGCAACATTACCAGCACAGAACTGTAGTGATTTCCGAGCTGGTTGTCATTAAGGAAGGACCGCACTCGGCCCTGGGTCGAGGATTCAAGCGCCGTGTATCGTGCCCGCTGCTCAGCATTAAATTCTGAATTATCGGCCGAAACTATTCTCTCCGGAAGCTGCAGAATGGGCTTCCCATCGACATGGCTCTTTTTAGTTCTGCGTAGCAGGGTCGCTCCAATAAGCACCCGAAGCTTCTGCATCGATCCAGAGTCTGCCGACTTGATGCCAGTGCCAATCTCGCGGTTGAATTTTTTCTCATCATTGTACGGAGGAATTCGCAAGAACTTGATCAGCGAATAATACTCATCAACCTTGTTCTGGATTGGAGTACCCGAGAGGCACCACCGGTACTGGCTCTCCAAGGCACAGCAGGCCTTGGCAGACTGGGTGAGCTTGTTTTTAATGTATTGTGCCTCGTCGAGGACAACTCGGTACCACTTGCCTTTGAACAGAAGAGAGTCCTTAACCTGCTGGTCCGGGGGCAGGTCGCAGTCTTCAATGGCGAGTTTTGTATTATCCTTGTAGTCCCGGGCAACGAGGTTGTAAGTAGTAATGACCACGTCGTATCGCTTTAGTTGTTCCCATCGCGAATGCATTCGCGGGCTGATTTCACGGTGATGTACGTAAACCTTGAGCTTGTGCTCGGGCTTGACGTGCTTTTCAATTTCCATGGCCCACTGGTTGAGCAGCGCCACTGGAGCTACAATCAGCGTTGTCTTGCATGCGGGATCTGTGGACTTATTGCTAACCATCAACGCGCTATTCGTGTTAGTTTTCCATTGCCCTCTCCTTTCAAAATAAAATAACATACATTGTCTGAATGGTCTTACCAAGACCCATGTCATCAGCGAGAATACCGCCCTTTTTCGTGTCTTCCTTTTCCTTCATCCAAGTCAATCCAATTCGCTGGTGCTCCAGAAGCGTCGACTTCATTTCGTCAGGAGTGCCCACTCGTTGGTTAGGCGGAAGTTCCCAGTCGCAGCTGGCAGCCAAAAGATTGGAAAGCTCGTCAGCCTGAGAGCCTGCTCCGCCAAACGATGAACGCTGAGAAACCATGGGGGACGAATTCCTGCTGAATAAAGATTCTGTCGACCGCTGCGAAAAGCTCAAGTGAAGGTTCTGCACTACACTCTCAGACATTTTGTTACGCAGCAGCGACAGATTCGCATTCTGATTCTTAATCGCCAGCTTCACCGTATAGGAAAAATGCTCAAAATTGGACACCCGCTTCTGCGCCACCTCGGTGAGCAAATTGTTCAGCTCAGTATAGTATTCAGAGATCTTGTTGACCTCTTCAAGCCGGACCTTGGCCTCAATTAACCTGTTACGGTAGTCCATGCCTATCGGCGTGTTAATGTTATGCGCATCGGGGTGGTTTTTCATATTCTTAATGGTGCCGTGAGAAAAGATATAAGCTCTTTCTGCGATCCTCTGTTCACGATCCAGCTGATCCATCTGTCTTCTAATCATGTCTACGCATCCCAAGGCCAGTTCAGAGTACTCGTGCGGCCGATACCTAGCGTACTGGAGCATTTGCAGCGTCGAATCAGCGTACCCTTCGTGTCGCCGCCTCTGGCCGTTTACTGTCTTGATTTTGTCAAACTCAGCATTACTGATCTCCTTGATTTCATCGTCGTCCCCGATTGTTTGTGATGAGTCCGCTATTGGCTGGGAATCTGCGGTACTTTGTGTACTGCTAGACCGGTTGCTGCTGTTACTGCTGAATAGCGAGGTGTATTCTCGCCGCCTCTGGGCTGGTCTGAGCATTTTTCTCAGCTGCGACCCATTAGAAATCGATGGAAGGCGCGGTGGAGCGCCACCAAACAGGCTCACCGAGGGCCCCGGCGCGCCAGTAACGACCGGAGTTGCAGCGCCAGAGCTCTGTTCGCTGTTGTGACTGGATGTGGTTGGAGGGTTAGCGGAAGGAGTTTCCACCTCCTTCACGGCACTGACTATCAGGTCGTCGTCGTCTTCATCTTCATCGTCGTCTATTGTTATAGCTGAAATTGGCCGCTTCTTGTTTGGGGGCGGCTCTTGTATCCTCTGCAACGCGTCGTCTATCAACTTGAGCTGCTGAACGACCCCGGGCCCACGAGGCTCCACGTTCATGAGTCTCCCCCGCACCTCGAGCAGCTGGTGCCTGTTCATATGGCGGTAGTCACTCATCTCTACTCCTCGCCGCAAGCCAAATCACCGCAAATCAATAATGTCGCTCACTTTGGTGATAATCTCAAATTTAATATGCCCGTTGCCGCGCACCACGCTTCGTGATAAGCTTAATATACTGTCGCCAGCCCTAAAAATAAAATGCAAACAAAATTGAAACTACGAGTGACGGAAGGCTACGTGTAGATTTAAAAAACAGCCTGCGAATTGCCAGAAGATGCAATATCTTCCGGTCGCCTCTGTCGTATATAATGCTTTTTTCTTCAGGTGGTCAGCTGACCGATCGCCGCCCAAACCACCAATTTAATGATCGACATGAGATGGACAGATCAAATAAATAGCAATTGATTACGCTTTCCATAGCCAATTATAGTCCAATTGGAGCCCAACTTGTAGCCTTTTAAAAGCGTTGGAGAGGCTTTTAATTGCCCATGGCAGACACTTCTTCAAGCGCCGCCTTGAGTTCGGCGTTGTCTGGGGCCAGGGCGAGACCAGACGCAAACACGGACTTGGCCTCGGCGTACTTTTGGATTGCCTGCAGGCACTTGCCCTTGCGGTAAAAGTTCTTGGGGTCGGTGGGCTTGAGCAGCGCGAGCATGGACGTATCCGAGTAGGCTTCCGGCCACTGGTTGACGGCCATGTAGGCGTCAGCACGGGGCTCGATACAGCTGCACACCTCGTTAATAGTAAAGGCCGTCGACTCCCAGGCAGGCCGCTTGAGGGCCATTTCCACCGCCATGGTCAAAAACTTGATCGCCTCCTGGGGCTTGCCGCTCTTGAGAGCACCCACTCCGCTTTCGCGCATTTTGGCGACCTGCACGGTGAGGGGCTTGGAGATGACGTTTGGTGGTGGAGGCAGCTCGTTATTCAAGTTGATCATGGCCCGGCTGAGGGAGTATAGCTTGTCTACAGCCGTATGCAGGTCTTTAGATTGCTCTTCAGTGAGGCCATCGTAATAGGACTCGTCAACTTTGAGAGCTTTTGTGGATGGGTCTATTGAGATAGGGAGTGACATGTTTATTTCACGGCAATATTGGCAAAACGTTGGCAATATTGGGGGTGTAAGTTGGTACGTTGGCGATTTACGTGTTGCTCCCATCCACTGTAGTCTATCCCAAGAATCAGGGGTACATGTTACAATATGTACTTTAAATTGCTACTTTTTGTCAATAATTCTGTTCATTTACTAATAGGTTTATATTCGAAATTTGAAAAGCGCCAGTTTGATTTATGGATTTATGGCTATTGAGATATTTATTATTCCATCATTATTCAAGCGTTAAAAGTTGGTTACAGAATCTCCCAACCTAAGCAAAAATTGTTACAAGACACGGTGTAACAACACTGGCTACAACATCTTTAAGTTCCGCAGTTGCACAATTACAAGTTGTATTCAAGCCAAAGGAACTTGTATTATTTAAAACTGCGTAATTATTGGAGGCATTGCGTAGCTTTGGTTCCGAATTGAGGCAATTACGGGCATCAAAATGTCATTTCCACAAGTTTGTTCTATGAAAAAAATCAATGTCGATTGAATATTAGCTAATCATTGATATCGCATTAATCGACTGCGTTCGCTGAGATTCGCTTAGTTAGAAATAATTAATGATGAGGTCATCCTACTACCACAACATTAATCCATAGTATATCACAAAGCTATACTAACCAAACTGGGAAGACCAGCATGTATTAACTCACAAACTTTGTCAAAGCAATGTCCTGCTTAATGTCAAGGAAGATGGAGATTTCTACAGGACTTTGAGCAATACGTCCCAAATTGAATCTATTATAAATATACATTAGGCCAAGTGTCCATTACGACGTGGAGGTGGGCTTGCTTCCAGCTTTGCCCGACTGTGCAAAGCTCGACTGCTTAAGCGCATCAGCCGCGGCGTAGTATTTCGTCGGCTGGGGCCGCGGAGAAGCCCAGTTGGTCTCCGCGCTAAATGTGTAGGACCATGAAGGCGTCAGGGTCGTTTTCTGCTGGGCAGGCGACTTGAGCGGTGTCGAATAGTATGTGACGGCCGAGGTTGGGTACCGCCTGGTGATCTTGAGTTCACGGGTCACCTTTGTTCCTGGCTGGGTCTGCATTGGCGCCAGTCTCGTCTTGCCCGTCTGTTTTGTGTATGTAACGCCAGAGAGAGAGGATGGGTTGCCGCCTGCCTCAACATCGTCGGTTGGTGGGTCGCCCGAGCCAGATGCCACCTTGGAACCGGTCATTCCAGTGAGCTTGAACCGGTCAGAGTAGTGCATGCTGTGGCCGCCCTGTGTCGTCGCTGCGTAGAACTGCAAAAAGTAGTTACCGTTAGCACCTAGAGTGCTAGCCGTGGCCAGCGACAGCACGAGCTTATTGGTGGACAGGCTGAATCCCTCCTCGAGGGTCGTAAAGCAGTCAAAATTGGAGTTTGGGCCTGTGCAAAGTAGCAACTGTGGGTTCGACATCTCAGTAGCCGATGGATCGTTGTCGTCAAGTGTCCACTTGACCGTGATGCCCTCAGTAGCCGAGTACGAGGACTCCATTTTTCCAAAGACGAAGTCCGCGGCAGCCAGCTGCAAATACAGGGCGAACAGCGCGAGAATCGACAGTATCTCCATCTTGTCGATGCCAGTTGCAAAGGTTTTTTTTTTTCCTTCTTGTTTCGCTCTAAGTATAGCACGCAGAGGTACGAAACATTTAAATTGAGCCTTTTGTGTGTTGGTTTCACAGGACAAGCACAGCCATTGCTGCGCGCATCGCTTATTAACAGCTGCCCTTAAATTATGTAAGAGCTGCATTCCACCAGTCCACGAGGGCCACAGGGGGTCTGGGGCCAAAGTCCCCTGCTCTGGAGGGTTTGGGGGGCCTGGCCCCCCAATTACACAGGGAGCAGGACCAATCCGAGCCCATTTTCCTCGAGGGCTATTAGTGAAATATCGTACCTGAGTCAACCCGTGCGGCGTTGTGCGGCTGGCCATCAAGTTAGTTACGTAATGGGCCGTTGGGAAGGGGAGGATCACTACAAAAGTTTTGAAATTTCACTTTTTTCCAGGGCGAGTCCAAAATGTTGTACCTCAAGAGTATGCTAAATGTGATCGACAACTCGGTAAGTAGAAAGGAAATAGTTTTGGAGAGTTTTGGGTAGCTGACAAGTTAGGGCGCGATGATGGTGGAATGCATCAAGGTGCTGAAAAAGGGCCCGCGGACGCCGGCGCGCATTGGCGACAAGATTGTCGTTGTCGTGCAAAAAGCCAAGCCAGTGCCGCCGAATCTGACTGGTCAGGCTGCTACGCAGCGAGTGCGAAAGGGCGACATTCGAAATGCGGTGGTGGTGCGGACAAAGTACCCGACCGTGCGACCAGACGGCACACAGATCCGGTTTGAGGACAACGCCTGTGTGCTGCTGCAAAAGTCTGGTGAGCCGATTGGCACTCGAATCTCGGGGCTTGTTGCGAAGGAGCTTAAGGACAAGGGCTACACCAAGCTGGTTTCTCTCGCCCCGCGAACTGTTTAATTTATTTCACTCCCCCTAAACTTCCGCATCTGGAGGCAATTTATGACTGTAAATAGAATCATTGTAAATGCATGAGCCGATTGTAATGTTCCGCGATCTGAATTATCGACTTCAAAAGGTTGGTCGTGATTGTATTGGCGTCTCTCACTCAGGATTGGGGGAACGATCCACTGGAATTAATTGGTTCGCAAGAATAAAATATTGAACCATATTATTGGTTAATTAGACAGTGTAGTAATGACTCGACAGATTAGTCGTTTTATGTTGAGCAGGTATTCATTTACATGCCATTCTTACGTATGGTGTTTCGCCTGGATTGAACTCTAAATGGCGCCCTTCCGAAACTCGAATATGACTGTCCTAAGCTTGCCAATAATGTGGATCCTAGTGGGCAATACTAAGACTTTTCCCTGGATGAAATTGAGGTGTAATTGTAGCAGAGGATAATTATAAAAGGGGATGAACTTTCCGCCTCCAAAGCCCCTTATCTATTGGCAGCAATTCCCTAGTCGAAAACACCGCCTGAATAAAATCGCCTAGTTATCTGTTGGTAAATACACAAGAATGAAATTCTCCAACCTTCTCATTGCTGTGGCCGCTGCAATTGCCGCCGCCGACTCTGCTGCCCTCGACAAGTTTGTCCAGGAGGCCAACAGCTCTGCCCAGGACTTGTACTCCCTCTCCTTCCAGCTCTATAAGAAGCAGAGCACTGATGACGCTACTGCCAAGTCTGCCATTGAGACTATTGGCAACGCGCTCGACACTATTACCGAGCCCGCCGAGGAGACGCTCAACGAGGCGTCTGAATATGAGATTCCTCACATTGGCCGCTCTACCCTGGCGCCGTTTGTCAAATCCGTGTCGACTGTTCTCTATGAGCTGTCGGACACTATGAACGAGGAAAATGAAGACAACATGAAGGCACTCTACTCGCTCAAGGACAAGGTGGAGCGGCTCTCGTCGGACTGCCGAAAGTACAATGTCGATACCAGTCAGCTCGACTATATTGTGCAGCAGCTGGAGAACCTCCACCAGGCGTCGTACGACGTGAACAACGTGGCCGGCACTGACCAGTCGCACGACTCTAACAAGGATGAGAAGAAGAAGCGTGAGGTTCAGAAGCGATGCCTCTTTTTGAAGCTCAACTTCCTCAAGAGTCTTATGGGCGGCTCGTCTCCATCCTATCCATCCTATCCATCGTACCCGTCCAGCTCTGGCAGCACTCCAAGCACCAACACCAACACTGGCACTAGCAACACAAATACTGACACTTCTAACACCAACACTGGTAACACCAATACCAACACTGGTAATACGGGTAATACGGGCAATACTGGTGGTACTACCAACAATGAGAACACCAATACCAACACGAACACGAACACGAATATTAACAACAATGTCAATGTTAACATTGACATTTCCTCTGTCATCAACGTTATTACCTCTGTCACCAACACCCTGGCCAACACGTCTCCGACCCAGGTTGGCGACATTACCAATGAGATCAACCGGGTCATTTCTACGGTCACTCCGGTGATCAACTCTGGCTCGAGCACGACACAGATCACCAATGTGATGAACACGTTCATCCAGAGGATTGTGACCATTGTCAACCAGGTGGTGTCTACCAATGGCGCCAACATTAGCGGCTCTATCTCGCCGTTGGTTTCGTGCCTGCAGAAGCTCATCCCCATGGGCAGCAACCTTTCGATCAACATGCAGCCATTGACCAATGCATGCAATTCTCTGCAGAACATGAGTTCGACCTCGTCGAAGCGAGCGGAAGAGTCGTTCAAGGAGTTTATTGACAAGGCGCTCATGGAGATGGTCGACCAGCTCGACGAGGATATGAAGAACAGGAGTGTCAAGGACGCGAGCGACGGCTTTGCCGACTCAATTGAGAAGGTCTTGGACAGGGCTGACAAGTACGACCACAAGGATATGGATGAGGAAGCCTTTTGCTCGTTTGTTGCGCAGGTGATTGAGAATGCTCGAAAGGTTGCTACGTCTGCGACCTCGACTTCGCTTGACGAGGACAAGTTCAAGGACCTTGACGAGGCTCTCAGCGACGTGTTTGACTTTTCAGAGAAGCACCACTTTATGTGCGACGCCATTGCTCCGCTCAAGTCTGCGGCCACCGCTGCATCCACGGCTGCTGCCACTGCTGCCGAGACGGCCGCTCCAGTAGTCGGCACGCAGGCGGTGGTTACGCGCACCGAGACCGCTTACGAGACGGCAACGGCAGGCCCAACCTCTACCAAGTACGTGACTGCTGGTGTCCCAACCACCATGGCCACTGTGCGGCGGTAAATGTCTCGAACCAGATACTTTTCAATTCTTTAGGTCTTTTTATAGGGTATTTCAAATTTAAGGTATGGTACAAAGGAAAAGAGGAGGTCTGGGGCTACCGAGCTCGAGGGCTGGCCCTCGAACACTCGAGCCCCAAAGCATTGAATATCATTAGTAGAATAAACAGTTCTAAATCGTGACAATAAATATTTTTTAACCATGCACGCCGCGGAAAATCTTGTTGCATGACAAACAGACGTAGAAGAGCACCATTGTCGTCTCTGCCCGCCGCTGCTGCGACTGGAAGAAGACAGCCTCCTTTTCATGGCACTGCGGGCACTCCTGGTCGGACCGAGGCAGGGTCGGATCGGACCCAATGTCCTGCACCACGCCGGCCGTCTCCCCAATCGCACTCTGCAACTCGTTGCGGTACACCTTCTGGTTGTCTGCAATCTCGGTGTAGTCGCAGTTGCGGCACGAGTACAGCAGGCGCTGGTTGATCTTGTCCTCCTTTGGGTACAACATGTTGTTGCTACCGTAGTTAGCGCCATCTTCTCCGCCCCGCCCGCACGCCGGTCCTTACCACTCCAAACAGAATCTAAACGACGCCATGTTCCCTGTCGTGCCGTTGCAATGGGTGGTGATCTGTCGGCGGCGGTGGATGGGGAGGATTGTGTTGCCGCGCGCGCAGGCGCATGGGAGAAGCCCAAATTTTCAGCCCAAAATTTCAAAACTTTCAGCGACGCTTAAAAAACCCGAAAAATGTCCTTGGCTCGTCTAGCAGTGCGTTCCTCTCGAGTTGTTTTCCGGTAAGTAGGATTGGAGGCGTGTGGAGGCGTGCTAATTGTCGTAGACCTGTGACCGCCGCGGTGCGAGCGCAGGCCCGGTTCAACTCGACCGAGGCTGCCCCGGTTGATCCCAAGATCGCCGCTATTGTCGACGACATCGCCAAGCTGAACCTGCTGGAGACCTCTATGCTTGTCAAGGAGCTGAAGACGCGCCTGGACATTCCAGACATTAGCTTCCCTGCCGCCGGCGCCGCGCCAGCCGCGCCGGTCGAGGCTCCAGTCGAGGAGGAGGCCCCACCGGCGGCCGAGGAGAAGACCATCTTCAACATCAAGCTCGAGTCGTTTGACGCCAAGAACAAGGCGAAGATCATCAAGGAGGTCAAGGGCCTGCTTGGCCTGAACCTGGTGGAGTCCAAGAAGCTGGTAGAGGGCGCTCCAAAGACGCTTAAGGAGAACGTGCCGAAGGAGGATGCCGAGAAGATCAAGGAGACCATTGAGAAGATTGGCGGTAAGGTCACCCTGGAGTAAACACATCATACGCATAACGACCCTATTTAACCTGTACATACTCTGAATATACACTACCACCTGTGTTTCTAGCTTTACCTCACTATGCAGACCCTCAATTGGGGGGTCTGGGGGGTTTCCCCCCAGCTACGGGGGGTTTGGGGGGCTGGCCCCCCATAGGGCCACTGTGGAGTGATGCAATGGCATTGAAATAAATAGTACGTGGCTACGGACGGCGGCTCGGGGTATACCGCAGCGGGCTGCTGAACACTTCATCGATGGTGTCCTCGTGGGCCGACCGAGTCAATGGCGACGAGTACCCGACCCGGCTGCTGTACATTGACACTGGGCGCGGTCGCGCCGTGGTGAACCGCCGCGGCGGCGGGGGGCCCACGACAGAGGCGCTCAATGGCGCCGGGGCGTCGTCAAACTGCGGGGGCTGCGGAGGCGGCTGATTGTCCTCTGCATCGTAGTGTGCTATAAAGTCGGCGAGCGAGAGGCACGTCTTGTCAATGGCCTCGATTTGGGCCTCGTCGGCGGCCGTGTGGTATAATGCAATTGTATCGGACACGACGCGTTCGAGCATGACGTGCTGCAGCCGCTGCGACGACATGCTCCCGCTGCGCTTGGCTCGCTCAATTGCTTCGACAAGGTGCCGCTCTGCCACCGTCGGTGTGTACCCCGGCGCCGGCGGTACTGGATCCTGCCAGGAGATGCGGTTGCGCGCTCTCGTGCCCTCCCATGGCTCCCGTACCCGTGGCTCCTGGGTGTTGGCCCTGGGGCGGGTGAACCGTGGTCTAGTTTCTTTCGGCGGCGATGAGTGCACGGAGGTCTGGGAGGTCGAGCTGGTGTCGCTGTTCTGGCTCTGGCTCGAGGACCCCGACGCATCAGACGGCAGCTTGAGCTTGCGAATGCGCTCCTTGAGCACGGTCATCTCGTCCCACAGCCGGGTCCCCTGAGGGGTGTACGAGTTTCTACGGCCCAGCGCCACCGGCTCCGCCGGGGGCTGGCTGCCAAAGGACTGGACCGTCTGGGACCGCGTGAGGCCCACGGCAGCCGGTTTGGGCGCGTATTCGAGCGGCGAGGACGCGAGTTCGGTGGCCTGGGACCGCGGCGAGAACAGAGACGCGTGGGTCGCGGTCGGCGATTGGTAGGTGCCCGAGCTGTGTCTCGACGTGCTTACCGGAGTCGCTAGATTGGCATGCGAAGTCCTGGGAGAGCTCAAGCCGGCATACGCGGCCCGTGGCGACGACAGACTCGCCTGGGCCGGCCGTGGAGAGAGCGCAGAATGCGCTGCCCGCGGCGAAAGCGGCAGTGTAGTGGGCGGCGGGTGAGATGCCAGACTGGCATGAGACAGCCTAGGCGAGTTCACCAGTCCCGCTGGAGAGGCCGCCGAGCTGAGCCCAGACGGAAGAGTGGTGCTCCGCGTAAGGCCCGAGTTGCTGACTCGAGGCGACGATGAGTTCATGTTCCCCCGGGGAGAGGAGGACGATGCTGTAAACGGCGCCGTTGAGGCCCCCCGCCCTGACGAGCTCTGTTTAGGCGACAGAGGCGTGTTCCCGCCGCCATGGATATTATTTTGATTAGCGTTAGTATTATTATCGGTACCCCCCGGACTGACCCCCCCTGGCGAAGCATTGAAGTAAAGCGTCCCGCCAATGCTCCTGGTAGGAACATGGGAGCGCTGGAAGCCGCTTCTGCGGAACGGGCGCGCTGGAGGAGTCGACTCGGTCGCCCCTGGCGCGCTCTGAGGGTTCATGCGTCGCCGGACGGGCGAGCTAGAGAGTCGCGGGCTCTTAGCGGCCGGTTCCAGGCCCTCCTGGGGCTCTTCCCGGTGGTGCGATGATGGCCGCATCTCGTCCCGTTGCTTGGTATCCCCCTGCTCTTTGGAGTTAAGTTGGTCCCAATAATGCACGCAGGGATGCTGCTGCTGCTGCTGCTGCTGCTGCTGCTGTTCCTATGACGGACCTCGTTAGTTTTCTTATTACTTGCCTAAAGCGAAAAAAATATGCCCCCCAACCGTGAAATTTTGTTCTTTCACAGACGGGGCCCTCACAGGTGAAAAAGAAAGATATTATGCCGCGCCCGCGACTTGACATACATCTTGGTCCTCATAATAGTAGTCTAAAATGTGCTCCGAGTCGTGGTAGTCGTCAACCAACATGCCGTGTAGTTTGAATTGTGAAGAAAAATTTAGTCAACCGCCTTCCATTTGCTCTTGCAAGCGAGAGAGCAGCGAGTGGGGTGCCAATGGAGGGGATGGTTTTGGGGCGTTTACAAAATAACTCAAAAAACCTGTTTCTTTCGCTAAACCTAATCCTAACGGGCTTGCTCTATGTAATATAGCACCTCCTTGGACCGATGGGTGTGACTTTTACCGAGGGGTGGGTTGGTACCGATGGGGGTAGTAGTGGTGGTGGTTGGGTTGACCGTTTTCCGCTTTCAACTACGCGTCGGTGATTGGCCTGTCTTGGAATATCTCAGATCGGTGTGTTACATCTTAGACCATCGAGACATGAAGATTTGCTATATTCGTCTGGATATTTCCCGTGTTTAACGTTACGCTATCTATGAATAGTTTATATTTCAATAGTATGGTTAGATAACATGATCGGAGCCTTTGTTTTATGCATATACGCAGCATGTTTCCATATAGAGATTATACAGTACCAATTAAGGTACATTATATGTAGCTTTCATCACCACTTTGCGTATATCTAATTGTGAGTCGTCATTTATCGAGTACTACCCCACTTGTTATCCATTTTGTCGTTTTCTCCCGCAATTTGGTAAAAAAACCAAACGCTGCGAGGATCTTAATTATTCAGGTTACAACTTGATAATACTAATGTGTAACAAATGTTGTTACAGGGCTTTGCAAGAGCGCGCCCGCTGACTGGCGACTAATTCAGCTCAAGTTAAAAGGACTTTTACATAATCTCAACCGGACTGCTTATATAATCAATAATGTCAGATATCATGAAATTTTCACCCACACCGACAAAAGAGTTCCCCATAGAGGATAATGTCGTCATCTATTTCGCCTCGGGTGGCCGCTGCAGTCAGACAGCTGAATGCCGTCTCCAAGGGCCCAGGTAGCATTTCTCTGCCGGCCACAGTCAACTACCTCCGGCTGAGCTTCCGAGAAAAGGACCGGTCCTCGTACGACCACGGCGCTGTTCGATTCTGGAAGAAGATGCTGCCGCGAGTGCAGTTCCACAACCCGCAGCTGCCGATTGCCGTTACAAAGTACACCGTCAAGAGCGGGCGAACTCCAACGCTGCAAATCGACTTTACGGACGGATCAAAGAAGGTGCTGGATGTGTCCAAGAAAAACGAGCAGCAAATCCTCAAGCAGCTCATCCAGGAGACCGAGGCTACTGTCATTCCAAAAGAAGAGCGGCCCGAAATCAAAATCAACACCTTGGGCATGTAATGAACCGCTACGACCTACCACCCTCCGCGCCACATCCTTGTATATATATTGACCTTGCAGAATCCGCAGAACTGTAGTCTATTAAATTATTGCATACATAATCACACTGGTACAATGCTTTATTTGTGTTATACGTAGTGCAGATACCTGATATCCATTGCACTGACTCTGCGCGTATATAAACGTGGTTGATATATTATAGATAACGGTTGGTCGTCTCTTCTGGATTCGTAGCATTAATAATATGGTTTTAGCACTCTCTGGGCTCCCGAAACCTCATTAACCGGAGAGTTAGATCGGCTCCTACTTTTCCTACGCTGTCGCCCCTCATGATCGCTGTTTCTATCCTCGATGGACTCCTGCTCATGTCTGCTATTCCGGTCAACTCGGCGTCTGTAGTCCCGCTCGTCCCGCTTGTCCCTTTGATCTCTGTCATCTCTGTCAACTCGCTCATTCCGTCGGTCTCGTTCAATTCTGCGATTTGATTCTTCCTGTCGATCTCGTTCTGGTTCATCCCTTTGATCTCGCCTGTCCCTTCTTGGCCTATAGCTATCACCAAGCCTCCTATCATCATCCCCTCTACCCGCATGACGTCTCTGTCCATCCCTTTCATGCCGAGAAGAGCCTACAGGAGAGAGACTCCGCTCACGTCTTCTTCGGCGGTAATTGTTACCGCTGACCGCCTGTTTGAACCGCTCGTTCGCCTCCTCTTTAGCTACAGTCAAATCATGAATTTGATGTTCTTTAAATTGGCGCGAATGTGCTCTTTTGTTGATCTGAGGGCGGGTCGAGGAAGGCGGGTTCTTCAAAAGCTTTGATCTCAGCGCATCCACGCGACGTTCAATCTCCTCTGCATCCAGCCCTTCTTCCTCAAGCTCAACCTCAAGTTCCATACATTTGACCTCGATTTCTCTGTCTCGCTCGTGTTGCAGGATTTCTTTATCGACCTTGCGGTCGGAGATGTTGGTAGCGGCAAATCTTTGAGCATCTCGGCGGCTCTCCCTTTCCTGGAGCTGCCGCCGCTCGTAGTTCACCGCATAGTTGTACGCATTACTGGTAGTGCTTTTTTGAATATGCCCACTGGTCCCCGTTCCTCTGGCGGTGGGCAGGCCAATGCCGTTGTAGGACATTTTTTGATGAGGTGATGTATGGTTCCAACACCCATCTTATCAAGCCGCGATATCGACCGATATCTGGTTCTCGCAGCATTATCTACTAAAAACTGAACAGATTGATCTAAAACAGGGTATATTATCCTATTATTTTGATATTATAGAGCTGTAAAATTATCCCATGCGAATTGCCCTGTGACAGGGTTCTTGAGCTTTGGAATCGTCAGAGTTGACAACAGTAGAGCATAACATTCATCCAGATCAACTAGAACCAATAGCCACAGTTGAAATCTACGCACTTGACATTATTCCAGAGAACCTGTGGTTTCCACAGCTTTAACCTGATATTTTTCGTAGTAATTAGCCTACAAGCTTAAAATATTTCAATGATAGTACGTGCTAGTGACAACGAGCAAGCAGGAAGCCTCGCCCTTCAGAAGGTGAACATAGAATATGTGACATATAAATAAATACAATGCATATTAATAGGTAGGCTCGAGCTCAGGGTCGGCGTTTTTCTCGTCGGGGTTGTAGTAGTACGTGAAGAACGGGTGCTTGAGCGCCTCGCTGGCTGAATACCGCGCTCGAAAGTCGACGTTCATGCAATGGCGCAGCAGGTCAATCGCCAGCCCGTCGTCGGCAGTCCAAGCCGTCTTCTTACGCTCCGGTGCGGGGTCCTTTTTCGTCTTGTGACAGAAGTAAATGAGCTTGTCAAGTGGAAGAGGGTCAGACGTAATGGTTGAGATGTTCGTCTCAAACACGGACCCGTGGAGCAGAGCGCATCGTGCCATGCGCGACTTGCCAAAGATGGTTGCGATTTCTAGGAGCGCGTCTCCGTCGTCGTTGGAGTTGAAGAAAGGGTATCGTTTAGAAAGGAAAGAGAGCAGCACCACTCCAGCCGACCAAATGTCGATCTTTTGAGTCTGGCTCTGGCACTTGAACAGCACTTCCGGCGCCCGGAACCCCCGAGTGCCCGCGCGATTGGCTCGCCGGCTGCTACGGCTATCCTCTTTGCGATACCCGCCCTGCTTCTGGCCGTGGTAGTTCCGGCTGGACCCATCCTGGCGGCACACACAGCTCCGCTTTTCGTTCTGCTGCTGGTACTCGGCAAGACCAAAGTCGACCAGCACCCCACGCTTCAGCACAGGGTTGTACAGAAAGTTTGTTGGTTTGACGTCTCGATGGATGACGTTTTTGGCATGCACAAACTTGAGCGCATGGAACAGCTGCGCCATGTAGAGCCGGATCTCGGCCATGTTCGAGTGCCGGTAAAAGTCCCTAAACTCGGTGTGCGGAAAGTATGGCATCACCGCCACGACCTGGTCCTTATGGCGCATAGCCGTGATGATAGGCACTACTGTAGGACACCCGTCCAAGTCTTTGAGGATCTGAAGCTCGTTTTGAATTCGAGTCGGCGACGAAGTCACGTAGATGCGTTTAATTGCCACGTACCGGTTCTTGACCGCCTCCTCTTTCTCATGCTCATCGCGTTTTACATGGAGGTTCTCCTTGTCATCTGAGTCCGACTCACCGACTACTACCTGGGTAGGGGTGTCCCCGGGCTGCTTGATGTGGCACGTATCCAACGCCGCCAACGGTTCGTGCTCATCGAGCCCAAACCGTGCCCGCGGCCGCTGGGGCCCCGACGAAGCCACCACAGCGCTGTCTACCATCTCTGTGCCCTGCTGCGACGCGTCCCGCTGCGTCTCCTCTTCCAACGCTGGTGGTGGGGCGTCAGCCGCACGCGCCGCATGAGCCGCACCGTGTTCCACTACGGCTTTTTGCGCCTCAGCAACAGGCGGCTTCGCGTGGATCGTGTCGTCGTCGTCGCCCGAAGGCCTCTGGTCAACGACCCGCGCTCCCTCCGCGAGCAGCCTCGGCAGAAACTGCTCGAGAACCTCCATTTCACCGCCGGCCACAGCAACGCGCACTCTCCGCGGCCGCACAAGGCGCCCGTCCCGCATGTTCACCCCAAGTATCTTGGGCCCCTTGGCAATGTCCCAGCCGCGGCAACTCTCGCCATGCCGCGTGTCAACGGCCCTGTATACAGTACTGAAGGTGCCCTCCCCGATCTTGCCCTCAATGGCGTAATTCTGCGCCAGCACCGGGAACGCGCGCTCGAGCTGAACCACTTGCTCGTCGCGAGAATCCTCCATTTTCCTGCACTGTTCCAAAAAGTATCACCAGTCACACCTAGTCCCTCCGTTGGTCATAGGCGTTGGCCCGTTGAGGGCTAATCGGTCGCGACGCGCCCCCGGTGAAAAAACTCGCGTTGCCAAGGGAACGGGCCGGGAGAGCCTCTTGACATATGTCCCAACCGCGCTGGCGCACGCGCAGGGGTCACCCCTCGACCTGTCCACCGTGTCACCTCAGCATCGTTCACCACGACGGGCAGAGAAGACAATGTTGGGCCTAATTGTGTGGTTTTCCGCGCTGATTGCGGCTGTTTGCGCGTTCCCGCTGACTGTCGATGTGGCAGCAAACGACGTCGAATGTTTCTACGGCGACGTGAACCAGGCAGACTCGCTGGTGGGGCTCAGTTACTCGGTGCAGAGCGGAGGGTCGTTCGATATTGACTTCCGTATCAAGGCGCCGAACGGGCAGATTATCTATGAGCAGCTGAAGGAGCGAGAGGGGGAGTATGCGTTCACGGCGCGGATTGTCGGCGAGTACCAGTTTTGCTTCAGCAATGACATGTCGACCTTCTCCGACAAGCTGGTGGAGTTTGATCTCAACATTGACAGCGCGCTCAAGGCGTCGCTGCCGCCGCAGGTGGGCCAGGGCGAGACGGAGTCTGTGGAGCGGACCATTTCGCTGATTGAGGACCGAACGAACAACATTTTGCGGCAGTTGCACTATTACAAGACGCGAAACAACCGAAATGAGTCGACCGTCAAGTCGACGTGTTCGCGAATCTTCTGGTTCTCGATTTTCGAGGTTCTTCTCATGGCCGGTATGTCTGTGCTGCAGGTTACCATTGTGCAGCTCTTCTTTACTGGATCGCGAAAGCAGCTTGTTTAATTGTATTTATCCGTTAGAAAAAGAAGGCGGAGAGCATTGATTTATTTTTTCAAAGTTGGCCACAACGTGCGTAGATTTTGGTTGCAGATTGTAGTTAGAAGTGCTGGGTACACAATGTTTTCAAGTTCGTTTAGTTATGGCGAAGGCACGAAATGTTATTTCCTTGAGATGAGTGCTACGAAATGTGCCGTATTGAAAAAGTGCCTGTAAGTTGCGAGCCAACTTCATATGGTGAATGTCTTTTCATTACCGACAATAATAGCCCTTTGCATTTATTTTGTAGCCCCACTCTATACCGGCTCGGCGCAGTCGACTGGTCTAGATATATATTCTAGATCATTTAGAGTAATAACGATGATATCATTGCACTGATGGCTAAACTGGAATTCAATATACCAGTCACTCTAAGCGATGATTTGTTAGCTGTGTTACCGTTGATATTCCTGCAATGGGTTGGAGCACTCGTGATTTACAAATTATATTAATAATATATAGCAATTGAACATACATCATCTATTCGCCAAAAATAAGCGCCCTAGGGGGAGGGAGGGAAAAGGTTTAGGCAGACCAGAACTTAAACGTCTCGGGCATGTCAACGCTCACCGGCTTTACAGAAATACTCGACGTGGTCGTGTCATCCTTAGCCTCTTCTTCCACGGCCACATCCTGCTTCGCAGCACTCTCGTCCGCCAGCGTGAGCCGCGACGAGTCCTTGAGCATTCGGTCGGCCTCGCTCACCAGAGCCTGGATCTGCGGCTGGGCAGCTGTGATGTCCCCCTGAGACGCCTTGGCCACGGCCTGCGTGAGCAAACTGTTGACTCCCTGGAGCCGCTTCTGCAGCGCCAGGCGGCTGAGGAATATCTCCTCTCGCTCCTTCTCCAGCCGCCGCCGCTCGTTCTCCAGGCTGCGCTCAATCTCTGCAAACCGATCGAGCTTGAGATTGATTTTCTTCGACTGTTGCGACATGAGCTTCATAAACTGCGAGTACATAACCCGCTCGTTATTCGTCGCCAACACATGCGACCGGGCCGCAATAGACCCAAACGCCGTGTTCGACGCGTCTTGCAGACTCAGTCCAGTATCCTCTTCGCTCTCCTTCTTGGGTTCCACCTCTGGTTTATCCTCATTTCCGTTAGTAGTAATAGTCGTAGTTGTAGTAGTAGCACTCTCGCCCTCGGGTGACGACTTCTTCTCGTCCTCCTTCTCCAGCTCCTCGATCTGCTTCTTGTGGAGTTCCTTAATCTGCTCAATAGACTTACCGGCAGCTGCGGCCACGACCTTGGGATCTACGAGCCCGGCAAGGAAAGATACCACGCTCATTACAGGGCTGTCCGGATGCGAGAATGGCACGCCATTTAGTCCGTACTTGAGCGGCCCCAAATTGCCGTCCTTGTCGAGGTACCGGTCCTCAATGGCCAAGGTCAAGAACTGCAGCACGCACTCAGACTTCGACTTGGTCGCCACATGGCTCTGGATGGCGTCCCAGTTGTTTGGAGTCTTCTCGATCGCCTCGAGCAGCTTGAGCAACTCTTTGTTCGTCCAGTTGGGCCGTTTGTTCATATCCGCTGGCTTTTGGCCCTTTTCTCGCGGCGGCAATTGGCTCTCCTCTTCCTCCTCTTCCTTCGTCTTGTGGGCAGCACTGCCGTTGGTCGCGTCAGTGGGCTGCTTGCCCTCCTTGGGGCCCATGAGCGGATCTACTAACGGCTCATACAGCTGGAACGGGAACAGCCCCCGTGGCGTGTCGAGTGTAGGCTTCCAGTGCCCGGTATATGGTGGTGCAACGTTCTGGGGCCGCGACTCTACGTCTGCCTGATAGTTAATGAGCCCCCACTTTTCCAGGAAGCTGTGAACTCGCATAATGGCACACACATCGCCGCTGAGGTTTCTTCGGCACGCGGTGATGGTCAGGTACTCAAACGGATTGAGCCGGTACGTGTTGACAATAAAGTCTCGGTACCGCTTGTAAATCTGTGGCGTCTTGGATCGGTTCCGCTTGGAGAAGAACTCGGGCAGCGACTTTCGCTCAATGGCGTTGATCTTCTCGATATCAAACCACGCCGCGTAGGAGGGGATAACAATGGGGTGTGTCTGTTCCGCTGTAACGACTTCCTCCTCATTTGTGCTCTTTTGACGCTTCTGGAGCTGTGGCTCCTCAAGATCGGTCAGTGGGCGCTTCTCCCCACTATCTACATCGTCTCTGTCTTGAGGCATCGTAGTAGTGGAAGGTTCCAGCGGCCGAAGCTCTTGTGGCTCGCTTGTCTCCTCCTTTGGTTCTTGAGTCGAATCCTCCGTGGGTTTTTCAGCACCCTCAACACTTGGCGCAGCCTCTTTCATCTCTACGTCTTCATCTTCGCCCCTACCTTGCTCCTTTTCGGCCTCTGCTGTGGGCTCCATAGAAGAATCGGTTATTGATGGCTCAGCAGCCTCGACGGGTGGCTTCTTGTCGGCCGCGCCCTCTATTGGCTCGACCTCCTCCTTTTTGTTGTCTTCTTCTTCTTTTGGCGACTCCTTTTCTTTGGAAATGTCATTTTCTTCTGCCTCAACGGGCTGCTCTTCCTTGGGGCTATCTTTTGCGCTCTTGTTAGAGTCCTCGTTAGAGCCATCATTAGGACTCTCGCTAGAGTTTTCGCTAGAGCTCTCCTTAGGGCTCTCGGAAGGGTTCTCGGTCTCTTTTGCGGGCTCTTCCACAGCGCTTTCGGCCGTGACTGGGGCGTCCCCAACAGCGGCTTCCTCATTTGCCACAATCGGCGCACTCTCAGGCTGATCTACGGCCTGCTCTTCGCCCTCCGCCTGCGCTTCGGTAGCGGGCTCGCTTTCTTCGCGTTTTTCTTCGTGTTCAGGCTCCGTCGGTGGTGCCGAGTCCATGACAACGTCCTCCGCCTCCTCGGCAAGGGGCACGTCTCCGTCGACCTGAGCTGCGTTCTTCTCGGCGTCCATTGGTCCTTTCTTTCTCTTGGGGAACCTCTATTGTTGCAGGCAAAGAAGTTCGAGTCTTCCGCGTTCGATGCAACTGTCGTGAAAAAAGGTCGTCGTGGTGGGTTGGGAGGTTGCCCGTCGCGCTCCCCACCCCATTTCGCCCCGAGACGCGTAAATCGATCGAAACGCGTACCAGCTGAGATAGCCTTTATTGGGGGGTTTTCTGGCTAATGTAGATGGTAATTGAGAGTGATTGAGAAAAGTCATACTACGTAGGATACGATTAAAAGGTTGTCATATGCATTTCATTAGTAGATCATAAATTGCTATCGTCAAGAGCATCTTCAATGCGGAAAAACGGCTCGAGGAACTGATGAGCAACGTCTAAAGACATGTGGCGAGCCCATAGACCGTAGATGGAGTACACATTGAGATGCTCCTCTTGCGGGTCGGGCGAAACGAGGCGTCGGGTCAGAGAGAGCAGCGCAGTAAGCCTGAACACGAATATAGCGCACTCGGTCACATCGTATACATATGCCTCTTCGGCCCACGAGGCACCGGCGAGCAAAAATACAGCCAGTAGTTTAAATGCGTTGGGTTCGTCGTCGGCAGAGAAGGGCTGGGTAAGAAAAGAGAGCATGACCGCATGGAGCTCATGGAGACCATTAGGCAGGTGTACTGGGGGCAGGGAGGTTGGCTGCTTTTCGTCGTTAATGAGCGAGGCCATGTCGAGGTCCGGGTCCGACTGGGGCACCCCGAGGTTTTCGAGGTCCACGCTGTCTTCCATATCCTCATCCTCCTCAAGGAACTTTACCAATTGGGTTATGGCCTGCCGCTGCTCCTCGGTGAAGCTAACGACACCTGTCGGCAGGTGACCTGCTTTTGGCACTCCAACATAGAGTCGATAGAGAAGCAGTACGAATTCCGTCATCCATCGCTTAACGTGAACCAGCGGTTCATCAACGAGATCGGGCATGATGTCGGTGGCTTCGTAGTCTTGTACTGACCTCATGGCTAGCCAGGATGCAAAATGGGGGGCATACTTGAGGTCAGCCATTGCTAGGTCGATATAACTGGACACAATGGACTCAATCATCTGCTCTGCAGCCAACTTGGGCGGTGCGATCAGACGGGCAAGGTTATGGCCCTGTTTTGAGGGCGGGACAATGTTATTAAGGCCAGAAACCTCGACATATGGTGGAATTGGGGCCTCGCTTTTGGGGAGGCTCAATTTTCGCTTCTTTTTTGGTGGTAATTCTTCTTTCTTTACTCCGTCGTCCTCGTCGGTAGCATCTGCCTCGATAGATGGGGGCGTAGCAAATGAGCCGAGCTCTGGTGAATCGGGAGGAGTTTCGTTGACGTGGCCGCTCTGGAGGGCGTTGGCCAGATTTTGGTTGAAGTTTGCAACTCTCAACACGGGAGAGCTTGAAATAGGCGAACTTCCTTCTTCCACTCTGTCTTCCACTCTTTCCTCCACTCTTTCTTCCACTTTTTTTTCTTCTACTTTTTCTTCTTCCACTCTTTCTTCTTCCACTCTTTCTTCTTCCACTCTTTCTTCTTCCACTCTTTCTTCTTCCACTCTTTCTTCTTCCACTCTTTCTTCTTCCACTCTTTCTTCCACTCTCTCTTCCACTCTTTCTTCCACTTCTTCTACTAACATTTCCTGTGCCTTGGCACCAATTGCTGTTGGCACTTCAACAGCCTGAGGGGCAGTAGCAAATTGCTGAGAATCCGTATCGCTAGGAGCAGTTTCAAACTGGGTCTCCTTCTCATATTCCCCATTCACATTCTCCTTTACTGCTTGCGCCTTCTCAGTCACCTCCATGCTTTCCTCCTCCTTACTCTCTTCCTCCAAACTTTCCTCTTCCAGTCTGTTCTCCTGGCGCTGTGCTTCCTTTTCTTCCATATCCATTTCTGCAGTCTTGACATTTTCGTTTTCCACCCTGTTTTCTTCTTTGAAGCTCTCTGCCAAACTTTTCTTAGGCTCTGATTCTATCCGTACAGTGTGAACGTTAGCGTCTTCCATTGGCTGATCAGCTTCAACTGCTTCTCTGCCTTTCATGGCATCAATCCCCTTGTCATTAGTCGCTTCAACTGTAACTGCAGCACCATTCTCTCTGGAATTTTCATCATTCTCTTCTAGACCATCACTCTTCTCCCTCGAATTATCGCTGTCAGAGCTGCTCGACGATTTATCAAAAAGTATTTTCGACGCCTTGACCTTCAACTCTCCACTGAGACTTGGAATACTGGATAGTTGGTCGCTCTCTTCCATCTCAGAGGACTCAGCAACCTCACTGCGTTCATCCATGTTATATTCAAGCATGCCTCTTCGTCTCAGAAGCGCCAAGGTATCGAAATACTCTTCGACATGCGGTACTGAAGGCAAGCTGGGCTGTTCCATTAAATCATTCCAACTGATCTCTTGCTCATTTACCAGCTCGTTGTACTCTTCGTCAGCATTATCGTAGTTCTTGGCGGGGCTCGATGGCAAAGCTTTTGGTACAGTCTTCGGCTCTGGCTTTAAAACATCCAAACTCGGCGTCTCCACTGGATAATGGCGCCTGCTGGCCATGGCCTTTGTGTCTCCGAGGACAAAATACTCCATCGTTTTCACCTCTACCATGCGACCGTGGCCCTTAATGCCGCAATTCAGCCTATGCAACCCTACGCTGTTATTCTGATAACAATCCAAGCACAGGAACCGCTTCCCCACCCTCAGGCCCTCCAGCGGTGGGTACTTTTTGATCTTTATGCCGTTGGAATCAGGGAGTGCGTCCTCGTCGATGCGATCTTTATAAGTATTGAAATTGAACTTGTCGCAAATAGAGTTGTATACTTGGCTCTGCTTGAACGCCAGGGCCTCTCGGCCCGTGAATCCGCTACAATGGGTGCACACTTGGGCGTGGATCGAAATGTCGTCCTTGGCCAGAACATAGCCTGCCTCGCGGCACACCACAAGCTTTTGGGCCCTGTCAAACACCATTTCCGAGTTGGGCAGTTTTATATAGGTGACTCCTTCTTTGCTGTTGAACTGCGGCGTGGCTCGGTACGACCGGTCGAGATGGTCATGGCTCGACTCTCGAAAGTGCCGCTGCATCGCTCGCTGCACCTTGGACTCATTGCTCGAATTGGGCGACACGTAGAGCAGGAACTGGCAGTTGGGGATGGGGCATGCGTGGAAATATCTCCCTTTGTCCGACCTGAGCACCATGGACTGGTGTGGGGTCCCCACGGCGTACTTGCCATGTGCCTCACTGCTCAGGGAATGGGCCTTGATGGGCTTGCGGATCTCCAGATTCACAGGGCGTGGGGCATTCTACACGAGCGTTAGAAAAGGACGATGCGCTACGGGCCACTTACCTGGGATTTCCACATCTTTCGTGGGCGGGGTACTTTACACGTACAACCAACTCGTGAGGCGCGCTAGTGGAAAATCGTTTTGCTAGGTGATATTATGTAAGCTTTCGACCGCGTCTCCCACGCGTCATATCAGCTGGTAGATGATACTAATGGTTATTATGGCGTTAGTAATACTAGCACGGTTAGTGTTGAACGGGAGAGGGCTTCGAAATGTCACATTAATGTATTTAAAATGATGAGTCTTTGTTCATAATGGCGCTGATAAGAGTGCCTGTTCATGTCTGTATAGTGCCAAAATAGTATCTTCGAAATAGCTTTTTGAACAGATATATATTCAAGTTTTAAGAATGTTAGTGTTGCTCCTAATATCATATGAATCACTAGCTAACAAATAAGCCAATTACTCGTGGACACATTACTCGTGAGCATGCTGACAATCGGCAATCGCAACTGGCAGTCGTAAGTTCGTCAATTAATACACCCTATTTAGCAGCGTTTTGTTAAATAACTTAAGATCAATAACTTAAAATTGAGGCTATCGCACCTGGCTCTCCTCGCTCTTCACCGCAACATAAAACTTGCTCTGGTCGCAAAAGCCCTTGCCAAGCAGCCGGTAGCTCATGCCCCGGCACGGCACCCATGCATTGTTGCGATTGTCCGGGTTGATCGAGTGCACATTGTACAAGTGATTGCCATCTTTTCGCCCCATGGTGAACAGCTTGCCCTCATTGTAGCAGTATATGCACAAGAACCGCTTGTCATTGTCGTCATTGTCGTCGCGGTACGTGCCCGCTAACCGCCTCAGCATGCCGGCCTCGTAGTTCGACTCGTCGCTGTGCGGCTGCACAATCTTCCACGGCGACAGGTCCACGTGGTCCGCAATCCTCTGATAGTCCTCCTCGCCCGTCAGCGTCTCGTCGTACGCCTGGCACATCTCGCACAGCTTGGCGTGCGCCGGAATCTCGTTCTTGGACAAAATGTACGACCCGTTGCGGCACACGGCCAGGTGGAACTCGCGGTCCACAATCATGGCCGTGTTGGCCATGGCCGCCGGCACATAGGCCTCCTCGGGCTTGTAGTTGGCCACCGTGCGGTTCTTGAGCCCCTTGTGCTGGTTCCGCCCCATGTGCCGCTGTATCTCCGGCACCTTCTTGCCCATAAACTGGCAGTGCGGGAACGGGCACGAGTAGTACCGCTGGTTGTTGGCCGTGTACACCTCAATTGGCTTGACCGCCTCGACGGCCGCGGCCGCCGCCGCGTCGTGCTCGAGCGTGCTCGTGTCCACGACCGCCGCAGCGCTCTGCCCGCCGTTCTCATGGGCCTGCTGGCCCGCGTGGTGGTGCTGCGGCGCCGGCGGCGGCTGCAGCTCCTCGCTCGTCGGCTCGAGCCCCACGGGCATGCCCGGCGGCGCGTTGAGGTTGTGTTGCTGGTGGTGGTGCTGCTGCTGCTGGGGCGCCGGCGGCGGTGGCGGCGGCGCGCCCGCATTGAGCATGGCGTTGGCCAGATCAAGGTCGGCCGTCGAGCCATTGTGCGCGTGGTGGTGGTGGTGCGACCCGTCCACATTGGCAACCGCCGCAGCCGCTGCGGCCGCCAGCGAGTGCTGGTGGCCCTCCTCCGTCGCCGCAAAGAAGTTGGCCTCGTCCCCTTCGAGAATGCGGTACTCCTGGTTCTGCGTGTCCATTCTCAGTCCTCTGCGCGCAAATTTCTACGTCTCTCGGTTCCTCTAGCGCCTGCTGCACGCGTAGCTCTGTCCAAATTGCCAGTCAAGAGAGAAAAAAGGAAAAAATGTGTTGGGACTGGCCAGCCTCAAACCTAATTAACCTAATCGGAGAGGGTTGGTCCTTTTCCATAGGGGGACCGGTACTACGTTTACGCGCGAGCCCCTGTACATGTGGGCACGCTACTAGGAGGGCCCAGCCCCATTGGCCCCGGGGGCGGGAGGCGGTGGAATACGATAGAAAAGAACCTAAAAAAAGGGCTCCGCAAAGCCCGCTATTGGACCGGCGATATTTACCCGGTCATTTTAGTGTAGTGGGAGGGGGTGGGAAAAAAAGTGTATGGGAGGAGAATAAAATGGGTTGGTGGGAGGCGTGGTCGTTATATTCGTGGCCGCTGGCCCAAGTCCAGCGCAGACCCTGGGGGAGCGCTCACAACTTTGGGGGCTTTGCTGTGGTGGTCGCGTGTCGCTTGAGCTGGCAGGCTGCTAGGCCCATGGACGAGCGCTCCCGTCCGGCGAGGGCAAGCGAGCAGTGCGCGCCCTCGCCAGTGAACATTGAAAAATTTACAAAAAAAAATGCCGTGCGGCCTGGCAGGGCCGGGTGGCAGGGGGCTGGTTCCGCTGTGAATAGAATTTATTTATTTGCTCTGACGACTAGTTTTAGATGGCTCTATTGACGGTCGTATATCGCTATATCTCGGTTAGCGGCTTGCAAACCCTCTTTTCAGGGTGGTGGGGAGGTTTGTGGTGTGTGGGTATTTCTCGTCATCCCCGCGTATTATTCAGCACCGGCATCCCAGACCCTCTTGCGGCTACTATACGCGGACCGCGGGGGTTATATTAGGCCATTTAGTTGTGTATGATATATGCCGGTCTGTGGTATGGCGGGCTTGGAGAGCTTGTCACGTACGTAGAGTCTGCGATTGAGCCCTGGTGTTTAAGGGGGTTATGAGAATGTGTGTGGGGTGTATGATGTATGTGCATTAGGGCTGGATGAGCCCTATCATTGGGGTAAATGTTCGCCTGCATTGGCCTGCTCATTGATGCATATATACAGATACACATTTACATGGTAGCGTTCTACTGGTAATGATCCGCCGGCTATTTTTCAAGAGCCTCAGTGTTGACCAAGTTGCTCAATGCTAAAGTATATTTCTTGATCAATTGACATATGTATATCGACTGGCATTTTAAAACTTGATAACATGTTTTGAGTTTGGCATTTGATTTCACTGCTTGGTATTTAATGCCTTCTATTTGGACTGCCACCTATCTATGTGAAGATCCAAGCCAAGACACACTACTCGGTTACGAGATTCCCCCACACCTCTGAAAAAAAATGTAAATTTCCAAATACCACACCGTCCCCCATTAACAAACCACCTCTGTAATCAAATAACCCGTATAAATGCCAATACAAACCCATTAAACCCCGCGCGCAGTTGCACTTTCATTGTACTCCAATCTACTCACATAGGCTCGTCGCGTATACACGCTCTAAGGAGGTGTGGGCCGGGTGCAAAGTGGGACTTCTCGGAGTTGCACGAACCTCGGACTCCCCCGCAGACGAATCAAAGGCAGGACTGAACCACCCGGAGGAGCAGCCCGCAGATTTGTTATAAGCAAGCAGTTTTCCACCCCTATCAAAGCTTGGATTTAAACTAGAGGTAAACCATGTCACTGTCCAAGCCATCTCCAACGCTTCTCCAGTCCTACCTGGCCGAGCTGCAGGCCAACCCCATCCGAACCAAGTCGTGCACCACGGCCACCCTTAATGCCATCTCCGAGTTCGTCGCTTCCGTCCTCGCCGGCGAGAAGGACCCCAAGACGGGCTCCTACTTTTCGACGCGAATCATCAAGATGGCCCTGTATGGCTTCTTCGTGTCGGCTCCCCTGTCGCATTATCTCGTGCTGGCGCTCCAGCGAGCGTTCCGAGGGAAGACTGGCGTCTTCTGGAAGATCGCCCAGATCGTTGCATCCAACCTGTTCCTCGCGCCTATCCAGGCCTCGGTGTTCCTCCTCTTCATGAGCCTGATCGCGGGCGCCCGAACCACCGCCCAGATCTGCTCCTCCTACAAGGCCGGCATCTGGCCGGTGCTGCGGGCCAACTGGTGCACCTCGCCGGTCTCCTTGGCCATTGCCCAGGCCTTCATCCCAGAGCACGCCTGGGTGCCATTCTTCTCCGTCATCACCTTCTTCCTCAGCACTTATAACAACATGGTGGTCAAGAAGAAGCGACAGCAGGCTGCTCGATTGGCCAAGGAGCAGGAGGAGAAGGACAAATAAGTGTATATATATACATCTATATATTCATTGGACTCTTTACTATCCATTGTTATCTTGGAGCTATCCGTTGAATTACTTGGATCGACAAGTACGTTAGTCATATTATACATACCAAATAATATACAATCATATACAGATTAATTAAAATTAGTAAATAGTCGGCGTTCTGCCTCGTGGATTGTACACTTTTTCAATCATTGGTTAGTCGACATCGGATTGTGCCCACACCCGGTCCTCCTCTCTATTCCTTCGCCCGTTAGGACCATAGAGCCTGCGCTCCTCCCGTAACCACGGATGCTCCACAATCTCTCGAATCTGGGCTCGCGTCTCCCAGTCCATGTCGAGACACCGCTCGCAAACCTGGCGGGCTAATTTACCACCCCGTCTCTCCAGTGACACCTTATCCCAGTCGCCCTGCAGAATCATCATCCGCAGTTTGGGCAAAAATGCATGATTCCATGGAAGATGGCCCATGAACAGCGCGTGGATTACTACGCCATAGGACCACATATCAACCGATGGGTCAATAATTGGCACCGACGACAATAGCAGCTGCGGGCACGCATATGGCAGAGACCCAAAATTCTGCGTCGTACACTCGCTGCCGAGCTTGCTGTCAACGGCAGGGGCGTACCAGTCGCGGACCTTTACTCCGCTTTGCGGTACGGGATTGCCCCCTCCTCCTTGTTTACTATTCGTACCTCCACTGCGATCGTTTCGATTGCCGTCACCAGAACTCTCTTTGTCGTTGTTATCGCCATCACTTTTGCTCCCAAGCTCTTGCGGCACGTAATGGTGCACTTCTTCCGGCAGATCAGGCTGCACATCATGCTTTGTCAAGAGATAGTGATGGGCCCTGCTATGCTGAACACGCAACGGATCCTGTGGCGGTGGGGTCGCCATTGGATCTTCGGGGTTAATGTCTGGAGTCGCGTTGGACGAGCCGTGGTGGCTTGGGACGAAGTAGCTCGATCCTTCTGAATTAGCGCCATCTGGCGTGTGGGAATGGTACTGGTTGAACAGCGACGACGTGTCGGAGGGCCCAATGACGTTCAGCGAGTTGCCATTGTGCCGGTGTTTACTATTCTTGTCGGGCTTATTCTTGTTGTCGCTAGTGTCGTCATGGGACTTGGCCGTCGAGGCATCGTCGTTGGGCTCATAATAATCGCTCATGCCAAAATCGCACAGTAGCAGCTTGGTGGTCCCGTCAGCCATCTCCTCCAGTAAACAATTCTCGAGCTTCACGTCTCGGTGGACAATGCGCATAGTGTCGTGGAGATAGAGCAAGGCACTCGACAGCTGGTACGCGTATTGTTTTATGAGCGTCTCGGAGAGCGTGCCGCGATTGCTTTTGACGAGATCAAACAGAGTACCGCCGGTAATTTTCTCGGTAAAGCAGTATATCGCCTTCTTGTTTTCCTCTACAGACAATAGTCGTAGAATATATTCGTGGTCAAGCGTCTTCCAGATGGTCACCTCGTGGTCAAACTCGCTTTGGACACGCTCCATGTACTCGGGAGTCGATGCAGGGTTGTACTTTACGACTATCTTGACCGCCCGAATGACCTTCTGGCCCCGCTCCATAGCATGCGCTTCCTTCACCTGGCTAAACCCGCCGTAGCCAATGAGCTTGCCGATGATGTAATCGCCCACCTGCTCGCCCAGTTCGTCGCCAAAACTCATGCTTGAATTGTTATGGTTGGCGCCAACGCCGGCGGCAGGCTCGGTCGTGGTCCCGAGCCGGCTCAGGAACTGAAACGCCGGCGAATTCGACGGAGAAGACGAATCGGTCGACATTTGCGACACAGAGCGGGTGTTTATCGGGTACATTGTCGCCGACCGGTCGCGCTGGCGCTGAGAAAAGGGTATGGGCCGCGAGGTATGCTTGGAGACCACTGACGACGGCAGTGAGGTTGATTTATCGTCTGTGGGGGAGTTTGCTTGAGAGTACTGTTGCTGTACCGCGACCTTGAGCTTCCGGCGAGTGCTGAATGGAATGGCTCGCCACTCTGCCTCAGAGAGGCCCAGCGTGGGGGACATGGCAGCCTCTGGAGTGATATTGAAGTCAAGCTCGGGGCCCTCGCGCGGCGGCGGGGGAGTACAGGACGAGGACGAGGACGGAATGCTCACATGGGTCTGAAGCATTTCGTGAAGCTGGTCAAAGTTGTTATTGTAAGCCACCGAGTCAATTGACGGCGTGGGCTGCTCCTGGCGCCTCAGGCTTTCCGAGAGGAATGACCGTTTGGAAGAGGAAGAGGACGAGTCATTGTGGCCGCGCAGCTGCGGCCGAGGGGGTGAGGACGTATCGAGCTTGAGCGGGAATCCACGCTGGGTCGACGACGGTGAGGACGGCTTGGAGTCGTCATAGCTCATTTTCCGCAATATCTACTCCACACACCCAACGAAACTTGAAGCTTTTTGTTGTTTCTGTCTTTCTCTCTGTGGTATCTAGGACGGTAGCTAGGAGTGGATGCAGCGCTTATATTAGAGGATGACGGGCGGCAAAGTAGCTCTTATTTGACTTGTATATATCAAGCGCTGAGCTACGATCGCACTCTATCACGCTCGTACTTATAAGATACGCTGCCACTGGAGAGCGTACTTTTGAGGTTACAAAAACGTACGAGTAAATACTGGTTTTTTGATAAAGGTTAATATGTGGCGGTCTACCCGAATCCACTCATAGGGCTATATATGGGACGTCTTGTTGAGATAAATCAACAGTGCGGAGATGTTAATAGCGGAGATGTATCGTGAGGAGTAAAACCCAATGTGAGCCTCACCAATATATGTTGGCTGGAAACCTACCTGGACGCACAATTAACTTTAGTTCTTTTGGTATATATACCAGGATTGAGAACCCTAATAGTACCCGTCAATTGATAGCCAATCTAAACTTGGAGGGGAGGGCCAGAAGGGTTTGCCACTATTTTATACTCAAATATTTGAATAAACCCTCTTGTGTTGGTAAGGGCCCTGTGTGATTGGATAGCGATAGTGGCAGAGGCAAAGAATGGGCAGAGCCGATGCACCACTCAGTACCAAACCCACGTTTTCGGCCACCGCTGTGCGCGCGCAAGCAGTATGACAGTCCCCGAAAACCTCGCTACCCCCCGCTCCATCTGACCCGCCTTCGATCTTTGGACTCAGCGACGGCTTGGAGGAGTAATCATGTGGAGAATAGTTGCTGAAATCCAATCGGTATTATGTTTTACGCCACGCAGCAATTCATAATGGTCCAGCCGCCGTGTTTTGGTGTCCATTCCCCGGGCTATGACGTACATGTATTAATGCATTTTCCATACCCGGGCAACATTCACACTAAATAGGGTGTGTGCGTATACATGTGGGGGGTGAGCCGCGCGAGCCGCAAGCGGCTTGTCACAACCTCAACATGACATCCACACATTAAAAGGTACATACATAACAAGGAAACTGGACACCGGCTACTAAATAGTACATATGATATAAGTAGAGTCACAGACTCGTACGGCCCCTGTCGCATATGGTAGTCATCGCTCTCCTGCACCAAGAAGCTAGTCCCAATTTTACACACCAGTGATGTATGTCCCGCGTACACAACATCCTGAACCCCTGCAGGAAGCCAAAAAATAAGGGGGCCAGTAGTAGCCCGCCGCCATGCATAGGCGAGGGGGAGCGGCTCTAACAGACTGGGGCGCTGGCACTGGAACACGCACTAGGGGCCCGAACGACACACGTACATTGACGCGTTTTGGCCTTGCGCACGCATAGCCGCCTGGAGATCCGTATTGAATGGGCCGGCCAAACACTTTCTTTCACCCCAGTTGTATGTGGTTTTGTTGGGCTTCGTTTTTCTTGAAACCTGAGTTTGAGCCCAGCAGCAGCAGACCTGTGGAAACGAAACATACACGACATTAGGCAGACGTATAGTTTTACACGCCGTTACACAAGGTGGGTGGTACATTTGGGGTCCCATCTTATTTTAGCAACCTGGCTTTTTAGTCTTTCCCCCTGGAAAGTGCATCACCTCACACATTTTTCCTCCCTCACTAGCCATCACTTAGTCTCAAGAAGCAGGCATCTAGTTTGCAGGAGCGGAGATGGACAGTTCGGAGCTTGTCAACGAGGACGACCTGTTCGACCAACTGTCCTCTTCGCCGTCCATCAATGAGGAGGAGATTGACTTCCAGTATGTCTATGCACTGCGCACCTTTATCGCTACTGAGGAAGGGCAGGCCAACGCCCACAAGGGCGATGCTATGATCCTCCTCAACGACACAAACTCGTACTGGTGGCTCGTGCGGCTCGTCAAGAACTCGTCCGTCGGGTTCCTGCCCGCAGAGTACGTGGAGACGCCCTGGGAGCGCCTGGCAAGGCTCAACAAGCACCGCAATGGCGAGATTAGCCTGCCTGCGTCCCACATTGCGTCCGCGTCCAAGAGCCTCGGCAAGATGTTTCGCTCCAACCGCAAGAAATCCAAGCCAAAGACCGTTTCCTTCACTACTACGCTCACATACGTTTCTGCGTCCGAGTACGACTACTCGGAGGACGAGGCGGACGGCGAATACGAGGATGACGAAGACGACGACGACGATAACAACAATGGTAATGACGAATTGACGAACGACATTAATGATTACTCTACAGAGCCGCTAAACACTAACCACAATGCCGCGGGCGATCGCGTCATCTCGATCAAGGAGCGCGTCGGGTCCTACCTCGCCGACGACTCGGACGACGAGGACTACCCCGCTGGGCCAAGTAGCGCCCCGGCGCCGCTAGTTATCAACAAGGCGCGCCCGGAGCAGTCCCAGGAAGACGCTTTTGACAAGGCGGTGCGCGAAACAGAGGCCGCTGTCAAGGAGGACAAGAAGAAAAAGTCCAAGTTCTTCTTTAAACGTAAGGACAAGACCATTCAGGGCGAGGATTTGGGCGCCTCCCTACTGGCAGAGGCTGAGGACCCCGAGGACGAAAAGCAAGCCCGTAGACGGTCGTTGTTACGGGCAAAAGGCTCGGTGGAGCAGATTCAGACGCTCAAGAAGGTTGACAGCAACGCGTCATCCGAGCTCATGCCGTCCCCGAGCAGTACCACGGACTCTGGGTTCAACTTGTTCAAGCGCAAACCCAAGGAGAAACCTGCAACTTCGCCTACAAACACACGAGGGCGGCCCTCGCTGGACTCTCAAAACCCAAGCCTCCTCAATTCGAATAATCGCAGCAACAACAGTTCGAACAACTCGATCAATTCAAACAATTCGCATGGCCCCAACTCCCGCGGCCCGCCATTCCCTGCCTACCCACAGCAACATCCTGAAGCTACTGGCGAGCGGCCCAATGGGCCAAGTAACGAGTGGCCTAATAGGGACATGCGAAAAGGACGGCTGTCTCCTGACTCTCGTATGCGGTCGGAACTTGAGCGGCTTTCCCCTGAAAAGCTCATGCGCCTTAAAATGAACAACCACTCGAATTCCGTTTCTCCTGAGCCCCAGCAAGTAAACCCACCAATGAGACCCAACGGCCCCAACTATGGCCCTTTGAGTAACAATGGCGGCAATAACCGTGGATACCCACAATCCCCGCATCCTCTTTATTCGCAAAAGAATGGTCAGCAGCAGCGTAATGCTTCGTATGAGAACTCGTATCCGTTCCCAGTGACCCCGAAAATGCGTGATTCGTCACTACAGTCCATCCAAAGCGAGTCCAACTTTCAAGTAGTGCCAGGTGCAATGTCCTCACACCCCATCCCTCAGCGACTCGCCCCTGGGATGCGCCCAATGGCTCCACAGCATCCGCCGCAGCGCTACCACAAGCCAGACCATCGGCGCCAGTCCGTCCCTGTAGACCAATTGCACCCGGATAGACCGCCCGTGGACGAGGAATGGACACGAGAGTCAATATGGGACACGAAGCGAAAATCAGAGGCTGATATCGACGAATGGTACAGCGTGGACAAGCCCCAGCCACTGAAACTGGACACTTCTTTTGGCTCGAACTCTTCTACAAGCGACCTCAACTCGCAAACCCCGAAGCTTGTTCCCCAACCAAATGGTAAGCCACGCCCTTCTCCCATGTACTACCGTTACAAGTACTAACAAATATAATTAGATCTAGATGATGACGAGGATGATGAGCCCGAATTCCAATCTCGAGACTCTGGTGAGACGGTAAAGCCTGTGGATGGTGACAGTAGCATTGCATCCAGCTTTTTAGAGAAGCCAATCCTACCTTTGAGTTTCTCTTCTGATAATCTCAAGGGCGGAAGTGGTAGTGGTGGCAAGAGACATCCTTCGACTGCAGACTCTGAACTTGAGGATGTGGAATGTCGTACTGTCACTCCACCTCATAGGGACAATTCTAATGACGGCGAGTCGCTCAAACCAAAAGAAAACTCAGCATTTAGGCCGAATTCTGCAAATTCCGACCAATATCAGAGCGAGAGCATGAGTGGTAGTGCCCACCAAACTCCTACGACCATTACCACTATTAGTGAGCGGTCGCACTCTTCTGTATCTACATCTCCGCCCTTCTTGGGTGAAGATGCAGACGAAAGTACGTCTGAGCAGGATGAGACCCCTTTGCTGTTGGCCCACTCTCCTGGTGGTACGCGACAGGAGGCCATTAATTACTGGAACGGCTCTACTTCATCTCTCTCTCTTACTCAGAGTGATAAGACACTTCAGATGTCGCTCAAGCAGTCGATTATGATGGAGGAGAAGCTATCCAAGGCTCCAATTGTCGAGCGCAAGCCTGTGCCTGGCCCTCCGCAACAGCGACGACCGAAAATGAGTAATCTCAATGATTTGCATCCTGACATTGTGCCCATTTTTAAGGACACGAGCGACAGGTTAGGTGTTCTCAGCAGCAAGCTGGACGAGTTGCTGAAGAATTATCAATGATCCGTATGTTTTTTTATGTGCATAATTTATAATGAATGATTCAAACACAACTGCTTTAAACGTATCTACTATGACGAAAAAAATGACTACAGCAGACTTAATTATCATAGCTGTCAAAGTACAAAATAATATATGGCTTTCCATAAGGTTTCCAGTAACTCAATTGACATAAGCTTACTTATATTCCGAGTTATCATAAACTTTTGAATACTCTTCCAAAGCGTTTTAAAATATTATAGAAAGATTATATTAGCGATTAAATGCTATTAGCCTCTAAACAGTGAGTAAGAGCTCGACCCATTAGTTTTCACAAAGCTGTAAGGGCAATTCAGTCAATAATGGCAGAAATCAAACCATTAGAATAATTCAAATTTATTCAATATACCAATTAGAAAAACGAAAACAATGAAGGACAAAAAATATAGCGCTCAATTTGGCTTGGCAACGAAAGATTCTTCATCGTGGTGTCGATCCCACTCATCCTCGTCCTCGTCATCATAGTGACTGTGACGGTGGTGTTCCTCCCACTCTTCTTCGTCTTCATCATCGTGGTAGTGGTGGTTGTGGTGGTAGTCCTCGCCATCATGTCGATGGCCGGTATATCGGCTAGAATCCTTCGCTGGATAATGCGAGTGTCGATGAGCGGGGCTCTCGTGATTGGCCGGCCGAGTGATCAAGTCAATTGGAATACCACCTGGGCAGAGCGTCTCGTCGCCCCAGTGGAGCTGGAAGTAAGTTTGCTCTGGGTCAGTGGGGCAAGCTACAGCGTGCGATTCACCATTGACAGTGAGAACGCCATTGTTCACGCTCCATGGCCGAGCTGCAAATCGCATATCTCCAACTACCTGCAGTGTATTGAGGGCGCCGACAATGCCAATTGGCTTCTGAACCTTCGTGTTGAACAAGTGGTCAGTCTCCTCACCAATAACACCAACAAAATGGCCATGGCCGTGGTCCTGGAGGGCCAGAGTGCCGTCCTCTCGAGTGAAGATCATGTTGCCATTGAGATAGTGTCGCGGTTGTCGAACCTCGAGAACAAACGCATTGGACCGCTCCTGGTTCCAGAAAGCATCGGCAGTCGACTCAAAGTCACCCTCAAGCCCTGGAACCACCACATGCCCGTGTCGCCCGTTTCGGCCGTGGCCATAATGAGAGCCATGGTAGTTATCATAGTGAGAGTAGTGAGGGTCCGAGTGATACGTCTCGTCGTCAACTTCCTTGTACTTGAAGTTGATCTTGAGGTCCGCTGGCTTGTCACTCGATTGAGCGGCATTGACAACAGTAGCTGCCGAGCTTGGCTGTGGTGGGACAGCGTCTCGTTTCACAGCCCAGCCATCGTCATAATAGTCATCATAGTAGCAGTCAGAACCGTGGTGATGATGGTGGCCACCTCCTCCCCCAAAGAAGAGTTCCTGGGAGATTGGCTTGGCTTCCAGAGAATTGGTCGACTCAGTCGTAGCTGGAGCAGCGTAGGCGAGGAGAGCGGCAGCCAGAGAAACGAGAATAGTGTTGTCAACTTTCATGATAATGAACTTGGTCACTGTATCATCAATTGATTGCGGAAACTATAGATTTTATATACTTTTTATTCTCAATTGTTACCCCAGTCAAGGTTCTTATGTTCTTTCTTTAGAAATACCTTGTTTGCTCTAACGTTTTCCCCTAAATTCCAGAGATATATTCAATGAATATGTCTCCTACCACCAACTTGTCACTTAAAAGGTATCATGCGCGGAGAGAAGCGATAGATAAAGTAAAAGTCAATTGCCGATTAGCTATGAATTTAAGAGTGATAAATTTTTTTATATAAAAAAAGAAGTAAAAAACTTTGCCAAAATAGAAGATTCAAGATAATCGAGTTTAGTAAAGTATTTTCCGAGCAACCAAGTGTACAGGTTCACCATTATCGCATTTGAAGTTTTCAGACCCCCAGTAGAGTTTATACGACTGGAGGAGCCTGGTAGTATTTTGGGCTGGACAGGCAATCGCCTTTTCTACCCCGTCCATTGTGAGTCGTTCTTCGCTAGCAATTTGGTCAATTCGCCAATTGTGGGGAACGCGACCAAGGCTTCGCGAAGTAGATTTCAATCCCTTATCGTAGTCTATTGTGACAAATTCCAAAGGAACGGTGTTCATCAGGTATCCAGTTTCTGGCAAAATTGTGAATTCAAGTGGTCCTCCCCCATCTGAATACAAGCTCAACCACCGAAGTCCGCCAGGACTAGCATTGTGGATCAATTCGAATACAAGCCAGTCATTGATTTTGGAGCTTGCATTGTCGGATCGCACTACAACGTTAAACCTTAACTCTTCAGGAGGGCGAGTAGCTTTGTGCTGTTGTGAGAAGCCCATGGCGACTCGAACCAAACCCAAGGCTAAAAAAATGAATGCCTTCATCCTACTATTTTCAATTACATCAAATTGTCCCCATGGCCGACAAATAATTTATATATTCAAACACGATTAGAGTTTTTGCTGCGCCATAAATACGCACCTTATCCTTAAGATTTAAGTATATATCATCGAATTGGGTGGTTCATTTCTCAATTGGACACCTGGTAGAAATATGATAAAACTACGCCACGTATAGATCAAGTTAGATATATTATGCAACCGTTAATTTTATACAACATTTTACTCCTCGTTCAATCGCTCCAGGGTCTCTCGGCCCTCCTTGGTGTAAAGCCACTTGTTGTACTTGTTGGCCTCAGTCCAAACGTAGTAGTAGCAAGCGACTGGCAAAAGCACAAAGATGGCCTGGGCTCGCACTCGTCGGAAGGTGTTGAAGAAGGCAGCGTGCAGAGCACCCTTAAGTGGCTTCTGAGCCTGCGAGGAGACAGCGTATCGGTAAATGTACTTCTGGGATGGACCGCCTAAATTCGTTAGCAAAAAATGGCCATTGCCTAGATCTTCAATGTACATACCCAAGTTTCCCCACCAGCCCATGTAAGTCTTTCCGCCTGGAGCACCCATTTTGTTCAACTCTGTTGGTCTATAGCTTTAGAGGTTCTGAAGGGATGAAAAAAATGAATGTGCCGGGCCGCTTCGATTGGGACGAAATTGAGGTCGTTTGATTGGTCGGCACGGATACTGGGAGTAGTTAGCAATATTGATCGAAATAACGTTAAATGTGCGTGAAAAATTACCGAGCCGCACAAAATGAGGCGACGGGTCCGTACTGTGATGGGGTACTAAATATTTTTGGGGTAATTATCAATCTAATCGGAATCAGGGATGCCAGTACATATTATATAATCTAGAGTGTTTTCGGGAGAATAAATTTTAAACGCCATAACGCTGGCGTAAGCTGTTGGATACATGCTGTGGAAGTTTGGCCATGACTACGCCGTTCCAGTCAGAGATATAGCCCTTGTATCCCTCGAGGACCTTGGATATCAGCATGGCGAGCTCGTGGCTTGGCTCCATGTACAAAGCAATCGTCTCAATAAACTTGAGCACCGACGACTCTGAGATGCCCGTTGGGTTTGCACACACAATCTCGCACATGCCCCGGTAAGCGCTGTCCTTCTCGTCGGTCTCCTCGACGGGGAGGATCATCTGGCACCACCGGTCAACAAACATGCCAGCATGGGGGGCAACCAGATCGCTGAGGCTCTTTCCAAGCCGTCCCAGAGCAATAGCCGCGTTCTCGAGCACAGTTGCCGACGTTTCGCTGTTGAGGACAGTAATGAGTCGCTGGAACAGCTCCTCAGCATACGGCTGAAGCGACTCTCGGGACGCCTTGAGGGCAATCTCGCCGGCCGACCATGTAGCATTGTTGCATACTCGTCTCGCCTCGAAATCCTCAGTGTTGATTTGGGAGAGCGTGCTTCGCATAACCTGGTCAAAGTACTGCTCAACGAGATCGTATGTGGAGATAACCATATCGCCCAGCAGGGCAAACGCCGACTGCCGGACTTCGTGGACTTCGTCGCTGAAGCACATAAGCATCATCTCAACCAGCGGCGGTTGGCTCGACTTGCACAGATCGGAAAAGTGTTGCCCCAGGCCCTGGGCCAACCCGTCGAGGAGATCGAGGGAGATGATGATAAAGTCCTTTTCTGGAGGCTCCACGTTTTGCGGATCAACCTGGGCATGTTGGTCAAGCATAAGGTTGTCTCTCAGAATGCGCATAGCCCTCTCGAAAACAGCCGGAGCGTATGGCGCAAACAGCTCGCCGAGTGTCGCGGTGACCGAGGAGAGGCACTCAAAGAGGGACCACAGATCACGGTCGTCGTCCTTCAGTTTGGACCACTTGTCCATGAGGGGTGGAAGGAGCAAGTCAATGTACTTTTGCTCGCACAGAGCGGTCGAAACGTGGTCGGTAAAGGTCTGCACCGCGTCGTAGAGAATGATGAGGTTCTTGTGCTGGTACTTTTGGAAGCACAGCGCAAAATGCTGCAGAATAGGTTCGATATAGGGCACCAGGAGTTCGCCAGCGTGCTCTGTGAGGGTGGCAAACGCGCTGCAGCCCGACTCCTGGACCTTTTTGTTCTTGTCCAGGCAGCACTTGAGGAGGCCCTGGAGCACAGGCACAAAGAGCTGCTGTTGGTTCTGCGCCGTGGTGTTCTCGACAATCCACGAACTGTATCTGCCAATGGTCCAACACGCAATCTGTCGCACCGGCGCCTGGTCGTCGCTCAGCCGTTCCACAAGGAAAGGAATGAGCGACGGCAGGTGGGGCGAGAGGAGGGTGATGCACCCTTCGGCGATGGCTCCAAAGCCGAGAATAGCAGCCTCTCGCACATACCAGTGCTGCGACGAGACATTGTCCTTGAGGAATGGCATTGAAATCTGTAGCACGTCGTTGCCGAACCGAGTAGCAAGAATGTCAAAAGACGCAGCACAGCACTTTCGCAGGCTCCAGTCGGCCAGCCCCAGGTCCTCATCATCATCTTCTTCTTCATCGCTCTCGTCACTGTTGTCATTTTCGGTCGTATCTTTCGGGTTGGTCTTGAGCTTGTGGTCCTTGGCCCGGGCGCTGGTTGGCATAATGTCCTCGTCACGGTCGGCCACCAGCTCGTCGTCTTCGGCCATGGCCTCAAGAATAGCCTGGTCGTCCTCGGAGTACACCATCGCGGGTAGAATGACCGGCAGGATCCTCGCCAGGTGCGGCTGGATGAATTGCGGCTGAATCGTCGAGTCTGACAAGGCGAGAATGAACTCGCCGCCCTCGCTCGCTACATCCTCGTCCTTGTCCTGGATACAGTGCAGTGCATAGTTGACCACGCCCTCGAGATGGGGAAGTAGTTTGTCTGGAGTCATTTCAAGCAGATTTACAAACGCCGAGCACACATTCTTTCGCGTGTCCGAGTCTGGATCGGTCGCAAGAGAAAAGAGTGTATTGAGGAAGGCGTCAATATGCTCAAACAGGATCTGGCTCGGGTTGATCACGAACTGGATGAGACAGAATACCGACTGGGCCCGGATCTTGGCACTCTGCGAGTGGGTGCTAAATTCAAGGAACTTGGGCACCATGTACGAAAGCGGCTTCTCGCCATTGTAGTCCTGGTTGAGCTCATGGGCCGAGTCCTCGCAGATCCGTGCCAGCGCCGCCATAGAGCCCTGCTGGCCGTCAGGACCGTCAGAACCCTCCGCCATCTGCATCAGCCGCGGCAGAATCGATGGCCATCCGGCAATGCTCACAGCAGAGACCAGAGCAGTGATGGAATTACTGCTGATGGTCCGAATGAGAGGCTTGGGGTCGTAGAGCCCCTTGATGATCTCGGTCTGGATATACTGCTGTGCATCGGCCGGGATCGTGTTGAACTGGCCCGACGCGATGTTTTGGCGCAGCAGCGTACCTGCTGTGGCTCTTGCGTTTTCACTGCCTCCACTCGAGGCATTCACCAGCAGATACACTAGGTAGTTGTCAAAGTCTGCCTCCTTCTTGGCCATTTCAAGCGCCTATCCAACCCGGTTAGATCATTCATCATACATCCGGTCAAAGTTCTTTTTTCAAAAGGGATCAAACAGTAGACATACCTTGCTAGCTCGCTTGCGTGCGTTGACATCAGGAGAAACAGCCTGTTCTACGATCTCGATCAGCTGGCGAACCGAGTCCGCCTGAGGCTGCCAATTCGACATGTCCAAGTATTATCTCGTGATTTCGCCCCTGGGGTATTCAATGGATCCGACAAAGCGCGTTCCGTGGCTTTCTCCAACTATGGGGGCACTCAACAAGGTCTTTGCGGTCTTTGAACGTGAACAAAAACCAGTGCCGTCTTAACGCTGTCGAGCTTTGGTGGTTGTATGGGTCAACCACTCAGGCGGGCAATTTTTCACCCACCGGCGCGCGCCCCGCCATTACTTCACCCTGATTCGTTATGGGGGGACGCCGCTAAGTTAGCAGTTAACTATCAGTTTATTTCTCATGTATGCGATAGCACTGATGGGCTGGTTGATAATGATAGGTTATTTGTTATTGGGTGACGAGTAGGCTGCGAGAGATAGAGGTATGGTTCATGTGTGGCCATGGCCAATGTCTCCATTGTACTTTAGTGTTTTGTGATGTTTTATGCACGAGGGTGCAGATTATGGAGGACGATAAGAAGTTGTTATTCACACAGGTTTTACCATAAATGATATACGTTAGTGCCAGCGGGTATTCATTCTATCGCATGAACATCACATAATAGTACTTTTCCCGATCTTTCAAGGGTTAATGTAAACTTTGGTGAGCATAACTGTATCGCGCATGTCCATGTCAAATCATTGGCTTTACTTTGCATTTGCTAATGGCACTTATACATCCCATATTGTGAATTTTTATACTTGCTGACATATTCCATTGCATATTGATAAAAACTGTAAAATTCCATCTTCAATTGCGATAATGTAATTACAACCCCACAGAGCAAGGAGTTTCCCCTTGCGGTTTCTCTATATGAAATCACCAAAGTTGAAAATTTTAAAGTATTCGGTATCTAAAGCTGATTAATCTCGATGATTAAACAGAGTAATTTCATATTCACAGCTTACCAATAACCTTCACATAGATAAAGTCATTATCTGACTAAAACTCTCGTCAATTTAGATATTTCGGCCCTAGCTATTGGTATTATTCATTGAATTCAAGAATTTCAGCCTTCATCTTAGGGTATTGTTGGGCACCTGTATATTTGTTCATATACAACTGAGAAAAGTGTCGGACTCAATTAGAATATTTACCCCCTAAGGCTAGACGTGTTACCGTCGGCCCAGCAGCCTACGTAACCATGTACGATCCTTGAGAGTGCTACATTCGATTAAGCCATTTACCCCGCAAGCTGAAAGATAAAACCACTTTTTTCCATAGAATGCGCATCTATATGCTCATTGGAACTAGTGTACCGAAGATACAGTAGTAGACGCATGTGCGAGAGGGGTCGGTGATCTACGACATAGTCCGCTTTAGAGCAGGTAAGACATGTATCCACCTGTAAGAGTCGTTTTTTCGCTATTGGTTAAGCAGCCAGCTGTAGGTACTATCGTGCGCAGAGGGGCAACTCGTTCCGCAGCTCAGCGTACTCGGGTAAAAGGCACCTGTTTAAACTTCACCCTATGTATGTAGAACTTTTCGGTCGATCACTTGAGCGCTATCATCTAAATAAAAAAATATCTCGGTATCCCCAAAAAATTTAACCTAGGTTAGAAGGAATAGTTGAAATAAATACTTTTCCCCAGACTCAGGCGGACTAAGTCCACATGACCGTTAGAGTGATGAGATGAGATGAGAGCTCTCAAGGATGATGAATGAGTCAAACTCCTCATTGCATGCATGATTGATCGCCGATATCGCAAAACGAGATCCCCGAAGAGCGAAAAATTCATAATTTAATCTTTTCTCTCTTTAAATTCCCCAGTCTACACCTACTTTCGTTGCATTATTCGCTCGTCAAATAAAATAAAGGAGAATAATGGACGAAGAGAAAATAATAGCTCACGGCTCGTCGCAGTCGATCAAGGTCGACACCTTCCCCGGTCAGTACGTTGAAAAAAAGACGAAATGGACCTCCTTCAAGGACTCGTTCCGGCCGGCCGAAAGGGAGGCCATTGATACTACTGGCATGACCGAGAGTGAGATTCTCGAAGCCCAGCTGGCCAACGCCCCGCTCTCGCGATCGCTCAAGGCTCGACACCTGCAAATGATTGCCATTGGTGGCTCCATTGGTACCGGCCTTTTTGTCGGCTCGGGCGCCTCACTTGCTACTGGCGGACCGGCATCCCTTATTATTGGTTTCGCCATCGTCGGTGCAATTCTCTACAGCATGATGCAGGCCCTCGGCGAACTCACCGTCGCCCTCCCTGTCGCTGGTACCTTTTCTTCCTTTGCTACACGGTTCATTGACAAGTCCTGGGGGTTCGCTCTAGGCTGGTGCTACGCCGGAGAGTACCTCATCATCTTTCCACTTGAATTGGTCGCCGCATCCATTACCATAGATTACTGGCAGAGTGATATCAATCCCGCCGCATGGGTCGCTCTCTTTTATGTTGCTATTCTGTGTATCAACATCTTTGGTGTCAAGGGCTATGGTGAGGCAGAGTTTATCTTCTCCATCATTAAGATTCTTGCTGTGGTAGGCTTTGTGATCCTTGGGATTATCATCAACTGCGGTGGCGGGCCAAACGGCGCTTATATTGGCGCCAAGTACTGGCATGATCCTGGTGCATTCGCTCATGGTTCTTGGCGATCCTTCTTCACCGTTCTCATCAACGCAACCTTCAGTTTCTCGGGTTCTGAGCTCGTGGGTTTGGCGGCTGCCGAGGCCGAGAACCCGCGAAAGGCCCTGCCCCGAGCCATCAAGCAGGTCTTTTGGCGAATTCTGCTCTTTTACCTTGTGTCGCTCACTGTGGTTGGCTTCCTCGTCCCATATACTAACCCTCAGCTCCTCGGTAATAGCAGCGTCGACATCACCGCCTCTCCATTTGTCATTGCTATTGAGAACGCCGGCATCAAGGTCCTACCCTCCATTTTCAACGTTGTCATTATGATTGCTGTGCTCTCTGTCGGAAACGCCGCTGTTTTTGGCAGCTCACGAACCCTCGCTGCCATGGCTACCCATGGCCAGGCGCCCAAACAGCTGGCATACATTGATAGAAAGGGTCGGCCATTGGCTGCGCTCGCCGTAAGCTTCACTTTTGGTCTGCTGTGTTTCCTGGCCGCCACCCCCAACCACGACGAGGTGTTCACCTGGCTGATGGCGCTGACTGGTCTTGTGCTCATCTTCATTTGGGGCACGGTCAACTTGTGCCACATTCGATTCCGAATGGCAATGAAGTACCAGGGCCGAACAACTGATGAACTGGCCTACAAGAGCCCCACCGGTCTCATTGGCTCCATCATCTCTCTCATTGCCATTTGTTGCATCCTTATCATCCAGTTCTGGATCGCTGTATGGCCAGTAGGGGGAACGCCAAACGTCACTTACTTCTTCAAGCAGTTCCTTGCGTGTCCGATCATTTTGGTCTTATTCCTTGGTCACAAGCTCATCATGCGAACCGGCATCCTTCGTACCAAAGATATTGACATCGACACCGGTCGACGGGAGGTTGACATTGAAGTGCTCCGGCTCGAACTGGAAGAAGAGCGGCAGTACCTCAAGTCCAAGCCCTGGTGGTATCGGGTATACAATACCTGGTGCTAAGTCGCTCACTCTTCTCTTCTGTTTGCATAGTTGTACAAATCTGGGTTATGGCCCTTGAATGCATATTTATCTATCAACTATTTTGGTATAACCAAGTATAAAAAGGGTACATTAGTAGATTTCATGCCAATTACAATTTAGGCATATCAGGGAATCCTTAAGGTATTACTGGATATTTAAGGTATCGGTATGGACTTGCCTCGAATATAGTATCCACTGATCACCCATTACTTTTGCAACTCTAGATATATCAATCGACAAGGTCCATGACTAGACGAATGGATAGTAAAATTTAACAACCACGATTACCGCTCGGTCAACGAGGGAATAATCCATATATTTATTCCACCAAGAGCCGAGCTAGTAGCCGGTCCACCGGTGTTGCATACTATAAAATGATCGGTCGACCGATATTGCATGATCCCTCCGATACCCGATAGGCCGTGCTATATAGTACACCGCATGCTCCATTATACAGAGGAATCCTCTGGGGCTGGCTTTGCGTGCGCGCCAGGGCACTCAACTTGCCGGGGGTGAAAATTTCAAATAAAGGGAGCCCCTTTTTATTCTTCTATCCACATATCCTCCTGTTTACGACCTACTAATTATTTATTATTTATTACCATGAAGTACATCCACTCTTCCGAGAACCTTAACGTCCCAGAGGGCGTCACCCTCAGCATCAAGGCCCGAATTGTGACCGTTACTGGTCCACGGGGTACGCTGACCAAGAACTTGCAGCACATTGATGTGTCCTTCTCTAAGCCAAGCAAGAACGTGGTCTCGGTTCATGTCCACCATGGTGACCGAAAGCACGTCGCCAGTCTCAAGACTGTCAAGTCTCTCATTCACAACATGATTGTTGGTGTAACCAAGGGTTACCAGTACAAGCTGCGATACGTCTATGCCCATTTCCCAATCAACGTTGTTATCAACGACGGCGGCAAGACTGTTGAGATCCGAAACTTCTTGGGTGAGAAGCGAGTTCGAACCATCCGTGTTCTCGAAGGCGTTACTGCCGAGATTTCCACGGCCCAGAAGGATGAGCTTCTCATCACTGGTAACTCTTTGGAGAATGTTTCCCAGACTGCTGCTGACATTCAGCAGATCTGCCGAGTGCGAAACAAGGATATTCGAAAGTTCTTGGATGGTATCTACGTTTCCGAGCGAAACGTTCTCGACAGCGAGTAAAAAGTTCTGTAATAATTTGAAGCTATGTCTTGGCTCAAATCAAGACACTGGTATCGAGAAGGCTCGTACCGAACTTTTAAAAACTTAAACCCACTTTCCATCGTAAACGTCACAGTAGTACAAATTAGGTACTAATTGTCATATACAATTAGACTTTGTGTAGAAGAGCTACGAAGTAGTTGCATGCTCCTGATAAATTGACTCTGCTTGAAGAATGTTGACATTAATGAAACTAAATTGAAATACTCTCCGTATTGCCCCTATTTAATGTAACAGAACTGTATAGCATCTGAAGTTTTTAATTAACCCCTTGGAATTGAATGAGTAAGGTACACAAAACTAGTCTAGATTTATCAACTGTTAAGACAACGGATTAGCAGGATGGTGAAAATTACCATACCTGCTGTAGACCCAGGATAGAAGTGATGAGACCACACAATCCAACGAATCCATCGTCTAGCTTGACAATGTTCAATGCCGAGGTTGGGATGGATAGGTCCAACACGTCCCATACAAACTGCTTGGTAGCAGCGCATTTGTCGGCCTGAACCTTCTTAATGCTATCATTGTCCTTCTCGGATTCCTGGGAAAGAGCAATCTCCTGGGCCCGGGCGGTTTGGAACTTTCGGGCACTGTTAACCAGGCCAAACAATAGACCAGCCATCCAGAACCGGTAAGCGATTCGCTGAATTTTACCGAACCGATCAGCCGTGAATGGCCGTACCTTGGACTGGTGGACCCACACCACCGTGTCCAGGGCCATGTAGCCCATATACCCAATCTGTCGACCAATAGTGGTGAGTCTCAGGATTGGGTCGACGTTCTGATTACCGTAAGCAGCAGCCGCGAGCTTGAAGTGGCTCAGAGGCTTGCCCACTCGGAAGAGCTTTCGGCTGAGGGCAACCTGCTGCTGGAGAGTCTTCCAAAACAACACGGCCTTCTTAGAATAGCCCTGTCGGTACAAATAGAAGGCGAAGAACCGCGACCAGTATTGGATGACTCGCAGTAGCTTTTCCCGGCCGATGGTTCGGTCCAGGAGCTTTAAGGTGCGCTGAAACGTAGGGTGCTCTACTACACAAGACATTTTTCTTTTAATCTTTTAGCAGATCAATGAAGAGTGAAGAGTCAAACGAAGGATTGTAGATGGCTGCAAGTCCTTTAGTCCCTGAGTCGGACGATATCGGTATGCGGGGTACCGAGGACCGAACTGCCTGTTGGGACGGGCGGGTAAATGGAACGTGATCCGACGTACCACGTTAGCATGGGGCTCCGAAAGAATTGTAATGTGATAGTAGGGTTTGAACTCAATTAGACGGCTAGATGTGCTATCTACGTATGCAATATCTTTGTTCTTTCTCTGTATGTATATTCGTAGGGAAATAGATAAAATGCTTGCATAACCTGCACTACCCAATGTTGATGTTTCGCTTATAGCCGCACCGCCATGAATTATTGTGATAGTATTTGAGGACATTGCGAGTGTATCTCAATGACCCTATATAATTTAGTTGGCTCTTTTCGTATACTCCAGAAGTGGATAGCAAGTCGTTCAGTTGTACGAATGTGTCGACCGTAATCACCGTGAATGAAACTAGTTAGTATAAAAAAAACCCTCTATATAACACGGGAAAAAGACTTGATATAGACTTTTTTGCCCCTCCTCTATCCAAGCCTTTCATCTCCTGCTGTAATTGTATTTTCTGCTGTGCATGGTGTGGTATCTTGATACTGTTGGAACCCACTAAAAAACGTCGATTCATGCAATCTTATCTGGCATACACACCAGCTTCGAGGTCTATATAGGTTAATTGAATTGGATCATTCATTTAAATAATTTCCAGATTTCAGTAACTATAGCAAATTTATATTGAATATGAAGTCTTAGAAGGATACCTCCTAGGCTCGTTCAATGGTACTTCCCTCGACATCATTCGGCAATTGCATGCCGGTCAATTGCCCGCCCTACAAAGCCAAGTAAAAGGCCGCGATAGGTCAGGTAGGTTTTCCCTGTATGTTTTGGGTTCTCGGAAAAGAATGTACCTCGGACAATGCCTTCGTCTTCTCCTGGCTCCGGGTTGAAATTGAACAGAGCCATTGCTCCCATATCAAATAGAGCAATATCCTTGCAGTGCTCGGAATACTTACTTACTTGGCGGGAGAGGTTTTTGGCGTTGCCAAGAAGTAAAGTACTTCGACGCTCTGCAGCCAAGGCTGTTTGTTTAAAGGCTTCCTTCTTACATGCTGCAGGTTTAAAGTCCTTCTCAACAAATGCCCCGACTCTCTTCAATTCGGCAATGGCTACAATTACTTCAGCCTCTCCCGTAACAAGCACCCACGCATAATCGAAGCGAGATTTGGGCTCAGATTTACTCGGGTACTCGTGCCGACCAAAGAGAGAGTGGTTTGGATAGCATTGCCTTACATATTCTTGGAGCACAATTTCCACGGGAGGTGCAATTTGCAATAAGAACATCTTCACCACGTCAGCCTCGGCTCGCATCTCAATATGCCCTAACGGTTGTAACTTTGCATTGAGTATTGCCGAACCTTTCACCAGCCTAAGCTTTTCCTTAGTTAAACATACAAATTCACTAGGGTTTACTTCAACGTAAGCTGGTAGTCGTTGCTTGGCGGAAGGACTCTGCAATGCGATTCGGCAAGTGCGACCAACTGGATATTCTACTTCAGGTGGTTCATTGGGCACATTTCGTTTGAATGATTGCAAGATTGTGTATAGCTCGCACATTGAAACCAATTCTCTAGGATTCAATTTCAGATTGTGGAGCAATGCAGTAGCCTAGACCTGTGTGACCATGAGGATTATTCAATCATACCTAACCTCTATACGATAGGTAAACAGGAGAGCGCTGGATGTATCTCCTTCAATAAGGATTTCGTTGCCCAACGGAAACTCAATTGGTTATTTACATAGTGTCAGTCAAACTGATGTATCACATCCTCGTCGTGGGTGACGATGGGCCTCGTTACCCAAAAGGGGGCTCTAGCTTTGCCGACCCGCATTTATTGACCAAAGAGATTCAAATGAAGACTACCGCAGCTTTTTAGCCTACTTCAGTGGATTGTGCGACTGCATTGTTGAACTGCAAAATTGGCATTTCCGCGGTCATTATAACCCCCCTTTGGTCGTTCACATATATCACTTTATTAATCAACATAATCAAAGTATACCTTTTCTTTTTAACAATATTCATTAAAAAATTGGATGTAAATACCCAATAATGAGCTCATCTGCTGCAATCGGTATACCCTGCGTAAATCTCCTACATCACAACTACAGCACGTACGAAGATGCAGTACAGTCTCATCATTCTACCGGTGAGGATCAATCTGCTACACTGTACTTCAATAAAGTTCTAGGTATGTGTGGCAATTTAAAATCCCCGGATGAGGCACACGTTGAAAAATGGGGTCACTGCAGAAATAAATACACTATATTCTATGCAACTCCAGCTTTAATCTCAATCCTTTGATAAATATATTATGATTGAAGAACGTGCAGAGTGGATCTATGCCCCTGGCGTTAGATTCATTGCCCGCGAACATATTGCCCCTTCGCCAACGCCTACGTTTTCTCGATGTTATATGCTCTCTGAAGACGGAAGGGAAAATCTGTATATTCCTCGAGTAGAAAGGTGTTTACTCTATCCTCCCCTTCCTGGTAAATTGGGCCCACTCTCTTTGGAATTAAAGGTTTGTGAATGGCTTGATCTTGAAGGACGCAAATTTGGATCACAGGTGGTTCTGGTTGAATTGAGCTCCGAGCAAGAAAGTGAACTAAACGGTAAGCAATTGGTGGCCAAATTTTATGACCCGCTCTATGTCGATGATGAAGACCAGTACTTGGATCCTTTCCGGATTATGGATCATGATTATACTCACGAGGTGCATGCATATGAGGTTCTGAGAGAATTTCAAGGACGCTCGATCCCAAAGTTTTATGGCTCCTTCTCTGTGGATATTCCGATCCCCGAGTCTTCTAGGACAAGACAGGTTCGACTTATTCTGCTCGAATATATACCAGGCAAGGCAATGAAGAACATCGATCCCTCTAGTCTTGACAAAAAAGTGCGAAAAGAGGTTATGAAGAAAATAGTCACCTTTGAAAGTTACGTATACCAACGAGACATTATGCTCCGAAGGTTCGGTCCTCAAAACTTCATTATCACAGGATCCAATTTCCCAGAAGAGATCAACCTAGTTTACGTTGGGCTGGATATCGCAGATTTCGACCGCGGGAGATTTGAGGGACAGAAAGATCTTTACAGCGAGCTTCAGGGTCAATATATCTCACCACTGGTACGGTCCACTAAGGAGGATATGGATGAATTCTACGAATGGATAGATTGGGAATGGGGGCCATGGATAAGACGGGTCTACAGGGGCGACAGAGAGCTAGTTACTCCAATTATGAAGAAAGCCTATTCCTTTAAGTTAGGTTAATGTAGCTGTGGTTATGAAAATACGTGATATTGGACTATGTTTACTATTGGTGATGGATATACCGGCAATCGTTTGCTGCAGATGAAGACGTAATTGAGAGTGTAGAGCCCGAATTGTAATGCGAATATCGGCAATGCGGTCAGTTTCCACCGCAGAATTAATTAAATATATTCTATACTGTGGCAGTAATTCAATATGAATCTATGTCTCTTAACGTGATTTGCTGGTGGCGATTTTTGTCATATAAACTAGTAGTTGAAGCACCGGTGATATGACAATATTAGCTAAATCTTTCTGTTTATGGACTACCAAAACCAAGTCTCCATAAGTCTTTTCAATAATCAATGGTATAAACTGCAAATACTAATCATTGATAAATTGCAACCTATTTTTCTGGTCAGTCGGTAAGTGCATGCCTTTTTCAGAATGCGCTCTCAAATTTGTTACTAATTTCCCAGCAGCCTATCTAAAATATAGCAAGGCCGACTGCAACGGTGTAATGAAACCTGTAACAAAGTAATTATAAAATTGATTACAACGAAAGAAAATTACTAACCCCTTGCACAACAATTCAATTACAGGCGTAATTGGAGAAAGGCGAATCTACATTAACCCAGTAAAATCACTCAAACTGATAATTAATGTAAATAGGAAGTGTGAATTTACGGCGGTGTAATAATGATGGGGGAACGTACGGCTAATTCGTACTCCCCCCCCTGATATATCACCACTCGACACGTTGGGAACTAGGCATCACCCACGAAGGCATGGCGGAACAGAGCGAGACGCCGTTTGAAGCGGCCATCAAAGCATGGTCCGAGGTGAACATCCCTGCGCTGCAAAAAACCCTCGACGATGAAGGGCTCAAGATGATAGAGAACCAAAAAGAGTCGGTCGGAAGCCGGAAAGAGCTGGCGACACGCACCAAAGCGTTCAAAAAGCTCTCGGACGAGGAGAAACTGGTTGAAATCAAGAGCCTGCTCAAGCTGTACCAAGGGGAGATCGATAGCCTTACGAACCGCAGTAAGTTTGCCGAAACAAGCTTCCTCAACGTGTACAAGGCGCTTTCTGAGGCGCCAGATCCCAAGCCACTGCTCGAGGCGTCTGTGGACTCTGTGCTCTCAGCCAGCGAGGTGTCGCGTCTGAGCGAGGAGAACGCACGGCTCACTGAGCAGGTGTCGCGGTATGCGGACTATGACAATGTGAAGGCAAAGCTTTTGCGGGTGGAGCAGCAATCCATTGAGAACGCACAAGCCAAGGTGCGGGCCAAGGAGAGTGAAATGAAGGCATTGATGGACGAAAAAGAGCGAAGCTGGAAGCTGCGGGAAGAGGAGATGACCAAGCAGATTGAGGAGCTGAGGGCAGCGCACGAGGTGAAGGAAGCACAAATGTCGCAGAACGCCAGTGAAGACACAGACGGGCGCATTGCGGAGCTGGAACTTGTGGCGCGTGATTTGGAGCGGGCCAATGGCCGGGTGTGGGAGTTGGAGAAGCGGAATCTTGAGCTGCGGGCGGAGATTGAGGCGGCCAAGTCTGGGACAGAGGCGGCCGATGCTCAGCAAGAGCTGGAGAAGAAGATTAGCGACTTGGAGGGCGAGAACGTAGTGTTGGCAGCACGAATTGAGGCCATGCGAACCGGGGGCGAGGCGAGTGCGGCAGAAAGCGCCAAGAAGGTGTCGTCTCTCGAGCGAGAAGTGGGGCTCAAGACGCGGGAGCTCGAAGCTGCGCGCGAAAAGCTGCAGAGCCAGAAGGACTACGAAGAAATCAAGCGGGAATTGGATATTTTAAAGTCAATTGAGTTTTCTGTGGGCGCAGATGACGACGACGACGATGATGATAATGAAGACACGACCGATAACGAAAAGAAGAAGCTGGAAAAGATGCTGCTGGCACGGAACAAGAAGCTCAATTCCGACCTGACAGTGCTGAGGGTGAAGAATACAGAGCTTTCGAACGAGCTAGAAGGTTCCCGCAAGCAGATCAAGGCACTACAGGCGGACGTTGAGGCCACGAAGCATCTCAACCACAAGCTCGAGGAGGACCTGACGACGCTGAGAAACGACGGTACTCCTTCTGTAGTGTCAGGGTGGAAGTCGGGCAGGGTTTCGCCTACGCAGTCCATCATTGGCGGCCGGGGCAGCGTCAGTAGCCCTAGCGGCGGGGGGAACGACAATAATTCGATATTGCCAATTATTACGCAGCAGCGGGACCGGTTTAGGGCGCGCAACGCTGAACTTGAGCAGGAGCTGCGAAAGAACTGGCAGGTGGTGACGAACCTACGAAAGGAACTGGAGACGGTCAAGAAGGACAATGTAGACTTGTATGAGAAAACGCGGTACGCCAATGCGTTCCGACGCGGAGGTCAATTAGAGGCGAATGCCGAGGAAAGGTATCGCAGCGTTTACGAGGACACCATCTCGCCGTTCCAAAAGTTCAAAGGGCGCGAAACGGAGCGAGCGCTGTCGCGGATGGGTCCATTTGAGCGGGTCGCGTACCAGTTCACCCGCATTATCCTCGCGAGTCGACTGAGCCGCAACCTCTTCATGGTCTACTGTCTAGGGCTGCACGTTCTTGTCATGATTGTCGTCATGTACGGCGTCGGATCAACTCCAGTGGCCACGGAGGTCATCCATCACACGTCCAACACGGTGATCAGCGAGGCTGGCGAAGCGCTAGGCGAAAAGCTTGCCGAGCCCAATATCTAACCTAGTTGTAACAAGCTTTGTCCATCTCCAATTGACGAGCACAGGAGAGGGTCTCCCTCCCCAGCTACGGGAGCTCGAGGGCTGGCCCTCGAATCACTAACCTCAATAACAAATCGCTCAGCCTAGCTACATGTGCGTTGCCAAACGCGTTCTAAAGGCTGAGTGGATCGGGAAACAATCTTACGAGTGCATGGCGGCGCAATATACATCTTTTTTATGTTAAATTAAGACTTTTAAGCAGCGGTGAGTCGCTTCTGGGCGACCAGTCGGCCCTGCTGTCGAGCGTTGATTCGGGCAACTGGCTTCTCCAGGGTCTTGGAGACCTCCTCGTCGGCCTCAGTGAGGATGACCTCAATGTGGCATGGGCTGGACTGGTATGGGTTGATTCGACCGTGGGCTCTGTAGGTTCGTCGTCGCTGTTTTGGAGCCTGGTTGACCTGGATGTGCTTGATGACGAGCTTCTCGGTGTCGAGGCCCTTGGTGTCAGCGTTGGCCTGGGCGTTCTTGAGCAAGTCCGAGACGAACTTGACAGACTTGACTGGCCATCGGGCCTTGGTGACACCAAACTCCTTGCCCTGGGCGGTTCGGCCGATGGAACCGGCGTGTCGTCGGAATGGAATGGCTCGCTTCTTCTCAGAGACCGCCTCGAGGTAGGTCAGAGCCTTCTCCAGCTGCCAGCCCTTGATGGCGGCGGCGGTGGCCTGGGTGTTCTTGTAGGACACTCGCAGGTACGAACCTCGGGAGGACGCAGACTTGGCTGGGTTGACAGGAGTAGTGCTGTATCGGGTCATTTTCTTGCTACCGGGTGTCGAGGTTGTCGAAAATGGTGAAAAAGTGGTGATAATTTTTCGGTTTGGTCCTTGCGCCCTGCGCCGTACTGTTTGGCCGCGGCTGTCGGTTTTTTTGTTTTTCCTTTCCTCCCAACGTACCCCTGCCGTCCCGGCTCCCGCCCGCCCGCGCACGCACCCTACTTTCCTGCTCGAGGGGGACTGGAGGGGGACTGCCCAGAGCCCTAATGTCCCAATGTTTCCTAATCGGGACAAGCCCTAGTGACGCGCCCTCCGTGCGGCGCGTCGACTAGACAACCGCTCGTTATGTAATCCGCTGCCTTTTGCTTATGTCAGCGATAAGCTCGTGCGGCTTGCAAGTGAGACAGTTGAAAAATTTCTACACCCAATTGCCCCGATAAAAAAAAGTTTGGCTCTCAACACACGAAATCGCTCTTTCCTAACGGACATACATAATATACCCCCCCGGAGGTTAAGATAAGATGGCGTTTTCCAGAGGCGGTGCTAGAGGCGGTTCGCGAGGAGGATTTGGCGGCGGCCGAGGAGGTGGCCGAGGTGGCTTTGGCGGTGGCCGTGGCGGTGGTGCCGGCGGTCGAGGTGGTCGTGGTGGTGCTGCTGGCGGCCGGGGTGGCCGTGGAGGCGCTCGAGGCGGCCGGGGTGGCCCACGAGGTGGTGGCCGTGGCGGCCGGGGCGGCGCTCGAGGCGGTGCCCGAGGTGGTGCCAAGGTCATTGTCGAGCCCCATCGACATGCCGGTATCTTCGTCGCGCGAGGCAAGGAGGATCTGCTGCTGACCAAGAACTCGACGCCAGGCGAGTCTGTGTACGGCGAGAAGCGAATTTCCATTGATGTTCCGGGCGCGAGCCAGGAGGAGGCTGCGACCAAGGTCGAGTATAGAGTGTGGAATCCGTTCCGATCGAAGTTGGCTGCCGGTGTGCTTGGTGGCTTGGACAACATTTACATTGCGCCGGGCAAGAAGGTGCTCTACCTCGGTGCTGCGTCCGGTACGTCCGTTTCGCACGTTTCCGACATTGTCGGCCCGGAGGGCATTGTGTACGCTGTTGAGTTTTCGCATCGATCGGGCCGAGACCTGATCTCCATGGCCAAGAAGAGACCTAACGTTATTCCAATCATTGAGGACGCGCGACACCCGCAGAAGTACCGAATGCTTGTGTCCATGGTCGACGTGGTGTTCGCCGACGTTGCCCAGCCGGACCAGGCCCGAATCATTGCTTACAACTCGCACCTGTTCCTCAAGGACCAGGGCGGTGTCGTTATCTCCATCAAGGCCAACTGTATCGACTCGACCGTCGAGGCCGAGACCGTGTTTGCCCGTGAGGTGCAGAAGCTCCGAGAAGAGCGAATCAAGCCAAAAGAACAGCTGACCCTCGAGCCGTACGAGCGAGACCACTGTATCGTCGTCGGCCAGTACAACCGATCCGCCTAATGCTCCCCACGTGCGCGCGTGTAAATTATATATATATATCTATTAATCACACTTTCTCTATCATCCCAGGAATCTCCCTGTAGATACCTGTCATTCTCGCTGCTGGAAACGCGTTACAACCTTTTGTTACGACGTTGGGAGTTTTTTGTTACGGTCGCCCTGGCAAAGCTCGGGCTGGAGGGAAAACCCCCCCCCCCCCAGCTACAGGGGGGTTTGAGGGGCCAGTCCCCCTTAATGTCTCTATAAACTTACCATTAATGAATTGGGCTCTGGTAGTAGTGGACTAGAAATGCCGCGTTTTCGCCCCTGCCTGGCGGTCGCGAAGTGCATATGAGAGCCGGCTTCACGTTGGTAAATCTCCCAACATTAAGACAATCTCATCACGAAGGAAGCAAGATGCGGACGGGTAGAGGACGCATGGTGGCGGCTGGGCTGCTGGCGAGTACTGTGGGTGCGGTGTTCAACTGCGAGGTGAATCTGGATGGTGCCAAGTACGACCTGCGGGAGCTCAAGGGGAACCACCTGGTGACGGTGTCGCAAGACACCCCTCCAAGCACAACGAACACGACCTGGTACGTCAATCCGTGCGGCAAGCTCGACGTGGAGGACACACAGTGCCCCAAGGGCAGCCAGGTGTGCGGCATTCAGACGGTATACCTTCCCGACAATGATGAGGGTATCGTCACTGAGATCATTCCTGTGGCGGGAGACTTTGGCGACCGGTCCTCTGGGGTTTCCACTTCCAAGCGCGACAAGGGAGACGGCGTGCGAGTAGATCTGACGGACGGCGTCTGGGGGAAGAATGAGCATCTCAAGGCTTCAATTGAGTTTGTCTGCGACAAAGATAATGGCCCTGGGGAGCTCGAGTTTGTCGACTGGGACGGCAAGACGGCTGCGTTCAAGTGGGTGTCCAATGCTGCGTGCAAGTTGAGTGGCCGAGACGACAAACCAGACGACAAACCCGTTGATAAGCCAAAGGATGGCGACAAGGAGCCAGAGAAGGACAAGCCCAAAGAAGACGAGCCTAAAGACGATACGCCCAAGGATGAGAGCGCGTCGTGGGGGTTCTTTACATGGACTTTTATTCTCTTCGTCCTCGCCGTAGCATTCTATGTCATTGGCAGTGCGTGGGTTAATTACAATCGGTATGGTTTGTCTGGGGTTGACATGCTGCCACACTCTTCTACTGTGCGGGAGCTGCCCTATCTCCTACGAGATTTCGCCAACAAGATCATTGGAACCTTTGCGGGGTCCAGTAGAGGAGGGTATAGTGCTGTGTAAACATGAATTATGATCATTTGACTAATATCTCTGACCTTAATGGTCTTTGATCTATAATTAGCGTATTAGAAACAGCTATAGATGGTCTCTGTTGAACAATGCTTAATTTCGCAGCACAACAGCCGATATGCCATGCCCAGGGTCTATATAAAGCCGCTCATTTCCCAAGTATCTTAATCACTTCGGGGAACGGTCCCCGATTCTTGCTACTTGACAATGAATTATGACAACTCATTGCCAGTCGCTGTAGATGTTATCAGCATTCATATGTTGAGTTCTAATATAAACAGCTGCGTGACAATAAGAATTACCAGATCTTTTATGTGTCATGCTCTGTATCGTTTACGCCCCAAGATCAACATGAATCCTACAATGGAATGCCCTCACTTAGTATGACGATCCTGGCAGTTGTATCCATTGGTATATCTAACATTAAACGGTGATCATTACATGCTGTTTTGTCATTATCGGGTCGCGTTACTCTTTTTGAGAGAATTAAAGAGCTTTCAAAACGGCGGAAAGTTAAAGCTATTACTCCTTTCGCTTCAGAATCTCGCTAATTGCAGCGGCCGCATTCTTGTGGGTCGTGTCCAGATACGCCTCCTTCTTCTCCAGCGCCTTGATCTGATCTTGCAGGTCCTTCCGCTCCTGCTCCACCTGCATCGAGTGCTCCTTCATACTAGTTTTCATGAACATCTTGCCCACTCCGGTCCAAACATGCTCCACCTTTTGCTTCTCCAGTTCGCTCTCCATGGCTTGTGACAGCTTGAGCTCTCGTGTCTTGGCGGTGATCTGACCCCGCACCATGGCCAATTCCTGTTTCGACTGAACATACCTTTGCTCAATCTCGTTAAACGCCTGCTGCATCTGCGACATGGTTGGTATATCCCGTTTTCCGTCTAGTGTGTGGAGTGTGTTGTCGTCAAACTGTGTGAAATCTATCCCAACCCGATCCTCTTGAAAAGTGAAAAATAACGACGTTTGAAAAAAACGGGCAAAATCTCGTAATACTAATGAACGTTCGAAGTTTGGGCTGGGCCACACGATCGGTGAGAAGAGTGTTCTCACGGGGCTATGCCTCGCTGGAGACGAACCAGCAGAACGAGACTAACCGGGCCGAAAAGACGCTCGAAAAGTTCTGGAGTACCGTCGGCGTCAAGCAGCACGGTGACGGATACGCCGTCGCCCTTGATAACAAGCCGGTCCGCACTTCCCTCGGGCTACCTCTGGTCGTCCCATCCAAGTCTCTGGCCCATCTCCTGGCGCAAGAATGGTCCGTCATTCCAACCTCTAAGATCCGTCCGCATGCTCTTCCGCTGACTGGACTGGCGGCCCGAGGCGTGGACCTCAAGCACGGGGACCAAAGGGTGGAGGAGAAAGCCAAGATCTACGAACACCTGCTGCCCTACTTGGATACGGATACAGTGCTTGTCTTTTCGCCGTTCGACGAGTGCGAGGGTAAACTGCGGCAGGATCAGGACGTCAAGTACTGGCCCGTCATCGAAGAGGCCCAGGCCTACTGGGGCGTTCAGCTGTCTCATTTGGACTCTGAGAAGCAGCTCTACGGTAACTATCAGTCTGAAAAGACTAAAGAGGTGGTCACCAACTGGATCAAGAGCCTTGACACATTCCAGCTGGCGTCACTGGAGAAGGCGACTATGGCGGCCAAGAGTCTCATTGCGGGCATGAACATTATTAGAAACCGGCTCACTGTGGACGAAATCTCTGACCTTGTCAATCTCGAAGTCATACACCAGGCCAAGTTCTGGGGCGAGGTTGAGGACACTTATGACGTTAACCATGCTGACATTCGACGAAGCTTGGGCAGCGCTTATATCGTTTCCCAGGCCCACCGATTGTAAATAAAACATATTTATCTGTACATATCTTAGATTGGCCCATCTGCGCCCTTTTTTGGAAAAAATTCCCGTAAAGCCGCAATGAACCTTTGGCATTTCAGAGGCTCCTTTTTTGGTTTCTTCAATGTACTTTTATATTATCATTACTCATTATCTCAATTACTCACTAGTTAAAAGCTCATTAACAAATCGAGCCTCCTTATCGCCCCGGAACTGAAGCATGTAACTGACGTCTGTTACGCCTTCGCCCGTCTCTAGGCGCATACCTATACCGACTTTTCCCACTCGCTGGAAACAAATTGGCGACATGACTTGGTCAAATAGCAGCTTGCCGGAAGCCTTCTCTGCTATTGAACGCACTTGGACCCGCTTCTTAGTCGCACCGCCAGCTGAAAAGATACTCAATTTGACCCGCACTTCAGGGTTCCACACCCCATCAAACTCTTTCGTGTACCAGTTGCACTTGAGATTGTTCAGCAAAAGCAGCTCATTGTGAATGTCCTCGGTAGAAGGCATTGTGGGAAGCCCTGGCGCAGCACCAGCCAAAGACTCCAGGCTTGAGTCACTCGAGTTCATGCTGGGTGTTCCACGCAACTTGGTATTGGCATACAAGAGTGGCTGGTTCTTAACCTCCTGTTGCGCAATTTTGACGGCGTCATGGAACTTCTCTCCTTCCCCAGCACTTCGGAGCCTAAACATGGTGATGTGGTTTGTCGTCTGGATCTGCACGTCGAGGGCAGTAGACTTACGCACCTCGTGATCGGGCTGCAAATACATCTCCATGTCAAGTGGTCCTTCCTCCTGACTGCTGGCAGTAATAACCCCGCCTTCGCCGCTCACACTTACCTCGATGTATACCTCACTGTTGAGTAACGAGCTCCATCCGTGGTTGGCCCACTTGAGCACGTACGCGCTGCCTCGAAATATCGTCAGTCGCCCAACTCTCATTGCACTGTCCGTATCGCTAATGGCCACTGCTTTGGGCCACTTGAGGATCGTGGATGATAGCTTCTCAGTCATCTTTCTCGCTGGAGAGTCCATTGGAGTCGTCACATCGGACGCGACAGACCGTGTGGACGTTGACTTAGGCAGTGACTTGTAGCTATCGGAAGAGTTGAATTCTTTAGTCCCCGGCTCGACTGTTGCATTATTACTCTCAATGCACACGGCAGTGCCCACAGAGGTCTGACTGTTATTGTACGTCTCGAAGCGCATTATTGTTGCAGTTGCCATTGTAGTAGGCTCAGGAATTGCAGAATCGACCTCGGATATCGACGACGAAATGCTGGCTGGGCTAGCTACTTCCCGTGCCCAGCTAAACTTTTCTACTTTTTTCTCCTCGTCGTCGTCGTCGTCAGCCTCTTCTATCCTATTCTCCTCAATAGTTTCCGCGGCAAACGGCCGTTCGCCTCTCTCGACAATCTTAAAATCCGGCTGCTGGTTATTTCCCTTCGTCGATTTGAATTTCAAAGAAAGGTTCTTTAGTCCACCGGACACTTTTCTAATGAACTTTGGCCTTTGCTTCTTACCTGAAAATCCTTCGTCATCAGAGTCATCAAGGAAGACCGGGCTGTTGAGCGCTGGGGAGCCCCTCGACACGTCGTGCGGAGAACGAGTTGGCTCAGGGGCAATTGATACAGAGGGGTTCTCGAGTGGAACGGTTTCAAATTCTGAGCTCAGTTTTTTAGCATGCGTTTCCAGAGTCCCTGTACTGCACTGAACTCCTTCAAGAGGACTTGGTAGTGGGATACTTGGAGGCGGTCTCGTTGGTGGTGGCGGGTATATAGACGGAAGAGCACGCTCCTGCGGTTCAACCGGTGGCTGCTGTCGCAATGGCTCAGGAGTAGCCTCTGTCAGCATAATCTGCGGCCGTATAAAATTATCCGGGGTTTTAATCAGTGGCGTCAATGAGTTACTGCTGGGGGACATCGGAGTCAGGCTCTCAACTGTCGTTTTATCCTCCGCTGCCAGAGCAGTTTCGTTAGTATCATTCCCTAGGTCTTTGTCGCCGTCTTCGATAACTGAGACCTCAGGGGTCGGAAGGTGAGAATTCACCTTGGGGGACAAATCCAACTGGACTTGCGGGGTCTCCTCTTGTTCGCTCCCAGGAAAAGAGAGCATTGGAGAGAATGTCAGCTCCGGAGAGAGCCTCGTAATCACCTCACTGTATCTCTTGCTATCAGTTCGCGGGTTGAGTTCTGGCTCTGCCCGAGGGCCAGCCATTGCTCGATCATAAACAAATTGGGCTTCGTCGTCACGCTCTGAAGAAGGAGAATCAGCATGCAGGCAGAACGAGAGTGTCGTATCTGGTACCGGCGAGGCAAAAGACTTAAGCTCGTTTTCTATCGAGAATCCAGGCGTATGAAAATCGTCCTCAATCGACCCAAACTTGATCCCGAGGCCTTCGACTTTGGACTCCATCTCCGGCAAGAATTTTAATGACGATAACAACTCCTTGTCCGGTGAAGGTGGCGGAGAAGGATAGGCCTTTTGCATGTGAGGCTCTGCTTTGGTATTAATGCTGCTGGAACAAGTCGTAGGTGTATTGCCAATTTTACAGTCATTCTGGGGAGAGGCGATGGCATCTGCAGAAGGACTTGCCACGGCCCGTGGATCCAGTGTATTCACTGTAGAACAAAACAGCTGACTCAATTTGCGTTGCCAGTCTTGGAATTCGTCGTTATTCATAACACATGCTTGGTCATTGACTATCCGTTCAAGAGCAATGACCTTGCGTTTGTCGCAGGGACACTCGCACAAAAGTTGGATAGTGATAATAGTAGACCCGTTGTGGTCGTAAGCCATATCCCCTGCTATGAATGGCGGGAAAATTAGCTCATTGTCTGAACATAGTGCAAGGGCCGATGGTTCTGAGTTCGTGCCGCCAAATAACAAGGCAGTGATCTTGAGTGGAGGCCAGTTAGCAACGGGGTGAGTTAGAGTCATGGCAAAATAACTTCTCTTTATCACATGCTCTTTATTGGTGAGAAAGCTGGTGTAACATGGCTCAAGTGAACTGAAATTTCGTGTAATGGTGGGCTTTGGGTGTGAGATAGGCTCAGAGACAGAACCATGTGCAGGTTTTAGCAACAATTCTGACTTTAGAGACGCCTGACTAGCTAGGCGCTGGATAAGTTTTTTGGTAGCCCGGAAGGACCCAGGATATATCATTGAGATATTTCCATAACGCTCAAGGCGCTTAAGAGGTGCGCTGACGAGATCTGGTTCATTGGCAATTACTCTCGAAGGGATGAGGTCGGTCTGTGCGATGTACAGTGAATAGACGCAGGCATATCGGGCAAACTATATGGCATAATCAGTTAGTATTGCGCAGTTCGTAGAGTTAAACGAGGTGCTTACCCAGGATTCAAATGATGGCATAGACTCAAGTCGGGGGGCAATGCTGTACGCGTCTATCAATTGGGCTATTGTCCTATTAATTTGGCGATGGTCGACAATTTGTCGAAGCTGCTCTAGCAACTCGACGTATTCGCTGCTCGAGCTCGACAGTTCTTTTAGCGCAGGTACTGTGCTCATATTGACCGATTTTGTATAGTTAGTATTGTATCGAAAGAAAAGAGGCGATTATTATTAGATATAAGTCAGAAAGGCTGGCCAATCTACTATTTTAGAACGCGCTTCACCAAATCTAGTGGAATCCTATAAGTTGGTAAATCCACTCCTAGACCCTGTTCTCAGGAAAAGGTAACAATCAGGGAATACGTTTGAAAAGGAAAATATTCCTTGTAAAAGTAGTATATGTACAGGTATTAAAAATAAAAACGAATGGCGAGCGAATCCCTTTGAGATGGTTATTCGCACACCTTTTATATAATGCACGTAAAACCTCATGTGAGTATAGTGCACCGACCCGTTGATATCTCATTTGAGTTCCCTTTTTGCATGAACTACCCGCATCTCCCATCATTCCTTGTGTTACTCTTTGGTTCAAAGCTTCACGATCTCGATAAGCTGGTTCTAGGCTGCAGATCTGCATCTCCCGCCGTACGTAAAAGCCTCACGACGCGCCCAACAGGGTAATTTCAGTTGAAGATCAAGGGGGTTGCGACTACCGACCCCTGCGAGAGAAGAATGTACGAGGAGTTGTTGAACTTCAAAGGGTAGAGGAAGCCGTGGTCTTGGTCCACCATAACCCTCGAAAATATACAAAAGATGTACGTCAAATTCTACAAATAGAAATAAAATAGAGAGACAGACACAGACATGCCGAAACAACGGGCAGTCCGGCGCAGGCTCTAAGTTAAACAATTCCTTTGCACGTCGCGATGTACTGATATCTCCCTTGGACAGTTCCCATAAGAGCTTGACTACACGTGAACTAAGTACTGCGTAATACAGCTTAGATTTGCCGCCCCTAGGCGAGGGGCTAGATCCCTTGAGCCTTCGGAATTCTTACGATCATAATTGTCCGCTGAGTGATTATATTGCTCTATTGTGAGCCTCCTTAAATTCTTCTGTCTCTTTAATCGTGAGACAGTTGAAGTAAGGGGTGGTTGTGGCCATGTTCAGCCCCTTGGCCCCACCTTCAGATTGACACCACAGCCATGCCGTCAAGAAGACACTTCCGGCGATTGATATGCGCTGTGCCATCGGGCCCATTGCCGAGCTGAGCACTCCTTAAATGAAAATTAGGCGTCGTATGCTACTGTTAATTTTTATATCAAATGATTTGTTCGGTACAGTATTAATTTGGTAAATTTTAGCGGACGTGGATTAGCGCGTTCACCGCGCAAAATACTGTGGAGCCCTCATAACAATTATAGATACCGCATAATATCGGGATAATGAGTTTAGAGCCCGAGGCTCCAGAAGTAACTCACTTATCGTCGTCACTGACATCGCTTAAGATGTCTATGGCAGAGACGACCGAGGCCCTAGCTAGCGAAAGTGGGGACCGGAACCAAGTCCTTGAGGCAGAACTGGAACAAGTGCGCCAAGTGAATGATGTAATGGAGGGTGTTATTGAATCTCTAGAGACGGCTGAATTGAATCTCGAATCTGTGCTGCAAACGGCCAAAAATGCTGATAAGCTACTTGACATGTGGATTAAAATCATGTCACAGACGGAACACACCCAGAAGCTGCTCTTCACGCCGCAATGGCAGGGGTCCACTAAAGACGACGAACTACAGCATGAGCGAGAAATAATCCTTGCGCGGAAACGAGAACAGGAGAGAGTTGAGCAGGAGAGGAGGCGCAAAGAAGAAGAGTTGCGTATCAAGAAGGCTCAGGAAGCTGCCGAACGCAAGAAACAGCGAGACGAGATTATGCGAAGAAGGGTATACGGCCGTCGAGCCACAACAGTACCAAGGCCAGCACCAGCATCAGCAGTGTCGTCAACAGTATCTTCATCTCGGACTAACACTACTGCTACTAATAGGGCTACTAATTTGCCTGGTAGACTTCGCCAACCAACTGCCACTGCTGGGATGAAGAGAGCCGCAAATGGTTCAAGAAGGTTATGATTTTTTATGATTTATGCATTATACGTACTTCCATATTTCCAGGCAGTTCGCATCGACAATGATGCCCTCTGGGCTGCTTTTAATTGTTTTTTGTCAGTAACATACTCATTATTTATTGATTTTTATACTTGTACCAGGTTGTCAATTATTTGAATATATGGAGAATATCTCATACATCGACGATACAGAATTAATATTCCTTTTATTTATTATGTTATTGAAATTTGCGTATTTTTTACCTATTTCAAAGCTGATAATACAGAATTTTAATTGAAATAACAGTTGGTTCTCAGGTTATGATTAATATGAATTCGTGTATGAAGAATTTCTCTCCGTAATCGTTTCAATAATCTACTCAAGTTTTACCCAAAATACTGTCATTTTACCAATATTATACCATGCAGTACAATTCTAAGTATAAGCGGGATTTAGAAAATTCAGGGGATACCCAAAGCGGAATTACCCGAATGCAATATATTTCGCTTTCTATTGCATTTTGTCAAGACACAACTTAAACTTGTGTGTATTGTATATCTTTAGTTATTTACAATACATTTGCCTGAATTGGTATTGAAGTAGTTGGCTCCAAAAAAATAACAGGGCACACTTCGCAGGAGCGATACAAATTAATAGACTTTTTTTTTTGATAAACCGGAAAATAACATTTCCAATACATGGATACGGATAAAAATGCCTATAATTTATTCATAACTAATAATAGCTATCAAATTGTCACTGAATAACAGCCACTTCAGGATAAATGGCTTTCAACAAATTTCCCATGGAGAAATAAATCTTCTGGTATTAATTAGTACGATGTATAATCAAGTTTAACGGTATTTCAAACTTTGCGCCTGCCAACCGGTAAATGCAACGCTCAAATAATTGGTATAACTGAAGTTATCCGTGATGCGGCTACGCTGCAGCAGCACATGCGGCGTCGCGTGGGAGTTGTTTACATTTCGCGCGCTGAAAAGTAGTGAAACTCTCCTCACCGCGGTTTACCCCCTTTTGTAAACAAACGTGAGAAAGAAAATAGCTTTTCCTGTCCTACGTAGAATAATACCCTTGAAAAAACTAGTATGAGAGAAATTGTGTCTATCCAGTGCGGTCAGGCCGGTAACCAGGTCTCGACTGCGTTCTGGAATACTATCATCGACGAGCACGGGCTGGATCGCGAGGGACGTTTGATGACCGATGACAACATGTTCACCGACCGAGTGGACGTGTTTTTCACCGAAGCGTCGAATAAAAAGTATGTCCCTCGCGCAGTCGCTGTCGACCTCGAGCCAGCCACGCTGGACACCATTCGTAGCGGGTCACTGGGACATATTTATCGTCCTGATAACCTGATCTCCGGAGAGAGCGGTGCAGCCAACAATTGGGCCAAGGGCTTCTACACGGAGGGCGCCGAGCTCATGGAAACCGTAATGGACGCTGTGAGACGGGAGGCTGAACAGGCTGATTCTCTCCAGGGCTTCCAGGTCGCGCACTCTCTCGGTGGTGGAACTGGCTCTGGCCTGGGCACGTTGCTGCTGACGAGGATTAAGGAGGAGTATCCTGACCGAATGCTCTCGACTTACTCAGTTCTACCCTCGCCACGGGTCTCTGACACTATCACCGAGCCATATAATGCCGTCCTTTCTTTCCACCAGCTTGTGGAGTATGCTGATGCCACCTACTGTCTGGACAATGAGGCTCTTTACGATATTTGCGCCAAGACCCTTAGAATCCCATCTCCTGGCTACAACGAGCTCAATCAGTTGATTGCAATGGTCATGTCTGGCGTTACCACCTGTCTGCGATACCCTGGCCAGCTCAATGGCGACCTGCGAAAGCTGGCCGTTAACCTGGTCCCATTCCCACGACTTCATTTCTTCACCGCTGGGTTCGCACCACTGTTCGCCCAGAATACCCGCGCCTACCACAACTTGTCTGTGCCAGAGCTGACCCAGCAGCTGTTTAACCCGGACAATGTTATGGCGGCTTGCAACCCTTACCATGGTCGATATCTCACCATCTCTACCATCTTCCGAGGTAAGGTCTCTATGAAGGAGGTCGAAGACTCGATCTACACTGCCAAGTCCAAGAACTCGCCGTACTTCGTCGAGTGGATTCCTAACAATGTGCAGATTTCTGTGTGCAACGTACCACCGAAGGGGCTTGAGCGGTCTGCAACCTTCATCGCCAATTCCACAGCTGTGCAAGAGTTGTTTACGCGAACGGCTTCCCAGTTCTCTGCAATGTTCAAGCGAAGGGCGTTCTTGCACTCTTATCTTAATGAGGGCATGGAGCAGGTCGAGTTTACTGAGGCTGAGTCTAACCTGAACGATTTGATTTCTGAGTATCAGCAGTACCAGGATGCTGCTGCCGATGACGAGGAAGAGGTCTATGGAGAGTATGATGAAGGGGGTTATAATGATGAGGAGCTGCTACCAGCCGCGGACGAAGAAATGCCAATGGAGTAAATGCAGCGATAAAGGAGACTGAACTATTTTGACTTTTTTGGGGATCGGGTATATGTTCGTATTATTTAATGGATATTTAACAGTCAACATTATTACATGCTTTCATTCCAGAGAGATAAGCATACTATTACCCTCTGGTTAAAATTTTGTTGGTCTTTGAACATTCACTGACATTCAAAATTTCACTACCAGTCTCCCTAAAGTCTGATCCTCCGATATATCAATAGTTTCACGCCTTTAACCTTGATATTGGAAGCTAATAGTTTCTACTATTTATGCTCTGTACAAAATACAATAAAGACTAGTTCAAAATTGTTTTTTAACTGAATATATCTGCTCGTAATACCGATAAGAGCTAATGAAAGCACGGTTACAGAAAAGCGATAGTAAATTGACAGCTCTTATCTAATTACAATCCACCAGGTGCCAAGTGCAGTGGAATCTAAGCAAGAAACCCACCCCGACAGCTTGTACTACTGAACAACATGGCTAATCCCCAAGGACACACACCAAATGCCGAGGGTCTGTCTCGCGTTCGGCTTACCTCTCTACAACTTCGGACCATTATCATCGCTAAGAGTTGCTAGTACCTACTGTAGAAATGTCATAGTACGCTGAGGTGCAACTTTACCCCGCTCACTCATCTCAGCGGCTATGCGAGATTTCGGAGAATTTCTGTCATTTCATGCAAGTGGACCACCATGCGGTTCCGTCAAGCCCCGAGGCGCTAACCCCAAAAGACTAAAGTTTTGATATCAATATAGTCACCTGGAAGGCGATAAGAGGATAAGTTAAATCAGAAATTCTTTTATATTTACGAATATCTTACAAATCTTATATATTTTCCTTATTTTTGTACAATTGGGGAGAGGAGCACAATTTAAACGACACCTTCCGTACTGATGCAGAAGACACCTATACTGCGTACTCGGAGAACGCCGGGTGAAAAGAGCTGCTTGAACATATAATAATTAACCAATCGCCATAAATTTCCTTTGTAAAACTACATCATTATCTTTTTTTCATCATTACACTTGAATAGAGTCGTCGTTCAATGGGACACCAACTGGGATCTCCCCATGAGCCGATGGGGCAGAGGACTTGACAATCTTGCAAATCAAGTCGGAGCCATCGACCGAGTCACCATTCTTCACCAATAGGGAAGAGACCTTACCCGCAACTGGAGCGCTAATGACCATCTCCATCTTCATGGCAGACAAAACGACCAATGGGTCACCCTTCTTGACCTCGGTGTCGTCGGAAACTCGAACCTCGATAACGACACCAGCCATTGGGGCACCAACCTCGTTAGGGTTGTGGGCGTCAGCCTTGATTCGGCTAACCGTCTCAACAGCAGCGAGTCGGTCCTCGACAGTCACCTTTCGCATCTCGCCGTTGAGCTCAAAGTAGACCTCTCGGGTACCAGTCTGAGTAGAGAGCTCACCGACAGCGAGACACTTGAGAACAAGCACCTTACCCTGTTCAATCTCAACCGAGAACTCCTTGCCAATGGCTGGTGGGCAGAGGAAGTACTGGGTTGGCAGCACGGAAAGATCTCCGTACTTCTCAACGGTCTTTCGATAGTCCTCAAACACCTGTGGGTACATGTTGTAAGAGGCAATGTCGCACTCGCTAATAGAGCCGAATCGCTGCTCAAGAGACTTCCGGATGGCAGCAAAGTCAAGCGGTGGTAGGGACTTGCCTGGTCGCTCGTTGAGAGCCTCCCGCTTGCCAGCAAGCACCTTGGATCGCAGTGGCTCTGGGAAGCCGCCGTATGGTTGACCCATGAGGCCCTGGAAGAAGTCGAGCACAGAACCAGGGAAGTCGAGGGTATCGGCCCGGTCAATGACATCCTGGTAGCTCAGCTTGTTGGACACCATGAACTGGGCAAGATCACCAACGACCTTGGAGGTTGGGGTGACCTTAACAATGTCACCGAGCAGTCGGTTACCGTCTTCGTAGGCCTTCTTGGTCTCGGCCCACTGGGCGCCAAGGCCAACCTGCTGGGCCTGGAAGATGAGATTGGTGAGCTGGCCACCTGGAATCTCGTGTTCGTAAACTTCTGGGTCTGGGCCCTTGAGGTCAGCCTCGAAGCACGAGTAGAGCAATCGCATCTGCGCCCAGTAGCTGTCAATCTCTTTGAGGTACTCTGGCTTGAGCCCACACTCAACAGAGCCCTGCATAGAAGCGACCAAGGCAGAAATGGACGGCTGAGAGGTCATACCGGACATGGAGTTGGATGCAGCATCAACAACGTCAGCGCCAGCAAGGGCACACTCAGTCATAGAGGCCACACCGGTACCGGCAGAGTCGTGAGTGTGCACATGGATTGGCAGGTCTGGATAAGCCTTTCGGATGGAGCCAATGAGCAGTCGGGCAGCAGCTGGTTTGAGGGTACCGGCCATATCCTTGATACCAAGAATGTGAGTGCCCATCTTAACAATCTCGTGGACCATCTTCATGTAGTACTCGAGGTTGTACTTCTTCTTGGGGTTGAGCATGTCACCCGAGTAGCACATAGTCGCCTCAACAACACCGCCGGCCTTCTTAACAGCCTCAACACCGACTCGCAGCTGCTCCAAGTCATTGAGTGCATCAAACACTCGGAAAATGTCGACACCATTCTTCTTGGCCTGCTCGCAGAAATGTTCAATGGCGTTGTCTGGCAGTGACGAGTAGGCGACACCGTTGGCGCCTCGCAGCAGCATCTGGAATGGAATGTTTGGCACGGCCTTTCGCAGCTTTCGCAGACGGTCCCATGGGTCTTCGTGGAGGAACCGCATGGCCACATCGAAGGTGGCGCCACCCCAGCACTCGAGGGCAAAGGCGCCAGACAGCGCGTGAGAGGTGTGTGGGGCGATCTGGAGCAGATCGTAGGTTCGCACTCGGGTAGCGAGCAGGGACTGGTGGGCATCTCGCCAGGTAGTGTCCATGATGAGAGTACCCTTGTGCTCTCGCACGGCCTTGGCAAAGGCCTCTGGGCCCTTCTCGAGCAAAATGTTTCGCCAGCCCTCCTTGGCCGGGACGGAAATGTCAATTGGCTCGTGGGTGTCAATGTTAGTGAGGACTGGGAGCTGAACCTCCGTCTTGAGCTTGGGCAGACCCACCTGGCCCTTGATCTGCGAGCCGTTGACGGCCAAGTCACCAAGGTAGGCGAGGATCTTCTGGGCTCGGTTCTGCGATGTGAGCATATCGAACAGCTCTGGCGTGTCGTCAATGAACGTGGTCCAGCACTTGGCCCGGATGAAGGTCTCGTGGGTGAGCAGGGTCAGCAGGAAAGGAATGTTAGTCTTGACGCCTCGGATTCGGAACTCGACGAGGGATCGCAGCATCTTTCGTCGCGCAACCTCGTAGTTGGACCCGAGACAGGAGCACTTGACCAACATGGAGTCGTAGTGTGGCGAGATGACGGCACCAGCAAAGCCGTTACCACCATCGAGTCGAACACCGTTGCCGCCCGTGGACCGGTAGACCTCAATTCGGCCCGTGTCTGGCTGGAAGCCCTTGGCCGGGTCCTCGGTGGTAATTCGGCACTGGATGGCGCACCCTCGCACCGAGATTCGCGACTGGGTCAGGTTGAGGTCCTTGAGCGTAGCGCCGGCGGCGATCTGGATTTGCGCAGCGACAATGTCAATGCCGGTAATCTCCTCGGTGATGGTGTGCTCGACCTGGATACGCGGGTTGATCTCAATGAAGTAGTGTCGGTTCTGGCTGTCGACCAGGAACTCGGCGGTACCGGCGTTTCGGTACTTGGCGGTCGCCGCAAGCTTGACCGCGTCGGACAGAATGGCGTCCCGAACCTCTACTGGGAGCTCAATGGCAGGCGCGATTTCGACCACCTTCTGGTGTCGTCGCTGCACGGAGCAGTCTCGCTCAAACAGGTGAATGACGTTGCCCTCGCCGTCGGCGAGCAGCTGCACCTCAATGTGCTTTGGCTTGTCGAGGAATCGCTCCATGAAGACGGTGCCGTTGCCAAAGGCCGTCTTGGCCTCGGACACAGCCCGCTGGAACGCGTCGACAATGTCCTCACCCTCTCGGACGACTCGCATACCACGGCCACCGCCGCCAAACGCGGCCTTGATGATGACCGGGTAGCCATACTGCTCTACAAACTTCTCGGCTTCGGCAACATCGTCAATGGGGCCCGGAGTACCTGGCACGACGGGCACGCCGCACTTGTTGGCGAGTTCTCGCGCAGACACCTTGTCGCCCACAGCTTCAATGACGTGCGCTGGCGGACCCACCCACGCAATGCCGGCCTCCTCGACTTTTCGGGCAAACTCAGAGTTTTCCGAGAGGAAGCCGTAGCCAGGGTGGATCATGTTGACATTGTGCTTCTTGGCGATGGCGATGATTTCATCGATTTGCAGGTAGGCCTGGACAGGGGTGTACTGGCCCCGCTTGCCAATGACATAGGCCTCGTCCGCCTCTAAACGTGGACGTTAGTGGGCCGACAAAAACACGACGCAATACCATGGGGAGCCTCACCGGCACTTTGGAGGTGCCGGAAAAATTATCCCACAGCATTATGTAAAACAACTTACTCAGTCTGTGCATGGAGAGGATATCTTCATGCGCATAGATAGCAACTGTTTGCATAGACAATTCATGAGCGGTTCTGAAAATCTGCCAAATTGTTAGCCAAAAAGAGCTCAAAAAAATCGAAATATATGGCCCAATAAATCAGATATAGTCAGAATTCCAAAAATTCCAAATATATCAAATATTTCGGCATATTCGAATTTCCCGTAAAACTTACTCGAATAGCTGCAATCAAATAACACCCAATAGAAGGGTTACCCAGTTAGCCAAGAAATCCAAAAGGTGGCCCACTTCCCTGCATGAAAAAAAGACCTGGCGGCCACGCGTTGTGCAGTAGTGGGCCAAATCACAATGATAAGGACATACGAATTTCACCTCGATTGGCGACTAAATACAATGGTTAGCTCAATCCACCAGATTATAAAAAAATCACGTACCAAGAATCTTGTTCATAGAACCAAGAATCACCGAGGCCTCTCGGATGTTGTGCAGGTGGGTCGCTGGACCAGTTACGTTCTCCATAGCGCCTGTTCGTTCCTTCCTTCCAGTGGCAAAATATCAATTGGATATGTGGATTCGCAGAATACCTAGTACCAGCTATTCAATAAAGGGATTGGGAGACGCTTTGGGGAAGCAAAAAAAATTGAGGGGAAGGGGGAAGGAATGAGGTTTTATATCACTTTTTGGGTGTCTCGTTGGCACCTATTAAAGATATACGGAGAGGAGCTCTCCAACGGCCCACAAACAGCACAATGACCGGTGGAGTGGTGGTACTCGTCTCTGGTGCTCTTTCCCCAAGGGGAACTATTCCCTGAGGCATGTTCAGAGCCCTCTAACTATAGTTTGCTTTTACAGACAAGCTTGCATATTACCTGTACGTCGCTTGTGCTCCCTGCTGCTCCTGGCTGCTGCGTTCGAAACCGCTCTGTTTACGTCACTCTGGAGATATCGTATAGTCGAATTGATATTCTTTCCACTAATCCTACTCAATTATCTATTTGTTCTACTCGGGTCGGTGCTAAACTCAGAGCGGGGGGATAACCTCGTTGTCTCTCCCTCTCTATGGCTAAAGATAGGCTTGTTTTTGGTGCCCGGGGGGATGGTAGCAGTAGTGGGGAACGCTAGAGCCCTGCCCTGAAATTTTCATGGCCGATTTCCGGCCTGCGGCCGGGGCGGCGCCGATAAAAAAAATAAAGAACTCCCAACTACCCGCGCGCTCGCAGCATCACCAAACAACCGCCACGCACCAAACGGATTTTTTCCACCCGGTGGTATTGAAAATTGATCGATTATCAGAGGCCAATGGAATGCGGAGTTTTAGATATCGTTTTATTCCTTAGGTTGCTGGTACATATGAATTGAATACGCGAATGTAACAAGTTTCTTTTTTATTCTTGTGTCACATCTGCGTCTTGGAATATTCGGCCGTTGGAAGCAGTGACTAATTGGCGAAAGCGCAAAAAGACATGCCGTCCAAAGCCGTTAACTGCCACTAGAGGAACTGCACCCACTTGTCGCGCCGGCTTTAGTGAAAGTGAGCGTTGACCCACTGTGCTCACTTCCTCTAGAGGTAATTGTCTTCGATTTGCTATATAGTCCAGCACGTCATGCAGATTTTTCTTTTCCTTGCGCATGCAGGGTACATATTAAGATCGTGCCATGGTGGCCCTACACACTCTCTCTCTTTGCAGTAGGTTGAGATAATGGGAAAAAAAAGAGCTAAGCCTTATCCTATAGGAGCCATTATGTTTACGCGTCATGCAGCGGTTAACCGATTTGCCGGATTAAAAACATATTGAAAAATTAAATATTCAATCAATTCGGTAGTACGTAGAGTGATTTCCGAAATGTGGGGGTCATCGTTATCCCGCGATTGTATTCTCACTGTACTCTCTCATAATTGATCCGTTGGTCCGTCATCTGCTGGACGTACTGGATGAGATGTCCCAGTCCTTGCATGGCAACACCCTCGCGCTGCTCCATGGTGACGTCTCCACCGTGAAGCTCGTTCGTGACAATACGAAGATCTCCTGCAGTTCCTTGGAGCGCACTGAACGGCTCGTAATGTCGGTACAGGTCCCAGTCACCCAAAATATACACCCCTTTGCGGCCCTGCGAACACGCGTACTGCGCTTCCTTCTCGTCATCAAACCCGAGCCCGCTCGTTCGCACCAGCGAAAATATGACATAGTCGTTCGGAGCACTCTCGCGCACTGTGTGGACCGTCGGCTCGCCAAACGCAAACTCACTCGACGCGGTAATGCCTCGGAGAAGGCTTTGGATCAGCTCTTTTTGCCCACTTGTCGTGGTAACCACGCTAATTGAGTCCGCCGGATACTCGAGCAGCCTCATGTACTGGAATAATGCCACCGCGTACTCAGCCTCACCAACGTTTTGCACAAACTGCGGGGACGGCTCCGATTCATCGCCGTTATTGCGCGCATGTTTCCCACTCCGGGCATAGTCTCGAGTCTTGATAAACTGGACCGGGTACTCGAACCCTGCATTGGGCCCTTTGAGTCGCTCATGCAAATCCCCTGGGGGCAGAGCGGTGGTGGGAGCGGCTAGCCTGCCAAAAAGGTTTATCGTCAAGTGGGACACCCGCCGCAGCGTGTCGCTACGAACCCACGGCGCCAGTGTATTATCGCCAAACATTGCTATTCTCGTCACGCTGGAATGGTTCTGCACCAATGGCAGCAGCGTATGCACCTCCTTCAGAGCACCGCTGGCCAGGAAAACAATGGTGGAGAACCCGGTCATTAGGCTTGTCGGAGCCAGCGCAAACGCCTCGCCAGTCATCCCCACAATTCGCGCCGGATTGTGCATAAGATAATTGCGTCTCATCGACTCAAAGCCGCTCGATGTCGGCAGCTCCAAGGGTTTCAGGGCTGTGAGCATCGCGCTAAGCTTATGCAATGCATCTTCTCCGAGTTGTTCCGACTTGGACGACAATATCTGCTCCCTGTACCGCGTCAAAAAGTAGATCCCCGTAGCACAGCTGTCTCCGAATGCCCCCGCAACAGAGATCTGACCCGCGATATTTTCGACCTGGGCTAACAACCGGGCCCGTAGTTGCATGAAATATGCAATAGTCCCCGGCCGAGATGAGCCCTCGGGTTCGTCTGGGGTAAAATGCAGGAGGTGCGTACTCAGCACGTTCCCGCGCTGCTCTAGTTCGCAAAAAAGCTGCTCTAGGATCCGGTCCGACGCCGAAACCACAAGCGTCCTCCCCCCGTCACTACCATCACCGCTCAGGTGTCGGAGAAGCGCCACCGCAGGACCAATTTCGGCATCAGGCCGAGGCGGTAGTTTAGCTATTGAGAATTGCTTGCTCAACGCTTGATGTACCGCCGCGATTTCATCTTCACGTAGTCTTTCATCTTCGCCGAGCTTGCGCAGTTCAGGCAGCGGTAGTGGATTCTCGGTGGATTCTTCTTCCGGAGGCCGAATGCCTAATAGCACGTTCTCGGCAAGAGGTGATATTCTGTGGGGGACCTCGAGATGCTCGAGCGCATGAACATTATTCATCAGAGTAAGCACTGCCGGACGCAGCTTGATGACAAGGTTCATTGCATCAAGGCGCTCTGTCTCGTCATTTTCTCTACCAAACTCGAACCGCGTCGGATCAACATCGACAACGAGCCTCTCAAGCTGGCCTTGGTCAGTACTAGTTTTGTCTCCCTGTCGTATAAGCTTGTGTACTTTAGCCATTCGTAGCGTTTTTATGAGTGCTTCCTCCGAGGGCTGCCCATTTACAAGACAGACATACTGCCCAGGTTTCAGGTCATCCCAGTATGCATGGGCCCTCGAGTCCAAGTCGAGATCCAGCTCGACCCGTACGTAACCGGGCCCGGCAGCGGCGAGAATTGGTGGAGTCTCCACTAGCAGCGCCGGAGGATTGTTTAGCCGACTGGCCATCTTGCTGTATCCCGCAAACTTGACTTTATGGGCCGCCGTTTCAACTGTCTCTCCGTCTCGCCGTCTTTTGGAGCCTGCAGAGGAGCCATTTGAGGAAGGTGCAGAGACTGTCTCGGGCTTCATTCGCCTCACAATGAGTTCGAGTTCCTCTCGCATGTACGCGGCCAGTTCTAGCCGTTCTAGCTGTAGCACTCTAGCTGCTAGATCAGGCACACTCAAGTACTGAGATGATAGTTCAGGCAGAGCAACCTCCCCATCATTCTGCGATACTAACCGGTCCATTAGCGGAGAATACAAGTCTGACTCTATCAGGAGGCGGTTGTGTAGCAGCGACTTAATAGTTACGGGTCGCTTATAGCGCTGGGCAAAACATTGGAGGAGGAACGGCCTCCACGCCTTCTTGCCGACTACTTTTTTAGGATATTTGTGCAGGATATGGAGCTTTTCCGCCAACTGTCTCAGCTGATCGTCTGTCAGGCCCGCCAAATGGTCCTCCATGTCCTTTTCGACAGACTCCGCCGTGGCCAGCGCCAGCAGTTGCAGCTCTGCCCGGTAGTCTCGAAATGCGACAATCTGTAGCTCGTCAATTCTTTTAATGTACGCTTGCCAGGCCTCGTCGTCGGATAGAGGCTCTCCAAGGTAGTCATTGAACGGCATGTAAACATAGCTTTCGACGAGATCGACGAGATCGCTTCTCACCTTAGCAGCGCGCAAAATCGTAACCAAATGAAGCTCCTTGAGCAAGGTGTTTGTGTATCTGCGCGTGGGCACCTTACCAACCAGCGACACAATGAATTGCACAAATGCACAGAGATAACGCTCAGGCACCCTCTGCTTTGCCAGCACCGCACCCAAATTCATCACCAGATTCGCGAGCCAGTTCCGCTCAAACTCCATTCGAGCCCGTGCGCCCTCATCTGCACCTTTAAACTTCTTCTGCGACCCTTTCCACGGCCTCTTGAGGTGCGGATTGGCTTCTATAATCTCCATTACGGTCTCCTCCGCCACATTGCTCCAGATCGGAATAGAAACCAGCGGGCCAATCTGCTTCCGCACCTCGGCCACCGCGATCTGCGAAAGACAGGCTCTCAAAAACTCGAGCAAGTGCCCACTATGCACATCAAACGCCCCCAAAACTATCGTCAGCACCCGATGGACGAACGCCTCAAACTTGTCATCCACAATCTCTGTCCAGCAGTCTCCAAACCCGTCCTTGACCGCCACCATCAGCGCAATGAGCTCAACATGAAACTCCGGGCTCTTTTCCTCGTAAAATGGCCACAGGTACCTGCCCGGTTAGCCTTCATATCACCCCTAATCAAAAGCCTCACTTACCGTTCCAGAAACCCCGTCTTGCCCAGTAGTCGCAGCACATCAATTGAATAATTGCTCTCAACGACGTAGTTCAGCACGTCCGACAACACCTTCTTGCTGAACCTCGGCTCGTCGACCGCGCTCCAATTTGTCTGTGCGACCCTCAACAGCCGGGACCGCATTGCTTCGCTCACCATGGCTGCAGTGTGTCGATGGTGAACCTCCCAACCGTGAAAAATTCCGCGACAAAACTGAAAAATTTCTTATCAACCGCACTTGGGCAAAAGAGAAGAAAAATGTTTAGAAACCGAGGTGGTCAGCGAGGCGGTCGAGGCGGGTTCCAGGCGCCACAGGGCCCTCCAGACACCGTGCTGGAGATGGGCAGCTTCATGCATCCGTGCGAGGGCGACATTGTGTGCCGATCTATCAACGACAAGATCCCGTACTTCAATGCGCCAATATACCTCGAGAACAAGTCTGTGGTGGGCAAGGTGGACGAGATCCTCGGCCCGATGAACGAGGTGTACTTCACCATCAAGCCGGCCGAGGGCATCGTCGCCAGCTCCTTCAAGGAGGGCGACAAGTTCTACATTGGGCCTGATAAGCTTCTGCCGCTGGAGCGATTCCTGCCCAAGCCTAAGCCGCTGCCTGGCGTGAACAAGCGCAAGCCATCGGGCCGGGGCGGTGCTGGCCGTGGCGGTGCGCGAGGCGGCTTTGGCGGTGCTCGAGGCGGTGGTCGAGGTGGATTTGGCGGCGGCCGGGGCGGTGGTCGAGGTGGATTTGGCGGCCGTGGCGGCGGTCGAGGTGGCTTCAGCCGAGGCGGCGGCCGTGGTGGCTTTGGCGGCGGTCGAGGTGGCCGACGATAAGCCTTTTTTTAATGTATTATATTATTAATTGAACTACATTTTATCCATGATCTATTGGGAGTGCATGTGAGTCTATTGGCCATTGGTTCGTCAACTACGGCATTCCTTGGCCCCCAGACCCTCTGTCGTGTGATTTCTGGCGCATCAAGCCGCAGGCCTGGAAAATGGCACACCGGAGCTCGGGCACGCCCAGGTACCCCAGCATTTTCGTCGAGGAGGTGCCAATGGCCTGCTCGTAAACTGTCGGGTAGTTCTCCACCAGGGGCAGCCCGTTTGCAACGAGAGCGCTCATGGCATTGGAATCCGCCTCCGAAAGCATAAACTGATGCGTCTTCTTCTCGGGCTTCTTGGACAGCTTGTCGAGGAACGACCGGGCTTGCGACTGCTTGACGGCCGACCGCCCTTCTTCTATTTTGACTTTCTTGGTGATCAATTTATCGAGCTTCGTATATACCAGCTGCCACGAGATCCCGTATTCACCAAACATGTCAATGACCATCTCATCCAGCTCCGTAATCCCTTCTTTGCTCGAGACCAGCAAGAACACCCTCTTGAGAGAATGCTGGTACTGTAGATACGTCTTGATGAGCTCGCCCTGCGCATCGCGGGACCCATACCCGTAACCAGGCATGTCCACGACCCGCAACTGACGCCCGCAGGTGAAAAAGTTGAGCGTCTTCGTGTACCCCGGGTGGTTGGCTACCTTGGCATACTCCTTGTTGATGACATTTGTCTTGTCCCGGGCCTGGGGGTACAGCAGCGCATTCAACAAGCTCGACTTCCCCACGTTGCTACGGCCCATGAACGCAACCTCGGGCATCGTCGTCAGGCCGTCTATCTCTTTCGGATCCGACACGATGCGTGAGAGTTTGGTCTCGCACCGGTCAAAGAACCGCTGGGTCTGTGACCGCTGGTTCTGAGTCGGCGTAGGCACAACTGGCGCTTGTGCCACAGTGGCGATCGGGTATTTGAGTAGCAGCGCCGCCGGACCTTTCTTTATAGATCTCAGCTCCTTCATATTACCCGTCCATCTATCTAAAATGTCTGGCCCTTCATACGCGGTCTGCAGTTGGAACTTTGATTTGGGCGCGCCGGTCATCGGCACTCTTCCACTCTTATCGTCGAGGCACCATCAGATCTTCACGCCATATAGTATAGAGAATGTAAAAGTGGAATAAAAGTAGCTAGTCGAGATAAAGCTTGAGGAATTTGGCCGTGTTAATCGTGTAAACCAACTGGTCTCCCTCTTCGTAAATGACGCTGGATATACAATGCCACAGGCTGGCCACATACTCACTGTGGAGCTCGGTGAGCATAATGGCGATATCCGGGCGCGCCCGTAGACCAGAAAGTATCATGTTGATAGTCGCAGACAAATCAAGGCTGCATATGATAACAAGCTCCGTGAGGGACTTGAAATGCGCAAGAGCCCCGGGAATGAACTGGTCCGTGCGGTGGTCGCAGCCCCTCAAGGTCAACCTCTCAACGGGCAGCTTTGACGCCACCATAGACGAGATGTAACTGAGGCCTCTTGTTGCTGAAACTACCTCGATGGATTTCAGCGACTCACTGGCATAGAGAGATGACTCTATATACTCGCGACTCTTGTCGTCCAGCAGAGCATTGGGGTGGAACCGCAGCACCGCCTTGGCCAGCCGCGGGAAGGTTAGCCCAGATATGAGGTAGGCACACCGAGATGTTACAATGCCCAACTCAAGGTGCACAACGTCTATACACGGGAATTGACTGTCGTTGCCCCCATGTGTGAGCACCTTGGCCTGGCCGCTGCGCGCTGCCCCCATTTCAAGCAACGTCAGCCTTTTCACAGAGCGCGGAATCCACGGCGTTGGGTGGTGGTAGTGGATTGAGTTGATTCGAATCTCGAGGTCTGTGAGGCAGCTCGTGTTCATACGGCTCATACCCGCCAGCGCCAGCTGGGGATTGTAATGATCCCGCTCAATCACCAAGCTAGTGAGGCTCTTAAGGTCCGCGGCCGCCTGCTCCAAGAATTGCGATAGCAGTTGGCGGTCCTGGTGTGATATTGTAAGCTTGGTCAGCCTCTCGAGAAGCGTTTTGTCGGCGGTAGTGGGCCGCCAGCAAGAAACGCCGGCAAACTCAACCGTCCTCAGCTTCTTTTCAAACTTGCTCGCATACCCATTGAGGATCGATTGGCAGTCTAGTTCAAGGTCTACGACCCCGTGTGTAGACAAAATGTCCCAGCTCACGGGTTGGCGATACAGATCGACGTGCTCCAGGTCGGTCATGATTCTCGCCAGCTTGGCCGCCAGAGTAGCGTAACGTACCTCGTTTGTCATCCAATCGACCTCCTGGGGCGCCGTACAGTACGGATATGTATCCAGAATGTGCATTATCTTGACCCGCCGTAACAGGTGGTCGAGCCGATGTCGTTCCAACTCATCATAGAACCGCGCAAGGTTCTGCCCGGACACATAGAGCTGCTTGTCTTCCCCGAGCAGTCGCCGATCATCCTCGTCTGTGTACTGCTCGATGACAAGCGTCAGCTTGCTGAAGAGCATGGGGAGCACCAGCGATCTGAACTTGCGACACGAGTGCGCGAGATGGAAATGGTCCGCATGGTCGAGGTTATGGAATACCTTCTCGAGAATTGGGTTCGAGAGCCGTGCAATTGGCGATCGGGTCGGCATTTTGTTCTATCCTCTCTATCGCCTGTCGCGTTGAACAAGGTGATGCATCTTTTTGTCATGTCTTGCACCGCCGCATCACCACTGTACAAGCCGTTCGCATATTGGGTAGCTACGTTTAGCTAGCAGTCCTGTGGCGATGCTCGATGTGGGATACGTATATGGTATTGCAGTTACCATTAGCGGGCGTTGGCAAATTATGGTTTTATCACTGTTGCAAATTTTTGTTACACTGTAACCATATTTGTAACGAAGGCTAATACGCTCAATTATACAGCTCAATTCTACACATGTAGCGGCATTTTTTGATTAGAGGAAATTGGTTATTGGAGGCTGCTCTAAAGGCTGAGGACGCTGGAATATGACCTTGAAAGAGATTGTGAATAGAAGCAAAACTATCCACTGCAGAGCGGTTTTGGCATAGGAGTACCAGGGAAAAGACTTGGGTGGGTGTCGATACCCACCAACGAAGATACGGTGAATCTCCTCTTTGAACGCCTCCTCAATTAGATAGTCGCGCTTGAAAGACTGCTCAAATATATATAAAGACCCGTTTGGAGAGGGCGGGATAGCCATTGGAGAGGCGATTTCCTCGGAGAGGCGCTTCACCAAGGCATCCGCTACTCTTTGATAATAGACATATTTAGGTCCTCGAATGGTGCTCAGTCTCAGAACTTCGTCGCTTGAAACTTTAGCTGCAAGGGCAATGGCTCGGATCAGAGTGCGTGTGACTATATCCAGCTCCTCCGAGGAGCTCTCTGTGTAGCCCAGTATACTCATAAACGACGTCATTATTCTCACTTTGTTTTCTACATGTATACAAGAGGAAGAAACGATTATTAAATAGTTGGAAAGTAATGTTGGGCGAGTGACAGGTCGCATCGTTAAATCGTAACTGAATTGGTCAGCTGTGCAGGAGCAGGCTTCTCTTCCTCGTCCCACTCCTTGAGCTTACGGCTGTAAATGATCTCGGCAAGGACGAAGAGTGCGCCAACCCACCATGCTAGAGGGACGAACCCCATTCGTACCCCGAGCGAGTAGACATTCCCGAGTACTAGCGGGCCCAAACACCGAGCGGCCGATGTCACGCTCTGAGAAAGACCTTGCACAGTACCCATGACAGTGTAGCTAGGAGCAGAATTGGTAACCAGCACTCCAAGAGGAGGCAGTGAAAATGTGCGCCCAAGCATGCCGAATGCTGACACCACAACGACTGGAACGTAGGTTATAATGCTCGAAGTGTCCGGAAGGAAAGAAAGATAGGGCATAATGAAGTAGGTGACAGGAAATACGAGGAGAGCAAGCTTGTGGATGCGCGCATTGCCCAGCTTGGACGCAAGCCGTGGATAGATAATGACTTGCAGAACGATGGCCACAAGTCCGAGAATTGACACAATGGATCCGATTGTCGATGTTGGCAGCCCAAGACCACCGTTGAAAATGAATGGGTTAGTGTGGGCATCTTCCATACGAGGGGTCGACAGGAAAATAGGCAGCATCTGTATGAACGCCGAGCAATGGAACATGAGCATAAAATAGCAGATAGCGGTGATTTTAACCGGATCAGTAAGGATCTCCCGCACCGAAATTTTCCGTTTCTGGCCCTCGTTCGGCAACTGAGCCTCTTCGTCGTTATAGTCGGGCATTTCATGCGCAGTATCTTCTGTGGAACAAGCTTCCTCGTAGCTGATTGGGCGGTTTGTAAGCCATTTACCCAGCTTTAGCCCTGGGTCCCGTGACCGATGAAGCAGAGCCCGTGGATTGCTAGACGTTTCTTCGATGAAAAGGAAAATGACTATTGTAGCTGACAATAACAGAGGAGCCATAACGAGATTCGGCAGGGCGTAAGGGTATTTGCGTAGAAGCCTTGACCCCCCAAATAATCCTGGGTAGTTTTCCACCGGATTCGCCAGATACCCGCCCACAATGGGCCCAATGATCATACCAATATTCATAGCCATAGGCATGAGTGAGAACGCCCGCACTTGGTGTTCCTTGCGCCGCCCCACAATCTCGGCAACCATCGTCCGCATGACTCCCGCGTTACTGTTTAGCAAGCCAGTACACATTCGTGCGCCAATGGCCATGTAAATGTTTCTTGAGAAGCCAAAGGCAAGAAGAGTCAAGGCTGTGCCTACAAGTCCCATACACAAGGTCGGCTTCCGTCCCACCTGGTCTGCAAAACGGCCCCACCAGAGCGAGGTCATCGTCTGGGCAAACGCAAAACTGACCATTACAAATGTCCCCAGAGATGCGATTGTTGACGGCTTGTCATATCCAAAATCGCGAATCATATAGTACAAATATGGGGATACTGCCGAATACGCTATGGGCTCTGACAAGCGGCATAGGAAGAGAAGATATATCTGGTTCCGCTTGGGCAGATTCCAATAGCTCGCTTCCTCTTTAACAATCTCCTCCTCTTCTCCTCTCAGGTCCTCCGCGTCATATTCGTCTAGTAGTGGACAGTCGCTCTCATGACTGTTCCTCATGGTAATAGCTTGGCATCTATATACGCTCAAGAGAACCGAGACGCCGGTTCTTAAATAAAATGGGCCATGGGTTCGGAATCCGATCAGTACTAAATGGTGTAATTTGAAACCGGCCTTGCGATCATCGGGCGGGGCGTCGGGAGAAAACCAATTATCAGCCTCACACGGCTGGAAGTTATTTTACCTTAAAACTGGCAGGAGTGTCTCCAATATAGTGTACTTTTAAATTATTACCGGTATGTGATTCCGAAGAAATGGCGTAAACCTTTTGGATATTTACTTTTCTGAGAACTTCAACTCTAACTATTGGTATATGAGCCTCAATCTCTCGAGTATCTCCAAATTTAGCTTTAAAATGTACACTGTTGCGGCAAATAGCAAGCTATATTAACATTGCCCAATCCAAAAAGGTTGCTTTTACTTTTTATAAATTCCGTCAAAGTCAGCTTCATTCTGGGAATAAATGATAATTGTTAGTACTATGAAAAATCGTACGTTTTTTGTCTCTTCGACTGCTTTGGTCAAAGAATTTGAGAACATGCCCGAGATGGACGCCATTGTAAAGTACATCGGCAAAAAGAAGAAGAAAATGCGCAAGATTTTGATCAATGTGACATATTTTAATGAATCATTAGACTATGTCTCCATCCTTCGAATTTCAACAAACAACGAAGAGGTGATTAAAGATGGTATTATTCGTTACTTAGATATCGTTCGAAAGACACCACAGATATTTCGCCCCTATGTGGGGGTCGTTAATATCTTTGATCCCGCACCATTGCACGGACGATTTCTCCGTTTAGGACAGCCTTTGATCTAAGCTCATGGAAGTGTGATCCATACTTTCTCTTCCGTG